>SEMN01000256.1:0-600000 GCA_005408345.1 Macquaria australasica | reverse complement strand
CTTCCTCACCGCTGCTCTAATCAGCTAATTGCTGCTATGATGAATAAAAATAGTCCGAGCCCAGACAGGCCTCTTCTTTCACTTTTTTTTTTCACATTGCACAACAACTAATGATGCGCCATGTCCTTTTCTCTTAATGTTCAAACATTCAGCACATTCAGAGGTAGAGGATAATTGGAACAAGGTGACAATCCACGCTCCATAAACCTGGAGTCGTAGCGTTGGCAGCTCCACTCGTGATGGATGCTCATAAATATCAGCCTTAATGAAGGAAATGACTGCGGCGCCAATAAGTCACTTATTTCCTCATTACGCTGGTTAATTTTAACACTGCCTCTAAAATGGTCCCTCACCCTATCTGCTGCCAGTCACAGGTTTCCACCTGACTTAACATGAGGCTCAGCACGGTGGACCTGCAGCTGATAAATGCCCTGGGTATCAATCTGCATACAGGGACACAGACGACATGGCGGTGGTACTGTTGGCTCAGGCTGTCTGACAATGCCTGGGAGCCAAGGGACCATGTTGAACAAAAACAGATTCAAATCAACAATCTCTTAGAGATATGCCAGGGCAGTAAGCACTACATGGTCTGTTTGGATATGCAAGGAAGGATTGAGACAGTACAGATTTTAATAATGGAGTCTACAGTCACGGAGCTCTAAAAGAGAAGCTTTGGGCTTTTGGAATATTGACTGGGAAACCATTCCTTAGGAAACAAGCTCTGCTAGTGGACCCTTGAGGCTGCCATGTTCATCACAGCCCAAAATATAAAGGTGTTGGACCACAACCAACATATTGACAATTTTGTGAAGTTGGTTCTGAGGTCATGGGGCTCTGCCAATCTTCCAATATAATCAGCCAATATGCAAACCTGCCTTTTAAAGCCAAGTGCAGATGACAAGACTTTCAGAATCTCAGAAAGACTGTCATGTTGACGTAGGGGTGCACGAACTACACAACTGATCTCAGACAAGGTACCATACTGATAACAAGACTACAGAGATCTGTGACTGGTGTGAATGAGCACAATAGTCAGCAACAACAAGCAACAAGTTTGCGTGCCCACTACCTCCCTTCCTCTACCATCCCCAGTTTCTTGTTGCACTCTCACCGGATACTGCTCCAAGGTGCTCAAACTACACAAGGTCATCTTGTTTTTGGTGATAATTAAAACAAACAGGTCTGAAAACTGTCGTAGGAACTGGGACAATTCTCAACGAGGTAAAGGTGACCCATTGCGACAAATTCTGCTCAGAAGTGTTCATCTTCAAGGGCCTGATGGTGGTGCTAAAGGGAAAACTCAGGAGGTCATTGAAGTCATTAGGATTCATCCTCTGGGGACTAGGAACCATCCATAAAAAGCCATTTAAGACATGATAAACAACTGAAAGGTGCTAGACTACATCTAAAAGTGTTCATTAAAAAATCTGACCGCTGCTGGAACAAAAGACCTTCTGAGCCGTTCAGTAGAACACTGCGGCATCACTAGTGGCTCAATGAATGAGTCCGTTAAAAAATGACCATAAAATGGCACTAGGTCACAAAGATCATTAGGTCTCAGAGGATCATACTAAATTCCATGGTAGTCTCACCAGTAGTTGTTGGGATATCTTACTCTGGACCAAAGTTTTGGACAGATGGATGGACGGACAGACAATGTCTGTTCTGATGCTGGACCAAACCAGGGTAAAAATCAGTCACATTAATGTTGATCTTTTTGAAAAACAGGTAAAAAAAAAAGATCTTACATGAAAAGCGCTGTTACACCAGGACAATGGGGATTGAAAGTGTTTTCAAAATCTGATGTAAACTTCGCAAACAATTTCACAGAGAGCTGCTACCAATTTTTCAAAAATACTGCACTGGTGTGAAAAAGGGGTGATTCTGAAACCATTCCTGTTTAAAAGGTAAATAATGTCAAACAAGGTAGTTGATCTATAAACTGGCACTGGTGTGTCTCAAAACCACAAACCATCCTTGCCACTAGATTGACAGCTTGCCTCAGCATCACTCCTTTGCAAATCCTACTAAAATGGACACTGGAAGAGAAGGGTTCCTGAAAGATCAAGCTGACAGCACTGTATGCTTTTCCTTGCCGGGCCTCCTGACTGAGTTGGACATTACTATTTCACACAGCCGCTCCACAGCCAAAGTCCTTTAAAACCACACATTCTTCCTCTCACATCTGTGAGATCACTAGGGACTTCTCATGGATTTCGTACAGGAGCTGAGATAGGCGGAGGGCAAGGATGAGGAGCGTCAGCAGTGTGAGTATCGGCTTTACATGGTGAGCACCCTCTCAGCCTTTCAGCAGGAGTCCTCCTCATTTGAGATGTCAGACTAATCCTTGACACTAAAGGAGAAAGAGTGGCAGAACAAAAATGCAGCAAAAGGCTCCGCACACGGCAGGACTGGGAGACCGCTGAGTGAACTCCAGAATATAGGTGCTGGAGACACTGAGAGGACAGAAGCTGTGGTGAACACACACTCAAAAAAACACACTCCCATTTGTGATACTTGTGGGTAAATTCGCTGACATTCTCTCTCACGCTAACCTCAGTATGAACTCAAAGAGAAATCTGATTCAAACCTCGAAGGGCCAGTAGTTTTGCATGCTTAGCTGTGTATACATTACATTATTGCCAGCCATTTCCCAAAGCATACAATCTATTTTAGGACACTTTTCCTACTTTGCAGGCTTCCTCTGGTTGTATTTTATTCCAGTACAGTATAAAAGTCACACTTGCATGAGAGAGAAATTAATGTGTTTGGTGGCCTACTCTTAAATCAGAGCTGTAGACCTGAAAATGTCATTTTTTAAGCAAAAATGTCAAAAAAACAATATAATATTATATTATAAATTAATATTTGCTGGTTTTCTTAGCCTTCTATGATAATAAACTGAATAGCTTTGGATTTTGGAGCACTGGTTGGACAAAACAAGGAACTGAAGGTGTCACCTTTCTTTATTTTCTTACCTTTCATAGACCAAACGATAAAGCGATTAATCAAGATAGCCAGCAGATGAATTTGTAATGAAAAAAATATTAAGTTGCAGTCATACATAAAGAGTTTTCTTGAATACAACAATTAAGTTTCAGAAACTCTGCTCACAACCACACTGAGATACAGCAATTATGTAACTTCTAGTTGAACTTTTCAGTATTGGTATAGATCCCTTTAACCAAATCAAAAACAATGAAAAAATAAATTCATAATCTGATACAAATTACTGACAAATATTCCGAAACGTAATGTACTTGTATAACTACACTAACTGTGACCTGCTGTAAAGTATGGAAACCCAAAGTTCAATATTAAATAAAATAAAGACATAATAAAATGAATAACTATGAAAATAAATACTCATATGAATGAACTGTGTAAAATACATAACAAAACAAAATTCAAGTCATTATTATGGAATGTCATTCCATCATTCATTTTCATAATAACAGAGTTTTATTGGATTTCAACACCATTTTTCATAACAGCGGTGTTGTCACTACCCCCTTACCTTTCAGCCAATCGCATGCTCCCAGCCTCTCTTAAGCACGCTCAACAACTGCTAACAGATTTAGACAATTAGCTGTTGTTAGCTAGAGCAACTAGCATTGAACACACAGAGTCTGTTGCATAACCTGACAACAACAGTAGCCACTACAATACAGCACATGACTAAGCAGTCAACCAACCAATACCAATGGATATTTGGTAATAACAATAATACTAATTACAATAATACAACAGAGGGAGGGTCTGGTGTTTTCTTTTAAAGGCCAACTTCTTAATTGCATACACATATAAACATTATTTGCATGTGTGTGTGTGTGTGTGTGTGTGTGTGTGTTCATGGCCTAATTAACCTGTTAGAGGGCCAAAGGGCAAACGTTTGCTGTTGGGTCCTTATTGACCCCGCCACCTCCAGTCCTATGAGTATTGTGTATGTATCCTGTTGCCTCCAAGTTCTCATCAGTACTGTGTCACACTTAGTTGTGTTTGTGTTGATTAAACACAACTTTTTTATGAACTATGTGAACATAAAATAAACCAAAATTACTAAAACTAGATTTTAATAAAGGGCCCCTCTACAACGCTAGGTAATAAAGGACCACATTAGTTGATATTGTATTTTATTGGTGCAACTTTCCCAACAAATTTGCAAGTAATCAAAATTACCAAAAACCAATTGACACACACTGGTTTTTGGGAGTTCTAGAGGTCTGAGGTAATATTCCGCTTTGCCTGGTTGGTAATCTAGCATTGTGTGTGCTTCAATGACCTAAAGAATGTCATTTTTGTTTTACTTTTAGACCACAGAGAGCACTCAGTCCAGTTAGACACAGCACTGTACAGCCATGCATACAGGACAGACAGCAAAGCCCTGTTTTATACATTGAGAAGCAACGCAAAATAAAACACAATACAATACATTAGGCTCACATAATGAATGCAATTTCACTACATGAATGGACATATTCATCCATGTTACAGGCTCGAAAAACATTTTTCATACTGTACAGTAGACAACACTATATAACAATCACTTTCATTGTGGAATGCACTCAGGACAGCAGGTGGCTGCAAGGAAGCTGCAAACTTCCTATTTGGTTAATTAAAGTGCAACTATACCCTCAAATTCTGCTAGAACCCTCTCTCCCAGCAGATTTAAAAACTGCAACGAGTGAGGGAATAACAACTGTAGGAGGCGTGGCCTCGTGGCTGCGTAGTGTGTGGGACAGGAGACACGGAGGGAGACTGTTACTAGTTACACACACACACACACACACACTTGTCAGTCGTTTTGTGCCTAAACTAACTATCGTATATAGTATCATCTCGATCAAATAGAGACTTCATTGGACATCAACATACATATTACCCAGAAATCATCATTGCATATCTGTATATGACAAAAACACCAAAAAATGATTCATTTTTACAGTTTTTCATAGTTTTTATAGTTTATGTAAAATAAGCATATCATTTTGTTATAATTTGCTAGTGACATACAGTATATAGCCAATGGCACAATTATTAATTTCACGTGAGTTCTTCTTTGAACACAGGCATATTTCTGACTCACAAGGGCCCATCTGCCAACACATTATTGGAGTGCCTGATCTCTCTACGTAATGCTCATCAATGTGTCCTTTGCAGTATTTTGCTTCTTGGTTTATCATTAAAAACACAAAACTCATTGTTAAAGACCAACAGTCATATTTCTATGTACACCACCATGTCTGCTTGCACAAAGACATCAGAGCAAAGCAGCTGCTTCTACTAAGTAATTGAGAAGAAAATAACTCTTAGAGCAGCAAGAGATTTTCAGTTTTTTTTCCATTTGCTAGGTGGTCTGTCAAACACAGGCCCAGGGGGGATTAGACCCTTTGTGGGTGATGACTCAATGCGTGCAGCCTCACTGCATGATGAAAGAGGAGCCGGCCACATTGTTTACAGATACACATTTTGTAGCATGACATTGTCAAGCAATATTCCCAGCCCCCCCCCACACACCCCGACTGTACGCTTCTCAGTAAAGCCTCTTACATGACCTGTAATCAATTTTAAAAGGTTGAATGGTATGAAAAGCAATTACACGGCACATGCGTCCACTGTCAGGCAGCTGGCGAGGCTGAAGTTTGAGAGGTGGGCTCCCCAGTGATTACAGAGCATAGATCTGGAGCTGTGTCAGTTATAGGTTGTTTCTGTTAGATCCTCCTGTTACACCAGAGGCCCAAGCAGCCTTACAGGCCTGATTGACTGAGACAGCCTCTGACAGTTATTGACAGGCTGCTGCACTTCCCAGAAAGGGCAACGGAGAGGGAGGGAGAGAGATTGGGAGGCAAATCCCCATGTTGGGCTGCTCACATATCCTGTTTCTGCTTAGTCTCGAAGTGGGATGCTTTCCTTTATATTATTTGAAGGTGTTTCTTATGGACTGATGGGTCGATATTGGCTGTTTATTAAATATCAAATATCTGCCACTCATGATATCCTCCACTGAGACTCTTCTTCAATGACCCTACACAAGGCACACAACAATAAAACTGGTTCTTTCTTTGCACATTTTATACTATTATGTTTCTTTTGCTGCTCTACATAACCTTCCACTGACTGATACCACACAATATGTCTTTAGCCTAGAAAGTTTAGGAAAGCCTCTTTCCTCAAAAAAAAAAAAAAAAAAAAATCCTCTGCTGCTCAGGGAGTGATAGGTTTAATATATACAGCAGTCTGTTTGGAATAAATAAATGTCAGAACCCAACAGCTCCACTGCCTTTATTATAATAGTATATTGGGGTAATGTTTGGCATTTTTGCTAAAATAGTTACCAATTAATCTTCTTCAACTAATCACTTCAACAAACCACGATGTTTCACTAAACCTAACCCTAAGTCTTTTTGTGCCTAAACCTAACAATCTTAACTATAGGGGCGTCAGATCAGAAAACACTGGTTTTCTTGTGTTGTGCTAGTAGCAGCTAATGTAGCCTTGAGCTGCTAGCCTGCAGCAGAGATGAGGAGCGGGCTGCAGAGTTCTGATGGGCTCACTTCTTTCTAACTCCACACCCCCAGATTTATTTCATTTTCAGGCCCGGACTGACGCTGACTCAAGTGACATTACTTGAGGACATTTATCAGACTTCACACAGCTCCCTCTGGAGACACAAAAGGCTTCATACAACTTTGTTCACATATGCAGTAGTCCCAACACCTGGAACCAGACTGTGATTTGTAAAAAAACCCCCAAAAAACCCCCCAAAAAAACCCAGTATATCCAGACCATAGACTGTTTATAAAGATGGACGACGTGTCTCCACTTCCTCCCACTGTACAAAAATGAAGCCAAAATATCCTGGATACGGGAGCTACCATCTTGTGCTGGTGACATCATTTGGAGCCAGAGTCTGCACAGTAGTGATCCACGGCTCGAGTTGTGTATTTGACGTGTACTTTGATTTTTCAGTTTGGCCCATGTCCCAACCGCTAACATGGAGGGGGCGGATGAGGGGGCGGATGTTTTTGGGGGAGCTGTCATGTCGTAAATATAAGGCAATGTGTATAGTGTACAGTCTCTTTAAGGGCAGACAGTGAAATATGACTTTTCTTTTAAACAGGACATGAAAATAATCAATTCTGTAATTTCAGGGAGCAACAACTTCTACACAAACATGGCCCACCAATGCTGTGTTTTGTGTTTTGGTCTGATTTGTATGGAGTGAAAATAGTCTCAATATTATTTGTAAATGTTTATTCCATGATTTGTAACTGAAAAACAAGATTTGTAACTGAAAAAAAAAGATTTGAAAATATTTTACTTACAGACTTTTAACTTCAGCTTCTCAGATCTGATCCTTTTCGCTTTCAAAAAGCTTCCTGCGCATACAAATGTCTCGTGTTACGCACGGATCAGGTTACTTTTGCTTTCGGGATTTTGAGACTATTTTAACGCTGGTCCCAGCTCCACAGATTCGTAAATGCATGATGCATTTAAGTGCTGGTGGAAAACTGGGACATCTGGGGTTTCGGCGTATTCGTGTTTAATTTCAAAGTGGGAAAGACGTTTTTCTAAATAGACAGAATAGCTTGTCGCCCCTTGATTAGAGCACATGCATTTACCAACCACAGACTCTATACAGTAACCTATAAATGTAAATATATGGTTTAAATAAGCTACTGCTAGTTCTGCTGGGAAAACAGCCAGTCCAGGCAAAAAGCGGATGTCGTCTGAACCTACCCCTAACCACCGAGGGGCGATGCTACGGGAAACACAATTCTAACAGGAGGGAAACACATACAACACCATTGTAGCGTCGCCCCTCTGTGGTTAGGGGTAGGTTCAGCTGGCATCCGCTTTTTGCCTGGAATGGCTGTTTTCCCAGCAGAACAACTCTAACAAATCTTGTTTTTCAGTTACAAATTTTTTTTTCAGTTACAAATCTTGTTTTTCAGTTACAAATAATATTGAGACTATTTTCACTCCATAGATTTGGAGGTTGGAGATGGACAGAGAAAAGATCTGGGATTACGAGGCTAATATGGTACACTCAAAGTCTCCTAGTATGGAATGCTAGATAACAGACAGCCACTGTTGCTGTCAAATACACATTGGCTGTGCTTTAAAAAGATGGAGATCTCTGAGAGCAGATTTACTGCTGCTGATTTTGCAAGCAAATGAAGATTTGCAATTTCCCTGAAAGCTACTGTGGTATACCATTAACTATGCCATGAACGGTCAACCGTCACTTGCTGTAAATGTCAACACTCAACCAGGCACACCATTAATAACCAGCATTATTAGAAAAATGTACATCATCCAAAACAATTAGTATAATGATGGAAGAGCTTGGACATGCAGCCATGCAGCTTAAGCCACATTTGAACCTGGAATTTATGTTGTGATGAAACCTCCACATATTCAACCCATCAACACCAGGGGCGGACTGGGATAGGAGGTCAGGCCGGGAATCTAACATCAGCCTAGGCCAATCTCCACACATTAATAACAGACCATGTACATCTTGTTGAAATATTTCCTCTGTTTACTGTTTAAGCCAGTAACATATTTTTTCGTTTATTACTACACACAAAAACTTCTTCATAATACATCCAAACCAGTTAAAAACTGTCAAGTGTCCTCAGTTTCAAGAGTTAGTCAATTGCACTTCCATAATTAAGAGAGTTTGTTTTGCACCTGCCATTTCCTCAGAGCTCTGACTGGACTTTTGTTGATCATTAAGAAGCTCTGGTAGCTCTGAGTAAGTGGATCACTTTCACATGACAGAACAGAGTATACAGGTTTTTATTTTCCTGTTTTCCTACAGAGCATGATTAAGTGTTGATACCATTTATAAGTTTTTGAAATATAGAATAAACTCGGGAAGGATAGTTGTGATATATATGACGTGCTGAGGGCGGCCCTGATGGCATGTTTTCTTTTTTAAGCACTAATCATGTCACTTGCTTGTGAATTATGTCATTTTGCAGCATTTAGCTGCACTTTCTTCCCGGGCTTTTCTCCTTTAAATGCGCTCCCTCTCACCTCCACCTTTTCTCCTGCACTGTCCATTTTTTCTCCACACTGCTCGGCCATGCGCGCTCCATGTAGGCCTACTGACTGAACTTTGTGTTGACGTTTAACTTAACTTGTGTGCAACCAATTGCATGTGATGGCACAGATCATACCATCAGGTTAAGCAGGCGGGGGGGGGGCTGATGGTCTTCAGTTCTAAGTGACTGTAGCTGCCCCATGTTGTTTTAAATTCGATTTACCCATTTCATTTTGTATTTTTAACAATGGTCTGACACTCCAGGCCACTGGGAGTACTCCTGGTGCTGCAGGTCGTATTTGGGCTCAGCATATTTTCCATGTTGACACACTGATAGGTGAAAACCCATGAAACCCTGGAGGATCACAGACTGCAGCATATGCTCCATGTTTTCACAAGACAAGGAGAGAAATTTCCCCATCAACATGCATTCAGGTGTTGCCTTCAGTCTATGAGCCATTTCAATCATCCTCTGTGCTCAGGCTTCATTGCTCTGTGCAGCTGGTGAAGAAACCATCGGCATCAGCAGCTCAGTTAGGTGTTGATTAACACATTAGGAAAAAAAAAACATTTCTGTGACTGAAAGGCAGAATTCATGCCAAGTCCATAAGAATGGGAACCCGTAAGTGTTCAATATTTAATGAATAAAAAAAGATAAAAAATAATCATATGAATAAATTGTTTGAAATTAACCAAACATTTGTGAAATAATTTAACAAATTATTAAAACTCAATTTATTATTATGAAATGTTATTTCATTAATAATTTTCCTAATAACTGAATTTAACTGGATATCATTTTTATTTCAAGATGGCTCCTTTCAAAAGTCTGTTTTTATTTCATAATGGCATTTTCCCAATGACACTTTCATTTCATGTCACGTTCACATCTATCACATGACCCCTGATTCACAATTACTTTGATATTGTTGTTGCTCTAGCTAAACAGGAGCTAACTGGCTAAATCTGGTAGCAGTTTTTGAGCTTGCTTGCTTAAGAGGCTGGGCGCATGTGATTGGCTGAAAGGTACCATTATGAAATTAAAAGAGACATTATGACATAAGTGTCATTATGACATTAAAAGTGCCAATATGAAAAAAAGTACCATTATAACATAAAAAGTGCCATTATGAAATAAAACTTAAAAATAAAAGTGTTATTGGGAAAAATGTTGTTAATAATAAATAATTTAGTAAGTATTTAAGTATTGTTTATTTATATATTTTACACAATTTATTCATGTGATTATTCATTTCAGAATTATTTATTTATTCAATATTGAACACTTTGGGATTCCATAGAAAACTTGCTTTGCCAACAAATTGCTGGTGCATGTCACTAATACCCCCCCCAAAAAACAATTACATCTTCAAAAGGTGATAACAGCGGTAAGTAAAACATAGTTTGTCATATTACTTAATTTCCCCAGGTGCTTGCCCCACCCAAGAGAGAAAAAAATGTTTCTCTATTATCATTATAGTTCACTAAGAAACAGCTTGTTAGCATTGTTAGCAGTCATAATGGATACCGATGGTTTTACCAGTAAGCCGTGGGCTCATTTGGGTCTCATGTATAAACATGAGGTGTCTGCTGTCCTAATCCTCACAATACTGCTGAATCAATCCGCCCTTTATTAGACTTCAAGCCACTGTAGAAATGTTGTTGCCAGAAATACTGATGACACTGATTTACATATTACTCCAAAATCTATCCCTGCCATGGATTGTCTTTGTAGCCGAGCTAACCTTGCTTTTATGTATCACAGTCTCATCAGTTTAAAAGTTAATCCCAAGGCACAAGACGGGAAATGACAGGCGTAGATAGACGTGTTGTCGGGTTGTTTGTAGACACCGACACAAACCTTGTGCTTTAAAGAACTTGTTTGTTATGTAATCTGATAATACAAATTCAATTCATTTTACGCTCTAATGTCCTTTGTTTGATGATCTGAGGTGTTTGAAGAGCATTTTGTAACTAAATTAATTTGCTTCTAGTAATTTCTCTTAGTGAAATGAAAATCAAAGACTTCAAAATATGTTTCAGAGAAGGTAGATTTTATGCTTTATCTGCACAGGCTGGTAAAACAGAAAGTATTAAGGCAGTGATACATTTCTATGTTGCTCTATAGTGCAGCACACTGGATCTGAAATTAAACAATGACTGTAAGGTTAAAGTGCTGACTCTGCTTTAATTGAATCGGATGAACAGTGTAGCTATCTTTATACATTGTCACCCAAATTTAGAAATTTTGCAGTCAGTGACTGTCTGACATCTACACTCCACACAAATGAGCACCGAATGAAATGTGTAGCACCGTGTATCAAAAAATGTCAAGGACCAAAAACTTGTTCAGATCCATACTCTTCTTCATACTCTTCTTTACTTTTTCTTTGATGAGACAGTTTCAGATTTAAATAATCATTTAGCAAATTTTGGTCTGTATTTTATTCAGGTAAAATCCTTGTAAAAACATTTAGTGGACAATACTGGTAGGTGATTAGCTTAGCTTAGCATGAAGACTGGAAGCAAGGGGAAGCAGCTAGTCTGGCTGCATCCAGCCATTTTACGAGGAGTTACGGGCTGTGTCTATTTCTTGGTGAACAGCAGCCGGGTGCAGTGACTTCCTGGAGTCTCAGGTAGTTGCCTTGCAACATCACAGTGACAACAAGGCTCCAGGAAGCCTGTAACTCCCTGTACAACTACAACTTGTCATTTTTACATTTCGGTTATTGTACTGATTGAACATACGAGATACAACATGTTGTATGTGGGGTGGGCTTCTTTTGTTAAGTGAAAAGGGGATTTTGCAGAAATTACGTGAAATGAAGCTCAGCGTAAGTTCAATCAGTGAGTGGCAAAGAGGCATGATGACAAACGGTGGGGAATAACTTTTGACGGGGGACAGTGGTGTGTGTTTGGTGTACTAGCCTCTCTTCCTGCTGCTGGACGGCGTTGCAGCTGCCTCTGAAGCCTGGGGCGCTCTGCTCTGCGGCCGCGAAGCGCTGGAGGGGCGTCTTTGAGAAAACACGGCAGGAGGGACCGCGGTCTCGGTGAGGCTCACGCCGTGGAGAGCGAACCCTACGAGGGACACAGTTTCACTGGGGAACCGACTCCTTCTGCTGCCGGTCGAAGTTGTGGGTTTGGTGGGAGGGGCTTAGCGGAGTGATACGAGGCAGCAGAGAGAGAGGAGGAAGGTTTTGCACAGGTTGCACAGATTCTGCCTACCCCAGCTTTAATAATAATAATGGGTGGGGTTGTTGTAATTCAACTTACAGAAATAAAAACTCCTGTATTGGCACATTTCTTAAATCGACTTCATGTTAAGCTAACTGCTCCTAGCTAAAAACAGTTAAGAAGAAGCTATCAGAGCTTCCATGTTGACTGAAAATGACATTGGCGAACAAAATAACAACCACAACTATGTATGACTGAACAATGATGTGAAAAGAAAATTAGACATAAATCAAATACCGCGGAGACAGTATCTCCCTAAACTGAGACAGTTGTACCTCGTTTGAAAATGCAAAAAGGTCTGCAGCCCCTTCGGAATGAAACGTGTCTGGCTGACTGAATGGTTTTGATCACTCTTTCAGCGATGGCAAATGCCTTAAGCGTTACCTGTGCCGTCTCCTGGCACATTCAAATTGAAAGGCCAGAAACTAATTACCAACTGCGACTGCCTGACAAAGCTCCAATTTCAACTAATTTTCCCTGTCAAACAGAGAGAGGGGGCAGATGCTGGAGCTAGTCAAACTCAAGACTCACTCTGCATAAGCCTGGCTTCCTGCCCTACCCTCCACCCTCCCCCCTCTTTAAACTCTAAATGTCCAGTTCGCTGCTGTCTCCTGATGTGAGAAAAGCGCACAGCGGCTCAGCGATCATGAGGTAAATTGAATCTCAAAAGACGAGAGCCATACGGTTGTGGCTGATTTATTTACAAGCTGGCTGATGAGGGCCACAGAGGGCCCACACTGGGATTCAGGGGAAATGGCCTCTAAACCCGAGCTGAGGCGGCTCTGATAAATCTTATTTAACACTCTGCTTTATACTAAAACTCAAGGTGCTTCCACCACAGTTGTACTCGCACAATCACAGATACAGACAGTGCACAGATAGTCTCTATGCATTAATGCAACCCTCTGGCTCTGCTACATTTTTATTTCTAGTTTCCACTGTGGCACAACAATAATTGGAGCATGCTGTTTTGTAGTCTACACAACAGACAGATATCTATGATAGACAGGTCTATCATAGATATCTCCAATGCATTTCATGTGGTTCAAGACGCATATGTCGTTGGATTGTAAAAGAAAACCCCACAGTCTCGTGCACACATAAAGGAATCAAACCCACAACCTTTTGGCTCTAAGATCGAATAGTTTCAACAACTATTCGATGGAATTGGAATAGTTCATTTCCATGAAATTTGGTACACACAGTCGTGTTCCCCTCAGGATGAATTACTTTGGTGTTCATCTGACTTTTCATTTAGCGCCATCATCAGGTCAAACATTTATTTTGTTCAATACTTTGGTTTACAAACAAATACCTGTAAAACTAACGACATTTTTATTATCCTCAGCTGTAGTTCGTATTTTTTGCTAATTAGCAAATGTTAGCATGCTAGCCTGCTAAACTAGGACGTATTAGCTTTTAGCTCAAAGCACCACTGTGCCTAAGTACAGCCTCACAGAGGGCTATTATATTATATAGACTCTTTGTCTTGTTTAATGAAGAACTGTCAAAATACATGGAGCATGAGACAACCTAAACACATCTGTTTAAACCCCTCTTCACTTTCTGGTGCATATGGGGGAATCCCTGCACAACTATGTTGTTACAAAATGATCTTATATAATTATAAAGATCACTTAAGAGATCGCTTGCTTGTCAATTCCAATTATCAGCACTTCGATTGTTTAAATTTAGTAGCAGTTGCCTTTTGAATTTATACTAATGTCATATATCTAGTATCACACAATCATGTGGTTGGTTCGTTTTGCGTTCGCACAATGAATTAATTGCACCAGAAGCATGTGGAAGCAGCCTCTGTGCAATTGTTTGGTCCACACCAAAGTGCCAAACCTAACCTTAACATAGCACAATAGTCACAAAGTCAGCACACTGACTCATTAATGCCAGTTTCACAGCAATATTTATCTAAAGTTTGCTAACTTTAGGTAACACTAGCCATCATAAGCTACTGGTACCAGACCAAGTAAAGCTGTAGCAGCGGAAGTCTTGAGTATATTGAATTGAGCAAGGTACGTTTCACAATTTATGAATTCAACTTATCATCATACAAACATGTCATTTGTATGAGGACGACTATGCAACTTAATACTTTAATGTGTGCACAGTTTATTGTATATATGAACTAAAGAGATCATGATGACCATGATTATGGAGGATACTTTAGCAGCACATAATGAATGGTGTCTCCTTCAAGTCAAACCAGCAGCAGGAATGTTTTGCTGGGTCCACTGCAATGTCACATCTGGAAGTAAATCAGAGGAAACTGGAAACTTTTCCATGAACATAAAGAACTGGCCAAAATAAAAGAAAATCTTTATTTGCTCTAAAAGCCAATATGCCAATCTCCCTACAACAAAGCATCTCGTCTTCCAGCTGTCAGCTCCATCCCATTGATTTATGAATATATCATTTAGTAATTGATTGGGTGGTTTGCTGGAGGACCTTGTTAATATTTCACTTGACCTCTCACCAAATTGGAGTTTATCATCTCTGACAGATGACTTCGCTGTGTGAAGGAATGCAAGATGTGAAACTGTTGCTCCCCTCTCCATTTCATTAAAAATGCAACACAGAACCTGCCGGAGGTGAGGCGTAATGAGCGGAAGCAGGCACCTGGGTCCTCAGTGGGTCCTATTCATATAGGCTACCCCACCGCTTTGTCTGGGAAACCTCATATTTTCTATGCTTCATCACCAGGGGCTAGCGCATATCTTTCCTGTACAATATAATTGACAGAAGGCTTTGCATACAGATTAATCAGATTTAATTGATCTTTAAATGAACAAAGAATATTTATGGGTGTGTAATGTACTATATATGTACTATTTAGTATGTCTGTGCATGTATAGTCCTTTATGTAATAAGTGTGAATATATAATATGTAGTACATCCACATATGTGTAAATGATATGTTATCATGCAATATGTAGGAGGAATGATCATGTACTATATAGGCCATGTGCTTCCATATCCATTAAAATGTGGATAATTCAATCTTCATTACCATCCATTATGAGCGGCATCACATTATAATTATGTGAAATGAGATCATATCATGAGGAGGCAGGAGGATGAAGGAGAACTGACAGGCCTACGGTGAAGTGTTCCCCCCAGCAGGGACGGGATGGTTACAAGCGGGTAGATATTATCTCCTCTGACACCCATTGTGCAGCCGACTCCCTCTGCAGAAGCACGGGCCTGGAAGCATTGTTGGAATTGATTTAGTGAACGGGGCCCAATCTTTGGACACTTTGCCGCTATTGACTGCTGCTTCAAATCAGAAATTCGAACAGAACTCAGTCGGGGATTTAATTAAAACTCAAAAGAGGCAATGACTGACATTGTGGACAGGGTAGTTGCGAGAAATCAATTGTGCAATGCAAATGAGTTTCAAATCTTCCTTTATTTATTTATCTTTTTTTTTCTATTCCACAGCTTTGTGCTGCACAGCTCTGTCTTTATTCAGCAGTTAAAACGATAAGCAAATGTGTTTAAGCTCATTACTAAGATGTTTGCAATTACGATTAGATTGCCACCCCGATTCATGTCATTCAAAAAATCCTGTAAAAGATCCAATTACTGCAGATATGAAAAGTAGATCTTTAAAGTATAAAAATCTATCCTGAAACACAGCTATTGGTAATATATGCTGTATTTCTAGGTCCATTTTGTTGTTTGCTGGTGTATTTTTTCTCATTTTTGTGGATAACCAGCCAAATGTAAATGAGATGTCAAGATATTTCCAGCACAGCTACAGCGCAGTTTGTCAGCAGAACATAATTCAGCTATCTGAAACATCAACAGCAAACGTCAAGTTTTGATCTCAGTCCCTCAGAATGAAAGCAGTGGGTTCTATCTAGAGTTGCCATTTTGCACCACAGGAAGAAATCTATCCTAGATGGGTGTGTGTTGGGGAGGGGGGTTATTCCTACTCCTAACTATACTATTACTTCCTCCACATTGGAAACCGCTAACTGAAGACGAAGTAGATGAGGTAGGCTGAGAAAAAGTGAGCAAACCAAAAAGGCAAAAATTACTGTCGCCTGGCAACGCCAGCCCACAATTTTTGCTTTGCTTATTGTAGTCTGGCAAGGCTGAATAGGCATATAGCTCAAGAGAGAAGTAATTTCAACTCAGCTGTACAGAAAGAAAATAGATGTTTGACAGTTCTCTTCTTGGCTCAGACATCAGCAGCTACATCTCATTGGATGAAGGCACGTCTCTCTGAGCTGCCAATGGTTTTTGCTTTTGACTGTCAAACAGTAAAAAAACATGGCAGCTCTTCTGGAAAGAAAGTACGTTTCTCCTAATTTATCAACCAAAGTTTTTAAGAAAATTTAAAGCTGCACTAATTAATATTTGTGAATCAAATCACTAAGTGTAATGTGAAAGTAGCTGCCCGTAGTGACGAACCCACAGAGAATTATAATATTTCCCCCTCAGCTCTACAGAGAGTTTTAGCGTCTTTTAGCTCATTGTTTTTTTTAGGATAATTCCCTCGGAGTTGGTGGAGACCAAATCAGAGCTAAAAGGAGAGTGAATAGTGGACTTACGTTCGACAGAAACCTGGCTCGAATGCTTATGTTGCTCTGTGTCTGCTGTTAGCTAGCATGTGCTCTATTTGAACTATGAGGTGATAATATGTCAGATGTTGAGTGTTCAGCTTGTTTCTGCTGCCCCTAAGTGGCCAAAAAAATACTAATGGTATTAGTGTGGCACCGAAAAAGTTGCTGATTTTTTTTTTTTTTTTTTGGAATATTTAAATTTCATCAACTAATACACTGATACATTGTTTTTTAGAGGAGGTCTGATTGGTCACCTGTTAAGCTCTGACTCTCAATTTGACTCTTGCTACCTGTTTTTGTACACAGCTAAAGGCGGCAGCACCATGCAACACAACAGTTGGCCAAGCAGAGCTCCTGCTGCACCTCTGTGAATTGGACACATTGCTTACATGTCTTTAAAGAGTACCTTAACACTAAATCCATTTTTTTTGAGTTAGTAAATCACATGTACAATCACTTTATTACACTATCTATTGAATCTGGTCCCAATTTAGTGTTTATCTATATATCTATATCTATACAATTTAATTCCAATGAATTGTTAGAATTTGTGAAGGGGGTTGGTTCAAGCTAAAATGGGGCATTAAGTTTCTCTTTAAATTGAAGTGGTCATAAAATGAAAACTGTAAATGTTAAAACAGTCATATTTCATCTTCCAGTTAATGTTTCCTATCAGACATGTTAGTAAATGCATCCTAAAAAATTCAAATTTAAAAATATCATTTAAAGACTGAATACAGAAAACCCATAAACCATGATGTTTTCTCTTCCTCAACCAACATTGTTTTATATGCTGTATGTAAGTATGTATATTGCACTAATGAATTGATGCTATCTTCTCTTTCTCTGCTGTGTCAAATGGTGACAGAAAATGTACAATGAAAATGCAATAAAATATTTACACTGCAAAAAAGAAAGAATAAGAAAATAAATGATTAAATGGCCAATTTAATGATTTTGATGCTTCTCAATGCACAATTTAAATGCAAATTGCATTAATCAATTAATAACGTTCTTTGATTGTGATTAAAAAGTTTATAATTTTTCCACTGGCACACTCCACCACACCAACTCATTTGCTGCTAGTCTACAAACAATGACAGAAATTCATCCATGTTGTTCACGTTGCTGTGGTCAAACCAAAATATGAATTCAGTGAGGTTACTGCTGGTGGCACATTTCTAGCTAACTGGTCATTATCATGAATATGTGGGGAAAGTTCTTCTCATTGCTATTATCATGCGGCCTTCTACTGAATAATGTCCAGTGAAAAGGGCTAGCCTTGACCTTTGCCACCTTCCCAGCAGCTAATAGTGCGTAATCATTGATAATTGGCAGCCAGCAGCATTTACAAAAGGGCCAGTGATTAATGCTAATTAAGAATGGAAAATGTGTGTGTAGTGTGTGCGCTGTCATGTGCGAGTGAATACTTGTGCATCTGACCTTGCCTGTTCTCTGAGGCAGGTCCCAGCAGCCGAGTTCAGCCCTAACAACCAGCCTGCTGCAATCAAATATGCCGTTTCAAAGCCTGTCTGCTTCATCCCTGCTCCTGCATCACACATGAAGCAAGAAAGAAAAGCTGACAGAGAGAGAGAGGGAGGGGGGGGTCTCTCTGAACGCCCTGATCTCTGCCATGGATCTGTTGATGTCTCCACTCTCTGAGGAGGAGTGCCGAGTCAGCGCAGAATTGAATGACAGACACAGAGACTGAGTGAAATCCGGTAAAGAGTGTCTGGGAGTGCATCTCAAAGAGGAGAAAACAGGCAGGCTTTTTGTTATGCCACAACTGTCAAAGGCAGGAGATGAGAGGTGCCGCTTTATTTGCAGTTTGCTATTTTTTCCCTCATTGATACTGACCCCACAATTGGAATGTATAGACACTTTTAGTGCCAACGTCATGATTATGTTAGCTGGAGGCAAAACTAACGGAAAACTGGAGGAAACAGGAATCACCTCAGAGTAGTAGCTACATAACCTACTGAAAATGTCATCTTGCTGTGTTGTTGGGGGCCAGAATCCAAGGAGTAACAGCTCCAAGTTTAAATGTTATCACATACCAGATGCCAGTCAAAAAAACTAACGTCATAGTTAAACGCAATAAGACGAAAGGATTGGACTGAGGCGATCATCAAAAAGGTTTGTGTTTGTAGTGCACACTTCATATCAGGTAAGGTTAAATAAAGTATTGTTATGCCCAATAATCAGAAATTGGGAAACTAGGAGGAATAGTAAGTCTTTTAGTGCATTAGCTAACTTGGTTAGCTAGTTACATGGCCTGAGATGACGCATGAGGAAACTGCTGAAGGGAGAGGGAACTTCAACAGTGAGAAGGTGCATGTTGTGTGTCAGGTGTTCGTGCGTGTCGGGCCGTTCCACCATAGGTAATCCTGTCAGATCTTCCATCCATTGAGTGTGTACAGGTCTGCCATTCTGCTCCCTTGCTAGCTAGCGTTAGCTAACGTGATCAGGGAATTATTCTGCCTCCACCTAAGCTCCGCCCACAAAAAGACATCATAATGTTTGCTAATGGAAAAGGGGTCTATAAGATAAAAGTACAAATCAAAAAACACTTTGTGATCATTGCTCGGACATGTCATTCTATCAAACAACTTATTACTGTCGGACAAAAAGCAAATTAGGACACCAGGTCCTTTTATTAAGCGTCAGTAGTTAGCTAATAATAAATAAAAAGCAAGAATGTTTTGTAATCAATTCAAACATTTAGCGTCTTTGACATTAGTAACACATAGCATTAATATTTAATGAACTAACATCCACCACCCCTCCCCTTTCTCACAAGTGGATCAGGAGCTGAGTTATTATTGTATGGATCATTATGACATGGATGGTATTTCTAAAGTAAACTACTTCATTTGTATGAGAATGCCATGCATCATTTTGTCAGTTAAATCCTGGAAGCAGCTTCCTGACCAACGCAGAGACACACAGACAGGTGGGCTCTGATGTCAAAGTGAAATATCTATAGCAGGAAGCTCATGAACTGATTAAAAAATAAATACAAGTAATTGAGATGGTTGAGATCATGTTGATATTTGAGCATTGCTGCGTCTTTATTTTCTGCAGCAAATTGTCGAGGAGTGCAGCACCAAATCACACTGAAAGGACAAAGCTAAATCATCTCAGGTGAGGTTGGTCCAAACAGGGTGGCACATCACCTACCAGTTATTATGCGTTTATTTTGTGAGTCATTTATTGTGAACCCATCATATGTACATTTTAGATATTAGTATAAGTCTCAGATTTTGGGCTATATTAATAAAATGTAAATATCTGAGAAAAAAAATCACATGATACCCATCCTGTTTTAGGTGAATTAAGCAGATACATACTGAATACAGTGAAAGCTTTTCTGTATTTCTATCCTTTGTTTTGTGTTTTGTTATCTCTCTCTCTCTTTTTCCTTGTCATGTCTCACGTGTCTTCCTGCCAATCACTTGTCTTGCATAATTAATAAACAGAATGAGGTGAACAGGTTTCCGCATCATGTTACTGCAGTCCACACTCAACCAGTGTGTTTTGAAGAGAGCAAGTTATCACAATCACTGTTGTTATTGGCAATGCAGTTTCCTTTACTGTGCTACACATAGTGTTACATCTTACTGTGATCCTGTATTTGAATCCTTTCATTCAAGCACTTTTCAAGCACTTTCAAAGTACATAAACCAAAAATTTCCAGACTCTCAAAGCCTTTATCATCATATCTAAATAGTTACTATAAATGCCAGGAGACAACAAAGAATTATGACGGGATCATTTAATTTCAAATATTAAAAGACTTTTGGTTTCCATGAGTGATGAGTGTGTAGATGAAACACCAGATTATGATGAAAATCAAGCATTTTTCAATTAGTATATTCAAATTCAAGCATATTCCTAACCTTGAAAACATAACAGTTAAAATTAAGCATTTTCTGAACTTTCAAGACTTTGTACAAAGCCTGCTCGGTGCTTCTCTGTTGCGTTCAAAGCCTCCACTGTCCACAAGGAAACACTGAACTTCCCCTGCAAAATCTCCATCTCCAAGTTGTCATCTTTGACCTTCACGCCGGGTCAGCTTACTGCTTCATGTCATGCAGAGTGGCAGGCGTGCTGTGATGAGCAATCGGTGTCTGGAACTGACTTTTAAAGCAGTTTAAGGGCCAAATAGGATTTCTCTACCATGACAGACAAAGAAGTTCTCAAGACAGGGCTTTAAGAGCCCTTAATAAAAATATGCTCGGCTCATGTTGGTGTGGGCAGCTTTGCCAAAGGTTTTACTCCATTTCACTGACACTTAACAAGAGCCAGGAGAGGATCCTGCTTATTCAACATTACCTGTCCACTTGTGGCCTCATTATCTTCCATAGAGAAGCTGCTCAAAGGCTCCGGAGACAGATACAGTATGAGGGGAAGACAGGTTTTAGCTTTGACAGAGTTGATGCTGTCAAACCACCAGATGCTGTATATTCGAAAAATATATCTATATACCCTAAACAGGAATTGCAAGTTCATGTAGGGACAATTAGAGCAGCAGTATCCCCAGTGACAAGTTCAGATTGAATTCAAGACTTCTACATCTCACCCAGACACAGTTTGGGCCAATATCAACAATTAAGTGATTCTGCAAGTGTCCAAAAACAAGCCTTTGTTGGACAGAGCTGAAGAAACAAGAAAGTCTACACCAGCATTTGGCACAGTGAGTCTTGTCTCAGCCCTGCGGAGCGTGTTTGAAGTAGCTACTGATGTGCTGTTATTTATGCAGAGCAAGACCACAGAGACCACAAGCAGAGCGCTGTGTGACCCACATTCGGCAGACTTGAAAGTGCTGCTTGTTGCCAAGTTTAACAGAGGGCAAAAGTACACAGAGGGCACGGCTGTTTCATCTACGGCTGCTCGTCCTGTGCAGCCAGTCTATACAAATACAGAGCACCTATACGTGTCGTGAAGAACAGGAAATGATCAGTGATCTTTCCAGATATGCCAAAGGTTCTTTTTTGATTTTGGTAACATCTTTGGTGCTAAAAGGTCAATGCTTTGGTATGTAACCACATACAGGACACTGGAATACAGATTAGATATCGGTTTTAACATTGAAATCACCCAAATATGATAAACATTAACCAAAACATTGCTGTAGGTCGACTAGTCTCGACTGATTATTCATACAAAATTATTCATCTTTCTTAATGTATTAATTTGACGATTTTATCACACCGACAGACACTACAGAGTTTTTGCACTGCACCTGCCAGAGATGAACTGTCAATCAAAGAGTGGATCTAGTACTGTAACATCTTTTCCTGCCTGTAAAAGTTTCTGTTTCTGTACTGTAGAGCTCTTTATTGTCTGCTCAGCCATGGCAGCGATCACTGCTCATTCTAACTACCCAGTTTATCCTTTTTTAAATATTTAAACCTCTCTTGTTGCTGCCAATAGCATTGGTCATTTGTTCAGACATTTAAAACGACCCATGTTGACGCTTACCAGAAAAAGCGACCCCCTGTGGTCATGTTGTTTTTCAGTAGCAAAGGCAGAAGAAGAGTGACGTTGATGCAGCACAATCTCTTAGGGAGGAGTTCGGAGTGGATGCTTAGGTGTGTTTTGACACCAGAGACTATTGTTGCGTCATGTCTCCTACCAACAGTTGGTTTCTTTTAACCATGACGACGATCTTTCTCTCACCTTAACCAAGTAGTTTTAGTTGCCTAAACTGAACCACACTTTAGTCATAGAGGTGGCAGATCAGAAAAAGCTCATATGAATCATGTTGTCTTTTGTATGGTTTTGTAATGGTTGACAGATCAGAAAACACTTAAACAGGTCATTTTAAAAGGTAATGACTAATAACAATAAACTTCATTTATATAGCACCTTTCATATAGGGGCGTAGCTCAAGGTGCTTTACAATAGAAGTAAAGAAACGAGAATAAAAAAAAACGAGCTGGGATTGGCTCCAGCCCCCCGCGACCCTCTAAGAGGATAAGCGGTATAGAAAATGGATATATAAGATAGCAATAAAACAAAGGAAGGCATAAGAGCAATAAAATATGTAAAATATATAAAAAAAACCAAGGAAGAGTGACAGTTAGTTAAAGGCAATGCTGAAAAAAAAAGTTTTCAGTTGTCATTTAAAAATGTTATGATAGATAAAGTCTGAGCTCCCCATTTTCTTATTTGTGTGATAGTTTGTATTTAAAAAAACATCAGCAGAGGATCTCAGAGGCTATGAAGGTTATAAAACGACAAAGAATTAGTAATGTAGGCCGGTCCCAAACCATTAAAAGCCTTGTAAACAAGTGAAAGAAATCAATCCTTTAAAATCAATCCTAAAAGACACTGGGAGCCAGCGCAGGATTTGTCCCTTCTCTCTTGAAACAAGTTATGGAAGATATAGATAACGCAAACCAAAAGAAAAGGAAATCAAATTTTACAGATAGAGAAATTAGAATGGAGGACAGCGCTGCGTTTCTGTCCGATATGCAAACAGTGCTTGCCTGCCAAAGCGAAACCTCTCAGCTCACTGTGTGAATAGATGTACAGCCGGTTTGTCCGATCACAGATGACTCTTTCTCGTCTTAATGCCCTTTCGTTATGTATTCTGTAAACAAGACGCGCTGCCATTACTGTTTTTCTTTTCTGGTTGTGTTAACATTACTTATTACCATGGATACTGGTCTGACTTTCCAACTTATGTCTAGGCGTAAAAGTTACACCCAGGCGCAGGCTTAAGTCTAAATGGTGCGCTAGTCATTACCTTAAGTTGGTCGTAACTTTCAGTTGTAAGTCGGATGTAAAGCTACACCCAGGTGTACGCCCAGCTGGTGCACTCCACTCCACAAGTTTACTTGCCAGTCAAGGATTCTGTGGATGGTGACTTGATCAACAAGAAGACATAAAATCCCAAAGATTTCATTGTAAAAAAATAAATAAATAAATAAAAAAACAGAAAAAAAGGTGCTGTGTTGTAAAGTACGAGGCTAGTTAAAACAGCTGGGAAAATGAACAGGTGTGCATCATATTGTATAGAGCTCAACATCAAGCACACAGCCCATCTTAAACTGAGGAAGTTTCTCTCTGCCTGTTCTTTCATGAGAAGTTTGTTCTCTCAGGACGATCCCTCTCTGCAAGGACACAAGTATTGACTCAGGATCCTTATACTCGTATCTTGGATGTGATATTTAGCTGCAGTTTTTACAACTGCACATTGTGAGTCTGGAACATAAAGTTTAATCTGGGTGAAGTACAGCACTGAGATATTAAACATCAAGAGTTTGTTATAAAACCTGGCACAACTTTCACATAGTCTGTCCTTTTAAACTTTAATCTAAAAGTCTATTTTTGTGTGGTTTCTCAACATACCACAACAAATATAGTACCATTTAATGATTAGGAATATGTGGCTTAATCCATTTGGACTTCAGAGAAAAAACTGATTATTAATATAAAAAACCCTGAAATGGACATAAATCGGATCACTACTGTTATGTCAGACAGTTACAGAGAGAGGCAAAACTTATTTCCTGATATGTAAATGATACATCTTGTAGCTTGAAAAGAGCACTTCATCAGGTCTTTTTCCACGGGGGTCATGGAGTCACTTGAACAACTGCTGCAAACCAGACTCGATTTTCCTCGCTGTACGTCAGAAGCCAATGCTGGCTGGCAGTCAGAAGGGAATTAATTACACACTCACAGATTCACAGTTCTGACTGCAAACACAATGAGTTCAACACAAACAAACACTGGTCAGCATTCATTCCCGCGGATGAATAAAACAACACCAGTCATTATCTACGCCTCTCATCTCGCCTTTGTCTCCACTGCTCCACTTTGCCCAGAATTTGCTGACAGCCTTTATTGTGCAGTTCAATATCAGAGACAAAAATGCATCCGATTTCTTTCTCTCAACGATCCTACTGCCACAAGATGCTCAACTAACATTTAACTCACTCCCTCGCTAATGAATAAATACATAATGCATCATTGTAATGTGAGGCATTTTCTCTCTGAATAGCCCGGATTGAAATAAATTGTTTGTGATTAAACCTATAAAATCCTTCTCTTTCAGGTTTTGTCTCTGCAATAAACTTACATGCTCATTGGTGATCAAACACAAATGCATCTGTGTGATTGTATATCATTGTTGCACAATCAGAAAATGGAAATGATTATAGTCTTGCATTCATTTGGTGCTCTCATAGGCTGAAACACATGAAGCTTCATTATAGAAAGTCTAAATGAATATCATTAGATTCCTCCTAATTGCACTCTGCCTGACTCCCTGGGAAAAGCACGGCCTGTGTATTCAGCTGAACTGACAATACAGTATCTCTTTCAAGCCAGTTCAAAGTTACCTACCTTCATGTCAAACAGGTTAGTAAGAAATTCCACATCATGTGCACCAGTTATACAAGGTATTGCTCATTAGAGCACACCAATCAAACTGTAAACTAAAAAATTATTAACAAAACAAAATTATTTAATTGTATTCTGCTGGTGTCTTTGGTGATAAAAAAGATTTAAAGCTGCACTAATAAATACTTTCATGTCAATAATCGATTAAATGACTATCATAAAAGGGGTCGCTCGTAGTGACAGACCCATAAAGAATCACCCAACGCTGCAGCTTTACAAGGACTTTTTGGCATCTTTTAGCTCGTTGTTTTGGTTTTATGGCGCACAATTTTAGCGTTTTGGTTCACTCTCACTGCTCTTATCAACCTTGTTTCCAGCAAGGAAAGGCAGCTGTTTTCAGTGAAAAAATTCTGATAGACCCACTGTACACTACAGGTCCAGCACTAAACAGCAAGACAAGACAAGTTAGCAACTAGCTGGTGAACATAGTGGAGCGGTTAGCTGTGCTAAAGAGCCAGATACTTCCCTCAGGAGTTTGTGGAGACCAAAAGCCATACTGACCATTAATATTAGTCAGGTGGCCAGAAATGGAAGCTAATGCTGCGTCGTGTCTGCTAGTTGTGTGAACAATTATTGTTAGCAATTATTTGCTAACATGTTCACCATTACAGCTTCATAAGGTGATAATATGTCAATGCTTAAAGTTCAAAAATCAATTAATGCTGCTTTACAGCAATAGAAGATTTAAAAACTACTTTGACACACGGGGGCAATGCAGAGAAGACTCTCTTTTTTCTTTTTCAAATCACCCACCCAGGACACTAGCTACGTTTAGCATCGTTAGCTCTTATTTTGCTCTATACTGAGCCAGCTTTGTTAGACATACTGTGAAACTGTCTAACAATCAATAACATTATCAGCTATTACTATGTACTCTTTTTCATTGTGAATGAATGAACCTCCAAATAGTATCCTGGCGCCTCTCTTGTTCCAGCGCAACGTTAGGGAGTTACAACCATATCACTCTGTGCTGAAGCACAGCTATTAGCAGCTGAACTGTTAGCTCTGAACTCAACTCTGAAAAGCTGAAAAAAGGCTTCCCCATACAATACGATAAAACTTTAACAAGCTACCATAACTTGGAAATGATGTGTGCAAACACAAATGAACTCCTAAGCTGTGCAATGGAGAAAAGAAAACCGAGTATGTAAATGACGTGCTTAACACTAGACACACCCGCAAGCTGCAGGCTCGTGAGAGGCCAGACAGAGCCTGCTACTTTGAGTCCGAATGTGTGAATAGGGCTTTAGGCAGAAGCTTATCTTTAGCTAGTAGCTTATTTTAGCAGGCCTACCTGTGATGCCAGCTATACTGTTAGCACTGGTAGTTGTGCATGGGGTCTGTTAGAAACACAGCAAATGTCTGTAACATGCATATTTACGAACACACACAAAGTTCAAAGTTAAAAACACCTGTTAAAATGTAAATCTGTCCTTTCTGCCATCACTAGTGCTGCTCATATAGTGAGTGATATTAGACTGACAATGATTCAGTGTCTGGTCAGACTCAGAAGACATAGTCTCATAGCTTCAGCCCATGCAGCTGCAGAGCAGCCTCATGCTGCGTTCAGACATACGGATACAAAGACACAGGCTGTCTCCAGCCTCTCCCTGAATCTGGAGCTTTCGGCCATGTTTACTGTTCAGCACATAATTTGCATATTTCAAATGGGAAGTATTTGACATTACCCCAATGAGGAAGGAAAAGTTGGCTTATTATGTTGTTTAGTAGCTAATGACATGTTCATTTGCCACATTTTTTCAACGTTTTGTAGGGAACACCTTCATTGCTGTATACCTACTTGCAATACATTTGCTTTCTAACAGTGCTAAAATGGTATAATACAAAAATGCACCCAAGCTGGCAAGATTGATTGGCATTGTGGTCCTTTACGTTAGCTGGAATTGGAGAGGGTATCCAGTCACGAATGATAATAAAAAGGAAACTTCACATTTTTATCTGTGTTAACCATAGCTTTAAGGATTTTACTATGCAGGAAGCAACACATTTGCTTTATGCATACAGCAGGTCAGAAAAGCGTGTGACAAGTAACGCTATTAGCACACTAGCCCCTCTGCATGCCCTGCCAGGAAAGTGTGGAAGGGGCAGAATCGGAGACGGTTGTGTTTTTTTCCAGCAGGACAGGGCCTCAGAGTCTTCAGCTGAAGGAGCTTTGCTCTCCCCAGACACGCTTCCTGCACATGCAGCAGTACTGGGGAACTCAAGCCTGATTGGAGAGGACAGGCTGGTCCACTACTGCCAGCAGAGTGTTCAGGATTCGGCATATGCGACGGCGTCCTGGCAGGGACATCGGTCCACTGGGCTCTGATTGGCAGCAGGAGCCAGCATGGCCCAATAGCAGCACACCTGATGACAGGGAGGTTCAGCCAGATAAGGCTGTCTTGATGTTGCCCACATGACAGCCAGCCATAATCATACATTCTTCTGAAAGTGCTGCCTGTACCCTCGGTATATCTACATCAGGCTGGAGGAAATCACTCTTCAGCCGAACATGGCTCTCTCCAGCTCAGTGGAGTGATGGACGGCCAAGCGGGCAGGACAGCCTGGTGAACAAATAGCTTGCGCTCACATGCTCCTCCACCGCAGAGGACTTGTGTCAAAAGCAATGCTTGACACCCCGGCTTTGAAGCCTAATGGCATTAGGGTTGTGAGCAGACAGCTGGTTAGAGAGGGGCGCATGGAGCCTAGAGTGCATTATTAAGTGTAATGAATGTCAGCGTACCGAGTTCATCCGACACATCAGGTGCCAATTATAGAGGTGGGCCCGGATTTGGTTCTAAACTCAATGCACCGAGGAGGAGCTCCTTTGGCCTAACTGACATCTGCCTCATTAACTCGGAGGAACAGGAGGAGAAGGCTAGTGACCATCCTTGCCTCCAGGCCTCCGTGGGCCCTTGCGGGGGCACAGGGACACACATTCTCCCTGCTGGGTCTCCACTGAGCTCACTCCCTACCTATTATTGATGAGGTGGAGGGTGAATGAAATATGAATGGGAGACAGCCAGAGTGACATTTGGAGGTGATTAGATACTCTTGTGCACCATAGCTGGAGTGTTTGGCAGGGCAGTTCATTCATTAGTTAACACTGAATAGCGCTTCAAATCGTCACATATAAAGAGGTAAATAAAGCATTCATGGATATCATTGCCTTGGGCAGCCGGAGCAAACACTATTGATTTTTCTGGAGTGTTCTAAAATAATGGTCACAGATGTGTCAAGACATTCATCAAACCGTCTCTATGAGCCAAATCCTCAATGCAGTAAAAAGCCAATATGCTGCTCTGTTCTCTCGGAGTAATCGGAAATCTGTGCCAGTGTTAGTGGTGACAGTTTAGCTACTTGGTACAATATACTCTCAACCAATCACACACACACAGCAACCTCACAAGCTCCAGCATTTTTCAACAACGCGAATATTCTCTCCAAGCTGAAGAATATTGCACCAGCAGATTTATACATCCTCCCAAGTCTGTTGCAAACCAACAAGCCTCAAGGTGCATGTTGTCTACTCTTTCAATAATATGTAATGTACTCACCACTATAAAGCAGATTCTCCCAAGGCACCACCAGCTGTCTCACAATATATTCTTGGTGGGCTTGGTGGCACTGATTATTAGGCCGATACATCACAGCAAACAACACAAGCAACAACAGGAGGAGAGGGTGACCATGGGGAGTTTTTATAACTGTCTGCACTGAGCTTTATTGGAGGAAGTATAACAGGTCAGCTGAGAGGTGACCAGATATTTTGATCTCAGCTGACCACAAGGGAATGCGCACAGGAAAGAGACAGTGACTGCCGTAATGGAGTGATCTATGCATTGGCTCTGATGTACACACCCCTGATCAAATAACCACCCGTCAACAAGGTAATTGTTGACGCCCACAGCGTGCCTTTGGCAATCAAAGCAACTTCATGTTGGACGTGTTTGAGTGACAGAATAAAGATGAGATTAATATGTTGTTCCAGTAAAGGGTAATTCCAACTGCTTCAATCAGATTATTCTGCTGTTTGGAGTTCTGAGCTGCAGACAGCGCAATTTAATAATGCCACAAGATTAACTAAATTGTAGAGACTTTTATCTTAAATGTCTTGGAAAAGCAGCTTTTTGCTGAACAACCCATACTTCAGCTGTAGTGAAATATAACATTAACAGCAATGTCTAGGAAGGCTCACTCACCTGATTGACGAATGGGTGGATGACGACACAGTGCCCAGAGCATAGCAGAAAGAGAAGAAGAGGGAAAAAAGACATTAGCAACATTAGCAACGTCTCAATAGCCGCAAGACTGACAAATTACTTCCATATGATCATATGATCTCATTGAGGGTCTGAGCCTCAGGCACTAAAAAGCTGCATCCAGGACTGAGCGGCAGTATTCTTGCAATGTACTATAACAAGCAATCCTTTGAAAACCCTTGTTGCTCCATCTTGCCCTGTCCGTTGTAACATTTGTACCATCAGCACTCAGCCGCTGTGTGACAAGGCCTCTGGAGGTCTACGAACGCTGCCTCTCTGCTGCAGTCCCAATTAGAAGGCTTCACCTGCCCAGCAGGGGATAGAGTCAGAAGTCTTCCATCTGTCAGACCTGTGCACTACCACGGTCATATCAATCTCAGAAATGGCCACTGAGGCCAACAGCCACTGCCTAAAAGCCTTATGTTTCAATGGCCATCACGGCTTGCTCAAAATGTTCACAGCCCTTTGACAGGCGGCTGCTCTCACTCCTTCAAGGAAGACACATACACCGTAAATATTGCATGTCAGACAACTCTCGAGTACTCTCTAGTACAAGCAAACTGAGGGATTGAGAGTGGGAGGTGGAAATCTCCTGGCAACTTGAGAACAGGGCCGATGGAAAATACTCAGTACAGGTTTGTGGGGCAAGGTTATGGAAATACTTTTGAGGAGCTCTAATATATCAAAACTAGATCGGCATCCCGGGGTGTCCTAGCTGTTTTTTTCACTTCCTTTTAAAATTTCGCTTATTAAATAAATGGCTGGTCAAGCCAGCAGCTAACAGTTGCCCACCTTCAAATTCATAGAAGTTTACTGTGGCATTGAGGCCAGTCCAGGCTGGAAGTGGGCTTTTGGGTGAGTCTCCGGTCAGGACCTAGAGGTGGGAGCTTTTTCCCAAGGGCCCGTTGGACAGTCCTGGCCGGTGACACATTGATGTATGAGCTCCAGTTTTTGCTCCCTCTCCCCCTCAGCACAGAGAAGCAGGTGTGCTGATCAGTGCCACTTGATCTGTCAGTCGGATGGACAAAAATAGCCTTGGAGATTGAGCTGGGAGCAGGACTCGCCTAACTCTTCGGTGGAAACTCAATTGACTTTGAAAGGCTCTTAGAATGTTCTTGACCACGGTAAATGAGCCAAAGTCTTCTCAAGGTCGAACGTCTTAAATGTGGCTTTTCAGTTATCTGTCGAGGAAAGCGGAGAAGGCTTGTCTTACCATTAAGTGTCTGTAAGCTTGAAAGGAACACTCTTCCATTGATGTAACATCACTATATAAATCTGTAGCGCACAGACAAAGTTATTTTCTGAAAGGAAGTTCTAGTACTCTGGAAAAATGAATTTTCTTTGCTATATCACGAACGGCATCACGATTAATATTGAAACTATATTAACATATATAGGGACAAACTAGCATTTGTCCGATTTGCTTGATGCAATTAATGTTAAAGTATATAAAGCAAGGCTACTATCCAGATTAATGCAAAAGTTCTTTGCTGCTTCCTGGCTTTTTTCCTTCCTGGTCATTTACTGTCAGATTTACTTGAACTATCCTGGGCTATCCTCTCCTGCCGTAGGCTCTGAAAAAATGCATAACTTTGCAAGTTTTCTCTGAAGTTCCTGATCAAGAGAGATTGAGGGCAGAGACTACAAGATGGGAGTAAAGCTGCGGCGTCAGCAGCTTTCATTGTGGGGAGGCTGAGGAGGCTCTACTAGTTGTTTGAACAGCAGGCGGTTATTACACCACATGGATGCTCAGAGTAATTAAATGTGCTCTGTTCCCCTTCATGTTCCTTTCTGTCTTCTCTACCGTGCCTTAAATCTGCACAGATAGGTTTAAAGAAGTGTTAATGTCAATGTTGTTTGCTGAAACCTTTTTTCTGCCAAATGTAGCAAAAGTGTTTTATTCAGTTACAGCAGGGTTGATAAAAAGCACACAACTGAACATGCACGTTGGTTAGGCTGCATGATTAAGTCGTCCATTAAGTCCTCAAGTGAATTAGTTATGTTGTAGGTACGTTCCCTTTGACTGGGTTCACTTTTAATGAGCAATTCTCTATTTCATTTCCACTTGACACACTCCTATCTAACTTTGTCAAAGGTACAAAATGAGGTGCTAAGAAGAAGCTTGTCTAATTAGCTAGCCACTTGTGGTGGTCCCAACAGCAACCGCCATTTCAAATACCGAAGCTCTTATTATGATCACTCTCACCATTAACATAAAAGCAAGGCAATGAGCCATTTAATATGGCTTCCTAAGTAAACACCTTTCAAAGTATATTCAACTGACACAGGCTCAGCAGGTGGCTATGTCATATGTTAGGCTAATAAATGTAAAGCTCATAAATGAGATAGCTGGATGCCTTATGCATATGTTAAACTGATAAATGAGAGCAGGGGTCATCACAGTCTACTGATTTTCCACTAAATCGGGCATTAAGTGTCTCCAACTTAAAGTGCTGACTCACTAAGTCCCCAGAGCATTTCATTCATAACTTGAAAGGCCACACTGATCCCAGATCGGCTCAGAGAAAAGACAAATATGCTCATATTCCATCTAAGAGAGAGATTAACAGCATTAGCAACAGACCCTAAAATAGTGCAGAGGAGACAGTCGTCTGTTTCCTGTTTGAGAAAAATATGCAAAAAGAAAGGGCTGTCACGGGTGTCAAGAGCGAAATGTCTGGGTTTGCAAGGATTAAAAAACATCCAGTTACCCCAGGCAAGAGGTCGCAGCATTGAGAAAGAAGAATTAATTATGTGCATATGTAAAATAGTCAAGACATCATCTAAAGAAAGAAAATCTAGCCAAAATGAACTATATGAATTGTCTGACGGAAGCTATTCCACCCCCACCAGTCCCTGAGCATTTATATAAAGTATATTGTCTTCATCGCTGTAACGTGCTAGTAGAAGGAAAGAGATAAGGAAAGATGGAAACTGTTTGTGCATCGAATATATTGCTCTTTTCATCACTCTGCTTTGTTTATGCCCTGGAAACATTCAGGAAGAACATAGAGGAAAAATGCTGGCGTGGAAACATTTTCACAGAAGTAGGAATTAACTGTGAGTAAATAATTACACAGTGAAACAGCCTGGAATACCATAAAGCAAGCCAAAAGCTATACTACATTGAGGGCATGAGAGCCCTCCCTCCGTTCAACAATACATGACAAGTGGGAAGTTGGGAAGGTGGCACCAAAATGGAGAGCACTTAATCTCCAAAGTGTTCTGAATGAAGTCGAGGCTTTTGTCATTGGCTTCTTGGCAAGAAGTTGTGTAAATCACGTCCAATAGCTCCTGTGTCTTGGAAAATACCCGTCTGCTGCTTGTTCAGACTATGCAAAATAAGTCGACATGTTACCCCCGCATGACTGGTCCCGTTTTAAGGATGGTCGGGGAAAGGGGTTGAGGGGGATATTTTACATGCATCACCTAAATTACTGTCAGGGGAGTTGGCGCCGAGGACAGAAAAATATGAAGGACGTCTGCTGTAATCTCGGCAGAAAATAAATAAATCAAGCATGGCCATTTAATTGCTACCTCCGACTTGGCCTCTGCGGTCTTTGGGGAGCTGAGCTGCCGCAGAGCTGGATGGCCATCCGAGTAAAGAAGAAAAAGAGACAGGAGAAGAGAGGGAGGATGTGGTCACGGTGACTCAAAGGCTTAGAATTTAACCTGGCTGGTCCAGCTCCCCAATTCCTGTTCATACTTCATTCATAGCCATGATTTTGCCTTTATATATCACCAAGGGCATCTCTGCCAGCTCAGGATTCTGTGGGTAGAGATCTAGGGAGCCCAACGCTTTGATAAAAGACTGATATTGTAACGCAGACCGACCCTCTGTGGAGAGGGCGTCGAATCAAACGATAACAGATGAGATATTGATTCAGAGCTGATTACAGCCACACAGATGAATGTCAAAATATTGTCACCGTCTCATTCTTCATTATATTATCACTGCAGGGACAAAAGGACAGCCAGAAGCAGATTAATTCCACTGGGAGAAATCCCAAGCAACGGTTTTCATGTCAAGGTTAGCTAAAGTGACTTTACTGTACATGATGATAGACTTAGTATCAGATTCAATTAGCTGGAACATGTTCGCACACCGGAGCGGCCCTGTAGTGGAATGGATAGAGTGTGGTTCTAACATTTCTGGGGTTAGAGGTTCAGTTTTTTTCTGGGAACCCTTCACTAAAAATGTAGATGCACTCAGCATGTCCTGTAAGGAAATGTATAAAACCAGATGTCATATATCATGCCAGTCTTCTATTCAAATTCACACAAATATCTGCAGATATTGTACATCTGAAGCTGTCATTTCAATGTATAACATATATATTCTTTCTTTTGCAAAACTTTTTGTCCAGCTGCTATTGTACTGCTGCTGGGCTACTTTCTGTTTACAAACCAAAGGCCTGCGATTGAGAACAATAAGTCTGGATCCCTCAAGAGAGATATGCAACACAGCTCACAGCCCATGCTTAATACAGGAGCACAAAAACAGGTCATTTATTGAAAGACAATAGGAGCAGTTCTCACCAATTATCAGGAAGAATCCTCAAAATATGAGACAAAATAGGGGCTGCAAAACAACCAGCATAAAAACAGGCATGAGGGAAATATGAGTATGGTGAAAGCACATCAGACACAATGAAAAGCCAGTGAGGAAAAAATATATTCTAACAAAATTTTGAATAATGATGGGTCTGGACAGTGGGAGTTTGGTCAAAGTATGTTGAGTATTTAGTTCAAAAGTGACAAGAATTCTTGCTTTCCACAATCTCTGTTTGTGTTAGCAAACAGTTGCTTATTTGCACATCCAGCAGTTACGGAGCGACATTGTCAATAATTTGGAGCCGTGTTTGTGTCTACCTAATGAATGTAACTCCAATACTCACTCTCTCGTAGCGCTGTTTCTGATGTCCACCAACTCCTGAGAAAAATATCTGGCTCTTTAGCCAATGCTCCACAATGTTCACCAGCTAGTCGCTAACTGTGACTTTCTGCTGTTTGATGCTGAGCAGGTAGCGTACAGTGTTTTGCTGAAAACAGCTGCCTGCTGAAGCCAAAAATGACGCTATGAGAGCGATGAGAGAGAACCAAAACAGTAAAGTTGTGAGCTGAAACTCACTATAAAGCTACGTAAAGCCGAGTGGAGCGACAGATTCAGGTAATAATTCCTTGTAGATTCATCCCTATGAGCAATACCTCAAGTCATTTGATACGTTGTTAGTATAAAAATAATAATTATAGTCAGTTTAAGGTAAGGGAAAGATTATGGCAAAAAAGAAAGGTTAAGATATGGTCAGCGGAAAGGTAATTAAAACACTTAAACACTTAAATTTAGGGAAAGATCATGGTTACGGTTAACAACAATGCAAAGGACTATTGCAGGTCTGTGACAGGACACAAACTCTAGTCTGGCGTATGAAAGTCTGCCGCGCTACTTGCTCATTTACCACCCCGACTTCTACAACCTTACTTTCCACCTCACTACATGAAGGGCACACTACTTCCTGCAGTGGCACTGAACGTTGGCGTTTTGACGTAAATCGTGAGGTGCGAAATCATCCAAGACTGGGCAAGTAATACAATGTACAAAAGACTATACATACATATTGCACTTATAAATCTACATGTACATGGATATATGCACTCAACATTCAATATGCAAGAGCTATGGTATGCCAAACATGCCCTAAAATATGCTTTTACATGGCTATGTGTCATATTAATTCTCCAAGGCACTATGTGTTGTCAAAGGAAGACTTTCTTAGGACCAAACCTTAAAGCACTAAGTTGATAAAACGTATGTTCTTTTGCTATAAAACAGATTTTTCTATTTATCATAATTGGCTGAATTATCAATATCCACAGACCAAAAGGCAACCAGCTAGAAATATTTCAGTCTTCACAGTCTTGGAACTTCAATAACATAACAAGAAAACTCATTTTCTCCCCAGTAATATTAAGGATGATGTGATTCCTGGCCTCATTAGTTATTCATTGCCTCTAATGTCTGAACATCTGGTCAGTGACCACCAGTGATCCTTGCATAACCGCAGCTGCCTGTGTCACCCTGACCACCAAAAAAAATCCATTCAGGCTGAAGTCCAGGAGCCTGCGGGGTTTCTCATCCAGCAGCTCTGCATCCTTTAGCTGATCAGCAGCTATTCAAGGTAGCCAGACCTCCTGCCTCCAGCTTATGTACTGGAAATCAGAGGAATCACACACCAGAAATCACTTCAATCTGTATGATAATTTGAGACTCTCATCTGGCATTTGGTGTATCGGTTAAGTTCAGAAAGTGTCAGATTGGTTGGTGATTTAATCTACATGATGCAGTCGAAGTAATGTACATATGGTGCAGCAACGTTCTGTAAAAACCACTCCATCGAATAAATTATACTTTTAATCAAAATCCGGTTTCTTTTTTTAATGCACACAGGAAGCATACCTTGGGACTCCAGGGAGCCAGGGAGTTTTAGGGAGCCTTAAAGTTCTGTGGTATAATACATGGATCATATCTGAGTAGAGCAGTGATGCCATTTCAAAGAATCCAAAGTAAAGACACAAAGCCAATTGTGTGCTACACCAACCGGCAAGAAAAACTGCCCCAAGGATCCAAATACCGAAAATGCCTTGAAGCAAAAAAGTATCGAAAGAAAAGTGCAAAGATTCGAGGGGTGTATATGTCCCAGCGCATCTGCACAAATCTCTCCAAAGCCAGAGCACCTGAGAGCAGGTGGATTTTAGCAAACAAGAAAAGCCCATTTGGACTATCACAGTGCAGCTCTTTTCTCAGAAGAGCTTTCAAAGTCTGCTCATGAGCAGCTTGCATGTTGGCTGGGAATGAAACTTTAATTATCTTGATGCTTCCTTCACATCCCTCGGTCTGACCGGTCTGATCCGCCCCACTCCCCACCCCCTCCACTGGGAGCCACAGGAAGGCAGGTTAATAGGGGTGCATGTTTTGACTGCCAAGTAAATCAGTGTTTCTGTGGGGTGAGAAATCAAAATCCCCGTTTCAATAAATACGTTTTGAGGAGAAAAAAAAAATAGGGTGAAATATTTTAAGAGCACCAATTGGAAAAGAAAATAATAGCTCATGCTAATAGGTAGCTTAAGGCATAATTCAGGTTTATTACAACTTGGGTCTTATTTCCGTAGTTTTGTCCATCATTTCAACCAATAATGATAACATTGTATCACTAAAGTAATGGCTGGGATTTGGGGATGCAACATCGCTACAATGAAGTCCTATGGGACAAGAAACACAAGTATATAAGACAACAGTTTAGCCATGTCTATGTATGTATATATATATATATATATATATATATATATATATATATATAAAAATGTGAACACCTGAAATGTGTGCCGACCAGTAGGTCAAAGTTGAACCAGGAAGTTGATCTGTAAACTGTGATAGATGTTTGCAAATGACTCGTTTCACAGCTTGTCTTTATTTTATTTTCCAAATAAATGAATCTTAACTCTTTTCCACTTGTCGTGGCTTTCAACCACACCTCTTGGTCTACGTCAGTGGATGGGGTCTGATCACTTGCTCAGCTAAAACTCTCAGAAATTTGCTATGCAAACTTCATTTTGAAAAAGCTATTAGGAGGAATTTTAGTTAAGATTCTTTTCTTGTTATTCACTTACTTCACTTTCTAAATAAGTTTGGCTAACCTGGAGGTTTGTTTAAAACTCGTCTGACTGTTCGTGTTTCTTTCCCCATCTAACATCTTTTTAGTGATGCCGCTGCATCACTAGAGTTGGATGAGAAAATCAATACCACTCTTGTCTATATATGCCAAGTGGAGTTATAGCCAGTGTGCGATTAGCCTAGTTTATCATTGAGACTGGAAGTAGTGGGAACCAGCTGACCAGGCTCTGTCCAAAGTTAAATATACACTATCAGAAAAAGCTCAGTAACTAACATGTTTTGTCTCATTTATTTAGGTACAAAACCAAAAATGTAAAAACCACAAGCTGTAGTTTTATGGAACTATTTTTGGTGAACACTAGCTGGGCCGGGTGTATTTCCCAGAATGTCAGACTATCCCTTTAACTTGGGGAGTACAATGTTATTGATAATGACAGGAAGGATCACCAAAACTATGAAAATAAATCCCATGTAGTAAAGTTGAATTATTTTTTAATAGGAGGCCACATTAGGGTCTATTTGTCAGCAACAAAGAGACTACCATTGAAATTGCAGTGCAAGAGTTTTGCTTCTAAATATCAAATGCTAAGCAAAGCCTAAACAACAGTAACATGGTTAGATTGGGTGTTAAAATAAAACTAGCTGTTAAACTTCACTTCTTTAGGTGCACTGATATCCGCTCCCTTGGGATTTTGTTATGAAACAACAACACCTACTGTATATACATGTACTGTATAGTCTTTTGTATTTTCAGCATTACATCCCACACACTGAGTGTTTGGATTTTATTCATGACTTTCATTATGCGCAGCTCTTGAAAACACTTTTACTCCATGTGCAGCACTTGCTGTTATGAATGGCTGTGTTGCACCTTCCGTCACTTGTCACGGCTGCACAAAGCATATCCAATGGTAATTAAGGTCAGACAATTAGATTCAGCCAGCCGCGGTCCTGGTGACTTAATACGTATAGACAATTATCTGAAATTAATGTGATAGATGCCATTGTCTTCTGCTGCTCTGCTCAGTCAGATCTTGGCAGAGCTTCAGGTTGCATGCATCCACTGTATTAGTTTGAATAATGACGCTCTCCTGCGGCTGTTACCGTTTCATCACAGAGAATGTGATTAGTAGTTAGAGGTGCTATGTTCACAGCTAAACACTCAGCACTCACCAGAGGGGCCAAGGTTGATAGCATCACTGCAAGGCTTGGATGCAGCGGGTGCTATGTGCTCAGTAAAGAAAATTCATAAATAAGCCTCAACCAGGTTCCAAACTGCTGTGAGCAAACTACCTTTATGGCACAGTTGAAATGAAGTAAAAGAATTGGGGAAAATAAGAGTCTTTTTTTTCCTACTGTGCAGTTTTACATAAGGCATTTTTCTTTTTGGAGAGGATTTTTCAGAACACTGTGTGGCTTCTGTAGCTTAAATCTCAGAGGAAATCACATCCACAAGTACGATTATACATTCAAGTTGAGATTTTGTAGAGCAATTTGCACTACAGAGTTCACCGTTTTCTAGCAGCTTTAACTTTTGACACCTGTTGTCACATTGTGGTTTTACCATCTGGCACCCAATAACATTTGAAGAGCTATTCCTTGAGGACAGCGACAAAGGTACTGAGGGACATATTGCTGCAGCTGGCTCTGCCTTATAATGAGTACTGTCAAGGATTTGCAGCACTGAACTTTTGCGCCCTGATCTGTGGCGGGTCACCGTTGAGTTCATATCAATAATTCATCACGCAGCTCAACTCCCTTCCCTGTTATGAAACAAATCTTGTTAGGAAGTCCTGCCAACACTGTCTCCATCTCACTACCTGACTTTATTTGTAACTCTCCCTGCTCAGACTGGAAAGGGGGTGGAAAGGGGGTTTGGGAAAGATTAGATCAGTTCATCTACATGAAGCATTTGTTTGGCAGCAGGGACAGGAAGGAAGCTTGAATCTGGGGTGTGATCTGAAGAATGGAGTCTCCCCACAATGGCTTACTTCTCCTCCCAGGGCTGGAATAGATGAGTTCATGAAAAGCAGATAGACCCTTGCTCTTTATTCTCGCAGTATGGCTCCTATACAGCCTCCCTCTGGTTTATTGTGAAACAACCTGGAGCTGTCAGAAGCTCAGTGGAGACCCAGGGAGAAGAGGGCAGGGAAGTGGAACGCCGTACTGGATGGGCTGCTCTGATAAGATCCAGGGAGACTCCTCTCCCTCCCCCTCTGCATCCCCCTCAGCTGGCAGCAGGTAACAGTAACCTTTCCCATCAATGACAGTTGCTAAAAGCAGCAGGGGGATTTGGAGGCATTATGTTTGACTTCTTTCAAATTAGCACCATTTTTTTGTTGTTGTTGTCGTCTTCTCCTTGCTCTGCTTATCAAGGTGGCCGCAATCAGTCAATGCACCGTGAATATTTACACGCCTGGGGATACTGAGCACATGATGAACATTCTGTTAACACAAAAACAAGTTAAGACACGAACAAATCAAATACACCACTTGACACTCCTTACAGGAGACTTCAAATGTCTCAGGCCTTGATCACCCTGCTCCAGTTTAAACGAGACCCATCCACCAGAGTAAAACAGGTCTAACAGTTCCTCTTATATTAGCGTGCTAATGAGGTCCCAGTGTGATACTTTTTAATGAAACCATCCAGGAGGCCAATTGTCCATAACTAATTATCATATGCTAATTGGCACACCAAAGTGCAGAAAGAGGACTGATTTTGTTTGTTTGCACCTCTCATTTCTTATTTCTCTCTGTGTGTGCATTGAATCAAAAGTGCTTAATGAGTGTAATTATGGCTAAAAGACAATGCAACTCAAATGTTTCTTTAATATGGTTACCACTGCACTGACTATAAACAACAAGGGTCTGGCTGCATGTGGGTGTGTAATTTGGAAATGTACAAAATGTTAGCATCCAGCTAATAATAACCTTGGGGGTGTACCTCAGGGAAAACAATAGCTTTGACTGTTCTCCAGTCAAAGTGAAGTGTGATTATTATTGCGATCACAGCATCTCGCTCTGTGTGCGGTGGTCTTGATAAGCCAGGTGTAACCAATTCTTCTTCCAATATTGCACATTATCCTCATTTGCCACCCCCGGTGCTCCGAAGTATGAAATAAGGTGAAGAAGAAATCTCCAATAGATCCCACTGATCTGAGAAAGAATGAACCCTGATGAATAGCACCATATCGAATTATGCTCAAGTAAAAGAAAACATTGGGTGGCACCTGGCATTGGACCATATTGGTTCAGTTCTGGTTCAGTGTGCCAGAAAATGGGACAGGGATCACACACAAACACAAATAACTGCTATTGCTTTAGAGATTGTGGCTGACCAGCTCTGCAAACTGAATATAGCAACAGGTTCTGGTTCAGTGCGCAACACAAAGGTGACGGTCCTGCTGGAAACATGCAGGGAAAGCTGCTATCTAGTGAGAAATACAACAATCAAGATTGGCCTCCTCATGGTACTGGGGTGGAAATAATCAAACTGGGATTCACATTGTGTCGAATGGATGCTTGACAGGCCAACCAAACAGCACAGACCAAATGACACCCATTTGTCTATGGTCCACGTGTTCTTCCATACCATCCCCACTATTCCACTCTGCCTGAGCATACACATGTCCGGATTCTATTTTGCTCATTTAGGTGGTCATTAGGCTTGTGACAATTAGCCATGGACGATAAAGCCGGGAGGTAGGACAGAGGTATCATGCTGGATCCCCATTAGCTCATTTGCGTAGGGTCATTAGACAGAGTGCGACGAGAGCCACACCAGTTGTTTGCTGCACGGCAATGCACATCGCACGAGGACCGGGGTCGACTCCGGTGGTTGATAGGCTTTCCACACTCAGCATTTGGGGATATTTCAATGTTAATGATTATGGTGCACAGCAGTTCTCGCGAAAAGCCATTAGAACAGTCAGGCAATGCTTGCTGAATTCTTAGTCATCTGCAGTGAGCAATTCCCTGTAGTTTCTGCAGACAATGATTTTTGAAAGCTTTCTTCCTAGGTTGTGAACAATGTGAAGTCATTGGATAATGTCTGAGATTGAACTAATGGCCATGTCTGATTTGAAGCTTTTATATTGAGAGGCAAGAAGGATTCTCAGTGTACCTTTATGGAGTGTGACAGCTCATTAAATCAGAGGAGTCAACATGCAGTACATCACGGCTCAATTACATTACCAGAGACATATGTGAATTACCGTATACTGCAGTAAAATGTATTAAGCTAAAAATAGAATGGGAGACTTGCGGAAGTGTCTTGGATATTTGGGAAAACTAATGACCCGTGCTGCCTCCAATGAGCATGCTCATTTAAACCCTGAGAAATATTGTCAGTGTACTTGTTCCCCACAGCAACACAGGCTTGTATGAGCTTGATGGATGGCAGCTTTTCATTGGCAATCTATCATGTCATGTCAATACATTCTGGGGAAGAAAATATGTTTATATGCTCAGAGTGCAATGTGTAATGGAGTTGTTCAATGAGGGGACAGTGTTTTGTCTGTTGAGGAACGCAGTGGTGGACCATAATGAGTTCGCCATCTCCTGAACCTTAGGAAACCTGCTTCCAATGGTCCCCATTTCTTTTCTCCCAGTAGTACTGTACCCACGCCTCCACCTAGACCCACTGATGTGGAGCTGCGGCTTCTGAGAACATATTGACTGGCCAATCTCAGAAAAAGGCAGAATTTCAAACAGGTTCCTGAAAACCGGAGGCTAAAATCATCCATCACCCTGGGCTGCTTCAAACGCAGACATCAAAAAAGCTACCTTATGGATTGATCTTGGTGATCATATAATGGATTTCGCCAGTGCCAGACTGACGGCTGTAATGGGTTTCTTTGCCGGCTGGCTATCGGAAGTCTGTCAGTTGCACCGGCTCTCCATGGAACGCTCCATACATTTGCCAGAGGCTCCTTATAGCTGCTCTTGGGGGACCATATACTAAATTGACTTCAGAAGCACTCAAGGAAACAAGAGAAAGAAACATCAGCAACTCCTGTAGGCAGAAAAATAGTACATCTTGACATCTTTTTGTAATTTATATATCTTCCTTGCACAGATGCCGCTAGGTAGATTTTCTGCTTTGCTCAATATTTGCAGCCAATACTCTATGTTCTCCGAACTCTCCACAGAAAATGACCATATTTAATAATTTACTTCCAATTTGATACAGAATGTTCACTGAGTCAACAGCAGATAACTGCAGGCTGTTTTGCATTATAATGAATTAGTTACATGTGAATCAAATTAAGCAAATGGAGCACATGACAGGATTATGTGAACGGCGTTCTTGAGATGGAACAATTTCCTTTGCAACTCTGAACACTGATTTTCCAGTTAAGTGAACGACTGGTGCATTTGTCCTGTTCATTGACAGTAACCCATCATTTGCGGCACTTAATCTAGCAGAGGACAGAGAACAGCTTTCAATTAACTCGTCAAATAAGCCAAGTGACACATCCATCATGTGCTAGGCTCTGGCACACTGTTTTTTTCTTCTCTTAAAAAAAAACAGCAAATTATGTTTCAAACCACAATCCTGGGGCACACTTTGCATTTATCTCAAGAAAGAAAATAAGTCTTTTCATTCTATTTTTCCATGCAAGGGGTCGACACAATATCATGATCATGTTTTGTGTGCCTAATTCTTTCCTTTGTGACTGTGGAACACAGAGTTACTTGCTGCTGTTTTTCACTCTTTTTTTTCCATCTTAAAATTCAAGAAACGGATCCCCAGTTCAGTTTCACACCGCAGTGGTAATTACATTAGATTTTTTTCCTTCTGTGACTAATTGCATCAATCATGTACATGATCATGCATCAATCACGTACCTGGAGGAGACCGCACCTTGGATTCCCAGTGCAGCTGATTACTGCTCAGTCCAGCTGGATTTGCGAAGCTCGCTGGCAGGCTTGAACAAGGACCATCGCCTCCTTCCGTAACAGCTCACATCCTCCTCCGTCAACCAATCAGGTTGACCTTGACTTGGCAGCAGAGGGGTACATCTCTCACCTTGAGATGGACAGCATCTCAGGAAATCTGTGTATGGCTGTGTCCTCACTACCCAGACGAAACCTGCCTTATCAACAGCCCCAGTGTCAAGGTGTCAAGGCTGTATTGTAGCACGGCTGCCAGCCACCAGTCACATTTGCTGGGGGGGGGGCAATAAGGACTTGGCATGAGGAATAAATAAGAGATGAGCTAAATAAATAAGTGGAGGTTCTGGGATATTAATATTGCCAGGAGTCAGTGGTAAAGGCTGGCTTACTGACATACAGCTCAGCAGAGCCACAATTAGATCCACTCATCTGCTTTGCCTCGGCTCTGTGTGGGCACAGAGCAATCAGGAGCACCTGCTGAGACGAACTGGGAGGCTAACAAAGTTTCACCTAATGCATCAGACTTTATTTTAAAAACTGCTTGAGTCAACTACCTGCTGGAGGATGAATCCAAGTTGTCTTATGTTAATATGAGATGGCTACTGCTGCAAGACAGCCTTCTACACACTCACAGCCTCAAAACCTCCATCTAGATTCTACTGCACTCTTGTTTTAATCAACAGACATGTTTAACACCATACCAAACAATTGAATTGAATTGCTGATGGTGGTGTGACTGGAATCTTTTCCATAAAGAAATAAAAGGTGAGGTTTTATCTAAGTAAGCCACTAGCTGCCTGGCCTTAGCATCTGGGATTTGAACTAAATTAGAACATGTAACTCCACGGTTCCATATGACTGAGCTCAAATCAGCTTAAAAGTTATGTTACATGTCAAGACATCTATGGATGAATGGCTAAATAGGACAGATTAAACAACACACACAGGGCACAGTGTCAAACTTTGAAAACCCCTTTTATAACCAAATAGTACTGGTACCACATTCTGAGTATTTGAGTCAGTGTACCATCTACTACTGACAAGGTGTGGGATTTTAGCTTATGCTGTGCTGTCAAACCTATCCGCCAGGCACACGGATAGCAGAAGTAGCAGAGACTCACTTTTCACAAATGATGTGCAGGTACTAACTACGGTTAAACTGATGTGTTAAGGATGATACTCCTACCAATATGAAGCAGGTGATAGAATTATTGAATATCCTGTTTTGTGCAGTATAGCTTTTAGAAAGTGCCATCATAATTTTGCTGCGATATTGTCTTGCACAGCAGTACAATGACAATATGACATATGACATAATGACAAAGTTTTTTCTTGACTGACTTTCAACCTGAGACATTCCGTGGGACATTCAAACTCTCAGTTTGAAACCAAGGATGATAATATTTGGCTGGGTAAAAATATCAATACTAGTGCAATGTTATATATTATATATATATATATATATATATATATATATATATATATATATATATTTATTTATTTATTTATTTTCCCAAATGAATGTCAAGTGTGGAAATCTGGATGTTGATCTTTGAAAAATGTGGATTTCTGTTATTTTTTTCTTTAAGCAGGAAAGAATAGATTCACCATTTATCAAGGACAGACCTCTCCTTGACTCCTTTGAGAAAGAACAGTCGGTGTACAAGTCCTCAAACCTGCAGAAGATGTTTTTGTACATTTTGGATTTAAGCACCACAAGGACAAAGACGAACTTGACACAAGCTAAAGTTGTCTGCAAGCCGTTAGGTGCTGAAATGCTGCAGTAACATAGCAAACCCCTAAAATCATTTTACAAGCCACCGTTCGGATATACTACAGTCACAACCAGAGCAGCGTAAGAAAGCATTTACATGTTAGCTGCCATGTAGTTTTGCATTTGGTCAGAAAAGTCAATGCAATTTTTGTCTGTAACGAATATACTTCAACCACTTTAATGTTCAATGCAGTGAGTACTAAACATGGTAAATGGTATACATACATAATAATTTATACTTGAATTGCAAAAATGAATTTAGCTGACCTGCACTGGCTCCCAGTGTCTTTCAGGAAGAAGTTATTTCACTTGTTTACGAGGCCCTTAATGGTTTGGGACCGGCCCACATTACTAATTCTTTGTCGTTTTATAATTCACGGCCTCTTAGATCCTCTGCTGCTGGTTTTTTAAATAGAAACTATCACACACCAGCTCAGCCTTTTTTAACTATGCACCAAAACTATGGAACTCCCTACCCAAGGCTAGAAGAGATGCAAGCTCTGTGAACATTTTTAAACGACAACTGAAAACTTATTTATTCAGCATTGCCTTTAACTGTCACTCTTCCTTTGTTTTGTTTTTATATTTTACATTTTATTGCTCTTATGCCTTCCTTTGTTTTATTGCTATCTTATATATATATATATCTCTTATTATATTGTTGTTAGCATATTGTTCTTGCTATTTGCTGCCTCTTTTCTTTGTTATTCATTTGATTTCTTTATATTTGCGCAGTATTTGCCTGTTTTTATTTATTTATTTTCTTGTTTCTTCACTTCTATTGTAAAGAACTTTGAGCTACACCCCCTCTATGAAAGGTGCTATATAAATAAAGTTTATTATTATTATTATTATTATATAAAGTTTGACAAAATAATGGTAACTCAAGGTCCACTTACTAGCTTTTTCCAGAGCTTTCAACTACATGAAACAGCATTCTCCTTGACAACTGAGCAAATTCCAGTTGCTAATGAAGTTAAAAGAATATATCATTTTAAAAAAATATGCTTATTTGTTTTCTTTTTGAGTGTGAGATGATAAGATCAATACCACTCTCATGTTTGTGTGTTAAGTTATGGAGCTAGAGGCAGGAGGCGATTAGCTTAGCTTAGCATACGCCACATAAAACCACAAACTCATTTTCCATTACTTTTTGTGTAAAGAAATGAGATACATTGTTTTAATTAGTGACCTTTAGTGCTGTTGATAGGCACATTTTTAAAATTTGAAGAGAGCCAGGCTAGTTGTTTTGCTCTGCTTCCAGTCTGCATGCTAAGCTAAGCTAATGGCCTCCTGGCTCTAGCTCCATACTTAACTCATCTAACTCTGAAACAGCGAATAAGTGTATTTCCGTAAATGTCGACCTATTACTTTGATATTGTTTTGTCAAATTACAAGGTCAAGAATGAACTTTCACACTCAACGTACATAACTAATATGCTATGTTAAGTATTAGTACTGAATTAGTTTTAAAAACAACGGTTCTTGCCAATAATGATAATAAATACCCATATTCAAGCAGGCAGTCCCACGGCCCCACATCCCTAGGGTCCCCAAAAGCCCCAGCTTCACTGTGTGGCATTTGTTTTGTGGTAATGTGATTACTTGTAATTTTGTTTGGGAACATGCACTACAAAAATCAAATCATCAACTGACACAATATGGGCCTTAATGTGGATCCTGCTTTATCACCTGATCATGAGGCCTGCTCCTGAAGAGGGGCCCTGTGAAAATGTAGTTTTAAGACCTTCCTTATTTCCGCTGCTACTATGCTTACATGCTGCATAATCCTCAATTAATTTGTTTGTAATCAAATTAGCACACAGCAAACCTGGGGCTGTGTAATATTCCAGTATAAGAATACTGTACACAGTGCAGAGTGAGTAGGGGGAACGTGGGGTTAATAGGGTCCCAGCAGCTAATATTTGCCCCTGGCCCCCCAAGCAGGTTAATCAGGTTGTGTCTATATTCATGCACACTTGCATGTAATTTGATCAATTCAGGAAAAGGGCTTCCCATAGACAACCAGTGGAGTATTGATGAATCAACCCAACTGCGTCATATTCATCATATCAGAGCTGGATGACCAGCTGGTGCCGGTCTGACATATCGGCAAATACATCAGTCCAGCCCCAGTAGGCAGAGCTAGATTTACAGTTAGAAAAACAGCACTTCATCTACATGTATTCAGTGTCGGTACGAATACGACTGTTAGCATTGTAATGGGATCTGTGACTCCAGATCCCACTGTACTCTCAAAATTCAATAGATTCCTGAAGGAGAGCAGGCCGCCTGCTGCCCTCAGAAGTGAAAACGAGGAGGTCTGTAGACACAAACTTGCTTTGGTCTGAAAAATGACTGAAGGATGAATCTTCAGTGGGCAGCACAAGCTCATGAAGCAGTGCCATTAGAGTAATAATCTCCCAGTGCAGGACCTTCTGGAGCCTTTGACACCTCCTCTTCCTCATTATCCCCTCACTGATTTTCTCTGGTGGTGGTCCGCGGGGTCTGCATTCTTTTCGCTAAATTGGGAGACTTGGGATATCTGCTAGCCAATTCAGCTTTGATGTTTCATTTAAACAAGAGCCAAAGAGGAAGTGACATCCCAGTGGAGAATATTATGCTAATCTCGAAAATGTTAATTAGGCCCAAAGGGTTAATTTCTTCTGCTTTATACTCTATACTTTAATCTGTCTCTCAGTTAAAATGCGTATACTGGAGAATGCTTAGAAATAATCAGTGTTACAAATTTCGAAACATTACTTTTCCTTCCTTTTAGCTAAAAGTTTCCTTAATCCTCCTCCTTTGAAATGTAATTGGTACAATCCAACAGCCAAGGAGCTCTCTCATCACGCCACAAAATAACATAATCTTCTTTAATTTATCAATTCGACAACATATTGCAGCAAGTCTTCCTGTATATTGCACAGTGGATTATTTGTGGTACAAATAACTAGATTAAGAAAAGAGAAGGTTAACCCTATTATCACTACAAATTTTTTTTTTTTTTTTTTAAATCATAAAATCTGATATCTATTATGGAAACCAAAATAGATTCAGTCACCAGCAACTTAATTACATTTCATTCATTGAATTCTCCGCTGAGATGCAGCAAACAGTACCTAAATGGATGATAATTACTTTAATACCAAGGGTGCTATTCTTATCTTGCAAATGTTCTCTGTACATGGGGAAATAATGAAGGAAACTCTTCTCAGCACAATGTCAGCGATAAACAAGCATGTACCTGCAGAGTCAACGGGGGCCATGTTGCATGTGAAACGCTTGATTTGATATACAGCGTGCACTTGGGGGCAAATATGGCTCACAGCTCGTTTGAAGAAAACCAATGAGTGCCCTCAGACAAAACGTATCGTCCCCTACAGGCTTGTACATTCACTGGCACATTTACCACAAAGCCAGTGTCTCCCTTTCTGCCATTTCATTAGTGTTAATTCCCCCTCTGGGATATGGGAGGAACGTCAAAGCACAGGGGCCCTGCTTTTGAGATGCGGAAAAGAATGAACGGCTCTCACTACTCACCCTGAGTGATGAACAATGTCCTGACATGGCAGGTAACGGTTATGTATCGCCCTTCTTCCTATATGTGACACATTGAAATGATAGGCGTTACGGCGCGGAGTGATGGATTCTGCAGTGCAGCAGGAGCTTACGTGCACAGGTTGAATTGTAGAGTAGGAATTCATCTCAAGGTTGGTCTAAAAGTAAAATTAAAGGGGTGTGGAGCTTGACTGTTTCAAGGTTATGTTCACATTAATTCATTTCCCAAGTTCTTGTTTTTAAGCTGTGTTAAATGGCACAATCTACACAATTCTTAAAGGGCTAAATAACAGGTTCTTTGAACTCCAGAGCTAAATTTACATTGTGTGTCTGCTGTGTCTTTACTGCAATTCAAAACTGTATTCCTCGTTATTCATGGTAGGATGCATACCCCTGCATGCCCTAAAAAGGAAGAAAGATATACTTTTTAGAACAAAGAGAATGGTACAAACTTCAAGTCAGATATCACACACGCCAACATACAGCACATTCGCCCACGCCGGAAGCCAATAACACTGATTCTGCTAATATCTTTTCATAGCCAAAGGACTCAAGGGGATATAAAGTACAAGGGAATTCAAGGGACAGATTTGTGCAGCAATAAAAGAGAAGGTCACCTGCGTTATAATACCAAATTATTTCACACAGCCAATGAAAACAAAATTCCCAGTTTTATTGGATCGAAATGATTCACAGCGGCGCTACAGCACATGCAGAAAAACAGTTATATATATCAGTCAATTAAAGGAGCTGATATGAAAAAAAGGTGAAGCCAGAATATATAGAGAGTGGGAGGGTCTGAGCTGCTTTTGTCTGCCACACTGGTCATCAGTACACCTACTGCAGCGCTGAGAACACCCAGATGCCCGAACACATCTCTCCCGCTTCTAAATCCAGACATGGAGTGCGCTTTCATCCATTAAAAATGATGAGTGAGGGAACCAAACAGTCCCTTTTTTCACCACCGCTGTCTAACACTATAATATGGTTAAGCGGACATAATTTGCACCTGTCTCTTCCTGTCAGTTTCTAAAGAGGGATGGAGGGATGTAGTTCGCCCCCCCCCCCTCCCAGGGGCACTCAGCTGTAACTCACACTGTAATTCTCGAGGGGGAATGTAGAAGTTGAAGAATTTATTCACATCCAATTGCAGCAGAGGGGACAAACCAGCTCTACTAATGCTGCTTCTTTAATGTCACTTCACTTGGCACTTTGGAGCCTAATTGCTGGACTTTTTGCAGACCTGTCCTCAGATCCAAGAAGAGCCCCTATTTAGACATCATCAGTGAGGAAATAATGTTCATTTCCAGACCTGCAGGCACAGGGAATTTAACCCAACTGTATACAAAGATGCTGCATTATTACTGCCAACCCCAGCCTTAGGGATTGGACCTCAGCCTTTGTGCTTTTTAGGTACACAGATCCCTATCCCCCTAATTGATTTTCCCTGAGTCTTTAGATGCAGAGCCAGGAACAGTGTGCCACGGAAAGGCAGCTGATAGAGTTAATTAGGAGTAACTGTTCCTGGATTAGTGATAAAAGCTAAGGAACCATTTAGGGAAAATGAACAAGCCAATTCGCAGAGTACAATCCATTAACTAAGTAATGCAACATAGTGGAGTATTTGCTCATGTAGTGTTTATCTTGACAATTAAACTCCTTCCATTGTCTTAAGAATTGGAATATCCCTAAACAGCTGTATCATAATAAGTTGTCTGCCCACAGTATAACATCCCCTGTTAATTATATATTTATCAATTTCCATAGTGAAAAAAGAGATGATTTTCTATGCCTACAACTGCTTTGTCATACTCAACGTAATTGAGGCTTGAATCACACAATGCTACAATTTTTGTTCACACAGCACTTAATCACAGATTGGAGTTTTAGGTATCCAAATATTTCTGAGAGCTGCTCTGAAGGCAGAACTCATCTCTTTGTTTTAGTTAAACCTCAATGGGCGCAGTAATAGAAGCGCAGTTTTTTTAAGAGTGCGCTAGCAAGCTGGCAAAGTTGAATGGCAGTTCATTTGAAGGCCAAATATACAAATACAAATGGACCACGGCATTTATGAACTTGGTTACATATAGTAACCAGGACTTCCTAAAAGTACATAGTGGGGTTTTTATTCAGCCTGAATACATTAAACTGAGGGTATATAGAAAGCCAAAGTACTGACATCACCTTCTAGCTAGCCACTGTTTCTCTAGCATCTGTCACTCAGTGCAGTTTCTCAATGAGGGTTTCTTCCCTGAGTCTTTCTGACAAAGTGAAACATGCACCAGGAGTTTATATCCATATTTATACTACAGCACTGCCTTTTAGATTTTGAACCTTTCGCGCTTTCAATAAAACAACTATTTCCTCTATTAGCATAAAAAATCTTCAGCTCCCATGAAGTTGTGTATATTCTGCATCAGTTTTTTTCTTATCTATGATATCTACTGACTCTCTTGTAGAATGTCATTAACTTTTTAGCTGTAATCTCTGCTGTCTAAAAAACATCTATCATTGGTCATTGGTCCTCCCCGTCTATTCTTATAGCTCGCCACTCAACTTCTCCAAATTTTTGGGGAAGTGGTGATGGGAAATGGTGTTCATTAAAGGCCACTAAAACCAAAAATATTAAATAAAGAACAACATTAGCCTAGATCATCAAAGGTTTCCGGAACTGTGAATATTCTTTTCTCTTTGACTGTTATATCAATGTTTGTTAAGTTAATTAATTTAGTTAGTTATCTTGTGTTCATGTTGTCTCGTCATTTCCTGTTTTATTTTGATATTCATGTATCCCTCATGTTTCAGGTGTTTTGACTTCCTGCCCCCGTGTGCTTCCCGCCAGTCTGATTGGCTGTTTTTGAAACCGCCTGCTACATACTACAGACAAACGCAGTACGCAGTATCGACTACATACTGCAGTATGAAACTGTTAAATTGATTTATTTTGCAGTATGCTAGGCCAGGCTTAACCGGTTTCCGGTTTTGAAAAGCGGAACTAAACCATAGTATGGCTAACGGTAAACCACCGCAATAGCATCCTCTTAAGCTCTGAAAACATAAAGTAATGACTGTAGCCTCGTCATAATTTCTGCTTGCACATGATTAAATTAGAAAAAAATGTTACAAGTGGTACTATTTATATTCCTCCCTGTCAACCACTGACACGGTAGTGTTGCTGTCCGCCATTGGTGACCATTTAAATAAAGTTGAGAAAAAACAAAACAATGGGGACCGTTCCACCGCTTTGCATTGTGGGATACAGTAGGCGAGGTAGACTGGTCCGATGCATACTGGAGATTTTTGCCGAATCAGTACGACATCCGGGTATTTCTGGCATACTGCAGATTTTGCTTTTGTTTGCATACTACATGCTACACTTTGGCCAAATCAGTGCGTACTGCTCGTATAGTAGGCAGTTTCGAAAACAGCCATTGTTTTCCCCCGCCCTGATTGTTTCCACCTGTTCCCCATTACCTTGTGTATTTGTAGTCCTTGTCTCCCTTTGTCCTGTGCCAGTTCGTCTTGTCTTCATGTCAGAGAACCAGCGATCAACCACGTGCCCATGTTCGGGTCTAGTTCTTGTTTTGTTCTTCAAGCCTTGAGTGCCTTTTTCCCTCGTTGAAGTGGTTTTCTGTTAGATTTACTATCTGGTCAAGTTTTTGGATTTTTCTCCTCGCAAAGAGTGATTTTCTGTTTGTTAAACCTTTCACCAGTAAAGACTCTTGTCCTGAGTCGTGCATTTGGATCCTGCTCTTGTGATCAGTCGTAAAACATTGGCTCCCTTTAGGGTGCTTGGAACCAACCCAGTCTCCTTAGATTTATCTTCATACTGGACGACTAAAAAATTATATTCAATGTCAACATTCAGTGCCAATGCAGGAAGTAATATTACACAAAGTTCATATAGCATAGCTAAAAGTAAGGTAATGCATTTGCCGTTGACTCTGGCGACTGGGGTTCACGCCCCGTCTCAGACAAGCAGTTAGCATGGGCTCTTTATTAATATTTAACCATGGCCATGATCTATCCATAATATCCGGAGTTTTCCTCTTTGCAACAACAGCACTACGCATAATAATAGCTGTGTTTTCCATTGGGCTTTCCCATACTTAGCCACAAAAACTGCAGTTTTTTAACTCCCTTTGATGCCCACTGAGGCATAACTTAACCATTATGATTATTGCTACATCCAGACAGCTCTGCCTCACAGTCTGCCAAACTCATTCGTTAGTTAGTTCTCAAATGGTGGAAGGATCACTAACACTGACAGACATAACCCCAGGGGGTTTTATTCCCATTGGGGCACGCATGCTAAAAATGTATGTACTGGTATTCTACAGTGAATGGGGCAAAAGCCTGTACTTAATGGCATATGTAAACTAATGACAATAATGGTGAACTAAATTTGCACTGCTGGAAAAATTTCAGCCTCATTTTTCTTCACTGTCAGGGTGCAGTCTGCAGAGAGCAGTGGGAGCTGTGAGCAACCACAGCCCACTTTACTCACCACAAATACCATTAGAAAAACATTGCTCTCATCATTCAGATCCCACCCCATGGCCCGAGTGATGACAGGCACTACACCAGAGTGACTAGTGCACAACCTGGGGGATTACAGTCAACTGGACAGCAACTGCAGTGCTTCTTGCATCTTTGACAAATCATATTAAAATGGTACTTAACAACAGTAGGTTAGACCAAACTTCTGAAATAGCTGTTCTAAAACATTTCATAAAGTTCTCCCTGGCTTGTGGACAACAAATGGCAGAGATATAGAGAGCACAGTAATAAATCTATGTCATTTATCACCGTACTGAGGGAATATTTCAAATCATTTAAATCTAAGGTCAAGAGGTTCTGCTACATCTCCCCATCACTGCCTCTATCTTTCTCTCCGGTAAGAGAAACGGGAGCATAATAAAGCGGCCAATGCACAGGAGGAATATTAGACTAATGAAAAGCTCTTTCCTGCCTTGGCTGCTGGCCCATCTTGTGTACTGCCTTGCATCTACCATTTCACAGCATGGAGCTGTGAAATGGAATTCCGTTGGCAAAACAATAAAGCAGCCCCCCATGATTGTGCGTCATGCACTTTACCTCCCCAAAAACAACAGTGGCAAACAATGATGACTCAAAGGGAAGTGCAGAGTGTAATATTGTATGTGCATATAGAATCACTCAGTTGTAAGTAGCTCATTTCTAAGTGGTGCAGTGCATTATTCTGCTCGCCTGACAAAGGACAGGAGTCTTTATGTGCTAGCATGGTGTTCCAGCAGCATCTTGACTTTTACAATGAGATAAAGGGCACTGGGCATTGGCAGCAGGTCCTGGAACATGATGACATTGTGGATGATGGGAAAGGTGGTAAGTAGTAGGCCTGCCTGTTTGGGAATATGAGCAAAAAGCAAAGCCCTGCTGATCATGACCCAAAGCTGTGGCCTACAGCACATGGAGTGGAGCTACACCCAGGCAGGGTAACACATGTATCGGTTAGAGTTGGGCAAAGGTAGGCTTACAGTGAGTGCCACTGTAGCAAGTGTCACTGTAGCCAAAGCACCAGGCCACACATAAGACTCCTAGGAGTTGTTACGGACAGTACACTTACAAAAACAGGTTTTAAGAAGGGACATCTGACAACTGATATTAGCCAGACTTTGGGTCCTTAGACTGATTTCATATTATAGGGATTTAGTGGACAACTCTTGGCCCCTATGTGGCCCTTTAGAACTGACATGAGAGTTGCCTCAGGACCTCAGTGTATCATCTAGCTCTGAAAGATCACTGGTGCCCTTTTTTGACCACATAGTCCCAAGAGCTAAGGAGCCCCAGGAATTAGACTCAGGAGCTGAATCAGGAACTAACTCTTTTTGTGCACTTGCGTCTCCACCTTATGGAGAGAAAACTGTGAAGAACAGTCTAATAGAACAAAAAGAACGACAGGTAACACACAATTTTGCACATGAAAAAACAATACAGAGACACAGCCATGTTTACTATGTCTCCAAAATAGCGGTAACAGGTAAAGTTCCCAAGTTCCTAAAAAGGTTCCTGCGTTCCTGGAAAAGTTCCTGCAGTGGGAAAGGTCTATAACAAAGCCGAGCTCTTGAGGTGAGTAGAATTGAATGAAAAATTAGCTTAAAAATGTACAGTCAATTAATTAATTAATTAAATCAAAAAGTTTTTCAAGCAAAAATGCCAAACATGCTGCGATTCCAGGTTCTCTAATGTGAAGATTTGCTGCTTGTTTTCAGTGATCATCTTTGGGTTTTGGACTGGGAATTGTAATGGCCATTTCTATTATTTTCTAATATTGTATTACACAAACAATTGAGAAAATAATCCACATATTAAATGATAATGAAAACAATCGATAGAAGAAATGATATCTGGGTGCACTTCACCTAATGCCCAATTGAAAGCATGATAGAGTGCATATAAGGAGAAGCCATGCAAATTCAAAATATATATAACACTATGCTGAGCACTTAATGATATGTCGTTCATGAACAAATCGTTAATTTTGAACGACTCTTTGATATGAACAAGCAGTAATGAGTTGTCTCAGAGAGTCCTTGGTTCATTTTGGCCGTGCCTGCGCAACAATAATCATGTATGAGTTTCGTTTTTCTCAGGTGACAGCTGACTGGTTTGGGTCGTTCGTTTGTTAGTCTTTCGTTCATTTTTCATGCGACAGCTACACAGGCTCAGTATAGGACAGAAATGAGTAGTGCCCCCCCTTCATCTACTGAACAAAATGAACGAATGACTCAAAAAAAAAAGGGGAAAAAAAGTGTAGTTCATTTTACTGAACAAGACTTAAAGAACTAAGTCACTAAAACGAACCGGTTGTCCCATCACTACTCTGAAAATCACTTGCTTGAGAGGCACAAAATCTCAGGAAAGGCAAAACTGTGGCAAGTACCAGTACTTGTTACGACTGTTCACACGAACTGGATCCAAAAGCACGACTCAGACAAAAAGTGTCAAAACAACGAAGAGTCTTTACTAAAGAAAGGTTCAATAAACAAAAAACCACTCCAAAGAGGGAAAAAGCACTAGAACAAACAAAACAATGACCTGACCAAAAACACGGGTACTTGACAAGAGAGTAGAATATAAACGCTGGTTCTCTGACATCACGACAAGACGAACTGGCAAAGGACAAAGGGAGACACAGACTACAAATACACAAGGTAATGGGGAACAGGTGGAAACAATCAGGGTGGCGGAAGACACACAAGGGCCGGAAGTCAAAACACCTGAAACGAGAGGGATACTTGAATGTCAAAATAAAACAGGAAATGACAAAATAACTAAATAAACTTAAACATTGCGTGTACTGGCATACCCTCTACATTTGAGGTATCTGAGTAACTGCAGTGGCTGTGAGATAAGTGACTGCACCCTATAATCTGACCATCTATGAAAAGTCATGTCATACTGATGTACAATGCAGCTGTCCAATCTTCCAGCTGAGATGTGCAACTTCAGAAGCAAAAACCACCAGGCTTGCAGTCCTTACGTTAATAATAGTTCCTTGTCAAGGGAAAGCATTGGCATGGTAATGCATCATGTCTTACACAATGTATGCCGTTCCAGATCTCAGTGGTGCAGCCTTGGCACTTCTGCTGTTTTATTTGGAATTATCTGCAGTCGATTAATAAATGTCATACTGGCTGAGTCCCACAGGACGAGGGGCAGAGAAGCACGCTCTGATAATGGAGGGGTATCCATCATGTCTGCCAGTCAGAACACCACAACTGCCACCCAGACTCCTGATGTGCATGAGCAAGGCAACATGGCTAATAAGGATGACACTGTGAACACCTGGAAAAAATCTGATGATAAATGTAGAAGACGCTTTGATTACTTTGCCCATTATGTTGCACAAACATTCAATCAATTTGTCATCATTGTTTGTGCCTGAAATCTGAAAATGAATTTCAGTAAGATTACCATGAATTTTACTTTTTATGATTTAACCCAACCTTAACCTAAACCCTTGGGCTGTAGACCGAGTTCTTTTAAACCTAACCCTACTCTGATATTACAGAAATGATAGAAAGCAAAGGCTTTAAGGGCTCTGACTGTACTTTTAGACTTTCAAATTTTTAGACATGCACATCCATTTTGTACCGATTCTATTTCAGGAAGTGAATAGCAAGAACTAACAGATGACAAGTATCCATCCCACTGGCCAATTTGATAACAGGGAAAAGGGGTAATTTGCAGTAATAGTTTAAACACCCATCCTCTACAGGCATACATTTAGATATTTAAAACCAGAATTGAAATTTATCAGCGTAAAAATGCTTTCCCCCACATCTAAAATCATCCAAGAACTCTCAAAGGACAACGGTAAAGCGAGCTGTTTTTCTGACATGTCATGAATAAAAAAGGCCTGTGGGCTCTTAACGGCCTGTGGCCTACTGCGAAAACAGAAAGCTCAGCGCTCGTTTTCCCCCAGTGCTCCAGTAATAGGCCAGTGGAAATAAATGTAATCACTGCACTTTGTTCTCCCCAGTGATATCATTTCTTCTTATTACTTTTCACCCCCTCCGCCTCTCAGGCCACCATCAGAATCTCATTTGATCGTATTTACATTCGCTCTGGCTTCAAACCCCGGTGATGCTAAATAGCAATTACTACTTCAAGTTGCCGTCTGCCAAAGAGAGCCACACAAGATGTCCTTGCCAAACTGCAGAGGATTCCTACCCGGTCTGCGGCTGACATTTAAGCTCTTGTCTTCTTCTGTAAGCACGGTTCACCACATTTAGAAGCAAAGAACTGATTATGACAAACATGGCCTTTAAAAGAGGCCTTTGACCAGGAACAATCCCAACAAAGTAACATTTATTAGAGTTTAATACCAGAGCCGCTCAAAGCCGAGCAACAGAGGGATATGCCATTTATCAAATTAGAACATCATCTGAAATCTCGCTGACTGTCTGGACGGGAACCCTCATCAGCCTCATGAAATATAACTGAAAGTCAAAACCGTAAATTGTGGTGAAAGTACCGACGTGCACCAGCCTGGATACTAAATTAAAGGGGCAATCCACCGATTTTACACATCATGTTCAGTTTGCTAATCATGGAGAGTACAATTGTCTGATGTGTCTTGTGGCTCTCGAGGGATATTTCTGAAGACTGAAAAATGATGTCATCAGTGTTGTCTAATATTGAGCTTGGAAACTATGAGTTTGAAAGACATGGCAATTTAAAACAAGATGCTACTGAGTTGCATTATCGGAAATGAAGGATCAGGTCTGCACTAGTCTACATTCTGAGCTTTAGTTCTATCAAAAATGTTTTTATAGTGTAAAACCAAAGAAAGCTAATTGTCATGGACCTTGTCACTTCTATTGCCCCCCCCTTTTTTTCTTATTTCTTTACATTTGGCAAATGTACCATGAACCATGGAATTTCATTCTTGTCCAATGCAGTGTTTTTCACAGTAACCACTGACAGACAATAATCACCTGGATTACTTTTGATTATAAACAATAAAGGTAAAGGTCTAAAAAGGTCCACTTACTAGCTCTGTCTGAGCTTTCAACTGAGTCTTTATTAGTGAATGGAACTGGCTCAAATTTATTATTAGTTTTTCTACTGTTACGCCCCGCCTTAGACAGCCCTATGGGGCAAACGACTACTCCACCACTGACCCAAATCAACCACAGAAAAACACCTTTAAGACAACCAAAGCCATGGAATTTATTAACATAAAGACATACAAACAACCAAGACAATAAATCAAAGCTAACTTAAAACACTAAGTTAAAACACAACAGCCACACAAAATCCCAGACTGGGAGGCAGCAAGACCCGCAGTTGGCCATGTCAAATGCCTCTCTCCTCAGATGCTGGCAAGGAGCTTTTAAACACTTAATTCCCAGGCCAGGTGCACCTCATTGAACAATCAGGATGCAGCACACCTGGGCAGAGCTAGAGAAGACAGAAGAGGGAAAGGGACAAACAGCACAGGGAAACACATACATAACATCAATAAAAACGCATGGGGAGTCAGCCTTTAGCCACTGTGGCCCAAGTCTCTGAAACAGTCTGCCTGAGGATCTGAGGGACTCCACCTCTGTGGACATTTTTAAAAGAAACCTTGAGACATATCTTTTTAGCCTGGCTTTTACTTGAGGTGCCTCGTCATTTGTTTTTAAGTCTTAAGCACTGGTTTTCATATTAGTTCTGTCCCTTGTGTTTACTTGATTTATTGACTTTTATCTATTTTTAACATTTAATGTTTTATTGTTGTAATTTTTTGTCTTGCTAAATTCTATTTATTGTTTATTTTCTACCTTTTTCCCCCTTTTTTTTGTCTGTGCTGTTTTAACCTTGCTCTGTGAAGCACTTTGAGCTGTATGTTCATATGAAAGGGGCTCTTTAAATAGAATTGAGTTAATTATTAGTCAAGATCTGAAGATATGAGGACTACCTTTTTTGTATAGCCATTTTAGTTGTATAATGTCTCTAGAAAGATCTTTCTGAAGTCTAAAAAAATGTAACCCTGATGATGTCACAGTGATGTCACCAGGGTCATCTCAGACTGGGCTTGGAAAGTATGTTGTTTTTTAAACAGAAAGTCTGCATTACAAACTGGGGGGTGTGGTGTTTGGAAGAAATGGCCATTCATCTCCACCAGGGAAGAAGGATGTAATGAAAGACACTATTGAGTTGCATTATGGGAAGGATCCATGCTAATTAAAAGTGAGAACATCTCAGCGTTTTCTGCTTCATTTTTGACCATACTTTTTTTTGTTGTCTGTTTCTCACAAGTTATGGAAGTGGAATACTAAATCTCTCCTCTTTAAATCTCTGTACTGCAGTAGATGCTTGGTTTCAATCTATTTCAAAGGAGTGGAAAACATGACCAAAGGAAATAAAGCTTCAAGAAGATCAATGACTTTGTGTCCTGTTGTTTTCTACAGTAACTAATTCATTTCATCATTTCATTAAGTTATATTTCAATTAACACAACCCTGCAGCAAATCATAAAAACATGATGATGTAACACTTTGTAACAGCTACTGCATGATGCAACCGACGCTGCCATGAAGGACGCAACCATAAAATTGGAAAAACCTTAATTTTATTTCCCTTATTGCAATGTCCATACCATTAAATGTATACTCTTAAGCGACCCTGTTCCCAATTGATCGTGTTGCTTTGCGAATGGAGATTCAATTACACTGTTCTTCCAAGTGAGCGCAGAGCAAACGACATAGAACTATCAATAGTAGGCTGCTCAGGGGACAGATGCGGCAGAGGATAAGCGAGATAGCCGGACCTCCTTTGCTGTGCACTCTTTGTTAAATTACCCAAGGTTAGTGCAGCGTACTAAAGGCGACTAAAGCAATTAGTTTTCTACCAGTTGGTCAATTGTCAGAGTCTGCAGGCAGAAGAACCACTGTGTATACAGTGCTGTTTTAAACCAGATGGCAGCAAACAAGAATCGCATCTGAGCATGAGCAGTCACACTCAAGACAGTTTATGGAGGTTTTTTAAATTTTTTTTAGCATTAATGGATTACATGAACGAACATTTCTCATCTATCTTTTGAGATTTGGAAGGCAATACACACATCTAAAGCCTCCTGAAGAGCAGTTTCATGCACTTGTTACGGTACAAGTTTGGATAGAGAGCAAAACTCCCATCTTTATCATCACTAGAAGAGAAATAAAAGAGGCTCTTCCAATTAATGCTGCTTTTACAGGCAGTGCAGCAGTGAATTTTGTAGCACTTGATGTTTCTAAAGCAGAAGCAGCTCATGGGGATTATAATAAATGACACGGATTTAAGGTTTTATACTTTATATTTTATGTAATCCATTTTGCCTCTTAATTCTCGTCTGGATATTTGTCTTATTATTTTTTTACTTGTGCCTTTTCACTTCTCTTGAATAAGAGACATGTGTTTCTCTATTCCTGTCCTCCCCTGTGGCGGATAGGGGCAGAACTAAATGTGGAATATTCCGGATGCCACTGAAGTGCAACAAAATGTCTAGGAATGGTTTTTGAAACCTTTTTGTCCTGCAATTACCATCCTGCTTTCCATACAGCCCTGCGGGCTACTCATTACTCAAGGACTTAAGGTAGTGATGGACTACTTCAATTTATTCCACACAGTCTACATATACAGCATGCATCTATTGAGTACCTCGTGGATGTTGAGTCTTTTCTAAAGAAAATCAGTAGTGACATTTTATGATTTTATTTCCTGATATTTCTCCACCATCTATTCGGGTTCTTCCAAACTACTGAATAGCCACCTGGTGTACAAATCCTGTCTGAATACAAATCTCACTGTTGGTTCAAGCTAAATAACTCTATTTGTTTGATGGATTTGTCAGCTCCAATCAATGCTTTTGCATTAATTAGGCTTTATTCAAAATTCATATTGCTGCAAAACATCATTGATGCAGTTAATAGACAAGTGACATTGCCTATGAATCATGTTGAAATGTTCCTCTCCCAAACTCCTGCTCCATCTCAACACTCACACTACTGGCACAGTGTATCCTTGCTAGCAGGTGATGCTAAAAGCTTTTTAGTGTTGCGAGGTGATTTCTGCTATTTTGCAGGAGATCTTTGGCTTGCAGAGCGGATATGGATTTCCCATGCCCAGAGCATAGAGGGGTTGGCGAAAAGAGATGACTCTTATCTCAGTGTGTGTCCCTCTGCTGAGAACATGACATTAAATTGCCATTCTCAAAGACCAAGAGAAGGTCTTGTTACTTATAGTAGGCATGCAATTACTCTTACATCAGTGGCTGGATATTTACCACAGGTCTCTAAGAGACAGATTTGTTTTGTCACGTTTTACTTTTGAATTTTAGCTTAGAATTGTCTAAGCTAATGAATGTGTTCTGAAAAGGGCTAAAATGATTTGGTGGTTTAATCAATTATCAACAGTAATTTATGACATTTATAATTTTTATTCATTGTAAATGCAAAGAAAGCTTCTTTTCTTGGTTTCATGTTATTGTTAAACCTCTGAATCCTTGGCTTGTGCTCAGGTTTAACTGCCTTTATTTTCAGGCTTGTGGCATTGTCACTACATCTCTTAGGCTACGCCGACATGCCGTCAGTTGGTATGCCAGTGACACTATACATGTTCTGGGACAGCTTTTGTGAAAACGTTTTTGGCCTGTATGTATCTACAGGTTTTAAAAACACAGTAAATATCAGTATATGAATGGATAGAGGAGCGAGTGAGCGTTCCAGGGATGTCGAATGGACAATCTGAGCCTTATAATGTCAAATAAATGTATTGATAGAGTAAAATAAAATAAAAAAGCCAATTCTCATAGATTTTTCACTCCTATTGTGATTTTCCTTTTTTTGTAGATTTTCTCCTTCAATTTTCCAACCAAGGTTCCCATGGTGCTTTGAGTGTTTTGAACACAAGGTTTATTGTTGTCGTGAAGACACTGAGCTGTCTCCATGCTCCACAGCAGTACCTATTTGGTGAATCTTCACCATGGATAGTCATGCTGCTTTAGTTACTAGCAGTTCCTGTTTGCACTGTAACCACGGACAAAAATCACCTGAGTTTGTTTTGATACTGAAGAAAGCAACATAATGATTGTGTGAGAAAATGATCTTAACTCATTGTCCACTTGCTAGATTTTTTGAAACGGAGCTTGCTCAGGGTTATTATGACAAAATACTGGTGAGGATCTGTGTCTTCTTATATGATTCCTACGTGAATTTGTGATAGATATTGAACATACTAGCATGTGTACGATGTCTGTATGTTCCTATTTCAAATAGTTCAAGGATTAACTGTAAATTTATCAAGTAAAAATTCCAACTGGTTGCTGTTTTCAGCCTTTCAAATGCAGATGTGTTGCTTTTCTCTGCTTCATACTATTGTAAATATAATACCTATGAGTTATACATTTTTTTTAAAACTGTTTCACCAGAAATATTAAAGAGGTACTGCACACTTAAATGTGCTTTTTGAGCTGTAAACTAAATGATATGACTGTGAAAAAACGTATCAGTGCTGGTGTTAATATTGACATTTCTTACCAAATGTATAAAAATCTACATTTCATGGGGTGAAAATGGCTCAACACACCATCTACTGTTTCAAATCAGCCCTGAACCTGCGAGGCCAATGCTGACATAAAGTCAACCAGTTGGGACCTGTCTACGTCATGAAATTTACATAAAAAAAGACTCTAATCAGTGTCAGTCAGTCTCCCTCCGTGTCTCCTGTCCCACACACTATGTAGCCACGAGGCCACGCCCCCTACAGTTGTTATTCCCTCACTCGTTGCAGTTTTTAAATTTGCTGGGAGAGAGGGTTCTAGCTGAATTTGAGGGTGTAGTTGTACTTTAAATGAGTAAATCAAGGGACTAATTTCAGGGAAATTATAGATTAATCAACGACAAAAATAATTCCCTAGTTATTACTGAAAATGTAACTTAAAATCTAGGCTAAATATTTTCATCATAGTTAGAACTAGTGCTCTGTCTGATGACCAGTCTCAATGACATTCTTTATTTATGGATGTAGTGATACATATACAGCTAAACTTTCTAAATCTATATTCCTTTGCCACACATGCAGTGTAGGTCTGTACTTGTTCTCAAATAGCATGTTCCCTGCCAGCATAACTTACAGTATGTGCCAAAGGTGATGGCCAGAGGGAATCTCTTTATAGAACACTTTAAAGGAGTAAGGGAAGCATGACTACAGGATGACCAAACACTGGTCACTGCTGATCACTCAATTAGCTAAAGAATGGCTTCAGACAGCATTCATCTGGATGGCCTTTTATATCATAAACTGTAGGAAGAGGCACTCTGAATCATACAGACACCAGCGGCTGACATGAGATGTTCCCAAACAAGCAGCAGCTTCAGGCCAGTGGTACAGTACAGTGCACGCCACATTGTTTCATAACTGCTATTAATTCAAACTAATGCAGCTTAAAAAGACAAATACAACAGCAACAAAAGCATCATTTTCCCGGGATGCTGTGTGGGCACAAGCCACAGCACATCAGCAAATATGCAACATGGCCCACAAGGTTGAGATGAATACATGTTGATTTACATGTGAGGGCTGAGTAATCCGCAGTGGTGCTGACCCTGAAGAACTCTGAGATTGTATCAAAAGCCAAAATGAGTTTCAAAAGAGAACATTTCGAGCATGAAAAGAAGGCAGTAGGAGGACACCTTAGGCACACGAGGAATTGAAGAGTTACACAGCCACTACCCACCAAGACAAAACAGAGCCGAGTACAATGCAATATTCAGATTCTAAATGCTTTACCAGGTCACAAGCCAAGCTGTCAGGACCTCTTAAGTCAACAGAAAACCAGTAAAATAGCCCACTGTTTCCCCATCAAACTCCAGACTCATTAAGACACAGAGAAAACAGGCTTAGTATGGTACAACTCACAAACTAATGCATTAGTCACAGATGAATAAAACCATTTGTTGTGAGCAGCCAGTGTAAGGTTGGAGGGGGTACACATGCCAGGTGTTTCATCACCTTCCAGCTAAGAAACTCGGAGGAAATAGCAGCAGCTGTCTGCTATCATCAAAACCACGGCTACCTCATTTCCCTGTCCAGAAGTCTATCTTGAAATATACTGAAACCCATCACTGCACGCTGTAAACTAATGCCTTGACGTCTCCGCCATGGCGACAGGCTTTAAATGTATTTTCATATTACCCCTCCGTTTCACAGTGGCCACGACTGTCAAGAGGCTGGTTCTGATCATTTGTCAATCCAGGTTTGATACTTGCGGTGAGTAATGTTATATGAGAAGCGTGGCTCGGTCAAGAAGGTGCCTTTGAGGAGGAAAGTGAAGCAAGGAGCTTTTTAAACTATTAAAAATGCATGTGTGTCATTTTAAAGCATCAATATACCACTGTCTAATGTATTGTAATGCTTTTGTGTTGTGACCATAAAGCAATGAAACCATGGTGAGACGATTGGTGGCCTCCATCTCACGCCAGTGGCGTTCTTTCTCAAAATTAAGACTACAATTCTACTAAATACTCGTTTGTCGCTCTATTTTGCCCTCACTGAATTTACTTTTCTCACCAATTTTTCATTCATTCCCTGAAAGCTTTACTTTAGTACAAGACCAATAGTGGAATTAAAGGACACTATGACATTTTGGGAAATGCAGTGATTTACTGTCTTAACGTGAGTTCTATAGAAGGTCAATTTCATCTATATGCGTATAATGAAGCAGGGGGAAACAGCTAGCCTAGCTCATTCAATCAACTCCAAAGATGCCTTTTTTTTTTTACACATTATGAGTGAATTTACATGGGTAGAAAGAGATATATCTTGACCAACAAAAGCTGGATGCCAGCACTACATGAAGCATCTCAAAAGCCCTGTCTTTAACGTGAAGTTGCCGCCTTCGCACAGACTTTGTAACTGTGACAAAAGCCCAGCTAATTTTAACTAATATATGGCCATTTTCAGTATTTAGAAATAAGGCAATTTGCTGGAGAACGTTTTACTTTTAAGAGGTAAACGTCAATGTGACACTCGTCCTCACATTGCCAAGACTTTTTAGGACAGCCCACAAATTCATGGACATCTGTCGGCTAGCTATCATGACACATATCTTCCAGGCAAAATTGCAGCTAGTAGCAGTAACACTGCTAACTAAGAAATGAGCTGTGTGTCCCAGACCGTCAACAGGCAGCGCGGCTTAAGAGTGCAAAAGCCCCCCTCACACTAATAATGTTAGTGTGCATAATCATATTCTTCTACAAATCATATTCATCTAAATAAATATGATTTAGGAACAGTAACAATTTCTCCTAAGTACACTGGAGTCACAGACAATGATGTTTGTACCATAGACTGTATATAAAGATGGACGTTGCGTCTCCACTTCCTCCCACTGTACAAAAATGAAGCCAAAATATTCCGGATACGGAATATTTTGTTGTTGACGTCATTTGGAGCCAGAGTCTGCACAGTAGTATTGAGATTGCGCCCATACACCTGACCTAACCAATCACGATCACCCCCCTTTTATAGCATCAAATAACTAATTAAAACCAAACTTATCAGAACAAACACTTGAACAAACAACACATCAGCGTGATAAGAACTACCTAAATGACAGAAACCATTTGGGGAAAATTTATTTGACGTGGACTTTGATTTTTCAGTTTGGCCCATGTCCCATCTGCTAACATGGAGGAGGCGTGGTTTATAACCTATACTGCAGCCAGCCACCAGGGGGCGATCAAGATGTTTTGGCTTCACTTTTGGGAAACTGTCATGTCGTCCATCTTTATATACAGTCTATGGTTGGTACATATGCACCAACGAGACAGTGAGATTACAACATTTAGGTCTAATTTACAACAGGCTCACGTACATGTCATTGCCATAGCAACAACTGTAAAAAAATAAATAAATAAAAAAGTCAGAGCTGCTCACTTTAGATTTTCAGATTTCCTCATTCAAAGCTGATAGTGACTTGTTTGGTCTATCACTGTCTCTGCCCCTATCAGAAGACATGTGAAGCTGACATAATGCAAACTGACAAGTTAGAACTGAAAAGCCCAGACTGAAAAATAAAATTATCTAATGAGGGAAGTTACTTTTCTCTCTGTACAAGATGGTGATCAGGAGCTAAATGCAGGTCAGTCAGTCTATCAAACACAGCGCCTCTCTCTGAAACTGTGGTGCTCGCTCTGAGGCTTTACTGTGTGGGCTAATCCATGTGTGACAAACACATTTTTGTTAGCAATAATTTAGCTATAATTAGACTGAGTTAGTCAAGTCATTATTTGCAGATCAGATGTGAGTTTCCAAAAGCTGCTTGATGCTGAGACATCGTGCTCACTCAAGTCCTACTTGCGTGATGCTTCACACGTGTCTAATGTGTTTAAACTGCAGTTGATCATCTCTGAGAGACTAAATATGTTTGAAGGTTGAATATTTGAGTAAATTGTGATGTGAGGGGCAGCTAATTTGACCTTTTCCCCACACTTCTACACGATTCTGCTGTCATTTTCAGATATCTTTGGCGCCACAGACAGAAGTGCTGTGGTTTGTGTTAAGGTCAAAATGTATTAGGGCATAATATTATTATGTGTTTATAGTTTTTCATTGTATGTGACAGTTGAAAGAACAATCATAATAACATTCAAGTTTTTATGTTACATTCCAAAGTATTTACAAATGCGTTAATATACATTAACTTTTTTCTGAGTGAATAATTAACTGAATATGTCAAATCACCTAAATACTGTATCATCTGTAAAAGGTTTGAAAGCTTGCAGAGAAGAATTTTCCCACCTAAAATATCGAACATGTCCTAAAATGATCCTAGTCACTGGTTACTTATTGGTAGTCTGTGTTAGCAGGGTCTCTACAGAAACACTAACGCTTATTTCAGATTGTTCTGGTCATCTCTGGGCAGCAACCTGCTGTTGAAGGGTGTGTGAGCCTGCAGCACTGGAAAAAAAAATGCAAGTTCAGCAAGGCAGAACATGCAGACAAGGTGACACAGAGCTGGACTGTTTTTTTTGTTAAACAGGTACATGCTGGTTAGCGTAGCTTGCTGTAGCTAGTGCTGGGTCCTGCTTACTGTGTTCAGGGAGTCTGGCAAATCCATGTCTTGTTGCGTTAGGGATGAGGAACGAGTTGTGTTCACAGGCCACAAGCAGCTCAGTGCTGCTCAGTCGGCCTCATTTAACTCATTTACAATGAGTATTAATAAAGTTTACATATGGTTGATAATAGATTATTGTATTTCTTAGCCAAAGCTGTTTGCTTAAAATGTTACTAATGTGCAGTAATCATTAAATTAACCCTAACAACCACTCCCCTTTTGGGGATGGTCTGCCTGAAATAAAACAAATGGGCTATTTTTGCTTGTTGGACCCCTGCAATGAATTTGGACATAACATATTCAAGACTTATTACATCACTGGACTGCCAGACTGCTTTCTCTCAGTCGATCATTTTGAAAATCACCACAGTGACTAAAAAGCTTAAGTGCATAATGCATATATTACTGTATTGTTATTGTTCATATTTGTAATCGTCCAGTTGGTGGTAAATGGTAAACTCATTTGTAATTTTGTTTTTTCACATAATTAATCATTTACAAATGATATGTTAAAAAAATCATTTTAAAGTAATTTATATAGAAGACATTACAAATCACTTTCTTATGTAGATAAGTATTTTGTTAATGATTATTTCATCATTAACTAATAGTTTATTGGCATCTTACTGAAAGTTTGTGATATATAAAAATATCATTAAGTCATTTACAAATGGAAATACATGATTTGTCATCATTAAATCTTAGCTTATAAATAACTAAATGATCAATTACTTCTATATCTGACACCTTTTGTCCATTTCTATTATTATTGTCATCTGTTAATTACATACCTGTATATACATTACCTCTTTCTACATACATTCTCAGCTTAACTTTGTGCATATATAGGTTCACTGTATTATTCCCAATACTCATTTATGCAACTGAAACAAAGCACCTTGACATATCAGTACAAGACAATATGCAAATCTACTAGATACTGTATACAAAGTATACAGGCACTATTTTTGTTAGCGTTACAGTAAGGTCCTAGTTTTTAGTGTTAGTTTAGTTTGTAGTTAAGATTTTAGTTATCAATGTTTTTATTATTTGATTTTCATATCAACCTCTTGGTATGTCCTTATGTTGTTTGCTTTGTTTGTGATTCATATGTGACTTAGCAGCTGTAGCTCCAATTTCATATTGGGATTAATAAAGTACTCTTATCTTATCAATCTTATACCATGAGACAAAAAGAAAACAAAAGACAGAGAGAAAAGAAAAAAAAACAGTAGTTTAAACAGTAGTCCATTTCTGAGTGTGTTTGTTGAGTTGTCCTTGAATTGCTTTACATACAGGGGCTTTAAAATAACTCCGTTTAATAAGAAAATACATCTGATAACCCTTTGTTCACTAACCCAATTTCAGGGGTTTTATTAAGAAATTGCCATACACCTACCACTAATATGTGTAAAGATGAAAACCCTTTTCATGGCCTTTTCTGCAGCACCTGTATGTGTCAGCCACTGGTCACAAACAGCATGGTCCAATGACTAACATGTGCCCACCAGCGAGACAGAGAGGTCCTCCAGGCAGGACAGGACACAGCGAGCTGAGACTAACGCTCTGCAGTCCATTCATCACAACTTGTCCTTCAGCACTGTTCTGTCCCGCTAGGCCTGCTGCTGCACCATGGATCAACAGAGGACATGTTTGAACAGTGGACCCAGGGCAATGAAAGTGGGTACAGCAACAGCAGAGAACCATCAGGGTTAGCATATCAAAGGCCATACATCAGGCGCCCAAGAAAAATACCTGTGATCTATGTATCGGAGAGGGTTTTCTACAGCTACTAGCCTTTCAGCGGAGGCAGCTCACGTTGCTGGGTTACCATCCTGGCTGCTTTCTTTGCTAAATTAAATCTTACCCTTCACTCTTTGTCTCTGTGCTCTCTGATTTACTGCACTCCATACTGGCTTTAATGTAGCAAGTCAATAACAACACAGACCTGCAAATGCTCACATCAACCAGTTTGTGCCTTATTTGGTGAAGAAAAGCTGAAGCGGAAATACAGATACTATACAACAAGACTAAGAGTCTACAGCCAAGCTAGCAGCTCTGTGAGACTGTACGTAGGCACAGTGGTGCTTTGAGCTAAAGGCTAACATCAGCATGACACAATGCTCCATGTGACAATGTGAACATGCTGATGTTTAGCAGGTCCTATGTTTACCGTGTTCACCATCTTAGTTTAGTATGTTAGCATGCGTTTGCATTAGCAGTAAACCTAAACAGCTGAGGCTGATGGGAATGTTGGACAAACTGAAGTTTTTACCTGATGGAGCTAAATGACAAGTCAGGGGATCACCAAAGTTATTACAATTCATCCATGAAAGTTTGTACCAAATTTCAAGGCAATCCAACCATTAGTTGTTTTCCCTCAAACTCACAAATGTCAACCTCATGCTGGCGCTACAGGAACAGTCGAGACACCAGAGTAATTAGAATACTCAGAACTGAGAACCATGAACATCTGTACAAAATTCTTTGGTGTCAGTTGATCTAGTAGATGTTGAGATATTTCACAGGATAACACCTGCTGGAGGCTCTAAAGGTAAATTCAGGGGATTGCCAAAGTCAGTAGGATTCATCCTCTCAGGACCATGAATGTCTGAACCAAATTTCATGGCAATCCATCCAATAGTTGGTAAGATATTTCAGTCTGGACCAAAGTGGTGGGCCGACCAACAGACTGACTGGCAGTGCCATCCATATAGCCGGTAGGATGGCTAACAAAAACAAAAGGTGGTTGACACCATGCAATATACAGAATAATGACACTCCTATACCTTGGTTCCAATGGATGGACTATGTGCGATTCAGTCATTCAAAAGGCCATTTACTTGAGATCGGCTGACATAGATTTCAGCCATGACCCATACATCAACAGGACATGTTTTTCGATAACAATATTGAATTCTCTCGGACTTGATAAGAGATGAGGCCTCGCCTTTCACTTGACTCACACCCAGATGCTATCAAATATAGCCAGCAATGTAGAATAAATAAAATTTACACAGCAGTGTGTGTGGGTTTCCTAATTACTATGTGTGTCTGTGTGTGTGCATGTAGGCGCAGTCACACACACATCCCCCAGTACGCCTTATGGCTGCTTGGAGGTTTGCTAAATAGGATGCTATCATAAAGCAGCCTTGTAAAAAGCTCATCTGGTGCACACCATCTGTAAACACAGATATGAAGACGTTCACGGAGCCTGCGCAACCTTACACCTCTAAATTTGGAGTATATTACTGTACCAATGTAGTGCCAGCATTTGCTCTACAGCAAGGGCCAAGTGAATGTGAAAAAACACATTTGTGCTGATTTTTATAAAGGCTGTGTTCTCAAGCTAGAGAGTAATTGCGCCACAGTACAAGTGTGATTAATTACAGTTTGTGGCAATAAATATGTGTTTATACAGAGCACATGTAGGAGTCTTCAAAGATTACAGAAATGAATATGATATTCAATTAATAGCTATTTAAGCACAGTTTTGTATACCACTTTATCACAGCTATGTGTGTGTTTATGTGGCTGTTAAACAAGTTATCATCCATACAGAGTTAGAATAACTACTTTTTCTACTTGGCTGTTATTTCTATCCACAGTTCTCATCTATTATTTATGATGTATGAATATTCCATGGATTTTTACAATATAATATATTTTGCTTATGCTGTCTGGCTGTTGTTTTGACCCTTGCACTTCATATTACTGGCTATATGTACACTTAACAATGCAGGCTAAATTAAGATTGTGTCATTGCCGCTCTAAATTTGTGTAAAAATATCAGCTAAATGAATAAATATTGAATTAAATATCAATACAGATGTCTATGAACCTAACACACTGGACAAATACACCGCAGTTTACCATGCCGGAGTGTTTTCTTCTCATCATTATACAGTACAGTGAATCCTCCGCCTACCACATTTAAATCCCAAGTGTTTTTCACCCTCAGGGAGTTCTTCCGCGAGTGTTGAGAAAAGTAAGAAATGACAGAAAAAGAAGTGCCCACATGTATCACTCAGGGCTCATACACAGATTGCAATATTTAAAAAGTAACCTACTCGACTGGGGTCTAGACAGGACTGTGGAATGAAGATGTGTGGCTCTAAGAGCACAACTGATTGAATCTCCTGACTGAAATGGATGACGGGCATCCGCAGCTTTGTTGATGATTTAGTACTGTGACTGAGTGGGCCTTCTCACACTGTCCTGATTACTGTCCCCTCAGATTAAGTAGGATGGAAGCTACAGTGTTCATCCAGGACAGATTAGGCCAGCATAACTCAAGCATTTTCTGAGGAATTCTAAATAACAGTCCGCAAAGGACGCTGATTCTTGGGAAGTGGCAAAGTTGAGGGTGAAGGAGCGAAAGAGAACATAGATACTAAAATATCAGTCAAACAGTTGTCTACTACACATTCTGCAGACATGGACCATGTTAGCATTGGTTTGTGACCACCTGACAAGTCCAAAATTCACTCTCCTTTTAGCTCTGTTTTTCTGGTTTTTAACAACTTCTGGGGGGAAATATCTGGCTCTTCCACTATGTTCACCAGCTAGTTGCTAACGTTGTCTGTCGTCAGTTTGGTGCTGGGCAGGATAGTGTACAGCAGGTTTATCAGAGCTCTTCCACTAAAAACAGCTGCCTGTTGCTGCTAGGTTGATGAAAGTGGTGAGACTGAACCAAAAGAGTAACGTTGCGGGCTGTAAAACCAAAACAATTAACTAAAAGATGCTAAAACTCTGGATAGAGCTGAGGAGAACTGCAAAGTTGGGTGATAATTGTCTGTGATTTTGCCACTAACAGCAACATCTTTCACATTACACATAGTCATTTTTTCCATTGTTAATATAAAAATATTGATTAGTGCAGCTTTAATGTTTCTCGTGTTGGTCAATGGAATATGCTGCTTTTAGCATTGTTAATTCTGTAAGTCGACTTAGAGCTGCGTCAATCTCATCCACTTTCATTGCCATTTTGGTTTCCCATCATGATTGTTCTGGCTCGGGTACAGGAAGATGACATCCCCTACAAAAGCTTGGAACCAGGATATTAGACACCCTGCATGCGTCAGGGCCTTTGCAGCGTAAATCTACAGATACAGATGACATACAGTAGCTGGAAAAAGTTGAATGTCTAAGTAGCATTCAGCCACATAGCGGACAGCAGAAGCCAATGAGCTGCAGGGCTGATTGCTGACTACATTAAGCCTCTTAGGCAGCACGTTGATGAATCCACTCGTTGAAATGTGAAGGTAATAGTCTTGACATAGCAAAGACATAACTCACCAGCTGTACCTGCAAAGTCCCCAAATGACAGCAATCCCAAGCAGGAGCCAGTCCAATATGAAAGAGGACTTTGCTTTTATTACCATCATCATTACTGTATATCATTTCTGAATGTACAGCCATTTGGTTTCATTTAAATGTAAATCTGGGCACTGAACTGCGCCTGTTGTCACCCACGGCAGCCTGACTATGATGATTCATTCTGGAATCGGCAGGGAAAATATAAGAGCACCTTTACTTTCTCTGAGGGAAAATAACAGATTTGACCTTTGTATGTTTTCATGAAAGCCCTGTACACAGCAAAATAAAAAAAAAACCTTGAGATTTTTTTCTCTAGAAAACAAAAGTAGCCACAGTTTTGTGCATCCTTTGTACTCTGCCCTCTCTCTCTTTTCTTTTCTTTTTTTTTTTTTTTTTGCCCAACCTGAAGAACAAAAACAGAGACGTACAATCTGCTGCGCAAGGTCAAGGGTGAACTGAAGCCTGGGGAGAACTGACGAGTCCACATGTCAAATACGGTTGCAGTGACAGAAAACAGAGAGACACGGCATCACACGCCATGTGGCATTTGGTTACTTCAGCGAGACTTGACACACAGTTGTGCATCTATGGAGCTAAAGGATGCTGTTTGCTGCTAATGTTTATCAAATGAGGGGACCACCAGGGGCCCAGGCATGTGTGCAATCTGACTCTTTCCGGCAAGGCAAACATTAGCAGCTCCACACCCTAATCTCATAACATATTCTTGTAATCATATATAGCATTAGGAGAACTTACAGCAGGAGCATGTTGAATTACTGGCAAATGAACAGGGTGACATCAACAATCCTCAATCAAATATCAGATAATCCCCTTCCTCATTATTTTTCTTACTCTATACACACCCGCTCTCTTGCTAAATCACACACACATGGCAAGAATTAATCATCAAGTCCCAAATAAATACGCCTGCGTTTCAAAATGAAATCAACAAGAGCCTCATCAGAAGCCAGGTTATAAGGGATATTACATATCAGTGCACTCAGATAGCCTTTTTGCATCTTTAAGTAGGTCTTCATTAGGAGATAAATACATGGTAATAAGCAATACCTGATCTGTAAGGAAGTCCCTACTTCTACCATCATCCCTGCTCAGGGAGCTGGACCTTGAAATATCTCTAATGTGTTTCATGACCAGTACTGTGCAAAACACGAATGAAAAGCCTTTTGAAGTTTCCCCCTGGGCCACGCCGCACTCACTCACGGCCGTGTTACACAGGAGGAGCCCTCCTTCGTGACCCCTCGCGTGAGTCTCGCTCCCAGCCAACGAGGCCTGCGAACATCACCATTGATCCTTAAGAGCTTAAATCTCGCTGAGTGCGAGCTAGCACTGTCAAGTCCTGCTGTGGCCGGACTGCTGTGTTTGCTGCTGTTCGGTTCATAAAGTCAACCTTGTGGGGATATGTCTGTGTGACACGCGGACATTTCACTTGTGACGTGCAGAGAAATGGAAGCACGGAAGGTGTTTGTGCTGTATGTAAGGAGCTGGAGACAAACTGTCACTTTGATTCCGCACAGACATGATGGAAGTACTCAAGATGCATTGAGTTAAATTTTGATGAAGCTGCGTCTAGAGCTATTGATTAATAGATTTGTCAACTGACACACATGTATCTATTTTGATAATCGATGTAATAATTTCAACCTATAAGCAAAAATACCAAACATTCTCTGATTCTAACTTCTGACATGTGAGGGTTTTCTGCTTTCCTCTGTCATATATATGAGTTACCTGAATATGAGGTTTGGATTGCTGTTTTTTTGACATTTTATAGACAAAATGGTCAATCAAGAAAATAACTGGCAGATTAATTGCTAATAAAAATAAGTGTTTGTTGCAGCTCTATCTGTGTCTGTGTTATGTGCCCTCAACAAAAGTCCCAGTCTCTTTAAATGAGAAACCACAGATTTGGCCTGTTTGCCCAATATAAAAATTCTGGCATGACTTCCTCTTTTGCACAAAGGAAGTGACATTGAATAAAATTTAAATTCAAACTGTCTTCTAAACAGCAGTGAATAAAAACACTCCGTCCACAGTCCGTCTGACTCACAGCTGTCACATCCTTTGCCTCTTTGAAGTCTTTGGTTATGATTCCTTTGGTATGCAGTAGAGCAACATAGTTCGAGAAACAAGAGTCCTCAGTGCAGTTGACTGATGTCTCCTTCCAGGGTTTCTGGGTATTGTAATCCCTCTATTACAAACTCTGCCATTTTGGGTACTAATGGTCAAAACTATAATTTATGCTACTGCACAAATGTAACATAAAAACTGTTTAATAGCGCATATTTGTATAGAGCAAAGTTGCACATCCACTCGTATGATCAGCCTTTTAATCTACAGCCTAAATCACTGGTTCACAACTTAGGGGTTGGGACCCCCAAAAGGGTCACAAGAGAAATCTGAGGGGTCGCAAGATTATTCACAGGACATGATAGACAAAAGAAAACTTTTTCTATACAAAATGTCTTAATCTTTCAGATTTTCCTCTAATCTTTATTTTTCTTGTGACATTCTGGATTAGTCAGGAAAACCCTGATGATGTCATCAGATAACTCAGATGATGTCATCAGGGTTTAGGCTTGAGAGTTACAGAAAGCCTGCATTACAAACTAGGGCTGTCACTTTTTATTCCAAACTCGAACACTCATTCAAACTTAGGGGAAAAAGTTCATATTTAAACTGCCATAACCTGTTCAAATTCAAAATGTACATTCTATAAGCACAACAGACCATTTGAAGTGGTTTGCCTTGCGATCCCATCCCGCAGAGGGCACTCTAAAAATTCAAATCAGTTTGACCTATTCCATGCCCTATTGACCAATCAGTAAACTAAGCTAGTAATGTTGTTTTTGCTACGAAAATGTAGGACACTAGCGGGGGGCCACATTCAAATTAATTAGAACGAATTGCGTGTGATTTCAAATTAATTTGAACTTGATTTTTGGAAAAAGTCACAGCCCTATTACAAACAAGGTGTGGGCTTTAAAGGATGTGGCCATTTTTCAGACAGGGAGAGTCTAATGAAAGATGCTCTCAAGCTGCATTCTGGGAATTGTAGGATCCAGTGTTTCTGGAGCTTGACCCATACAAGACAACTAAAAGTCAGTATATATCGGCCTCTGCTGCTTCAATTTTTACCATTCTTTTTTAAAACTGTCTCTTGAGAGTCCCCCGACTTTATGGTGGTGCAATATTAAATAGCTGGAGTACCCTTTAAACTTCTCATGGCTCATAAATACACTGTATGCAACCTGTGACGATGGGGACTGCACAAAGACATTGTTTCATTTTAAGGGGTCATAAGCAAACAATGGTGGGAGCCACTGGTTTAAATGCATAGCTGCATTGTAATTGTTCATTTTGAACAAGTGGCCTCTACATTTTTGGCAGATTTTAATATTTGTTCAACAAGACATGGCACCTGTTTCCCTTTCATGTAAAATAAACTCAAAACAATACTGTTCTGTCATAACATACTTTTCAATTTGATAGTCACATGCAAGCTGCATATACTAAACTCCCAAAAGCCTAGCAACTTTGTGTATTGTGAGGAAATTGTGCGCTAAACACCAAACACAAACATAATATAGACACCATCCAACAGATTCCACCAGATTCTTCTTCTTCCACCAGTGTTCTTGTGCTCAATCTAACAGGGGACTTTGCACACACATGTTCAGTGACTGTAGTGGGCAATGGAGTCGTGATGCTGTGACCTCAATCTATTACTGCGTGCAGTTCAGCTCCATGGGCTGCCATACAGTGACTTTAGAACATGTGGCTCCAAAGGGGGGGAAACCATAATATCACATCAGATTCAAATACCATCACTGTACACACTCATCTATAACCTACATTAACAGGAATATGAAGAACCTGTTTCGCAGCTGTGGCAGTAGGCAGTAGGCAGAGAGTGATGAACAATTTATCAAGAGATCAGATCAACGCTGACACAATCAGATGACTGAAAGGCAAACATATTCTTGTGGAGTTGTGTGCTTGCGTTGTAACAAATGCGTTGATTAAAATGGGTGAGTTTTAGCGCAGTGGCTACAACTCACTAAAACCTCATCTATGGAAATGTATCTGCATCAAATATCACTTGTTATTTTTTTCTATATGGGTTCTAAATCAACCATTTTTTTCTCCATTGAAAGAAATGAAAAATACAACTTGGAAAGATGCCCAATCCTCAACAGGCCCCCCACCTGCCTGATACAGCCACCTCACATGTTCACTATCTTTTCATAAAGCACATGGGCATGTGGCTTTAAACAAAATGATCAAAATGTTCCTTAAAAGTGCATGGCACCCCACTGATATCCAGCCCTCCTGCCTTTTCAAAAATCGTTTTAGGTGCGTCAGGGGCACAATGCTTTTCTTATTTTGTGATTGAATCCAACATAAATGCCTGTCCCTGCGCCCTGCACAAACAGCCGTCCATACCCCCTGATTTTCCAGACACTGCATCCAGATCATGATTTCTGGGAGTAGATCGTTTTAAAATGAAGACAGACGTCCACAGAATCAGTACAGAAACTCCCAGAGACATGCCTGTTGCACAGGCGTGCCTGGTTTAATGCCTACTCCTGAACGCAGCGCGATCATGATGATGGATTCATTAAAGACATGCGAGAACTGAGTGAAAATGGGACAATTAACATCGACTTGAGGGGAATATGACAAAGAAACAGTGTGGGAACTTGACAGAGTGAGCTGTGGCTTGATGAATCAATATCAGGAGCTCTGCTGCGCATTGGGGAACAGAAAGCTCAAACAGTGACAACAAGTCCGTGGATGAATCAAAACCCAGGTTGAAAAATGAATGTGCACAGTGGTATATTTTGAAACCTTGAGAAATATCCAAAATCTCTAAAAACACGATACAAACGTGACAAGTGGTGCGTAACCACGAGGATGGCACAAGAATAATGCGTTTTTTAATACGCCGGGTTAAAGCGTTTAAAACATGGCACTGAATGTAGCCATGCATGCACACGGACACAGCTCTTACCTTTGGAGATCACGGACACTGTGCAATAAACAAGGAGCAGGAGGCCCATCACAGAGAGGTAACGTCCTTTTGTCAGCGCACCCATACCGACCCGTAGCTCTCCACGGATACGCTATCGGGGTGACGGTGCTCCGGATCCCCGGTGCCTCCTCTCGCCTCCTCCGAGCTGGACGAGCCCCGGCTCCGCAAGTTCTTCCTGTAAGCCAGGGAAGAGATGAGTTTGGCGCTCTGGCAGGAGAAAAAGAAGAAGTGAATGGCTTGCGGGCTGGACTGTTGATCGAAAGAGAAGAAGCATCTTCACTTCACTTTTGCTGTGCGTGTGTGCGCAGCAGGGCAGACGTGCGCTCCGAGTTTACCCCCCTTTCCAGGCATCATCATCCCGGAGCCTGCCTCGTGCTAACCAATGGCAGAGTGAGGAAGGCGGAGAGGAGGAGACCGAGGGGTAGGCTACATATAGGCCTACTCACTCAAACATTTCGGTTAACTGTAATGCAGCAGTCATAAGTCCACCACGGCGTGAAACAGTTAGGTTTGGGGAATACTGGCCAATAGAAAGCAATATAGGAGGCAAGGAGTTAATTTCACTTAATGTGAAAAAGCTGTATCAGATATTCCAGTAAAATGTGCAAACCTGGTGATAAATTCCAAGAGACAGTGTAGCAGTGACTGACAGTCAAGATAGGCTGTGGCCAGTGTAATAAATTAGTATCCCCTCTTCAATCACACACATGGCAGATCCACACTGGCCCTCAGTGCTCCTGACTGCCAAGTACATTTCTAAGAAGTGTTTCTTGGCATTCTTGTTCTGTTATACAGTCATAATTAAAAAATACACAATCTTCAGATGTATTTGGGGCACAAATAAGCTTTGAATTCTGTCACAGTCACAAAAATCTTTTCTTTTCTTTTTTTTAAACAAAAACAAAACATGACCATGTGGATAATTATAAAAACTCACATGATGAAAGTGGCCCTGTGGCAGAGATGGATCACCAACTGAGCAAAGTGGACAGCTGCTCTGGGGCCCAAGACCCCTCAGGGGACCCAGAGACTCCAAGATTCAGTGTTAAAATTAGTTTGTGGTAGGGCTGCAACTAACAATTATTTTCATTATCGATTAATCTGCCGATTATTTTCATAATTAATCATTTAGTCTATAAAATGCTCATCACAGTTTCCCAGAGCCCAAAGTAACGTCTAAAAGTGGTCATTTGATTGATTGCAAATTAGTTTGCTAAAAATACTGTATGCACCACTCAGCTCATACAGAATTTTTACACAATCTATAATCTTCATAATGTTCAATAGAAACTCCAAACCAACTCAGTATGATGAGGGGTTTAAGTAATGGGCAGCAAAAGCAATTACAACTCGGTGTGTGTGTGTGTGTGTTAGAAATAGAAGGAGAGATGAAGAGTTTCCAGAATCTGAGACAAAAATATGATTTGGGGATACGTGAATTCTACCGATACCTGTAACTAAGGGAAAAACAACAGATCCTCCATGGACATGAAACGGTGAGATGCATAACCAACCCATACAGAATCATTTTGGCATTACATCAAGAATTGATGACTAAATTTATAAAAGAAAAATGGGAAAGAGAGCTTCATATTGAAATTTCAGATAATGAATGGCAAAATGTGTAAGATACACCACATAGCCACCAATTCACACACATGGAAAGAATTCTTAAGTAAAGGTGGATTTATCCTTCTGTGTTAAGGGTTATGTTGTACGTGCATAGTCTCAGAGGATATGCTGTAGGCTACGGCAGCTATGAGATACCATGTGGGGACCACATGAACTGTGATTGGTGGGCTAGGGCTGCTTGTGTTTTCTCCTACAAGATTCTGATGGAAGTAGAGACTGTTGAGAGTGAAGACAACAAAAAGGAAGTTGAAGAAAGACTCAGTCATCTTCTCCTTTTCAGTAACACATCTAACTAAGCCATTACACTGCAGACTCTCAATAGTCTCCTATTCAGTAATGAGACAAGGCGAAATAACATTAAAAGTTACTTGGATGTAACTCCAGTTCTACAGGTATGTGTTTTTATGCACATTTTCAATCTGTGCATAAAAAAAGTCGCAAACGTTGCAAACTTTATTTTTTTTTTTATTTGTTTTTGGGAAATGTTGTTGAAATGTTGAAATGTTTTGGGAAATTGGAAACTAACAGTGTTTTGGGTACTGGAGAATATAAGGTTCCAATGAGCTGCATGGTCCTTTATCTCTGTCAACAGGAAGTAACATATTTGAAAATAATGTTAATAGCAAGTTTAAAAAAAGCTATTATGAGTAATTGGGGAAGAATAGCACCCCTCACACTTGACCAATGGTTAGTAATTGTTGAAAAAATCTTCTTAAAGGAAAAACTGACGCTTTAAGATTACAAGATACACAACTGGAATATAGCCCTTTTTTCTTTTCATCTGTTTGCATTTCGGTCAAAGTCGTGTTGCTGAAGGACAGTCTATGTAACCACCAGAGCAACTTGCTATTTGCAGTATGCAATGTAGGCCTGTAGTCACACATGACCAGAACCATTTTACTTGTCTTTTCAAGATTTGTGCTGCATGTTGTTTGTCTATTATCTGTAATTTAAAATGTGTCTACATTAATGACACAACTGAAATTTGAATAATTGCAAGAGAGAACCTTATGGCACATTTTTTATGTTTTTAAGTTGCAGTTACAATACATATTATGAGCAGCTACAGAGAATTTCCTGCTAAGATGCATCTGCTGTCTGTATCATCTATAATGTCCTTGTTTCACATATACTGGAAGAAAGGCTGAAAGCCATTCTTTTCCGTTTTTTTTTTTTTTTATCACCACATTTCCCCTTAAGAAAAGCCAAGAACAGGCTTAAAACCAATAGAAACTAAATATTTGGCCCAGCATTATGCATGTCTTTCATTTATAAACCTTTTTTTTATTTTTTTTATCGAGTTTGGCATTCCTTAAAAATAACTGGAATAAACACTTTCAAAAAGCCACCACTTTATTTCCTGTTAATCTTTGCCATTCTGTCAAAATTTTCAGCAACTCTGCTGCTGATGTGTGGAATATCTCTGGCAAGCTTCCCTTCCATCCAGCAAAGCTCAGGGTGTTTCGTCAGGAAGTTCTTGACCTGATTCTGTGTTGCACATATTCTGCATTCAATTATGTTTTCCCTCATCTGACACAGATGTGATGTTCTGTAATCAGTGTGACCAGCAGAAACCTGTATGGAATGGCTTTAAAGTTGAATTTATGAATATGAAGAAAATTAGATACTGAGGCAACTGAGCTTCACTACATCTGATTTCTCAAGTTGTGTTTGGTAAGTGTTTCCATGACAATAAGTATATCTTTATCAGAGACAACTGTCATAATCATGGCAGTTTGACCGAGCTCGTTGTTGATTAGTAGTTGGCAGATGGCCGAAACTTAAATGTAACTTTACAAGTTTTCCTGGTGTTGAAGTGCCTAAAAATATATATATTTTTTTGCTACACTGTGCAAATGTCTTTAGAACATCAATGTAATCTTACCTTCATATTGGATACTAGATACATGTATGAATTAACAGTCAGCCAAAGGAAAGAAAAAGAAATCACATTCAGAATGAATTCATTGAGGCTGAGGGACCGCTTGTCACACTTTGCCATAGACAGCAGGGGAAGGACCCAAACGCAGACAAAAAGCAGGCTGAGTGGTGCTGATCGATGAATTATTTAATACAAAAATGAACTTACGCACAAAAACAGGAACACGCAATGAAGCACAACACAACAGGAACCCAAGGAACCATGGAAACTAACACTCAGACTCAGAAAAACCAGACCGAGGCCGAACAGGACCCCCCAGCCGGACGGCCCGGAGGCAGGGCAGAGGCCGAACAGGACCCCCCAGGCGGACGGCCTGGAGGCTGGACAGAAGCCGGGCAGGAACCCTCAGGCGGACGGCCTGGAGGCTGGACAGAAGCCGGGCAGGAACCCTCAGGCGGACGGCCTGGAGGCTGGAAAAAACCGGTGATGACGACGGAGCCACTCTGGAGGACGGGCTGGAGGCCGGCGACGAGGAAGTAAATAGCACACAAGAAAACAAGGATTTCAAAATAAAACAGGAAATCAGTCTAGAAACACCAACATAAGTTCTTTGTGGGTCATGACACTGCTACTCTTGGATTCATCTTTGGACTGAATATCTCTGCCATGTCTCAGAAGTGTCCTTATTATTATTGTTCTCAATGAAAAGCATTCCAATGTAACAGTGACATTCTTGAAATTATCATTGATGTCACTGGATGTTGCACTTTGCTGTTGTTCATCTTGGAGTACTTACAATCAGTGGATGGTTTGCTAAAGCTGTATATGGGGCTCTAATAAGAGCGATACTCTGAAGAGAATGAAGAGTTTGGAGGCTGGTTTATTTTTTTAACCTTTACAAAACCAAAAGAACAAAAGCAAAAGTACAAGAAATGCAAACTGTGTGTCTATTTGCTCCAACTTCAGCTGCCAGCTGCGGCTAACTATTACCGACAGTAGTAGCCTAATGTTATTTCCAAAGGCAAGGGGCGTGTTATTAGCTAACTACATTATTTTGTGGGGTAACGGTACGTTAGCAAAATACCTGTTTAGCACTAAACATCCATCCTGTGGGAGGCAAGATGCTCGTGTATCAGTTTAGAATAATAGCAGCTCATGTCCTGCTCTTTATTTGGTTTGAGGAAGTTTACAACTAAATAGCATTATGTTTGCCAAATTCATCCTTTTTTTTTCCCCATCCTCAAATCATTTCTCCTGTAAGAGTGAAGCATACTACTGTAAAAAATACAAATCTAACCACTGTGTTGCTTATCCAAGTATGTTTATCTATAGTTAGCATCCAAACCATCTAAGGGTTACATTACATGCATGTATTATGTGAATTATGTTTTTTTTATAATACTGTACAGGTTAACTAGTTCTACCCTGCTGTATAAGAACAATTCTCGTTTTGAAATGAATCATCTGGAAACATTAGCAAATAAATTCCAGACAGAGTTTTCAACAAACTCATGGAGTTTTATCGTTAGCAACAGCTTACGTTAGCTAGCTACATCTGATAAACTCATTTCGCTTGACAAAATCCACGGTCATCAGCTACAAATGAGAAGCCCACTTTTGTTTACTTCAGTGTGAAATTGAAGACCCATCGTGTCAAAAATTACTAAAGATTTTGAGTGGTAAATCTGCCACCGTTATGGGGCAGGGTTTAGCAAACAGTCCCCTTGAAGCTACTGAACATCTGTCCCAATGTTCAGAAGCTTTGTCAATATTGAGCGTAGCATTCATGAGTTCGCTCAGTAGAAGAGCACAAGACATTACAACAAATCAGATTTTACTACGCATGTGTTTACTACGCATGTTCTAGGTACGAAACATTTAGAAATACAAAGGAACTGAGGACTCAAAATTACCACCTCTGACCACTTACATAACATAACATCCTGTTCTGGACTGGGTACTTGTGACAGGGCTACAATGGATGTGAAAGGTCCACTTAAGGACAACATTTGAAATGATTCACCTCTTGTAGCTTTTCATTTAGAATGATTGGGTGAGCAATCAGTGTAAGTACCTCTAGCCATGCAGATAAAACAAAGTGGGCAGTCCTTTCTTTTCATGGATGGTGAAAGCTGAAAGAATGGTAAACAACTAGTTCAACTCCAGGCTACTTGACTGGAGTGCAGCAGTAGGATTACTGTGCAGATTAGTTTGAGTTCCACTGTAGTTCCACTGCTGTGAGGCCAACCTGTCTCCTAAAAATGATGGTCGTATATATGAATCCTATGAAAAGTCCAAAACCAACAATGAATTTATCCTACCAACGCACACAATACTTGTTAGTAGGATAAATGCCAAAGCCTGATATATGTTATTCATCTGTGCCATAGAGTTTCATGGTTGTCCAAAAACCAAAGTTGCTTGTTCCTTCATTACCATGAACACACACGAATCAATTCTACATACACCGTCCTCATCTGAAAAAATCCACTTCTGAAAATATTCCTCAAGAAATGTAGTTTACTCCAATTTGAGAAACTAAAACCAGATTTCCAGAGGACAGGATAAAGTCAATATGGCTAGGATTCACCACCCATCTCTGACCATAACCATTTTCAATGAAAAACATTAGCAAACTTTGCGTACAGTGTGCACTATGGAGCAAGAGATGCTAGCAACTGCAAGATGAACATTAATATTCAAGAGCAACACCTTTTGTCCAAAGCTTCATCCATCTTCATCCTGTATACCTAAACAAACCCAACCTTTCAGTTTGGCAGGCCAATAGTAGCACATCTACCCATAAACCAGGTGTTCTCCACTTGCTTTACCACTTGCTGCCATTGTTATCAATTACTGAGGCCCAAAATTCAGATTTAGTCAAACGAGAGAAAGCTTGGGTGGAGCTGTGATGGAATAAGCAACCGCAATGACTGTGATAGGCTGAGACATTTCACAATGAAGCCAACACACCTCAAAACTGTTCCTCTCTTAGAGTAACTTAATACCAGGCTGTAAAGCAGTGTTTCACTGCCCTCTGGTCGAAAGGTGCAAGTTTCATCTCTGCAGCCGGTTTCACAAAGATACAACAATCAGTGACTAACAATCAGTGACACCTGCTGACCAGTGGCACCAAATGACAAAGAAGAGGAAAATATGGCTCGCAGTAATCTGTTGGAAATATACAGCTGTGAGGACACTGTCAGTCATTTTCATTTGTCCTAGGAAACTATACTCATCCTGACTGACGAGTTAGTAGATGTACTGATTCTTGTCACATCAAGTATTGTTACACTCTTCACTCAATTTTCCCAATAAAATGTCCTTGTAACTGTTGAATTCTTCCAGAAGACAAATGTTTTCTGCTGAAGTGAACGGAGCTGAGCGATTTGATGCAGTTGCTTCGTCAGCCATGCGTTTTAATCTGAAAAAAGTCTTAATTTACACAGAATTCTTAGCAAGTCCTACTTAAGGTAGTCAGCTTTGTGCAACAGATGAATTTAGATGTCTATCTGAAGTCTGACTATTAGTTTGATCTAAGCCATAGTTAAAGTCTATCTTTGTGAAACCGACCCCTGACTTCAACAGACGTGGGCTCTGTTGCACCTGTAACCATACCCAACACTGATTTCACGGTGTACTGACACACCCTGGAGTACATGTTTGCTGTACATCACTGCAGCAGGGTGAGAAGTTTAACCACTAGAGGTCAGCAAAAACAAGATTTTCAGGGGGTGCTGAGTTAATCTTTAAAGGCCCTATAAACCTATAGTTTACTTCACCTGTTGGTCATTAGACCTCTACTCAGGACTATGGCCATGTAAAAACTGTGGTTGACATCTCCCTGAACTTCCTGATAGTTTTGTGTACCTGTTAGGGCGGGACAACCTACACACCTTGTGAATTTTGTTAGTACATTAGGTGGGGTGACATCATGTAATTCCCAGTGTAGCTCCACCCATCTTCAACCTGAGCAATGGTCTAATCAGCAAGAGTAACTGAAAAGTAAGAGTCTTAATATCTCGTGAATGGGGCAATGATTCCAAAACTCACTACCAAGACACACATTTGAATAAACTCAAAAAAATGTAATGACTTGGGATTTCAAGAAAGGAGTTATAGGATTTTATCTCAAGTTCAAATGGGACATAGTTTTCTTTGAGCTTACATCTAGAGGCCACCTTCAGATACATCCACATTGGCTTTAACATGACATCATAGTGAGTGACACTAGCCTTTTTCACCAAGTTTGAGTCACCTAGAAAATTATTTGTTGGTCCATGGAGAGGAGATTATTTCTGCCTCCAGAAAAGCTTTGCCTCTGTACAGATTAAAAGAAGTAAAACTCTAATACAAGCATACAACACAGTCCCAAACAAGAGACTAATAATACATTTACAGCTAATTTCTTTTGCTAATATTAAATGTTTATCTGAATCCTCTGTCCGTGGACCATGCTACTGTGTCGCCTGCAGAAGCTGGGGATCTCTGAACTAGAAACAATAAAGAAATATTGGGCTACAATAAAATATAATTATACAAGCAATATCAGGATTCCCACCTGGTGAACTGCTGCTGGCATTATTAAACACATTCACGTAATCTGCAATATGAAACAGACAATATGGCTAAATTTAATTTAGCTGATAATTGATACACTCTTGGTAAAGTGCAAGATGATTCCCTCGGTGTACATAGAGTCAATGGTCTGTTTCTGGAGCAGGCTGTGGAGGATGAGGACATGTGGCACGATATAATGAAACAAATCCAGGAAGAGGCTCAAATATCTGACCTTCAGCAGTCTAAAATTCCCGAGCTTATCTCTGACCAGTCTAATCAAACGTATATGAGTCTCTGATGTTTGCAAAACACTGGAGCAGGTGGCACAGTGTTGGTCACAACACCACTGTGAAAATTCCATCTTATTGCGCTTGGGCTAGTGTTGCCATCACTGTAGCAAGAAACATGATTCACTTGGCTGATCTTGCTCACTTACATCCAAAGTAGGTGCTGGCTGAAAATCACAAAAATTGAAGAAGAGTGGAATACACATGCTAAATCTGCATTTGAACCATTTAATCACAGATGAATAATGTTTTGATCAAACGTGGTCAGGTTATCTTTACATACACCTCTTACAGCCCTACACAGCCATGGTCCACCTTCTGGTCCGTCTTCTCTGGATATGAGCGCAACAATTGACACTTTTAGCCTTGTTATCACTATAACTGTGGTCTTGGATGGTAGCAATAGGAAAGAGTTCCATGTTTATGACTTGCAAGTGTTCATATCACTGGACGAATGTATGATTACAGAGTTGGCAATATATTAATACAATTTGGGGTCACTTACCTTAAGTTTTTTTAGGCACTTTCACATTAATAAGGACCAAGTCAGATATACAGTATCAGAGCTTTTTTTTAAAAAGCTGGAATTCGGTTAAGTTGGGGTAATGCTCTTTACAAGTCAGAGATGGGCAATTATGGTTACTCCAATATGAAGCTGGCATCATTTAATCCCCAGCATAGTTCCACCCTGAGAAGAGGTCTAATCAGTCAAAATGAATTACACCTGTGTGGGTGTGCAGAGGCTTTAGAAGATAAGGTTGGCAATATTCTGTATTTTTCTTATTTTTAACAAATCCCATGAAAAGTCCAAATCCAACAATGAACTGATCCTACTGACAAATATTGTCTGTGTATCCAAAGCCTGATATTTCTTATTTCTCTGTGCCATAGAGCTCCACTGTTGTCCAAAAACTGTAAACTTGTTGTAGCTTGTAGAAAAACCCAGGTGAAACTATACCATTTACGATGGCTCTACTAGTGAGCCATGAACACTACAGGGCCCTAACCTAAATGGGATACACCTGTGCTTTTCCTGCTATGACTTGTCAAAATTTCTGTCTTTGAAAAGGTCTAGTCCTATTAAAAGACCCTGATCTTGGTGACATGGCCATTACAGTGAACATGGGTACTGTAGTTTATGCTACATACACAATCCTTGTGCTGCTCACATTGTTGGAAAAGCTGCTAAAGCTAGTTACCAAACTAGCATGTGAAGCTACAGGCTAAGCTACAGGCTAAGCTACAATAACACTACATCATAGTTGAAAGGAGCAAGCTACACTATAAGCTACTAGCTACAAGTAGCTTACTAGATTGAAGCTATTTAAAGAAAAAAAATATTAATTCATAAAGAATAAATGTGCTTATTATGTTGTGGTATAATTTATACTGAAGATCAGAAGATGGGGAGGTGCAAGTATAGAATATCTGATGGAACAAAATACTTTGAGATGTAGCGCAATCATTTCTTAATGATGTAGCTTGATGTGCTAGCCTGCTTCTTGGTGGAACATTTAGCTCGCTAATGGAAACTTTACATGAATTTTGAAAACAGCTACACTACCCAAATTCTGCTGGGAAATGTTAACTAAACTAGTAGCATTTAACTACATTCAAGCTTTACAGCTTTACATACAGCTTCGATACACATAGCATCGTTACAGTGTTGCAACTCCATATATCCAAACGTGGCAGAAAATGATCCCCGATAAATTCATAATTTACACTTGTTTGAGTAATGTCAGCTAAAAACTACAGATTAGTTAGCTATTGAAATTTGGGGCGGAGTGTCCCAGGGAACATCATAGATTTTTCACAGATTTTGGGGGGTCTAGAGGACAGAAATACTGGATTTTCTCTGAAAAAAGTGCAAGCAACACTATAAAATGGGACCAGTAGATAGCGTAATAAAGTGACAATACATTCTAACATAAAAAGTGAGTTTACTGAAAGTAAAATGTAAACATGCAGTATAAGTGTACTTCAGATATGGCAGGAAAAAAAGGATTTATGAGCCACAATTATTTCCTATCTGCTGCTCATGCACATTTTTACTACACGCACTGAACCTTCAGACAGCAGAGCTGCATATAGAGCTGCTCTGGTTTCCTGTGGCCCTAAATGCATGACTCATTCTCTATTTTGCACCATCCAACATTAGTCTACATTACTTTATCACTGGTGTAATTATTATAATTTGATGCAATATTTCCATCACACTTAGCATTAACAGCTGCATAAACAAACTTAAACACAGAGAGGCAATAATAAAGCCATAGATAGTGACTGTTGTTGCTATTGCTGATGCCTCTCTGCTGTCTGCCTCCACCTCCAGCTCTCCTTCCTGTATCGATCGAAAAAGGAAAAAGTTACCTTTAAAAAGTACATATCACTTGTTTCCCTTTGTGCTAACATTTCCCAATTTAATGGTCATATACCGGTACATAATGTGATACAGAAAGGTCATGTCTAAAAATATTATCCATCGAAATTCATCACAGAACGGCATAGACGAATTGATTCTGATTTCCTAGAGGGGTTTTGACGTACATAACAAAAGCTTTAGCTTTGTCTTAAAGAAAATCAGGACCACAGTTGTTTTAGTTTCATCATCTAATCCTCCCTGCTATCCAGCCAGCCTCCCCTCATCTCAGCCTCCATTAGACTCTGTCACATTGAGTGCTATAGAAAATAGAGTGAATAGGGTGATTGTAGTCTATACTGTGGGTAAAGCAGATACAAAGTTAATATGTGCATCATATATTACCTTTAAGTATATTTTGAGTATAGAGCACTCACTGCAGTCACATATGTCAGTCATGTATATTTAGGTAACATCATATTGTATTAGATCAAATTAGATTCAACTTTATTGTCATTGTACAGAGTAAGTACCAGTAAAATTAAATAACTCTCACTCTTATGACTCTTATGATGATATATAATCTTGCAACTAAAATTTTGGACAGGAAGCTGATAAGAAATGAAATATGTTAAGTTTTGATCATTTTATTTAAATGTTCTTATAATAACCTCATCCATACATGCTTAAGTAATCAGGCTCCTAAGGTGCTCAGTGACGGGGTGGCGCCTCTCAGGGTTTTTGGTTCGGTAACTCAATGCGCATCTATGTGGACCTGGTGCCTGGTGCCCCTTCGTAAATCCTCATTAGTCAGATGGCTTTTTCTGTTTTGAGCGATCAACATGTGGAACTCCTTACCCACAGAAATCAAAATGGATCACGGCTCTTTTTAAAATCAAACTGAAACAATTTTTAAAGAGGGATCAGTCATGTACTCATGAATGATCTCTTGCTTATCATTGAGTTTTATGACAATATTATTGTATCCTTGTTTGTGTTGTTTTGTGATGTATTTTCTTGTTGAGTTTTATATGTGTATTTTAAAGGTCCATCTATAGAAGGAGCTACTAACTAGGTTAGGCTATAAATGCTATGGCATGTACATTGGATCATGCTATATACTTGTCCCTATACAAACAAACATTAAACAAATGTACAGAATTCACAATAAACCGATATGGAACATGTAGAGTAGAATGAATGTAGCTATTGTATGTATGGTGTAAACAATAAGCCAATGTAGTATGTGCAGTTTAAAAAAAAAAGTGTGTATCATTGCGGTCTAACAAATGTGTTGAATGAATTTCCTTCCTCATAGAACATTTGCAAAAATGATTTTGCATTGTTTAACTTGGTAGCTGTGGTCTTCTTCACTACAACAAACTTTGGATCAGTGGAATAATGTAAAAACTGATGGCATGGTGTGTACATGCACGCTACAAACAAAACCCAGTAGTAAAAACTTTGCTCCGTAGCGCTACTAGAGGTAAAAAACCACACGGGTTACCTTTAAATACATATCAGGGTTTTATACAAAAAGTGAAATATAACTTGTTCAAGTTAATTTAATCACACACATTGGGTTGAAAATAATATCAACTATGCCATTTCCACTTTTCACACCACAACTTAGACTACTTGAAATATATTTTTCGATTTTTGAAACGTGGTCCCATTTCCTACTTCAGAATTTTGTGACTAGCCCCAAGGTTCAATCACGTTCAATTAACTTGGTGGTTCCTGCGGTAGTAACAGTAGCTCTGCAGATGACAGACGGGAAGACCAGAGCAGCAGAGTGGATCCAGGACCACAAGTACCAGTGAGACGATGAAAGGGATAAGATATGCTGGGGTTAGTCAGCAGGATAACATTATTTTCTGTTTAAATTCTAATCTCACACATTTGGTTTTTTTTGGACACAGGTCTCTCTTGAAAACAACATCCCGATCTCAATGAGACTACCTGTTTAACTAAAGGATTAAATAAATACTGTAGGTAATATAGAGAGAATGGAATGTGAAAAATACAAATACCTGTCATGGTAATACAATGCAAAAGGAACTGCAGTAATACCAGTTACTTATTAATCTTTGGTTTTTGTTGATACTAGTTATTGTTTGTGTGTTGACTCAGTTATATGGTGGTTTTTGAGAATGTGGTGGTGCTATAGATTGTATTATCAGAGAAGGTGTTTCTGATATTTTGTCCACCTCACAACTTCACAAACTAAAGTTAGAAAATCACCACAGAATCTTGCACAATTATATCAATATATTTTTACCATTATTATCATCATCATCATCATCATATAACACTATACAGAGGTTCCTATTCCATGTATCATTCAACACATTGGGAAATTTAATCTCTGTTTACCTATGAAATGTGAAATGTGTGTTTTGGTCAGCCGGTCTGAGCCAAAGGTCCTGCAGTGTTTTTTTGTGTGGTGCATATGTCAGCCAGGATAGGACTGTATGTATTACATGTTGTTTGATTAGGATGACACTGTTGCCACGTTGTTGATTTTGTTCTTGCATGACAGACCATGAAATTGTGGTCAAAGAGACCATTAATGCCTGTGATCGAGGACTGTTTCACTGTGGTCCAAACACTGAAAATTCTAATAAATTGTGTATTGCATGTATTAAACTTGAGGTTAATGCTGTAAAATGTGAACCTCCAAACCATCCAACTATAATAGACTGTTAAAAGACATTACTAATGAACCAAGCCGCTGATATTGCAAATTGTGCTTATAGGAATGAACAAAACCACATTGTCGAACCACCACCAAGACTATTTACTGTATTTGGACCAGTACATCAACAAGCCCCAAGGGTCTGAGGAGAGCAGCTTTACCAAAAAACGATCTTTTATATTCATTAGAGGTCTTACCGAGCGTGCACAATGCCCTGGGAAAGGAAGTAAGTGAGCTGTAACAGAGAGGAAGCACAGACAGTTTAGAGAGAACAACAATGAAACACTCCAATATTTTAATTATAAGGCATAGTGGACTAAAAATCTATACACTAAAAACTACACTTGATGTGGTTTCATAACACGTCTCACCTCAGAGGACCATAATAGTGGTTTTCCATGTTTTAGCTCATTTACTACAAATCACTGATGCTTTCCAACACGCATACCATTGTAAAACCATGCTGCTTTAGACATTTGAATATATTTTGTCGACCTACCATTGGTTTCCATTCACTTCTGAATGATATGAAAATCAGTTAACACACACTTGAAGGATTACAGTAATTCAAGCAAGTTTCATTTAAATCTGCATACATTTTTTGTCAGAATTACTTTATTGTCAACAAGTCCTCCAACCCCCTCTAATACGACCGACAGGAGCGTTTCCTAAATTAGCGCCCTTACTGGTGGAAGGAGATATGACTCCAAAAACGACATATATAGGCGTACCGGACCTTCGTCGTCATGGTAACAATAATAAACGTGGTTAGCATTGTGAAGCGGTCGCAGTTTGGTTAGGTTTAGGAAAAGATCATGGTTTGGGTTAAAACAAGCACGTTAGTAAGTTTAGTAAGTTACGTGACGTGACATTAAAATAAGTCAAGGTTGACTTTTGGTTTCACACGGGACACGAACAGTGGCCTCCTGGGTGAAAGTCCTGTGTTGTCGCTCTTAAACTACCTCACCAGACTTCCACCTTTGCTCCCGTCATAATTACTATGGCCAGGCTAGAGGTCGCCGTACATACAAACATAAATATGGGTCATAATAAGCTGCTGCACAGATGACTTATACGGACGTATTTTTGGGGAGGACAGTCTCTTTATTGTTGTGATGTACTGCATTGAAGACTTTTTAAAACAGGCTGTGCTTGAAAACTGCATTATCGCACAATGATGATGTAACATTAAAATATATGAAGAATTGATATTCATTTTGATGTAATACACAGGCAGCATAAGAGTCTGCAAATTATTGTTATACTGTACAGAGATACATGGAAACCAATGGCTAAACTTTACAAAATCTAAAAGTTTACAGCTGCTCTTGAAAATGGGCTACAAAAATATTAAGAATATGTACAGCCCAGTATCTAGGAATTATGTCCATAACTGGAAAACCTGCACCTGCACCTCACAGTTTATGATCAGTGCCAATGTTTAGTGCCAATGTAGTGGATGCATTCTGTAGCTCATCTGACTTTCATGAAGGAGATTGGAGTTCGTCACAGATCTACAGTAAACAACATTTGCCTTTTATTTACCTTGACCACTTTTACTTGCTAACTCAAAAGTAGTTTTTCCCCAACCAAAACTTCACCAAAAGGTGGCAGATCCGAAAATGGTCATGGCAATAGTGGGGCAATGACAAACTATGAAATATATTGTTTTGTTTGGAGCACTTGTTGGTACAGCAGCAGCAGCATCGGAGTAAGAGCCATTGATTACAGTGAATTATCTATGATTTATTCCACAAACATACCACATTTTCATCTAAATTTCCTCTGCATCATAGCAGCTATTATAATGCCAAATGTAAATCAGCTTCCTCCATCCGTGAACACAACAGCAGTCTCGTTTCATGTTTGAATTACATTTGGATTAATATAAACGCTTTGTGCTAGTGGCCTCTGTTGGAGTGCTTCATGGCAGGGCTACTGTCATGTTAATAAAGTGAATGTTCCTTATATATAACAAATAACAAAATGCATAAAGAAACCACAGAATGGAACCCCATTGGTCTTTTGATGCTCCGTTTGCCTAACACAGGGACATCTAAAAAGAAGACTATTCCATTACCTTGTATGCAGGGACCTTTCAATTATTTCTGGAAGGTGCACTCTATTTGCAGCATAGTGCTACTCTTGGCATGTAGCGCTTGAAGTGTGCTCTTCCAAGCACAGGATGAATGACACTACTTACTGTATTCTTATTACTGCTCGCTACCTCTTTGGCGGAGGGGGTATGGAGTGATGCCATTTATCATGCTAGACATGAGGCTCGGTTTTTATCAAACACATTTTCTCCTACAGGGAGTTCACAGTGCACATCTTTGATGCATTTTCAAATTTATTGGACATCTTTATTTATATATTTTGCTTTCAGTGAGCAAGCTAGCCTGGAAACTCCCTGCACAGGAGTCACTGTCCTCGTCACTTTGGTGTCAAAAAGTATTGAGTGGCTCGTAATGTCGAACATCCTGTGGGGATAAACCTTAATTTCTTCAAGCGAACATGCTGAAAATCCATAAACAAACTGGCAATGAGAGTGTTTGATAGCCAGACTGCCTGAAGACTTTGTCTATTGGAAGATTACTGTAGGTAGCCCCAGGAGATTCTGTAACAGATGAGGTGACACTTGCATGCATGCAGATGTGACACGTGCTATGCTTATGGATTTTCAATGAGAGGTAGACCATGCAAATCCTGGGCTTAGGAGCCACAGGACCTAACAGGGAAATGTGTCACTTCACCCTGGCAGGTCGTTCGTTTAAATTTACTGCATCACATTTAAACTGAAGATTTACACTGTAAAAAAAATAAAGGTAGAAAGGATTTATTCCCTGGGAATTCTCATTTAAAATGTGTAAAACAAAGAGTATTTAGTCTGTAAAAGCATTCTTATTTTGTCTTAAAACTTTCTCTTGGCACGTTTTTTGGTGGAGTTTTCAATGGTAAACTTTTTTTTTGGAGTTGAGTTTTATAGGGCTTACTGAACAGAAAACTCTTATGATTTTGAAATCATTTCTAACCACGCTCTCGGCATGAACGACATGAACCAACAGTACTGTCCAGACACAACTTTACTGTCTTGGTTCACTCTCACTGCTCTCATTGCATTGTTTTCGGCCACAGCAGGCATCTCTTAAGAGAGAAAAAGCTCTAAAACCCCAGTGTACGCTACCTGCTCAGCACCAAACAGCAGACAGACACAGTTAGCAACTAGCTGGTGAACATAGTGGAGCATTTAGCTGCTAAAGAGCCAGACATTTCCCTCTGGAGTTGGTTGAGACCAAAAACGGAGTTAAAACAGAGTGAATATTGGACTTACATTCATCAGGTGGACACAAACACGACTCCAAATGCATGCTAATGTTGCTCTGTAACTGCTGGATGTGTAAATAATCAACTGTTTGCTAACAGGTTCACCATATTGACTTAAAAGGTGATGATATGTAAAGGTTGTGTTCACTACTTGTTTCTGCTGCCCCCAAGTGGCCAAAAAAAAAGCCCAGTTATTGCAGGTTTATCTATCTATTTAACTATCCAACTAGTGCCATCAGTCAAAACTTCAGGTCAAAACTTTATTTAGTGAAATTATTTGGTTTTCTGACCAAATACCTGGAAAACTAATTACATGCGCATCAGCCTCAGCTGTAGTTTGTATTTAACAAATATTAGCATACTAATGCAGTTAATTAAGATGTAGAACAGTGTACGCATTGTACCTAATAACCATCAGCATGTTTATGTCATCATTGTGAGCATTTTAGCATGACATTAGCATTTAGCTCACAGCACCATAACTATATATAGTACAGTATTGCCTGTAGACTCTTGTTAAAAAGTGTTGTTTAAATGTCTATTTGTGGTAATTGTATAGCTATCAATTGTTGCCAAAAGACAGCTAAATTTGAGCATAATAATAGTTGTGGACATTGACCACTTCACTCTGATCACTGGGGAAGATCAAAGGGTGTGTTTTCTTGTGTTAAAATACAAGTCAGCGATGGTTTGTAGAATTCTACAAGAACAGGATCAGTTTCCAAAAAACCTTGCAATGGATTGCACTGCTATTTCCAACTTTTTTGTTATTTTTATATGACCATTAGTTAATTCATAATTGCATTTTGAAAACATGTTTTAATGTTTGTTTACCAACAGAACATAGCTGATTTGCAACCAAATAGCTCAAACTCCATCTTCATTGTGTATCATTGTATCCTAACCTTCCCCTCCTATGAGACATACAGCAAAGATAAACAATATACACACCAATCACCAGGCTGACTCGCAGGAAAAATGATGTTGAGCTCCACTGAGAGTTGTCCAACACATCCAAGGACTGGAGCTGAAGACTCATAGATTCCTGTCTGTTTGGCCTCACTCGGTCTCTAAAACAATTTGGCCTTGTTCCCACTCTCTATGGCCTTTGAACTACAGGTGCTCATCCTCGAGGTCTGCTGGATGCAGAGGCACATTATTCTTCCTTAAAGATACGACAACCCACTGTGGATGGAAAAAAATGAGAAGAAGGGGGAATGTCATTTATCATGATCAGGACTGCAGCTTTGACTAGCACCACGTGGAGGCACAGGCGTTATGTGGAGGACATTTTTCAGCAGGGAGGTGGTACACAATGTTCAGAGGAGCTGTGGTAAAGGTGGAGGATTCTGGATGTGGTTTGACTGTTGAGATGAGGGGTGATCATGTTCCTGGAAAGGCAGAAATGTATTTAATTTCAGACATGTCACCAGTTTTAGGTGACGATATTGACGCCGTCTGTGGAGCAGATCGGAAAGTGCAGGAGGGGCCCACTACAATGTTAAAGGGGTTAATTTGCCCCTGAAGTCAGTAAAAATGTGACTTAACTGTTTGTGTCAACTACAGGCCACTGTAATTTGAAGGCCTGTGAGTTGTATTGATTTGTTTCTAAGACCTAATGGTCCCAATGACACCCACAGATGATGGTAGAAGTGACAGAATAGTTGCTGTAATGCATCTTTTAAATACAAAGCTGGTCCACAAAACATGACTGCATCACCAGTTTTTATGGTGGCAAATATTTCAACAGAAGTACCCACAATCCCTTTAAATATGTTGCCAGCGCAGTCGGACTGATACTGACTTTGGGTGTTTTAGTATTTTCAATATACATATATATATTTATTATTTTACAATTAGAAACACTTGATGGATATTTTGTGGAACTAATTCTCGTAGTTTTTAAACTTTATATATTTATGCTTGATTACTTTTAAGCCACTAGGTGATTCATTATTTCTCCACCAGAAGTGTATCACTTGCTGCATGGAGAAGGCTTTGAAACGCATGTAAGATGTTCATGTTGGGAAATAAAACTTATAAAATATAATTTGATAATTAACTGAATAATCACAATACACAACATCTAAAAAGAGAGCTATATCTATATAATATATCCAGGTTGTGGAGTGGGGACCTTGGACTCATGACCTAAGTATTGCTAATTTCAGATATATATTGATTATATTTCAGATATATTGTATTAATGTATATGTTAGCAGGTGTGGAAAGAGATAGAGAAAATGAAAAGAAAGAAATGCAAACTTTGTACATTCTGTGTTATTGCAGAACATTTTTCATCCCTATATGTAATACATTTATTTTCCACTGAGGTTTACTGTTCAAAATGTACTGTTATTTTAGGCAACACAAATAATCTAAACTCAAAGGTCTACTTACTATCTTTCAGAACTTTCAAACACATGTCAAGAAGGTCCTTCACCTCAACTGCCAAAGTCCATCCTAGAACCGAGGCAGGGCTTACCACCCAACCATGTGATCCTGCTTGACCAAAGTTAATACTTGTTGATGCTGAAGAGAAGCAGTTGAAAAATTTGAAATAGCTAGTAAGTGGATCTACTTTGTTAGATACTATTTCCAAGATGAAAAGTAATCTTTATGCTCAGATACCGTTCTTATTTCTGGTGCTAGTTTATTTAAGTTTATTTTTCCGCTGTTAAAGTTGTGGAGTTTTCTTTCAAACAAATATGACAAAAGAAAAGAAAAAAGATGTTTTTTTTCAGTGTGTCTCACCAAAGCATATTGTGTGTATCCTTGAGACCTCACAGATGTAATGAATGCATTTCATTCCTCGCAGAACATTCCCAATGTGGGGTTCAAAATTGAAACCTGCATTCTTTACATCCGTGTGTACGTCGACTATGCAGTCCTCTCTCCTGCTTAGTATTGGTCCATATCGCTCCATTTGGCCCAATGTTGATCAATGGAATAACGTGAAACCATCTGCATGAATATGCATCTCATCACATGCTCGTTCATATGTGTGTGTGCTAAAAACTTAACAGGGTCCCTTTAAGTATCCTGCCTTAATACATATCGTTGTCTCTAATAACATAATTTATGGAACCATTGACAAAAATGTTAATGTTAGCTGATATATCATTAGATTTTTTGTTTCACTCTCAGATATCTATATTTGTCTTTTAAAAAAATCCCATATCAGCCAGAAATATATATATTTCAGGATCTCTTCCTGAAACTACGCAGATTGATTTCAGCTCAGTTGAAAGCACCTGTTTCTTGCAATCACATTAAAAATCACATAATATGCTACAGACAAGATACCTCAAATCACATGTTACATCAGTGCACATCAAATATGAAGAATGAGTTCGCACTCGCTATGACACTGCTGTGTAGTTACAAATCTCTTTTCAAAGAACCATTCCACGTACAGTATATAGCACTGCTCATGAGCTACATATAAAATGTTAACAGGATCTTAATCCTCCTTGACAGCTGGCTTGATGCTCAAGTGTCAGATGGAAAGGAAAAGTGGGTAATGCGTCTCAGTAACAGATACAACCGTTGTCTCGCTGTCAGCTAGAACTCACACAACCAATTTGTTTGTCTGATGTTGAAAGCCAAAATGGACTGGGCTGACAGGCTTTCACTGGATTAACAATGACAGCAGCTGCTTGCACCAGTCGGAATAAACAATTAGGTGGCAATGCTGTGTGGTTTCATCTCTGCTGTAGAACTGCAACTTGAACCCTGAACTGTTCTTGTGGAGACCCCTCTCAGGACGGCTTTGCTTATTTTATCTACTTTGCTTTACTTATTAGAGCAAAACATCCATTGGCAAAACAATTCAGCCTACACACGCATACACAGAGCCAGACTACAAATAAGATGCGATATACAAGGTAGTGTGTCCCTGGTCTGACTCCCAGTGGGGATACAGGACACACAGCAGGTCCTGCCACAGCAGGTGACTGTCCCGAGAACAGATGCGCTCATGGACATGCACACACACTGGGAACAATTGTAAGTTCAACCAGAGAGACTGCTTACTCTTCCACCTGGCCTCTGGTCTTGCCTTTACCTCTCCTTCTTATGCTAATTACGCTAAGCTATGCTGCCAGCTCTCTTCCTTACTCTCCCTCTTGGTTTAAAGACAAACCAAATATTTATTTTTCTTTGTCCCATGTATGCAGGATCCCATCATTAACCCCCCGTGAGCTCTTCATGCAGGACATGAAATATTCTTGTATCTTGCTCGGAATAAAGAAGTGATGGTGGGGTATAGTCCCTCCACTCAGAGTATATATACAGTATATGTGTGTGCGTGTGTGTGTGTATAAACCTGAGTAGGGGTATATAGATAGTCAGAGTATATTATTATTATTATGTAAGAAGCTGCATTTTATTGTTGTCAAGGTAGAGCATATGAATGCATCATGTTTTTTTAAACTGATCATATGTTTTGCATATAAAATCTACTACAGCTCACAGATAAAGTATAGTGGAGTAAAAAAAGTTCAATACAGAATTTCCCTCTGAAATGTAGTGGAGTAGAAATATAAAGTAGCAGAAAATGCAAGTACCACAAAACTGTACTTAAGTACAGTACTTTAGTCAATGTACTTAGTTACATTCTACCAATGTAAATGACTATTGCTAAAGAAAAACTTCATCACTTTCCAGCTGATGAGAAAAAAGCTATAACGTATACATTGTTGTGCAATTTTTTACTGAACTGTATTGAAGCGATTTACTTTGAAACACACTACAGGACATAATGCCATATGAATATTCAACACTGTACATGAGGCATTATTACTGCTTGCTAATAAGACAGCAGGTCTCTGAGCCCCAGTCCAACCCAGGTCTGAGAAATTCCCCCGAGAGCAGCAGCTGTTAAAGACGAACATTGTTCCTAGACTGTCTACCCTGATCTCTTTTACACCACTTGAACTCCTCCAGCAATACTTCAAGGAGATAAATTGTCTTCAGTGCTTTTTGTGAAGAGATAAGAAAGCTTGAATTTGTCTTAAAAAATTAGCTATGCCTAGAAATAAGGGTGGATGTGGCCTCCCTGATGTGTGTATTTATCTTACAGTGGCAGACACCCATTATCATAGTCACATGAAAAATGAGAGGAGGTAGAATTGGGAATGACTAATGGAAGACGAGAGCTGAAAACAAACTATAAAATATGTATAAAGCTTCCTTGTGCTAGCTTGCAAAGGACAATAGAAACACAGACAAACCTCAAATTCACTTTTAATTAAAGCACTTCACAAGAAACTTCCTATTAATAAGCCCTCCTGCCCACCAAGCAATCACCCCTTCTACACAAGCTGTGGGTAAAACTCTTGTAAATGGTGCATTAATACAGCACTGAGCTGGGGCATCTTGTAAGAAATGGAGACATCAGAGCAGTTAATGAGCTTCACATGCAATTTGGGCTGAGCGATTAAACATTTTTGCACTATTTACAGCTGGAAGATATGCTGATGCATGGCTTAATAAGGGCATTGAATTGGGATCAGAATCAAAAAAGAGCCGTGATAGCAAATTGACACTTCAGTCATTAAGGAACAATGGGATGTGGGTTTATCTCTTACCACAGATCAATGGCAATTGTAACAGTACAAACTATTTGTCAAACTGTGGGCTATGTCAAGTTGTGCAGAAGAACATTGTGTTCAGAGTCCACATTTGCTGATGTCCTGTGTCTGTTCTTATTTAGCCAGTGCTGCATGTTGACTCACATTTCTCTGACAATCGAAAAAATCTAGTTTAGTTACATTGAGTTTATTTTATATAGCATTACAAACAATAACAAAGGATTTCAAGTGTGTAATGCAGTGGTGGAGAAAGTATTCAGATCATTTACTTAAGTAAAAGTACTAATACCACACTGTAAAATACTCTATTACAAGGACAAGTCCTGCATGTTACTTAAGTAAAAGTATTATTAAGTATTATTATGAAAATGTACCTAGAGTATCAAAAGTAAAAGTACTCAATGCAGAAAAATGCCCCAACAGCATTCAAACAACTACTGACCTGTGTAAGCTGCTGTGTCGAAAAATGCCAATAAAATCATAAAATCTAAAAAACCTCTTGGTAAACTGGCTAGACATGATGATACTATGAACAGAATTAATCGAAGTAATTATGTTTATTTATTAATTCAATTAATTACATTTTTCCCCTGGGAATAAAGTCAGACTATCTGTATATGATTCGTTCAACAGGTCTGGACCACTTGTAAATTCTGAAGTAGAGAAGAGAGAAAATTGGTGAATGCTACAATGCTAAATCACTCGTGCGTGGTACAGAACAAATCTGTTCGTACGAGTGGTTCTTGCATGAGGCAAAGATAAAGTCATTGCTAGGGACAGTGGAAGTGGAAATAGTTTGTCAATGCTATTTCTGTTCACTGCCATTGCATTGGGTTGGAAGCAGAAATCTCAGAGATAATCTCTCATAACTTCACAACATAGACAAACAAAACCAGGGTAGGTCAGTTCATCCAAATTACAACAACAAATATCCTCATGTTTTGTTAATTTGAACTGACCCAGCTTTTGGCATGTCTTAGTCCATTTATCACAATATTACAAATCCTGTATGCTTGATGAATGGTCAGCAGTAACATCTGCATACCAGAAATTTTTGATTTTACAATGCATTTTTTCACGAAGAAACTAATTTCCATCCATTTCCCTACAGTATGAAAACCAACTTGCAGAAACTTGAAACTTTCCTGACATACAGTAAGTAATCCATCACAGTGAACAGAAGGTTTGGTTTCATTTTTGTCAAAGTTATCTTACTGTTGTATGGTAATACAATACCGACTTTTCAAATCAGTCTGCACTTGTAACAGCGACAGTACTGTAACTTCGACAACAATAAAAGCAGGCATTGTGTTCACTGTGATTGATTTCTTAACTCATGCAAGTTTCATGTCTCAAGTCTCAGGCTGTAATGAGATTTTCATACAGTAGTGAAATGAATGGAAAACAATAGCTGCAGCTGGAGAAAGACATTCACCATTTTAAAATGGTTTTTCATTGAAAACCAGTGAGCACTGCCAGCGAGACAAGGACTTATTGACAAGCGCAACCCACTAAATCATCTTGAAGAAATCAGTTTGAACATTTTCATATGTACAAAGAAAGAAAATTCACTGAAGATAGTTTCACTGCTGGAGCCCAGGCTTGCATCGTTGTAACATACATGAAAACAGGACACGCAACCTTTTCTAATGCCATTTAGATTACATCTTACACCAACATATTAGAGAAAACATTCAGTGAACATATCCAAAAAATGTTCGCAGTCAATTTATTTTGCATGTTTATGCTGAATATTGAAAAGTGTTCACCATTGCAAATTATTTGCATATGAATGCACAGTAATTCAAAAGGAGACAAGGTTGGTCTGATCACTGTAAGGTTTTTGGTTTTGTGTTGGTGTACATGTCCTTTTTATGCTTCCTTTGTTTCATCTCACCAAATTATGGGGTTTCCTTTACAGCTTTTATGAGCAGCCTCAGGCCTGTTCTCTGTGCACATACTCTCTAATTAGAACTGACATAGGTGTGTGGTTAAAATCAATTTTGTTTAACTCAGTCCAGAATTCCACTATCAAGGAGCAACTAATCAAAATATAAAATGTGCTTCGGAAAGCCACTTTTTAAAGCATCTTTAAGTATTCTAGATCAAAGACCTACTTCTAGTTTAATTTATAGCCTGTCACAAGAAACTGGCCCTTTAAAGACACAATGAAATGTAAAGATATTTTCCAAGTTCTACAACTTGTGTTCTTGTGTCACTTGTGGGTACCAACTCCACCAATGAAAACAGTGTCACACATCAGAGAGGCTTCATAGGCCTTGCACCTTACTCTAGTGCCAGTGCTGGTATCACACCTCCACTACTACACTGTTGGACTTGTGACCCTCAACAGATTGTTCACATTGAGAGGATCTTCCCCCTGTGCGAGACACTTGGTTCAGAACCACCCATCATTGGAGCAGCACTGGTACGGCTGCTGCTGGCTGACCTCTACCGGAGGAATGGTCAGATTCCTCTGTCAAGTGTGCAAGGTCCCTCGCCACCTGGAACTCTGAAGGGTTCCCTCACCCTGGAGAACTTTGCGTAGGACTTGGACACCAAGGTTGCTTTCCCAACTCCATGCACCTTCAAGGGGGCCTGGCAATTGTTCTCCAGGGCAAGACAGAATGTTGCGCAGTGTTTGATCCTGGGGTTTCAGGAGCTTATACTGCAGTTCTTCTCAAGAGTGAAGTTTTGTGACATCTGCAACACCAAATGGGTGAGGTGGAACTTAATTGATTTTGTGAAGATCCACCTCAGCACCCAAGCACCATTACAACAGGCCAAGGCTGGAGACATCTGTAATGAAATATAGTGGCGGTCCTTGATGTACAGCAGGAACCTTGAGAGGTACAGGGGTTATGGCATGCCAAGGCTGGAGACCTGGAGTTTTGGCATGGCTGCCTCCCTCACTGGGAAAGGCAAGGGCGTTCAAGGTAGTCAAGTTTGTCAGTTGCGTTGCGATGATCTTGAATGATGATTACATCAGCTACAACCAACTGGGAAGTCTCATCCATGATATGGAAGTGCTCCAGGCTAGACTGCAGAAGTGCAGTCTAAGTTCCTGCTGCCCAAGGTGTATGGATTGTGTGTTTGGAGACGGGACCACATGGTTCCATAGCCTACCAGAGCCCATCCTACCACCCATGTCCCGCCAGAGAAAGAGCAGCCAAAGCAGGCATATGAAAACATACAGGCTGTGGAAGAGAAAGACACAGAGGGTGCCCCGTTCCCGAAGCCAATCCTGCCTGGCACAAGCACGAGCAAGATATACTGGTCTGTCAAGGAGTTGTCACTGGTCAACAGTGATCCTAAGACAAATCTCCAGCAGCCCTGCCAGCAGTACATTGACAGTTGCCGGGAACACCACATTCCAGCCAGAACTGGGAAGACATTGAAGGTTAAGAGGGTGCCTGTCATGGGCTATTTTCCATTCAGCTTAAACACTCCCAAGAAACTCCAGGACACAGCTGATTCACTTCCATGAAGTTTACTGGGAATTTTGTGAAACTGTAATACAGTACTAGGAGATGTCTTTATCATTAATCAAACCAAACACACAGTATCTGAATAAACAATACGGCTCAGCTATCTTAGCTCTGAGGTTTATATGATAAACACAAACAAGCTAGTAAAAACAACCAGCAGGAGTAAAACACAAAGCTAACTCAGCCTAGCGTAAACTAATTAGCGTCTTCACCGTCTCAATAATCTTACAAAAATTACAAATAAGCGATGACTTAATGTTACATGATGAGAAATACTTACAGACGTTGCCTTAGCAAAAAGAGAGAAAGAAAGACGATCAACTTAGAAGCTAACGACTGGTAGAGCTCACACATGAACATAGCTGATCACGACATGGCAATTTTACTTCCTGATTCCCATCATGCACTAGTACTACGTTACTATAGTTACAAAGATAAACAAAACACACTGAACTCCTGAGACAAGGTAAAAAACACATTTTCAAGCGGCATAACACTCCCCGCTTGGGGTCTTTAAAGAGCCCACATTATTGAACAGAATCAGTCTTTGGAGAAAGAAGCAGAACCACTTCTGTAATGGGACGAGAGAAAGTCTTCCTGGTTCCATCCTTGACAACTTCTACTTCAACTTTCCGAACCAATCCGTCTTCGCCTGGAAAGGTTTTTACGATGATGCCCATAGGCCACTGATTTCTCTTTGCCTGATTGTCTTTCAAGAGAACTATGTCCCTTTCCTGGAGGCTCGGCTGTTTTCCTTGCCACTTGTGCCGAAGCTGCAAAGTTTTGAGGTATTCATGTTTCCACCTGTTCCAAAACATGTCTGCTAGGCCCTGAACCCGCTTCCACTCCTCTCTGACGAGATCCACCTCCTCAAAGCTGCCTGACAGAGGAGCAGGTACAGAGCCTGTCTTGAGGGTCAGAAGCATCGCTGGGGTGAGGATGAGAGGCGATTCCGGATCCGATGACACTGGGATGAGCGGCCTAGCATTCATGATTGCAGCTACCTCGGCCATGAGTGTAATCAGAACCTCATGTGTCAGGCGAGACTTCCTTTGCTCAAGCAGCATGCAGTCCAAAATACTGCGAGCAATGCCGATCATTCGTTCCCACGCGCCACCCATATGAGACGCGTGGGGCGGGTTAAACACCCAGGTGCAGCTCTGAGTGTCCAGGTATTTTTCCACACTGTTGAAGCCTGGATTAGTCTTGTCCATCTCCAGCTCACGGGAGGCACCAATGAAGTTAGTTCCGCAGTCAGAGCGGATCTGCTTTGCGGGGCCCCTGACTGCAAAGAACCTCCTCAAGGCATTGATAAAGCTGCTGGAGCTCATTGCCTCAATCACCTCAATGTGAACTGCCCTTGAACACATACATGAGAACATCACAGCCCATCGTTTGGAGTTGGAGACTCCTCCTCTAGTGCGGCGTGAGACGATGTCCCATGGTCCAAAGACATCGACACCTACGTAGGTGAAAGGAGGTGCTACTTGTAGCCGTTCTGCTGGCAGAGCTGCCATCTGCTGATGTTCAGTCTTTCCCCTCAGTTTCCTACAAGTGATACATCTGTGAAGCAGACTGCTGATACAGCATTTAGCTCCCACCAGCCAGAAACCTGCCGCTCGAATGGCACCTTCAGTCAGATGCCTTCCTTGGTGTTTCACTGCCTCATGATAATGAGACACAAGCAGAGTTCCGAGATGATGTCGGCCAGGAATGATGATGGGGTGAGTTTCGTCCGTGCTCAAATCTGACTGTCCAATCCGGCCTCCTACTCTAAGAAGTTGATCTTGGTCTATGGTGGGGTGCAATTTCCACAGACAGCTGGAAGATGGAATGTTGGATCCTGAGTTAATACACTTCAGTTCCTCTATATAGCTTTCATTCTGGACACTCTTCACAATGCACACTTTGGCTCTCAGCAACTCTTCCTCTGTAGGATGACAGATGTGCCACCCCTGACACTGATTCTTGGTAGAGTGGGCAAAGGAACGAGCCACGTGGATGAGGTGCGCTACGGCTGTGAGGAGAAGTGCTGAACTTGGAGAAACGTTCATAAGCTATAGCTTTGACTGATGCATCTGCGAAGACACAGAGTTCTCTTCTCAATGCGCCTGCGGTGGAAAAAGATGCATGAGGACGTGGTATCTGGAGCTCCTCTAGGTCTTGGAGTGATTGTTTCCATCTAATCCACTCGATCTCCATGTCTTTGGGAAGAGGTGAGTCCCAGTCCTCTGCTTGCATGGTGAGTTCCCTGAGTATCAGTCTTCCATGGACCGTGATGGGTGCGAGGAACCCTAGAGGATCGTAGAGGCTATTCACAGTTGAGAGTACCCCTCTGCGAGTGAACGGCTTCACTCGCAGAGGGGTACATCGGCATAACAGTGCCGATGTTGCCAAAGTAGAGTTAGACTGCAGATGTTGGAGAAGTAGCAATTTCCTATGTTAGTGCTCTACTGTTTTGTGTTTGTTTGTTCAAATAGCCTTAGAGGCCTCACCTAGCCCAATTGTAACTTGTTATCACTCATTATATGCCAAATATACGTAAAAGAAAATAACCTCATATGTAAATGTAAATGTTTTTTACTCCTACTGTAAAATGAAAATATTTTTGATGACTCATCTGGAACTTGGGGGCGTGTACATTAATTTATCCAATCCAATGCAACCCCAGTAATGCTAGTCCCTTCCACCATATATAACCGCATTTGACTTTAGCTTGTGGGTCATAGTAGCTAGCTAGCAGAGCAATTTCACAGGTCAGAGGTGTGTAAACTCTCACACTTTCAAACGAGTGAGGTTGAGATCTAATTTATTTATTTCTCCCTCGTCCTACTCCTCCTGCTCTAACAATGTGGTTGAGGGAGGTGTGGATGTAGCGAACATGTTAGCAAATTCAGGAGGAAAGAGAACATACAGCAGCACAGTACAGTTCCACATAGGGATGTAAAGCAATAGCTGTGGTAATGGCATTGATGTTAACACCAACAGAAACAACACTAAGAGCAACATTATAATAGCAATACTAATAATAAGAGCAACAACAGCAATAGCAGCAGCGGGTGCAGAGCAGGAGCACGGGGGCAGCAGGTGGCTGCAACCATAGATCCAGACTCTACAGCTCCGGAGGCAGAAACACCTGCAGAAATCAACAGAAGGAGAGAGAGAGAGAGAGAGAGAGAGAGAGAGGAGAGAAAGCACACAACTACGGGAAGAAGTTGAATTAGTTACAAGCATTGATGGGATATGAGGGCGTACAGATGGAGAGGAAGAGGAGGAGAGAGGAGCTCAGTGCATCATAGGAAGTCCCCCGGCAGTCTAGGCCTATAGCAGCATAACTAAGGGGGGCTCAGGGGTCACCTGAGTCAGCCCTACTATAAGCTTTATCAAAGAGGAAAGTCTTAAGCCTACTCTTAAATGTGAGGAGGTTGTCCGCCTCCCGTACACAAACTGGGATCTGGTTCCACAGGAGAGGAGCTTGATAGCTGAAGGCTCTGGCTCCCATTCTACTTTTAGAGACTCTAGGAACCACAAGGAACCCTGCATTCTGGGAGCGCAGTGCTCTAGTGGGGTAATAGGGTACTATGAGCTCTTTAAGATATGATGGTGCCTAACCATTTAGGGCTTTGAAGGTGAGGAGAAGGATTTTAAATTCTATTCTGGATTTTACAGGGAGCCAGTGTAGAGAAGCTAATATTGGAGAAATATGTTCTCTTTTTCTGGTTCTTGTCAGTAAACGTGCCGCAGCATTCTGAATCAGCTGGAGAGTCTTAAGGGACTTATTGGGGCAGCCTGATAATAGAGAGTTGCAATAGTCCAGCCTAGACGTAACAAATGCATGGACTAGTTTTTCTGCATCTTTTTGAGATAGGATGTGCCTGATTTTTGCAATGTTACGTAAGTGAAAAAAGGCAGTTCTTGAAGTTTGTTTTATGTGGGAGTTAAAGGACATATCCTGATCAAAGATAACTCCAAGATTCCTTACGGTTTCGCTGGAGGCCAGGGCAATGCCATCTAGAGAAACTATATCTTTAGATAATGTGTTTCGAAGGTGTTCGGGGCCAAGTACAATAACTTTGGTTTTGTCTGAGTTTAACATCAGAAAATTGCAGGTCATCCAGGTTTTTATGTCCTTAAGGCATGCTTGAAGTTTAGCTAATTGATTGGTTTCATCTGGCTTGATCGATAAATATAATTGGGTATCATCTGCATAACAATGAAAATTTATGGAGTGCTTCCTAATAATATTGCCTAAAGGAAGCATATTTAAGGTGAATAGAATTGGTCCAAGCACAGAACCTTGTGGAACTCCGTGACTAACTTTGGCGTGCATAGAGGATTCATCATTAACGTGTACAAACTGAAATAGATGCCTGTTTACAATTCCAGCACACAGAGCAACATTAACATTTATTTGGAGTCATGTTCCTGGTCACCTGTAAGTCCAATATTCACTCTCTTTAGCTGCTAAATGCTCCACTATGTTCACCAGCTTGTCACTAACTGTGTCTGTCTCATGTGTGGAGCTGGGCAGGTAGTGTACAGTGTATTTATCAAAGCTTTCTTGCTAAAAACAGTCTGTGGAGGCTGAAAATTGATCAGGTGGAAGAGAGCAGTGAGAGTGAACCAAAGCTGTAGAGTTGCGGGCCATACAATCAAAACAACTAGAACTCTGAAAGATGATAAAACCCTCTGTAGTGCTGAGGCAAACAGTAGTGATAATTGTCTGTGGGTTTGTCACTACAGGCAACCCCTTTCACATTGCACATAATCATTTGACCCATTGTTAAGGTAAAAATATTAATCAGTGCAGCTTTAAAATGAGCATCCACCCTCTGCATAGTCCTTTCTTTTTATCCATTCTCAAAGGTTAAAACACCCTCTGGTTATAGTAGTCAGTGACAATTAAATCCCATTTGACAGAGACGTAGTGATTCCTTATTGAATTAGAACAAACACCTCTGGATTACCATGTGTGGCACATTTTCACACTCTTCAAATCATGCTGCTACAGTGAAAAACTTATTGTCAAGTTGACGTGGTTTACATTGAGGGTTTTTTATTGAACAGGTGTCAAGTGTGAAAAGGCCTGATGAAAAGCTCTCTGTGACTAAGTACCTCCATAACTACTTAGCAATTCTCCTGTCTGATGGTTTCATTGTACGCTCAAACGGAGCTGAATCATAGTTTGTGTTGTAGCTCATATTTCTCTTTCATTCATTTCAAAACTGCCTGGGTAGAAATGTGTCTTGTTTGTTTGTATACCTGTCTTTAGAGAGTTTATGATCACAACTATCAATACTAAATACTTGCTGTATCATGCCAAGATGAACAATTAATTCGATTTTCGCTCAGAAAAATGTACACTGAAAAGACTCCTGGCTGCTGCGTTTGAAATGCTGAGATGATGAAGCCAGTCAGCTGGCCTCTGCAGCTAAGCTGGGAGAGTAGAAAACTTAAAAAATGGTGCAGTGGTTTCCTGCAAACAGAAGCCCATCCACAAACACCATCACTGCATTTGGCAAACACACAGAGAATGTTTTTCTCCAAGGTACACCTTTATGAGATAAATGGAAAGTATGTGTTCCATTACCAAACACAACTGCGCTGTTAAAGCAGTCATTTACCTCAAGTTTGTTACTCATAACTGCTCAGAAATAAAGGATCCATCTGCTAGATGAGCCTAGGATTCAGAAACAGAGCGTTAGTATTTTCAATTTGCTTATGTGATTCTTCAACATTAATGACTAATAAACACACTTAAGTTTCAGCAAATTAGATGTGTACAGTACCTACAGTACTTCCATGCTATAAAACAATAATAGACTTTATTTATGTAGTGCCTTTCTAACAAACAGTTTACAAAGTGCTTTAAAAAAATGACAACCTACAAATTAAAATGCAAAGATGCTGAAGTACAAAATATTAAAAAAATAAAGGAAAACAAAATAAAGAGGGTAAGTAAAAATTATTACAAAAAGGCTAAAAGAACTGAAAAGCTTATAAAATGAGTTTAAGAGACCAGATGAGATGTAAATTGAAGCCAGTAAATGAGATTTAAAAAAGTATATGAATGTAGCTGAGTTCATGTCCTCAATTGGAAGTTTGACCAGTTTTGGTCCTTTGACGTTAGAACAACTGCAAAAACAACCGGCACATCTGGAATTAACAAATCAGAAATTCCTCCTTTGCTCCTGCTGGACATGAGTCATAATTACTACAGCTGCTTTGTCAATTCAAAAATATATTGTCTTTGGGCATTTTCTGAAATGACTGATGCTGTCAGTTTCTGTAGTTGCCGTGTGCAGATATTGTAGAAGGAGAAAATGGCATTATATGTAATCCGGGGTTGTTACAAAATTCTCGAATACCAATGTCTGGCGATACAATTGAACTTTGACATCTAATCCCATCTCCCACTAACAGTCAAGTGTTCATTTGTAGCCATGACCACGATCTTTCCCTAACCTTAACTGAGCAGTTTCAGTTGCCTAAATCTAACTAATGCTTAACCTTAACTGTGGCAGATCAGAAAAGCTCATATGTGTGTGTGTGTGTGTGTTTTGGAAGGCAATGATGAAATACCTATTTTGTTGTTTAGGCATGAGCTCACTGTTCCATAGGAAGAGGGAGCTGAGGCTGCACATGAGCGAAAGAGGATGAAGTATTCAGAGCTGGTGGCTGAATGCAAGGAGGCGGGCTGGAGGACCATCATCTACCCCGTGGAGGTGGGGTGCAGGGGCTTTGTCAGCTCATCAACTTCACGGCTACTCAGCGACATGGGAGTATCAGGGGCGAAGCTCCGGCGGGTGCTCAAAGAACTGGCAGAGGAGGCAGAGAAGGCCAGCTTTTGGCTGTGGCTGAGGAAGAAGGATAGGAGTTGGGGTACAGGCTAACCTGAAGGCCAGCTGCAGGAAGTGGGACGTACTGGGATGTACTGGGTTAAAGGAGCGAAACATTGATGAGCGGCAGTCCCCCAGCTGATGACCCTGCAGCTGACTCAAGGGAACCGTTGGGGGTGCGGCAGGCAGTAATGCCTAGCAGTAACATTTCCAATGTTGTTTAGGCATGAGAACTTGTAACTAATAGTAACTGAAGGTACAGAAATAACATGTCAACACTGAACTAATTAAAATACATGGTCTTAGGCTGTATTCAGACCAAATCAGACGTTGGTGCGATTAGCGCAGGGTTGTACGGCAGTGTGGGAGTTTCACTACATGGCCATGCTAATTGCAGCACAAGTAGAAATACTAACCAGCAATCCCAACTTGAAGAGCAATACAACGCTAAGCGACTGCACTGCGACTAACGTCTTTGTACTCCCTGATGGCAGGGTTGTACAGCTCTGGAAAGGCCATCACCGCGGTGATCGATCAGTCTCTCTTCCATCTTCACAGCTGCTCAGTAAACAGCAGAATGCTACAATGCTACATGGTAAACAAGGTTCCATCAAGGAATCCAGCCATGGTGTCTTTCGGTCTGATCACCGGTGTGATTGCCCACCGCTGCATGACATAGTTTGCGTTTCTCCAAAAGCTGATTCTGTTTTAACTTTTTGCCGCAGGGCTGCTGCGTTTTTTCGGCACCCCCTGCGGTCCCCACCGCTGCAGCCTAAATGCACTGCCCACGTTCAAATGAATGAGAGGACTGGCGTTTTTGCCGCAGCGTCTGAATTGGTCTAAATACAGTCTTAGGAACATGCAAGCACAAGTAAGATGCTTGCGCTTCTCATAAACATCATAATGTTCAACATGAGTATACTTTTTTTGTAGGTACTGTGTTTTTTTAACAGTAGGTGCATATTCCTCTGCCAAGGTAATGACCCTGCTGAATACCTGAATAATAAGGTGTTTGTACTGGGACTAAAAGAGCCACAGCCTCATCTGCCAAGGTCACAGACTGCTGACAATGGTTAGACTTCCACTTTGTGTTCATTTATCATTTAACCAAGGCAAAGAAAACATTTTGAGCCACTAATGTCTTGCATTCAACAGGCATAGAGGAATATGTCACTGAGTCATGTTTCCATTCAAATGCTGTTGGTGTAGCAGTGGCTCTTTTTTATCCTGTCATCAGTCCTTTCTCTTGTTTTGGTATTTACTCTGAGGAAGAACTAGCTGTAGTGGAGACTGCGGTGATGAAGGGGATTAGCTGTATTTACGCTCCCAGATGTTTGTCTGGAAGTGAGTAATCACCAATGAGCGTACTCCAAGATGCCAATCCTGGGGGGAGGTAAGCCCAAGACGGGGTAGGATTTTAGCATTCGCAAAAGAAAAACAAAGAGCAGGGGAGTCTTTGATGGGATTAGAGTCAAGAGACAAACACCGGGAAGAAAATGCAGAGAGGCTTTATCTTTGCCGTTTCTCTGAGACCACAGAGCTCGCTTTGTACACCTGGTAATTTGTTGATATAAAAACCACATCTTTGGCAAGTAATTATAGCCCTTCAATCACTTTCCTACAGACTGCTCCCCATCTCTGTTAGCTTAAAAGCTCCTCTGGGGATTGTAGTCAGAATGTATTTAAATTCTATTAACCCAAATCACGTAACAGGGCATGAACAAAATTGTTGTGATGCAAGGAGAAAAAAAAAAGGAGCTAAATAAATAATTACACACCTAAATTCCAAAGCCTATCAGCATTGGCGAGTTAAGTCCGGCTCACTCTGGTCCAAACCCATTTCGACACCCGTCAGTTAGTTCTCTGGAGCCCAAAAACAGAGGAGGGAAGAGAAAAGCAGGCAGCGTTGATACAGAGTTCACGCTGTGCTGTGGATGGTCTATTCTGCTGGGTCCCCAGCTGTCTCTCTTGGTTGATCTGAGCCCCCCAGCTGGGGTGACCACCAGGCTGCTGTTATCAAAGCCATCTGATGTCTCGCGCAGTCGGGACTATAGAGAGCCTACGTGTCCTTTTGTGAATATGTCCCTTCAGTCGTCATTCAAATGAGATGTGTGCGTGGCATGCTAATTATTTCCATTCATCTGGCCAGTGTGACAGATAATGCTTTAAAAGCTGCTTCAGTGACACAAAATCATGAATTGAATGCGTTTCCCAATTCCGGGGAAAGACTGGTGTAACAGTACTGCGGCATATTAAGTGTGGGCCGCTGCTTCCACAAGCGGTTTGAACTGTAGAGATATGTGACATGGAAATGGGGATCTTGGAGAGGAACTGCAGTGAAAAGTAGCAGCAGGAGGAGCAGTAACTTACAGGCCATCAGCTGGTCTGTAAAAGGTTACACCCAGAGGCATTTTACATATGGCAATTCAGCAAGACTCAATGAAAATATTACACACTTGTGGCCTCATATGTGCTCATCTGATTTAAGGAATAACTTAACCCAAAAAACAGAGTAGCAAATGATGATTTATAACTAGTCACAGATTGAATAAAATAATATTAGGCATTGTGTAAACAGCTGAGCACATACTGTATGTGCCAGTGGAAGTTTTCACCTAAAACAAACTGGCTCAATGTGCCACTCAATAAATGAAACAAGTAGAAGGGTTCATTTTGAGATGCTTGCATGTACAGGAGCAATTGCACTAAACCGTGACATTGGGGAAAAAAAAAAAAAAAGATATGCTCACAATAAAAACAGATTGGTGAAGACTTTGTAACACTGATCCTGCTCTCATTTTTAAATTTCACAGAGCACGATCCGATTTTGAGCAGGAAAGTTGATCAGTGAGCTTTAGTAATTATGATATTTTCCATTCATCATTTGTCCTGCTACCCTCAGGAGACCCCTGGTTTTAAACTAGTTAAAGCTGGGCTTGTAACAAAACAGCAGTGGTGGAACAAGTATTCAGCTCCTTTACTCAAGTATAAGAATAATAATACCACATTGTAAAAATACTGTTACCAGTGAAAGTGCTGCATGCAAAATTTTACTAAAAAAAAAAAAAAAAAACTCGCAAAATTTCCCCTTTAACATGCATCTTTCTATACTATTCTGTTTATTACATTATATTTTATTTGATTATTGACGCATTAACATAAGTATAGCTGTCAAATAAATGTGGTGGAGTAAAAAGCAAAATATTTGTGTATAAAGTAGCAAAAAAAATACTCATGTAAAGCACAAGTGTTACGCTGGCAACAAGGCAGGTAGACCCAAATGCAGACGCAGAGACCAGGCTGGCTTTTCAAAGGTTTTAATAAAAGTAAAAGAGTTCTTACAGTCAGGATTTCCAATGCATCAAGGAGCATGACGTGGAGTGTTAAAGACGATCTGGCAACGAGACAAGGGAAACGCCGACAATATATACACACAGGAGGTAATGGGGAACAGGTGGAAACAATTAGGGTGGGGCAGACAATCACACAGGCGGGAAAACACACAAAGGCAAGAAGTAAAGGGACCTGAAACGAGAGGGAAGGTTAGGATTTCAAAATAAAACAGACACGCCAGAACAGGAAACAGAAACATGACAGACATGGAACTTAACATAACCGACGAGACATGACAACAAGTATCTATAAACTGTACTTAATTCAATGCTTGAGTAAATGTGCTATGTTACTTACCACTGCAAAACAGTCTGTACCAACTCTGGTGAGGATATTGTTGTACTTGAAACATGAGAGATTTGAGATTAGATTTTCTCTCCTCCGTGGCAGCGAACACAACACATGGGCCCAGGATAAGTGTGTTGTTATGTGCTGAGCTTCTCTAGACATTTAGGGCTGACTAACAGCAACTCAACCACTCTAAACAGCATGTATTTTACCATGGCTATGACCACATACTGGCACTTCCCACACACACTGGGAGAGCCTAGTACCCGAACAGCAACTCTACCTGTATCAGCCCCTTTCTTGACATGGTGTCCTTTTCAATATGGCAATGGGCTGTAAAAGTCCTTTACTGGCTGCCAGTTCTGCTGGTCTCCATATGTTTCTGACTATCCATGCTAGCTAAACGTAGCAGATACAGTCAGCATACGCATTCATTTGGAGGTGTGTTTCCGCCCACCTGAAATCCAATATTCATCTTCTTTTTAGCTCTGTTTTTCGTCTCAACCAACTCCTAAGAAAAATCTCTCTCTCTTTAGCTGCTAAATGCTCCACTATGATCACCAGCTAGTCGCTAACTGTGTCGGTCTGCTGTTTGGTGCTGAGGGTTTATCAGGGGTGAGGGGGACTGCAGAGTGATGAATGTCGAGCAACACCTTTTATATTACACATGGTCATTTTTCTTGATATAAAAATATAGATTAGTGCAGCTTTAAGTCTGATTTCATTTTCTCCTAAAGTTTGGATGTTGGAAGAATATGTTGAGACTGGTGACCCACACTGTTGTTAAATCCCTCTTGTCTGAGCTTATGTCGCTCCATAAATGTACATAAGATATACAAGGGCATAGAGACCTACGGTGTATTGGCCCACGGCAATGAAAAACATCAGAGGCTTCACACCTCACTGTCCATCTATTGACTGTTTGCTTTGCAGTTGCTGTCCATGCTCCTGAAAATCATTGCTGCTTTGAATTGAGGGGCCGAGCTGCCTCTGGTGTTGCTCACATCAACGTTAGCTTGAGAGACGTAGGACTGTGCTCTGAATCAGCGATCTGTGGAAACAAAGCAAGCTAAACCACTTAAAGTATCATCAATCAAAGTGCATTAAAGGAGGAAATCCGTGACAAAGCCTCAAGGCTTCAGTCTCCACTTTCACACTCAGAGCCTTTTGCTTGAAAGGTGAGAAGACCTTGCTGCGCTAATTGAGGCTGGCACTATGTTGAGACACCAGTAGTATTTCCTCCATCTGGAGATGGATACAGTAGAATGAGACACAGTATCCGCCCACACCTACTCAGCAGGGCGTCCTGGAGACATCAGTCCAAAGTTAATTTGAAAGACTCTGTACAAACCAATGGCCAGGTGCATAAAACCACAGGATGATCATTATGCCAAGGCTCATTTCCTCCTCCCAACAGCTGGTCAACTGATACTATAGCCACCCAGACACTAGAGGTGGTTCGGCACACGCTGGGCTGAATCAAATAAGCTGCAACATTCACTGGATCTGTGCAGAGGAGAATGTCGCAATGCTTTGAATAGTAAACCCAATTCCAAACTGTAAATTGACAGAGAGTAATCCCACCAATTCCAGGGAAAGATTAATGCAACATTTCGGTGGCATACTAAGTCTCCGCTGTTATTTACTAAACTGCAAGAGCTCGGGAGTTATTGCACAACTATGAGAGGGAAATCAGGTTACTTTCTGCATGAGGGCTATATTCAATCACTGACCTTTAGAGATCCAAAAGGGAGGGGCTATACTACCCTCTCATTCAAATGAACCTGTAATGGAGAGCCCTGAATAAAAGATGGATGAGATCTGCACTGAATCTCACTGCCACAGAGAGCTGCGTTGCCGTTCATGTGACTTCGGATTCTGCTATCACAGGCGGCAGTGTATCGATCTTTCCCTGTTACTTCTGTGTGGAGCAAAAGAAAAGAGGAGGATTCAAATGTTAATATTCAGTAGTATCTATTATCAAATGATCACGTGAAATAATGCATGAATCAAAAAATAATTACATTATATATGAAATTTAGGTACCTATTTTGTATTCACACCTTTTGATTGCTCCTGTAAACATGATATCTAACTTTTGAGGTGGAAGTTGAAATTTACCTCATAATATGCAGTATTTTAGAGATTACCTTCTCAGATTTAATTATTGCATTATTTAATTAATGGTAACCACATATGTATGTATGTGTGTATATGTTGTATGGTGCTCGGGAACTATATGATATGGTGCACCTTGCCTGTGATGTTAATGATGGTTAAGATTAGTGATATGATGTAAGACAGTGAGATGATCTGTCACGTTTGAGTTGTGTGTGGGTTCCGTTGTTTTAATGTTGAGCCTGTCATTAATAAAAAGTGGACCAAGTGAGACAGATGAAGCTGCCCTGTGCTCTTGTTTTACCCTCATCCCGAAATTAGTTTTAATTTAGCTGTAGTTAACGCTGAGTAACCAGTGTTACACTATTGAGTCTCCTTATACCCAGACTTGTTTAAGTAGTAGGCGAAATTAACCTCAGAATGTCCTGCATTATGACTGATTTGGGTTTGGATTCATGTATGCATTTGTTTTCTCCCTTTGGATAATTTTGTACATCTGGATGCCTCAGAAGCAATAAAAAGGACACTACCATGTTACTCTTTTTAGCTCAATACCCTTCATTCTAAAGAGGTTCTATATGAAGTTTCCATTCAAGGATGGTTTAAATGGAATCATGAGTATTCCAAAAATGACAACAACAAAAGAAAATCCTCTGGCTGAGCAGACATCATTTTGGACCAGCATCCAGCAATTTTCTTTTTGGCTGTGTTCATGGAGGATCACATCACAGCTGGACCACACTGATACTGTCATATTTAGTAAAGGATAAAGGAAACTGATCTCAAAAATAGTCAAATCTTAGTAACAAACTAACAGTTTTTAAGGGGTGTAATGAATGAGTTTGAGAATTTTAATTGATCCATCTATTATTGTGCATGTAACACAGTAAACAGTGTATTGCAAATGCACTTGGGCCCTGATCAGACAGGATGTGTTTTTTGCAGAGAGAGGCACCTTTTTCCACTTGTTTTCTATAGGCAGTTTTGCGCTTGCGTGCCTCGCGTTTTTGAGTTGAAAAAACTTCAACTCGGAGCAGAAAAGTGGCCAAGGTCATTTGCCTTTTTTTCCCATCGTCCAATCGGATGAATTGAGAGGCGGGCCTTCTGTGGTGGTGAGATCTGTGAGTTTACTTCACAGCAAAATAACGGTTAGGCTAAGGACAGGTGATATATGGTGGTTGCCTAGCAACAATTAAAAAAAAAGCAACAAGCTGCTCTTTTTTTTAAATTTTAGGCTTCAACGAAAAAGGAAGTGCGGTGCGTTTTGCAAACTGCAAAAAGCGCTCTGTCTGATCAGGGCCTTAGGCTACATGAGCTGTTAGTCTGACTAGAAGAATGGGATAGCAGTCAGTGAGACACTCACTGTCCATGGACAATAGATTGGCAGCAGACCAAGGCTGCTAATTAAGTAGTCCCATACAATGTTAAATACAGAAGCCCTCTGCAACGGTGAGGGGCTGGCCAATAACTCTGAGAACAAGGTCAATGTGCTCAACATGATCTCTCTTCATTCCACCCTGCTAGACATGGGTATAATCTCATGCATCTTTAATCCTGTTGTACTATGCTCAGACTGAGGAGATTGGATGTAGAACACTGGAACAGAGAGGAGAGAGCACACACTGCAGAGCAATGATACCACATACAGGAGAACTTGGAGGCTGTGTCGGTACATTTACATGTTTGTCATCACCCACTGCTGTATGCTTTAAATTCAAGCTGCTTTATCATCACAGACCAAACTGCTAATTGCTTCTCTAAACCATTACACAAGCCAGTAAACACAATTGCACTTCATTGCAATTATGAGGAGAACGCAAGAGCCATTTCCAGTAAAGTACAGATCTGATTTTTGCTCTACTTGGAGGGTTTCATAATGTAAAACCAAACCCTATACAATATATTTTTATCTTTGTCCTATATCCACCCTTGGATAATGTTATGCTCTTATCATAAATTCATGGTGTTCAACACATTCCAGGAGTTGGTTTGTGATGACCATCATTTGACCTTTTTTAGCCATGCTAGTGGCATGGCTCAAGGAAAAGCAATGTCGGTCTGTCCACCAGACTGAAATATCTCGACAACTGTTGCATGAATTGCCATGAAATTTTGTATCAACATTCATGGTGCCCAGAGGATGGAACCTTCTGACTTTGGTGGTCCCCTGACTTTTCCTCTAGTGCCACCACTATAGACATTTATAGTTCCCAGACGATGAATCCTACAGACATTGGTAAACCCCTGATTTTCCCTCTAGCACCACCGTGAGGTTGACTATTAGATGGATTGTCGTGAAAGTTTCTACACACATTCATTGTCTCCAGAGGATGAATTGTAAAAACTCTGATCCCCTGACTTTTCATCTGCAGCCATGATCAGGTCAAAATGTCTTATAGTCCAATACTTTGATTTATAACCAAATACCTGCAAAAATACTGAGCCTCATCTGTACTGTAGTGCTAATTAACAAATGTTAGCATGTTAACACACAAAACCAAGATGGTGAACATGGTAAACATTGTACCTGCTAAACATCAGCATGTTAGCATTGTCAGTGTGAGCATGTTAGTATGCTGACGTCAGCATTTACCTCAAGTACAGCCTCACAGAGCTGCTAGCATTGATGTAGACCCCTAGTCTACCTCATGCAACATTAGGCAGAAATTTCCTTTGTTGCCCAGAATACCTTTTGACAACTCCCAGAGAATGAAACTGAGCTTATCGCTGTCAATTAAAGCTGGGTGTATGACCATATTAACATAGCCAGGAACATTATCATCACTGAGACGAAACCATTATTGTATAGATGGTTGTGCTAATGTAATTGGTGGCACAGGTTCTGATCCCTTAATCTAAGGCAGAGATTCAGGGAGGAATGCAATCAGCACCCCTGGGGTAGACAGATCAGAATGCAACGAACATATCACTGCCATATGGAATATGCATAATTTCAAGAGATAAGACCAATATGAGTATGAGGGAAAAAGAAGCAGACTACAGTAGCTGAGAGAATAAACCACCACAACCAGCTGAGACAAATGCATCTGACAGCTTTGTTTTTCAAATGTGATTGGTGTTAGTTGGTGTTAGATCAGGTGATGTAGCCCACGTGAGTTACGTGTCCTGCATGAAGGAACACAATGCATAAACAATGGGGCATGTCTTTGGACTAAAAGGGCATGTCTATTATTTAAAAAGCGACATGTCCTGTGGGTGTTTGGCATTCTGCTTCATTGAGGCTCCTGACAGTGGAGAAAGTAGTACTCTGTCTATTCTGCAATCTTTTTCTCCATGTATGATTGTTGACCATTGGTGCAAAATGTTCTGTTCTCTTCTCAACAGAAGTCCTTACTCTGACTCTGACAGACTGACCAGATTTGAGGTATCCCACTGATGCCTTACATCACTACGACATTATCTGTCATCTAACTCCACTGCTAGAAAAACATCCAGTTACACTGCAAAAGGCTGCATTTTTAACAGTGCTATGATTTGATGATAAATGTTTTAGAGTGCAGTCATCCTCTAACTTATGCCATTTGATGGGGGCTTTCATTCAAAGTGCCTGATAGTACCATGAGCATGCATGTGTTTTCAGCATATGTGGCCCCAGTGGGAATAAGCAGTGGGAATAAGCAGTGCTTTCCCTTCTGAGCTACACAGCTACAATGTTTTATAACAACAAAGTTCAAACGTGTATTTAAAAGCATAGACTTATATATTTATACGTAGACGCCGCATTGACTACTTCAGAATGTTGCTGCGATATGTCAACGCGTATATGTAACGCATATTGGAAAGGGCAAGACTGGCCTGTAAACAAACACAAGTAAACAGAGGAGCTGTGTTTTTTCTAGATAAAAAGCACTATAAACTTTACATCTCTCAACCGATGACTCATTTTTATATTCAAGGGTTTATGATCTACGTGGAGTAGAAAAAAAATGTTTTGTCTCCAGTTACTTAGAATATCGATAGTTAGGCTATAATCATAGTAACTGAATACCAGTACTAGTCCCCTCTATCAAAACCTTCCATCACTGTCAGTGTTTATGTCTAACTCCTGTGCCATAGTTAATGTGATCAGTGTTTGTGTTGTGTGTTAACGTTAGCTTCATTTATAATTATTAATATTACTATTTTTTCTTCTTCTTCTTTTTTATCTTAATTTACAAATATCCATAGTATAAATTGTTAATAATAGAGGTGAGGTTTTTACTAGAAGCCCTCTGGGGTTTCTTACCTCCCCTGCACAATCCCTGCTGTTTGAACAAGATCAGCAAATACAAATCAAATAGTGAGACACTGGCAGTCAGTCTGCTTTCTATATTTTGTTACATATTTGTTATAATGTGTTACAGCACCTCAAGGACAGAATAAGTACAGACAGACAGAATAAAATACAAATAAAGAATAATAGAAACTATACAAGTCATTAAACTCAAAATTACAGTTTCATCTCAAGTAGAGTGACGTAATTGTGGTATAACATATTTACATGATATGGTAAGACATAGTAAAAATATAGTACAATATAAACAGTATGGAATATAAGTGTAATACAGTATAAAGTGAGATGTAGTAGTAGTACAACAATATACAGATTTATATTATATACTATTGTACAGCAGTATAGCATATTATTATTATTAATAGTCTATAAATACAATAAGGTGTAGTATGAGTATTATATTATAGTAGTAATATAATGATAATAATATTAGATTTAAATAGTATATGCAGTATAAACAGTAGTATAACAGTAGTATAATACAGTAAATAATAAAATAAAAATAGTAAATAAAATAGTGAGTAGTGAATAGTAATATAATAGTATAAGTAGTATAATAATATATAAGCATTATGTATATAATGTTATGTATATTGTGCAATTATACTCCACATATTGCAAGAGTCAGTCCTCAATATGATCTTGATTTGAATATGGACACCTAAGTGGTTAAGACATTTTGACCTGTTAAAAAAGTGAAGGGCTTTCCATCTTTTACAGTCCGTTCTAGTCCCGCCTTCTGGACCACCCTTTCCAATATGGTGGTGACGTTGACGTTCGATCCAGAGGCCAATGTGGTGTCTACGTATATATGTCTATGTTTAAAAGCACAGTCAGGAGTGTTTATGTCTAGCTTGGTGGTCTATCAGAAAGCCTTCTTTTGCTGAAGATTCTGGTGAGGGTGGGTTTGGGTTAAGATTCCACGGTATTTTATGGAATCTGAATCCCACATTGAATCCTTTCAAATCCCTTGTTAAACTAAAATTCCAAGATTCAACTGAGCTCTGTAATCACATTTTGTTGTCTGAGAATGCAGAAAGAATACAGGTTTGACCGATAATGTTCACCACTTGAAGCTAACCTGGAAATGAGATGAACAGCAGAAGATATGAAATGATGATTAAATATGTACATGACACATAGAAATAACAGGTGTAGCCTACATTCCCAGTATTTTCATGAGCTACTTTATCTAAATACTGGAAGCCCTCGTTCTGAACTATTGCATACAAATTTAAAGCTGCATTACTTGTTTTCTTGGCCACTTGGGGGCAGTGCAACAAGATGTAAACACAACATAGACATATTATCACCTTATACAGTCGATATATACTTTGCTAGTACAAGACTGGATAATAGATTTGTTAGCCTCAGAGCTTATAGCAAATCTGGGTATTTTGCCAACCTAGAACAATCAACCGACTGTTGGAACCAAATAAGAAAGGATAGAAATAAAGACAGGACAGGGAGATTGGACGGGTGTTTGAGGAGACACAAAATGAATCAACAACAAAGGAAGGTTTGAAATTTTGAGCATCAAGTCACAAATAAAACAAAGAAAGATAGGCTATGAAGTAATGCCATACTTATCTTTTATCCCAATTAGTTTTAGATGCTATATATAATTTTCATAGTTGATGACTTTTTTTTCCAGTTAATGGTTGCAGATGTGAGCTGAAATGATGCATGATTATCACTTTGATCCAAACTGTTATTTTTGGTATACGGTCCATTGTGAATGTCATAGTCTCATTATATTGTGATGTAGAGTGCACTGCAGCATTTTCTTTAATTGGTTGCTAATTGCAGTAAACTATAACCACAAATTACAAAGCACAGGCAAAATGCACTCAACAGAGCCAGAGATAGAGATTGCTCTGTACTCTACAAGTTTGTGTCAGGTAAATTCTCCCTCCTATTCTCCAGAAAATAGTAAGACAGCCATTACTTGAGTTCAAGCATCAACTGTGACCAATATCAGTCAACCAAAGTGAGCAAGTGTTTGATTTACCTTCTCTGCAGTGGATTCTGTGCACAACTGCCGTGGCCACCATCAACTCTCACTTACTTTAAACATACTTCAATGATGCCTTGAAATAGCTCTCCCCGGAGCTCGTTTTATTAACTTGACAAATCTTCCCCCGTTCCACTGCATCATCACCCTTCATAATCTCTCACAGCATGGGAGATCGGGATAGGAATGATATTTCCACGTGAGGCACAGGGGTAGCAGGACTCTAATGGTATTAAATGATTCGTAACTCGGTTATCAATAGTAATGTCCCTCAGGAGGAGAGTTCATTGCCTCGGCTCTCTGGTAGATGCTGCTGGAGGGTTGATGCTCGAGAGGAACATGTAGCATGGAGGTGCATATTCACAGAGCAGAGTCAAGATTAAGGTCCTGTTTTTTTTGTCATCCATCCCAGGGCTGCATTAACCTGCTACAGGGCCCAGGGGCAAAAATGCCTTTTGGGTCCCTATTTTTTTCCTGTCTTTTGCTGGCATATTGCTTTATTTCTTCAGCAGTCTATTGGTGGAATAGCATGACTTGCATGCTGTACTCATTTGCCTTAAATGCAAATTAAACTTCACTCCTGCATAGCCACAAAGTACATTTTGTCATCTGCCCATTTCCACAAGGGTCCACGCGGATGTCCATGTCCATCCCATTATACATGATGTATGATCATATGTGACAGCACGTGTTAACTCGTCCACCTTTGCAAACAGTGTAACAGAACTGCATGTGTGTCCAATCTTGGAGTACATCAAATTTGCAACATGCAACCTGCAATTTGAGATCATTTCCTCTCATTATGACACATTTCCTCAATCAAAACCAACATCATACTTGCATGTTAGGACATATCTATCTATTTGCAAGCAACAATATTTGTGAAATGCAACACTGACACCATTTTTAATCTGCATGCGAGCAGTGCTTGCAAATTGTTTTTGAGAAAGGGGCCACTGGTCGCCTACTGCCCTACAGTTGAAGTCCCTCTACAAAAACAAAACAAAAAACAGCACTGCGATTAGACACAAATGCATTGCTGCAGTGATGTAGAAGTGTACTACAGGTTGTGTCAGTAGACCATGGCATCGCTGCTCAATGCTGATTGTGGTCAGAGGTGCTTTCAACCACAAAGGGCAAAGAAACAGCCTGGTGTGAAGTTGCACTTTAAGGTGTTTAACATTTCAGGGTTATTCTGCTTTAATTGTGCATATTATCAAACAAATTTGCAATTAATCTAATTACCACAAAGTAATTACCACACAGAAAACAAGTGTGAGTCTCTAAGAGTGCCTGGGGGCAGTTGGTAATCCAGCCTTGATCAATCCCATAAACAGGAAGCCATAGGTTCAATCCCATATCTTCTGATAGGAGACTCTGCTCTCTGAGAAAGGGATTCTGTCACTCCATCTGCTTGGTGAAATGCTGACTAGTGTGGGTGCCAGAATCATATGCAAAGATGAAAATTACTCAGTGTAATATGACGACTGTGGTGATCTGTAAAAGACGAATGCCTATCCAAGATTTCATAATTATGCTCATCCCAGAGTCCAGGGCAAAAAGCTCACAACATTAAGGCAGTTCATGAGGACAATTTCCATCAGTCATTCTGAACTGATCATAAAACACTCGAAGGTAATCATGTGGTTCATTTGTCCATCAATCCTCAATTGGTAGACTCACACAGAAATACATTATATCGCATGAGCACCACACCAGCAGCTTCCCTTTGCATTGAATATGTATGAATACAAATGCAAACTCTCAGCATGAGTGCGCAAGTACAAAAGACATTTGATTGAAGGCGGAATCCACATCACCAGAAATGTGACGCCATGGTGGATGTGTAGAAAATGAGCGCAACTATAGAAGCATATTGATGGGAAATATTTCTCTCCAGCGGAAAAAAAAAGGTTATCATTTTATGCTCCTGCAATATAACTTCCACAGTCTAAAGCAGTGGGAAAAGGTGGAGCCTGATTGTGTGAGTTTGTCCGTTTGCAAAAAGAAACCAGCAGCAGTCCCACTTTTTATGTTATGAAAAACAGTTTTTACTTGAATGAAGCAACCTCACCATATAGGAAAATAAGAGAGCCATGATGCTCACGAAAACATCCCCTGAGGACAAAATTCTCTTTTAGTTACTAAAGATCCTTTTGTTGATAGCAGCTGTGGTGAGGAGTAAACTTGAAAAATAACACACCCCCAGGACTGGGATTTAATTTCTAACTTTGTTTAAGAAAAAAAATGTTATGAATGTGCTAAGGCAATGCAATTTCAGCCAACATATTTCTGCAGTATAAAAATCTAATTTCCAGAGGTAGTTTTGTGCTCCTTTATTGCATGGAGATCAATAAAGGTGCCAGTGCAGCTCCAGTGGTGCGAGGGCAGCCACTGTTTACTGGAACACGATGGGAACTATACACAAATATTTGGTATGAACAGCATTTATGTCATAAATATAGAGCAGGCCTTGAGGCTGGGCGTTTAATAATGGGGGAAAGTAGGTATGAGGAACCTTGAAAAGGCAGTTTAGCGTTAGCTAGCCCACAAAACATAATTTTGCTTCCCACCGCCTCCTCCAAGAAGGTGACCCTCCGACACAGCGAGGACAGTATGTGACACAGATTATCATCTTTATATGCTTACTCTATGTCCGATCATGATTCGGAAAATAAGCCTCCCTGTGTGTGTGTGTGTGGGGGGGACAAATGACAGCATTATTGTGCTGAAATGACTGACTCCTAACTGAGGTAATATCCTGTGATTGCTTAAAACATTTAACAGCCGACTGCCGAGCCATGGAAAAATATGGATATTCATTTTTGCACACCAACATAATATATGTAACATTCCTTCATGAATAATGCAAAAGAGCAAAATGCACTTTAGTCCCATTTTCACTTAACTCAATTCCAGCTTGCAAAGCTAACTTTGCATTGTTTGTCTTTATCAGTCTCTTAAAAAAAGGAACAATAATAAAGTTTACTGTTTTCTGGGTAAAACAACATAAAAACAATAGCAGCATTAAAACAGATTTTCCTCTCTAATTTACATAATCCATTTGACACCTTCTGTTTTTTTTCCTTCTCCCACCACCTGCAATGCTGATGAACCCATAAGACATCCCAGTCCTTGTGAGCATGTATTAAATCAAGTAGTTGTTAACCAAATCAGTGCTTTCCTTGTATTGCTAGTACCAGAGACAGCGGAGGTGACGGGGAAGTACAGAGCGCCTCCGTCCCCAGAGAGCCCGTGCCGATGATATGCTAATGCTCTCTTCACATGTCTGTCAATGGCTGCATGAGTGTACCTTTGCCGAGAAACTAATCTGAGTTTTATTGGCCTGCCAGAAGGAATTTATACATTACTATTAGATTACTGGGGTTGGCAGCTGTACAGTGCGTAGAACTAATGTACTCTGTCACAGATTGTGTGCATAATGAACTTGGGAGGAAAGTAGCCAAGGCAAGTCCAGAAAAGCATGCAGTTGTAATAACACCGTCAGGGGGCTGGTTTTACTCAACAAGCAAGGAAACAGCATCTGTCTTGATGACATAAAAAAGGGATGAGTCATCCTTTAAAAACAATATTCCTATACAGCATTTCACTCTGCAGTAAGTGGAATCCTGCCACAGATTCAGACAAATTGTTCTGATCAACAGTAATTGAAAGGGGAAGAGTTTATGTGTAGATACAAGCAACGGAGTCATTTCCACTGGTGATGCGGGATGGCATTGGCATTACCCCAACACTTTTGCAGTTTACGTTTGATTTACTCACTAAAATCTCTCCAAACATCTGAAAAAAATCTCAGACTCTCCAGCTGCTGAAATACAGACGAGAGGAGAGCAGTTCATGAAAATGTTGATGCACTCATCGGTGGCCTTCAATTATTCCTATATCCTTAAAGCAATAAGCTTTATGAGCAGGAGTAAGTGCTCTATTGACATTTTCTTTTTCTGCCCCGGGTGTTGCCTCTCAGGCTACTCTACCCTTTGGTGGAGGTTGTTGGGCTGTGTGTTGTCTGAGATAAATATTCAAACGTAGAAAAAAGGAGTACTTACACCTCTTCTGCATGTACAGTGTGTCTGTTGAGAAACAAAATGTATGCTTAGATGTACAGTTAAAGAAAAACTTTGGTTTATAAAAACTTGGTTTGCATTATCATAGCTTCAGCCATTAGCTATCAGTTGTGATAACACTGTGCTCACAAAATTGATTTCTGAGAGCAACATCCCTTAAAAGTGGGCCAACAGAGCAACAAACACAAGTGGTCAGATGGTCATGCAGGTTGTAAACAAGCCAACAGTTTAGTTAAATTAGGGACCACTTTATTTGGAGATTAAACTGAGTGAGCACACCTGTAGTGTTGCTAATAATCCCTCCTCACTGCACAGGAAAACTGAGTGTGCACCACTACAGTGAGTTTGGGTAATCATTTCACCATTCACCTTTGATTTCCCCAAATAAAAAAGGTTCATTTGCAACGTGTCAGATCATGTGACCCCCTCGTGCTTGTTGCCGGGTTATATCTAATTTCTTGTGATGTCGCTGCATTCTGAGATCTAACCAATGGGTGAGTACAACGTTGTCATCAATAGAACCAACAGCCCTATAGCTAAGAAAATAAAACACAGTGGTAATAAACTGTGGTTTTCCTTTAATATTCTCCTAAAAAGACACTGTAGTTAAAGATAATATAAGGCCACTGCTCTTTTTAGTGTCAGGTTTCTATCAATGAAATTAAATGTGACTGAAACTTTTAAACAATGTTTAGTGCATTAACAATATAGCAATTTACATGGCATTTCTGTTTTTAGTGTTGGACTACCAACATCACAGAAGAGACTGTCCTAATTTTACTGTCCTGCTCTCATCCACTAGAATTATATCTGGTTTGCCGTCTACTGCCTGCCTGACTCCGTGTGAATGCAGCATTAATGCCAGAGTGGTATACATGATTATAAATACAAGAAATATAGCATTGACTTTGCACTCATTTTGGTTGAAGAGCTGCTGACTTCGTTGTGTCCCCACTAACCCACACACTCACTTCTGAGACCAAACCTTTGCCCTTGGATACAAGCCTGCAGAAAATAGTCCACTCCTTTTTAAATACCTCTGTGGCATCTCTGACTTCTCCCCCGCTCATGCTGACACATCCCTCAGGCAGCAGGCCTTATTACGAGGCCGCCCTAAAGACATCAACGATATAAGCACACTTTCATAAGCATAACAGTGGAGAGAGGGAACAACAAAAATACAGAATGCACATCTTCTGTGAGGGCATTGGGGAAAAAGGGGGTGTGGAGCATTATCATAGATAGAGAAGCGGTCCAACTGCCCAGAGATGTAGTCGGCGTGTTGTGTCAGCGAGACTGTTCAATGAATCACACGTTGTGCAGCTGCTTAGGTGATAAATACACAAGCATGAGGTCTAACATACAAGATAGGACTCATTGTTGGTAGGGCCCGGCCTGTATTTCATAGCCTGGGCAGCCCTGATGATGGATGGCCTGGCGCTCGGTAATATTTCTTCCACAATCTCGGTTCAGACATTATGTTGAAAGTGCAGGGAGCAGTCCACTGTGGAGGTAAAATAAAGGTGGGACGAGGAGAGCCCCTATGAGCGCCAGGGGGAAGGAGCTGGCTCACTTGTCACGTGAAGCAAGCCCATGATTAGCTGGGACAGAGATTAGATTATTCATGAATCAGTAGGTGGAATTCTAAAATGGTTCTGCTTGGTTTCAGACTGAATAACAAAATCAATCAGGCTCTTTCAATCCGGCTTTTTCGAGCGATTGCGCGATATTCCCTTCGACAGCCGCCTGAAATTTCACTGAAAACCCAAATGAGATTTTTCTTTTGGTGCATGCATGTGTGTGTGTGTGTGTGGTAATCCACTTCATTATTTGGGCGAGGTAAATAGACAACACTTTCAGGCCACACATTGAGCCACAAGGTCTAAAATGTATTCATGTGTGCACTTGTTGTTTCCTGGCAACATGTTCCCATGAGGAAACAACAACTCCTTCAACAGCATTTGCCCTGTATATCACTGCCTTTAGGAGGAGAACTCAGAAGGCAATATGGTAGATGCTAAAGGGGGACAAAATAAATAATGAAGGATAAAAGCAGAAACAGAACCTGAGGTAGGGTCTTGACACCTTGCCCAATTATCATCCTTTTTTAAACAACAGCTAACAGCTCCAATCTAATCACTTGACACGCCTGCACTGCAACCCAAAGCAGACATGGCATCTGAACACCCACACAAGGAAAATGACATGACTGCACAGGCAGACTCCATCACCTGTGATTGCACCCAAATGCATGTGTCCACTGTACGCTCTCTCCGTCAGTGTCACTAAAACGCTCTCGCCTCTCCATTCTGACGTCAAGCCACATGGGCGAGACTCAGAAGCAGACATTGCTCCTGGCAGCACACCTTGTATTTTGCCTCTGCCCATTTATTCGACGTGTTTCTCTCTTATTGTGTTTCTCTCTGGCCGTCCCCTTCTCTCATACTGCAGCCAAGAAATAAATCACAACCCCTGAAGGGCTCTTCCATGAAAAAAAATCAAGGTGGAGATTCAAGAAGTGACACTTTGAAGCTTACAGCAGCGTGGTTTCATACATGAGATATGGTTCCACAAATATGGGTTTTTTGAAGCCAATTTGATACAAAATGTATAACAGATGCTTATATTCTATCTCCAGTATCCCTAAATATTTCTAAAATTAACATTAAAATGAGTAAATGTTTCAGTGCTTCTCTAACCTAGCATGCCAGATGGTTACACAGAACCATCTGAGAAGTCGTCCTTGGAAACGGTTTGGAAAAGGGCAGGAACTTTCAAAAAATACTTGGCAGGTGATTGGATGAACCATCTGTCTATCACCGTCTATCAGAGGCTAACTTCAACCAATCAGATCAACGAACCGTATGACATAGTAGGAGAGCCGAAGCCAGTCAGGAGAAGAGCGAAGACATCTTTTCCATGGAGAAAAGCCTTCAGTGCTGTTCTTTGCTCTTCTTTCAATAAAGAAATACTCTCTAGTTCTGACAGAAATGATGATATAGCAGCATCTATGCTAACCTCTTTAGGAGCCGCCATTGTTGTTTTTGAACTAATAGTCGTTTCTTGCAGTCATCACACCTAAACCACACCTGTAGCTGCCAGTAGTCCTCATTGGACGCTGATTGGTCCGAACCACTGTGGATCGGCCACAAGCGAATAACTTGAAACCTGGCAAGATGGATTCTCGCGTGATCTCGCCAAACCAGGTGCCTCACAAGGTAAGTGTTTCTCTTCTCAGGGTGTAAACGTCTCTGAAACATAATTTAGACCATCATGTGGCACTAAAACGCTCATTTAAACCCAGGATGTTACTTTGGGGATTAACTGCACTTGGATGATGCCATCATCTGTTCAATGATAGGTGAATTAATTTGCAATATCCTCATTGCAAAATCATTACAAATGTTTTACTTTTTCTGGCACTGTGATCGGGGAATCATAATGTTTGTTGGATGACACTGCCAGTATGACACTCTAATGAAGGTGCTCGAATTAGAATATAAAGCATGTGGAGCTGTGTCCTCTTCATTATGTGATGTTTTTCCAGCCAGACGTCCTGAACAGAGCTGCTGAACGTTTTTTGCGGGACGACCCGAAAATGAAAGAATTTCATGGAAAATTCTGTGATAATAGAGCTGTGATACAGAAACTTGAAAGTGACCTATTGAAGAGATCCTTAAATGTGTATGCATGAATATTCATGAAAGGTATGAAGTCATACATCAAAGTCTGTTTACAGGTCTACTGGTACTGATACTACTGCATATGTGAAAATAGAGCTGCACAAAATCTTATAATTAACATCTGTTGGGTCTGAAGAGTACAAGTTTGAAAAGGAAGAAAATCTAGGAGTGTGGAGTTAGAAAGAAGTGAGTTTACCAGACCTCTGCAGCCCGCTCCTCAGCTCTGCTTGCAACAAGTCATCCAAATTAAAGGACAAGATATGTTTGTCCATGACCTCTAGAGTGACACACACAAGCGTTTTCTGATCTTACGCTGCTATCAGCAGGACAGTATAATTTGTCTGTGCCATTACACATCACTGCTGAAAAATAAATCAGTTTTATGATGTGGTTAAGGCTTGGTTAGGTTCAGACACAACTAAAAAATGACTGTTTGGTTCAGGGATGATCATAGTTCGGATTAAAATAAGTACTTTGTTAAGGCTAGAGAAACATTGTGATTTAGGTTAGGGGATCTTCATTGTCACTAATAATAAACACCAGGTTAAGGTTATGGAATGATCATGGTCAATGTTTTTTTTAAAATATCACATTGACTATTAGTTGTAAACAGGAAATGAATAGCAGTCTCCAGCACTCAAGTCTGATGTTTTGTTGACCCATCCATCCTTCTAACCTCCTCCTCCCCCTGCGGACTTTTTGATGCTATAAAAAAGGATAAAGGATTTATAGAATTTCCAGACTGTAAATAAACTGTTGTCTCATTGCTGATATTACTGTGCTTTTGTGTAAGCCGCCTTGTAGAGTTTATATACTAAATAGACCTACAGCAAGTATTCTTCTTCACTTGCAGTGACGATGACAAAAATACGAGCTGCTGGGCACATTATTTGTTGAGATAATCTCCAGTGTGTGTGTGTGTGTGTGTATATATAAAGTGACTTGAAACTGTGTTGGACTTAAGCAGAGCAGCCACTGATACATGAAGCCCCAGGGAGCCACTGTCAGTGGAGACATTCACTTCTCTTCTGACTTTCTCTACACCTACTACTGTGCTACTATGTGCTCACTCAGTCTAAAGCCCCTTTTATACAGCCTGTTCAAGACGGGAATGTTGTACTGTCTGTATAAAACATACAAACACGGAATGGGGGGGGCATTGTTGTTCTGCTGTTAAGCTGGCAGTAGAGGTAGTAAAAGAGCCGAATTGACGTCTGTGTGAATGGGGGAGCCGGCAGGACGGGACAGGGGTGTGACGTTTTGATGATGACGTGTGTGCGTCCCACCACCGGAGGATTTAAAAAGCAGCCAGAAGAAATTAGCATCTAACCTACAGCAACCAAAAATGTTGCGAATTGGGGAGACAACGAGGTCCAGGAGCTCCTTACCCTCCGAGCAGAGGACGAGAGTTGTGTCTCAATTCAGGGGCCGCATTCTTCGAAGGCTGCAATCAAAGACCAAATGCGTCGCAGCTGCGCAACAAGGCCGTCCCATTGCGAAGGCTCCTTCAACGGCGGCCAAGGAATGCGGCTTTCTTTGCCCGAATTTGGAGGATCCAACTGCTGGATGACACAAATAGGAAATCCTCCATAGACCAGACCGTCTTATTTAACAACTCCAGGTTCGGCCACACATACGGTATGAACCTACAGTCCTAGAGTCCTGGGGTTTTCTTTTTAAAGTTAAAAGACATCACTAAAATGTTTGGATCTCCTCAACTAGTAATGTTTATACAACCTTTGTGAGTGAAATTCTACACTGCAAAATCTGATGTAGGATTAAAGTGAACCCAAAATTTTGTTACCATGAAAGAAACTGTGAAAAAAATAATTGTGGAGCCTTTTTAATCATTCAAAGTGTGTACACGCCGTCCCTGATAAGTTCACTATCTCATTAAATATATTCTTTGTATTCTTCAGAAAAATCTGACTACCATTAGTTCAACAGCTTATACGTTCTTTCTTCTTATGCAACCTATTAAAATTTTTCTAAGAAGTTTAAGCCATACAGCCACACTCAGTGCTACTGTGTTGTGAAGCAACTTATGAAACACCTATGAATAAGCTCTTTGTAAGTGTAAGGAGAGAGTCCCGCTGTTCCCCCCACAGTACACTATGAAACCTCCATGCTATTTTACAGATGTACCCTCTACCTCAGTGCAACTGCTCAGGCTTTAAAGAAGCAATTAAAACAAGACATTCTCCTGAAACTTCACTGGGCTGCTTTCCTCATATGTTGCCATAGATAAGCTGCTCAAACAGCAAGCCTATTTTTCTACCTCTCAAGACACGGGGTGGATGAGAAGGAGAGGAAGGAGGGGGGAAATAACACCCTCGTTCTGTGAAGCTTGCCATCAACTGCGGCAACCAAGTTGCAGGAAAATCACTGACACTGATCTTTGGCTATAGGTCAAAGCAATGAACTTTTTAATAAATGAAAGCGCTAGTTCATTTGCTTTGCATTTGCTGTTCTAAATACCTTGTGTTTAGTAAGTTCTCTGGTGCACGGGAAGTGATGCATTTAACACCTCTGGTTTATTTGTAATAAATAGAAGAATTAATTACTTTTCATTCCCAGCAATGGCACAACACAGAAAAGGGTTCCAACCACAAAAACTGTCATATAGGGGTATGTATTCCTGTATTACTATGTATCTAGATACATAGTACATACATACATACTTCTAGTTTCTGTTCCAGAAGTAAGAAAACCTAATTCAAAATCCCACTGATATTTGTGATAACGTGAATACCTAAAAATCCAGCCTTGGAGCATAGCCCTACTCAACAGTATGTCATGTGGTTCACTCAATATGTCTAGATAAGGACGGTAGTTTTTTTGGCGGCCTTTAAATGAACACCATTTCCAATAAAGCCCTACACAATTGTGAGCTTGACAGATAAGGGGGGGCCATGGGCAAGTCAAGGGGTCGTGGTTAGCTCACAGCAGGACAGAGAGGACTGAATGCTATAGAACAGCTGAGATTACAACTACAAAGTTGGATGTTGAATGTTGGTGAATTTTGCAGATATGTAAGTTACGATGACGTAGGTACCCGTTCAATTTTCATGGAAGCTGTAGTTTTTCTGTGCTCACAAAGTAATCATTTTCGAATTTTTGTTAAATTCTTTGTTAAAATCGTTAAGGTTTCAATTTCTAATAGCAAGTGTTGTACTGGATGCCCATTTATCCTAGAATATGGGCAGCAAACCCCAGGAACATGCTACATTTTCTCAGAGACAGATGCTCAGTGAAATACTGCTCAATGAGAGATTGCAGATTGAGTTACAGAAGCTAGTGGAGGCTAGCCCGGATGTGATGTCATGACTTTGGCTCTCCATTGACAATACATTTTTTTCCTAAAATGCTGCTAATTGCGTATTGTTACCCTAGGTTTGTGGGTCAGTGTTATCCATTTTAATTTAGTATTTTCAACACCACTACAAACTGTCTCCTGTAATGGCCTCTAACAGGGAGCAAGTGTAATGTGGAAGTTACGTTAGCTGCTAACGTTAGCTTTACCTGTCTCGGGTTGAACAGCTGAACTGTGCCATCTGCGTACAAGTCACCCTCTCAAATTAGTGCTGACATTTATGGTGCCAGAGAAATATTTTATGGTACTAATGTCATGTTTTACACACTGCAAATGTTAAGATTTCATGCAGTGTTAAACATGATACAGTCCAAAACTTCTTTGAATGTTGGGGGTTCCAGGAGAATGAGACAAAGTGGGTATGGGATTTAAGGAAATAGCTATCTAACACTGACACACACACACGCACGCGCGCACACACACGCACACACACGCACACACACGCACACACACACACTAGAGGCACAGGAGCACAGAGAGAGATAGACTTGAAGGTTGACATGACACATTTCACAAAGATTTTGGTCTGGATCTGTGATTTTTTATCAATGTATGTCATTTATGTAATGTATCTCTGAAATTTAATCGGTTTTAGGATATATATTGGTTATCTTTACAGCCCTTACTGCCATATAGAGGTGACTTAAACGTTGACTTTGGCACGAACCTGACAACTTCTCTGTTTTCCAAATATAAAAAGCACCATGCTGCAGTGTCCTGTAGAGGCCATTACCATGGGTAGCCCAGCTGGCGGAGGCAGCTGAGAAATGGCTCTGGGACCTGCCCATCTATCACAATATGCCCCCCTTTTTCATAGAGAATCCATCACCTGAGATTTGGCCTGGAGTCACTCCCTCACCCAGGTAATTTTCAGCCTTGGTGGGAAACTGAGCCGGGTCAGGACGTGAGGTTTTACTCATAAAAGTGACCTCAAAGGTAAAGTGAGAGGCGGCTGGATGGACAGATTTACCTCCTCTTGTGCCTTTTACTCTGATGATAGTATGGACTTAGATGTGGGCTGTATATCTTACTGACAATAAAAGTGTGTAAATACAATTCTCCTGATGGTGGCTTGGTTTTTTATCATTGACATATTAAACCCTAATATTGATCTGTCCCTCGCTGCGACTCTCTTTCTCTCTCTCCCCATCTTCAACTTGGGTTTTAAAATATATAAACCCCTGACCTCACTATCTGCTCCATCTGGACAGATCAAAGATTGCCAATCTTGTTCAAAGAGTGTTCCCCCCCACTGGCACTGTAGTCAGACAACAGAGACCTATTAACATAAGTTGTCTGTGTCACCAAGCGTACCGCAAACACTTCAAACACAACATGTTTTTGTGGTCACTATTACTGGTTTCCATCTGTACTTTGAAATGGAGGAAACACAGGGAGCAAATTGAAAAAGAGACAAATGGCCAGGATCTTTGGGAGGTTAAATTTATCAACAGACACAATCTGATTTAAGTATCCTGGGTGCCATTCAGATTGAGCACCAGGTAGTATAAACCCTTAAATGTTCGGTATGCTTGAAATGGACTAGGTTGTACGATGTATTGTTCGACCACAACACGCCGTTAAACCATGTCCTGGCTGCATCCCTCTGCCTCCCTGTAAGAGTTCTGTCTTTTTCATGTTATTTGTAGACTCGTCCAGTCTAAATGCGTGTAAAATGCCATTTACCCACCTCTCAAATTCTGAAATAGCATTTATGCACCTCCCACCGAGCCAGCCTATCAATAAAATAAATGAAAGAAAAGTATGAAATGCTGACTTTTCATCTACAAACTAGAAACTGTTCAGTGTATGGGATGTGGTCTTAGGTTCAAACCAATTCCGTTAGAGTAGCTGAGATGAGGTAGACATCTTTTTTCACTGCAGCCCTTGTCTCAGTGGTAGGAATGGTACAAATGGGGATAAAGTTGCATACTGTCCAAGAGTTGCTCCATGAAAGCATTCATGGTGTTGCACTTGTTTGTTCACACACAAAGTGACGGAAGTAGTTGTGTGAAGACTGATTTAGAGAGCTTGAGCGCCATTAAAATTCTGCTTAATGTCTCACTTCTGCATACCTGGCAAGTCACAATGTAAAGTGGACCTGCTTGATGGATTGTCAGTTTCAGAAAGTTTTTAAAAATCGTTGGGTGCAGCTCCCTCTATTCTGATGTCAGAAAGGTGTGGGGGGGAGGGGTTTCATGGGGTTTGTTTGAGGCATACGAAGGCCTTTAGATCAGTGATTCCCAATCAGGGGTACCAAGGAGTACTTTGCAGGTACCAGGGGGTACGTGGAAAATTGTGAATCTCAGCTAATTTGAAAAAAATACTAATTATGATTTGATAATATATATCCACATATTTGTGTGTGTAGGAGAAAAATCAACACAAATAAGATTACAAATTTGTGGTTATTCTCACAAGACATTCCTCAGTTTTCCACCAACCTGAGTCAGCTGTAAGTTGATTAAGACTGATACTGTAAATGTTTGAAACAACCAGTTTCTGTCACTATAAATGGCAGTAGTTAGTACAAATGCAAACTTGGCCAAAACTACTAAAAAATACCACTGAACAATACCATAAACCATCCCTTCTATCAGAGGGGTATGATAAAGTGGTACTTAGCCCATCTGATAGGGCTGTGGGGGTACGTCGGACAAAAAAGGTTGGGAACCACTGCTTTAGATGTTAGAGGAAAGAGGAGTGGAAGTTAGGGTTATCAGGTGGGAAGCTACCATCACAGATTACACAGATGTATAGTTACATTGAATTAGGACCACAACACCTACAGAGTGCTCCACAGCAAACTCTGAGAACATCTTACTTGAGAACCACCCTCCCCTCTGCCACACCAGCTCTTAACACTAATCAAATTTACACTGAACCACAATGACTGAGTGATAAGGGGAACTCAGCTGATGTGTAGAGGGTCAACGAGCTCCTAAACTTTTCACCAGCCAATCAGATTGCCATGCTTCCTTTATTCCCTACCACAGTACTTTTGTTCCACAACCAATAGTTTTGCCAGTGAGTGCAAAATCAATGAGAAGTTGATTACAGCCATTCAAAGCTTCCCAGTGCAACTTTCATTTGAAAGGCTACAGGAATAAGCATCTCCAAAATAATGTTTGGAGAAGGCTTGCATGCATCGTGAGCTTGAAAGCAAATGTATTGATTTTTCACTGTTTATTTTCCATTACATCTATCTAATTAGCACTTGTACCATCATGAAAGGCAATACTTTTTTTCTTTTTTGTCCTGTCAAAACTTTTTTGCTGCAGACCACTACATAGATGCAGTCACAGCCACTAGGCACAGCCTACAATCTGTCAGAATAGAACGACCCATCAACCAAGTTGCTCGCGGTGTGAACATAAAGTTTATTTGGCTTGCAACAGTACACCCCCAAAAAATGTCCAACCTCAACCTCCAGCTCAACTTCAGCCTTCAACCTTTTGCCTCAAGGCAGAGAGATCAATGCACTGAAAATGAAAAGCACAAACTTTGGTCACACAACAAAATGAATGGCCTCTCCTTCCACTTTCTATGGTATTTTCACAGCATCTGTAAACCTAAAGGGGCATAAGTGAAATTTTTACTTCCCCCCCTAGCACAAAATGAATCTGCAGGGACCCATACATTACTTAATGCCCCTTAAAATAACCAGCAGCAGCAATGATGTTGCAGCAACAGGGTGCACATATAGCAACATCAATAGGTGATTGTAGGTGATGGATAATGTTGGCCAAACATTCACCTGCAGCCAACTTTTCCATGCCAACAAACAGGGAATTGAGGCAGCGGCGGTCAGCATCAGAAAATAAACAGACTTCCTGTGGCTCATTTGTCAAGGTACATCAACTGTGTGTGAACACACAGTTTTAACACAGAGGAGAACATATCATAAATTTACCAGCACAGAACAACAGAAGAAATAGAATTTGGAAGTAATTTTCCCTTCTAAATTTTGGATGTATTTGCAACCGTGTTCATTATGAGTTTGTTTACCATATTAAGGCTTGCAGATGGAAACTGAGCCCTTTGGAAATTTTGTAACACCTCATAACTGACAGTGATAAAACAATTTACTGCGATATATAACGATATATTCCAGAGCACAAACAAAATTGACTTAATAAATCACTGTGTAAACATGAGGGGCTTAAATACTCCCAGTCTCCATATTGTTGAGGAAGAAATCACCAGTAGTACACCTCTCAACGTCTGCATCATCATCTTTGTGGATCCCTTATCGGAGATTAGGCTTGGCATTTATTAGATGGATTTCTAACCTTGCCTGCAGGCAAATACAATGGAACAAACAATCATAACCCAAGCCTACTGGATACATATCAAAACAGCACATGACAAATAATCCTGTCAGAACCTTTCCTAATCTTTATGGCTCAAAAGATACAGGTGCCTTTGACAGTTCTTATTGAGAGATAATGAATTACATGTCAACATTATACAAAACAGGATTCAGATGGAGTGTCGTGTCTGGAGGTTGGTTTTGTCTGGAAGGGTGATGTCCATCTCAGTTTGTCTTACTGTGCGACACAATCAGTGATGGCCCTGGCATTTATATTGTATATGATTTAAAACATGTGACTACAACATATCATTATCCAAACTACTTCAAAATAGCATATTAAAGATAACTGTTCTAGCCAGTGACATCTTAAAATACCAAAAAAAAAACTTTGGACTTTGGAGTTGGACATCTGAAACGTAACAAAGAAATATAAAAAAAGTTTTACAGTTACATATGCAGAGGGTCGTGATAACATGCACGCATAGACAAGAAGGTATGACATGAGGCGGCATTGTTCACATACTTGCCCTGATGTGTGCCCGAAGGATTAATAAGTATATCCACTAGGGGGCAGATTATGGCCCAGTCATCCTTGGCACATAAAGATTTATTCATTCCTCTGTGAAAACCGTTAGAACCATTATTTTTATTTTAATGCTCCAAAAGACATTAAGTCCCTATTAAACCATTAGGTCAAAGGTTAAACCTCCTGATTTAATTAAGCAAACATCCCTCCATTCCTTGGGACTTACACCTAAGAGCCTTCAGTACTGACATTCCCCTGTATAGTGAAAACCAAGACAATAATTCTGCTGCTTATTGTCTGTAGAGATAAACACTGGTTAGATACCAAGTAACACAATCATTTTGATGTGGCATTCCACGGAAAATAAAAGTTGACTGTTCCTAATGATTCAATAAATGATCACCTGTAAAGCCAGTGTTTGGTGATTCATTAAATTGGCCACAGGGACATTAGTTAGCAGCTGACATCTTCATTGTCAACTCAGGGTTTATTAAACATCTTTGTTATTGGGCTGCACAACTGGCAATCAGTGGTCATAGCTGAATAAGCTGAGTACTGCTTTCTCATATCCATGGAAACATTAGAAGCTGTCATTTGCATATCAGAGACTTTATTAATTCATAACCTCTCAGATGCTCCTGCAAATGGGGGAGTAGATGGGGAAATCTGACAAGAGCCAACAAGTAAAGACGGAAGAGAAGAAGGAATGAGTTTTCAAAGGACAGAGATACAACAAGGTAGTAAAAGAAGTGCAGGGGAAACTTCTTTTACAGATAAGAGAGACTCCTCTACCAACAGATAACAGCGAGGAACAGAGCGAGTGGGGAGTAAAAGCTACTATATTTAGACGGAGAGAATGGCTTTCAATGGATTTCTGAGTACGGGGGCTTTATAATCTAAACCGCTGCCAATATTAAGAAAGTGCCAGCCATCCGGCGCTTGAACTTGGGAGAGATATCACAAGGAGGGGAAAAAAAGAGAGAAAAAGTCATATGAGCCACAGATAACAAATTTAAAAGCTGGAGATGGAACCAGAAGAAGTCCAGCTTGCCGGGCTGAATCAATAATTCTCAGAGGATTAGCAAAGTCATAACTGGCAGGTATCAAAAATAAAAAGTGAAAAGAAGTTAAAAGCCCAAGTGGTTTGAAAATGACTCATGTCATGACGTTTAGTTCTTTCTCTCTTTTTCTGCTACACTCCCACCTGTCACTACTGTCGCCCCTGCTCGGGCTTGTGACAACAGATGATGAAGAGGATCTGCAGACAACGCCGTGGGCAATATGACTGGCGTGACCTCTGCCACTCGCTGCAGATTGCCTTGCAAAGTGTCACATTTGCAAATGCTGGACAGGGTGGGAGACTCAGGTGACCATTCATTAGAAAGTGATGTGCCTCTCTGTGATGGGCTCCATCTCCGCACCTATTCTTTATTTTTGTGACTCGGCCTGTCAACGCCCCGCATTCAGCATCCGGCGTGTGCGCAGGTGGCGTATGAGCTAACGCGAAATGAACAATCAAAAAGAGATCAGAGCAGGTGATATCCCTCTGCCTGGGCCTTTTCTCTCAGAATGTCAGCCGGGTAATTCCTTTGCATATATCAAGTGATCCGAGCTGTGTAAGTGTGTATCGTAACCGGGGACCTTTTTTTAGTGATACATCATCTGTGGCATATGCAGCGCGTCATACAGAGGCTAGCTTTTGTTAGGATCTGAAAGTGGGAGATGAATAGGACATCTGAAGAGATTGTCATATTAGAAAGAGAGAGAGTGTGTGTGTGTGTGTGTGTGTAGAGGTGAGATGAAACCTTGTTGATGTTTCCGCCCCGCTGTACACCTTCACAACAAATTTTAGGACCAGGGTGTGACTTCTAACACTTAATTTTGCAAATTGTTGTCGCACTTATCCACTCTGTCATGTTTCAGTGTTGATTACATGTTCTAATTACAGGTACTTTCTGACGTAAAGTCTAGCTCAGCTGGTGTGTGACCTGTGGTACATTTTAACTGCTCCCAATTAACAAGAGAAGTTCAAGAAAGCTTGTCAACATCTTTACAGGCGTTCACTTGTTTATTCTACCTGCACATGAACACAAGCAACAAAAACACGACTCTAAGTGCGGTGATTCTGCAGTTGAAAAAGTTACAGTTCAAGTTTTACAATCTAAAATGTGCCACAATGAAACCCTGATGGATGGCAGACAGGCGAGACTTTGGTGTGCTTTTTTCTAAGTCCACCCACCCAGCCTCAATTCACGAAGACATCACTCATCATCTGACGGATATGTCTATCCATTGATTCAAATTTTGGTCTCCTCTCTTACTCAAAAAAATCTTTTTCCCCCAGCAAGGTCATTGAGTTGGAGTGGGAACATCACACGTTTGGTTTGTGATGAGACATTAAAAGAAAACTGGTGAGTCAGGGGAAATTGTATTGAGTCTTTCAGAGGGAAACGGCATTGAAATTTATAAGCGTGAAAACGAGGATGGGTGGAATATGATACGTGAGAAGGGAGGGCAAGGGTGGGCTAAATGCCAGCATTAATGCCGCATAGATAAAAGAAACAAGTGTATCTTCAAGATGATGTTTTTAGATTGTTATTTCTAAGCACGATGAAAGTTAACATTGATATTCAAGTCATTTCCCACTGGACAGACAGAAGCACAGCAAGACTTAAAAGAGAATGCCCACTCAAAACACTTAATGCTTGTGCCTGAATACATCAATGAAAGGTTTGTCTGTTTGTCAGTGGGAATACAATAGGAGGGCTACATTAACATTTCAGGCATATTGAGAGTATAGAGTTTGTCTCAAGGACATGTTTACTGCTGCATGAATCTAAGCAGTATTCCAGAAGTTATAAGTCCTGGTTGATTTGGCAACACACGTGGTTACTGGTGACAATGGCAGGTGCATTTTAACCATACAGGTCCCAGAGTTTTTGCAGCAAATTTCATTTTAAATGGAATCGACATTTGTTCGTGGGGAAAACTTAAGTCAGTGCAAAATGTTCACATCAAGTTCAACTGGTGACTTTTGACATGTGAATTTGTGCACGTCAAGTTCAATGAAGAGAAGGAGAGATGGAGAAAAGACAGAGAGGAAGGTAGAAAAAAGAAAGTGTCAGAAGACAGAAAGACATGGCCAGAAAGGAAGAAGAGAAAGCTAAGGGACAGTGCCAGAGTCAGGACCACCTTTCAGTCGATGACCACTCCTCCTACAAGTCCAGACAATCCCCCAGAGCCAGAAAATGTGGCACTATCTGGTGTAACTGGGCCTCAATTTGCAAACTGGGGGGATGCTGCTTCCGGTATTATCTCCTCCCCCTGTAAATTCCCATTTCAGATTGTTTCTTTTAATGATGACCTCCATGTTCCTCAACATGGAAAAACAGGAGTTTCCCCGGTTAATGTGACAATACTATAGGTTTATGTTATGGCCACTAGTTTTAAATATTTCAGCTTTGTTTGTGAAGAATCTTTTTAAAGTCAGTTTGGCCTGGTGGATGGCTCTAAATACAATACAATGGCTGCCAGCCCCTTGTGCTATGAAGAAGAAGCCAGCTAGAGGCACAAATCAGAGCTAAAGTAAATTCAAAACATGTGGTTGTTAGAATTGGGGATAAAACATGGCAGCAAGTTGCCAAATGAATACAAAAGTAACCCAGACGTGATGGATGTGCTGGTTCTGGCCAATATTCCAGCGCACTTAAAATAATTTTAAGCTCGGTAATTGGATTGGTTTTATGTGTTTTACCTAAATGCAGCTCCGGAGTTGTGAAGTAGTTAACTTTTCTCCTTACGTTTAATGTACGCAATCATCAGAACCTTTGTTGGTTGTTGTAGCTTTGTTCGGAACACATTGTTCGTCTTTTTTTACTAATGATTCAACCAAGACAGTTTTGTGTTCAATGAAGCCTTGGAAGTGCTCCGACTGTCAGTCACCTGACGTTGTCTAAGCAGAAAATAAATAGGACATTCACATAAAGTCTAGTACAGTCCGTGCATGCATTGTTTCATTGTGACAATAAAAACTGCCAAAGAAACAGTAGCCGTGTTTCCATTCAATTGTAAAGAGAATTTTAAGCGAACTTTTGAAATGTTGCAAAAACGAAATGTGAATTAGGCGTGTTTCCATCAACTGGTTTGGAGCGAATAAACAAGGCCTGTTGCAAAGTGTAGTTTGGTCAGAAGTTGGCGGTATAGGCTTCGCTTTACGCACGACTGTAATCCACCGGTAAACAGAGTAGAAGAAGTAGAGGTTGCTAACTGGAAAGCGTATCAACTCTTTTTCGACAAAAACCACCTCAAGCGAGCGTAAAAACTTTTTTGCGTAATTGAGGAAGTTTTATCGAATTTTGTCATTTCCATACATCTTTTCTAATGCGATACTTCAAAACACATAAAAATATGTTTATGGAAACACGGCTAATACTTTATCAATGAAAACTACTACATAGAGATGCAGTTATATAATGCATTCCATGGCTATTGCTGAAAAAATACCAGACATTGTATTAAAAATGGGGCTTGATAAAATGCAAATCTTAAAATTATAACTTGAATGTATTTTATGAGTTATTTTGTGATTTACCTCATTTCCCTCAACCTAACTCGTCTACTTGAACTTCTTCAGACAGTGATTCTCTACGTTCCCCAGAGACTCACTGGCAATTGTTGCATCCTGCTGGGTTTTATTTGTAGGTGGAGGAAGCGGTAACAACCGCATTAGTGTCAGCAACAGCAAGGGAGCCGAAGTAGTGTCTCTAGATGAAAAACACAAGTCTTGTTACTTGTTTCCTTTTCTCTGTGTGTTGTGGCTTCTCTGCATTCTGGTCTGGAGTTTTCCCGGTGTAACTGTTGAATATTTAGATGTAAACTTGTGAGTCTAAAAAAAGGACTTTGCTCTTTGATTTTGAAGGTTGGTTATCATTCTGTTTTACACAGATGATGCATTTTCTGCCATTAAGCTCCACTGTAGCAGCTGGAAATATCTCAGCATGGTATCACATTGTCTACTTTGGTCAAGACAAATATACTACCAAAAAGGAAAATAGAAATGTAGTGCAAAACATGTTTCTTGCAGCTATTTTAGGGTGTAATTTCCCTTTAAACCCTAGGCCACACTGACAGTCCTGGAAACAGTAATATAAACTGCTCAGTGATGTTGGTAAAGTGGCTGGATTTAATGCTATGTTGAATACAGACATTCAGTTTAATTTTGCTTTTGAAGGATTGAGACAGTGGCCGATTCAAGACCTTGGCCTTTTTCCTTTGTGATGAGTCATTTCAGCACTGTAAGCAGGCGTAGATCGACTTGCTGAATGTGTCCATCTATTTTTTTTTCTTTCCTTGACACAATGGGACTGATTAAAAAGACAAAATTTATAGCCACTGGCAATGTGCTAATTCTCTGCACTATAACAGTGAGAAGAAATTCTGCTACCACAGCTGACCTTCTTTGATGTAATTGTGCTCGCATGCACGCGCACACACACACACACACAAACACAGGACCCACGGCAAGACAATCTCTAGTGGGCCTACAGTAGCTAAGTCCATTTATTTGGCCAAATAGATCCTGAAAAACCCTTCATATTGCGCTTGTGTAATAGCTCTGCCTTAGAAAATGGTCTTTATGGAATAATGCCGCATGACTTCACACAGAAAAATAGTGTCATTTAGCCCCTGTCTGCTGTCCTCATGATCAATGATTGTTCCTTGATGAAATAGAAATCACCAGTTCAGTTGCAGCTGAGCTGAGCGGTGCAGCGCTGAGGAACATTTGTTTAAACTGTAATAATGCATCAAAAAGCTCAACTGCAGTGGCAGTGCTGACAAAACTACGCTAAATCTGACTAACTGGGTTGCCCAACCCAATTACCTGCACTGGTACAACAAAATCCTCAAGCAGTTTGAAAAAAACTGACCTCGTTTTAGTAAAGATTGAAAGCTGTTCATCTGTATTTTGCAGAGAAAAGCAACACAAAGCATGGCCCACATTTCAAGGTCCTGAGGAAATTGAGTGGAATTGATGTTATCCTGCCCTTTCTCGCCTGCATAGCCTTGAAAGCATTGTATATGAAATGCAACGCTCTGCTCTTACTGTGAATCTGCCAAGTTTTCAACATAAAAGACACAAAACATTAAGACAGGCAGCACCCCAGCCACCTATAGATTGGACAAATAGCCAATGGAGAGTCCAAGGGGACAATACTTTCTGCAGCTTTCCTTTCTGAATGTGTAATGGCTGAACTCGATGAATGCAACATGAGCATGGCTGCAGAGTCCCGGAAAGAATAATGGCAGGTGCATTTACAAGTTTCATGTTGTTAGACCTGAGATAAACTATTTCACTTTATGTAGCGCTTTGGTCATTAATCTTAGTGGATTGCACAGACAGTGCCTTCCCCTTCCATTTTATTTATCATAGCTTCACACAGGAGCCTTGTTCCCCCCACCAAGCAGTAACCTTAAGCACAGCAGTGCTCTACTTCCCTGCCTTCAGCCGCACTGCTTGTTTTAGGGTCACACCTATTCTCATTGTAACTATGTGGATATACTCTCCGAGAGGAGCTATAATGGGACCAATGATAGACCGCTGACAGCTATAGTAAAACTTCTAGAGGGCAGTGCACAGGGGCGGTGCCAGAAAGGTGGCACGGGCCCCCCTGGAATCTGATTGGTGCCCCTTCCTACCAAAGTCAGAAGGCAGGCTTATTAGTATCATGGATGGATTACTGAATGTGCCTACTGGGTACAGGCCCAGTGCCCCTGGACCACAATCTCAAAGAGATGCAAAACGCCCAAAAAGACACACAAAATGATCCAAAGAGATGCAAAAGGTCCACAAAAAGATGCAAAACAACTACAAACAGAAGCAAAACGACCACGAAGAGACGCAAAATTACCACAACCAGATGCAGAATTACTTTTTTTCCCTTTGTTTTACGTCTCTTTCAGCCTGGGTGTCTTGCTCCTATGTAGGGCGGGTGGGGGGACCGTTTACATGTCTGTGTCCAGGGGCCCAGTTGTTGCATAATGTGACCATGGATGACAGCTATTTGGAGTTACAAATAGCAGCTATTTATTGATATATTTTCATATTAGAATATTTAAAGTTGTTTATTTGGCATTTATTACACTGAATTAACAGTGTAACTATTAATAATGTGCAGTTTATTACTGCCAAGAAGCAGGGCTTTAAATTTGAGTCTTAACACATTTTTACTCATGTACTCATACTGTGCCCCAGTCTGGCCGTCCCATTCAAAAGTTTCTAAAGCTGACCCTGGCGGTGCATAGTTTCCCATACAGTCCTCAAGAATATGTTGTAATTCCACGTGTGGCTGTTGGTAACGTGATTCTGTAGCGGCTTTGGCTTTGCAGGGAAATAAGTTGCAGTCCCGCATAATCAGATTTCTTCTCCATAACCCCAGCACAGATCTGTGAACGCTGATAACCCAATGAGCTCTGATGCATGGGTCTGTCTCATAATATGGGACGCATAAGTTTATCTCTTTGCTGTTAATGTAGGTTGCAATACTTAACAACCAACAGCCCTGACTTACTCTCCGCAGGCCTGTGAGAGGAATCCAAATCGGGATATTGACTTTGGGGTTTTATAAAAGACTACATTAAGTCAAGACAGGGATGTGACATTGCAGAGAAACTAGCTGATGAAACTGAGCCTATTCAGTGCCATCGCAGATAAATTGTGCAGCCCAGACACAGACGAGATCCATCATATGCACTTATAATTCTGTCTATATCAGACGAGATCTTCAACTTTGTATCTGTTCTCAAACATGACATGTTTTCTAATATAGAGTGAGCCTTGTGTTGTTTGGATTGTCAGCTTATGGCACTGTGTTTACTACTGTCCCACTCAGCAGTCCCACAATCACTTAGCAGTAATGTTGGTGACAGTTGTTGCTTCCCAGATGTGCTATAAAATAATAGAATCCAATTATAAATTCAGATTAAAAATTCTTAAGATTTGAACCTTCATCCCAGTTAAAGCTGGGAGATAAGTCACTGTTATTGTTTATTGACTATTAGCTGAATCATAGTCAGTTAAACGCAACACTTCCTGCAGATGTTTCAAATTAGACCAGGAATGGAAGGGACTCTGCCATTTCAGCCACTGGAAGAGTAGTCCAGTGTTAAGGGTTTGATCTCATGTAATGCATATTAGAACACCTTCCACTGGTTTAAATTTTTCAGACATTTGTCATAGTGGATGATTATCAATATTGTAAAATATACTTACTAATATTGTGAGAATGATTTAAACCATTTCCCCCATCCCCAATTCCAGAAGGTGGAAATGTCTGACTAGTTGTTAAAGCCAAAGCAGAAATGCCTTAACAGAGCCATCTAACCATTATCTAAACCACTTACCATGTTCAGGGTCAGAGGGAGCTTAAGCCCAACCAGCATGTGCAACACTCCAGGGTATCAGATCAAACCCAGGACCTTTTTGCTGTGAGGCAACAGTGCTAACCATTGACCCATTGTGCTGCATTGTCTTAAGAACTGCCTTTTCTATCTGCCACGAAATGCTTGCTTTAAAATATAAGATTCTTTGCAAGTCAAGGAAAATCCACCAACTTTGACAAGAAAATCAGACTTTGTATTTCAAGAGCAAAGAACTGATAAGATTGCAGCGGATATTGAGCACAAATCCAGGATTCAAAACAGCATTGAGAATTGAGAGCTTGAAAGTGTATTTTAACCTTTGAAGCAGTAGTCTGACAAAAAACTTGAGCTGAGATTGGACCTTTAGTTAAGATTTTCTTTTCTTCCACAGCCTATGCCTAGGCTTCATCTCAATTAGAGAGTAGTCATTTGTGAGCTTCTTGTGCTTTTAGGCTGCCTCTGTCCCTGTTGCTAAGTACTTATTGTTGTAGTGTGTTTTTTGGTCTCTATCTTTCCTGCTGTGGTTTTATTACTGTGGTGTTTTTGCACTGCACTTCACAATAGTCTAACAGTGTGGTGAGCCCTGTGGCATCTTCTTGTTAGGTGGAACTTTTTTCTTAAGCCGTTTTCTCATATGAACTCCGGATAATGTCCAGAGAAAGGTTGGGACAGTGTCACACATGTAGCACACAACAGGAGATTGTCCGTGTCAGATGCATTCTCACCTCCTGGAAATACTCCGTTTGCTTAAGGCAAGGGGTGGAGCCTGGGTAGAGTGTGCAGGAGGCAGGACATGACGCAAAATGTACGCTGCAGAAATCACATTGTTTACAGCATATCAAATATGGCAGACAAAGCTACCGACTCATTTGTAATGATGACAGTTTTTGCGTTGTCTCTCCAGTTAGCAGATATTTTCGTTAGCATCTTCATGTAACACGTGAGACACATGATAGAAATGTCATCAACACGCCCACATGCTCGTTGTGATTATGACCTGCTCTATTCACACATGGGCTCAATCTGACATTACCTGAACTTTGTACTAGGGTGCTGGCAGGGTAAAGTTGTAGACTGTATATAAAGATGGACGACATGACAGCTCCCCAAAAGTGAATCCATAACATCTGGATCGCCCTCTGGTGGCTGGCTGCAGTATAGGTCATAAGCCCCGCCTCCTCCATGTTAGCAGATGGGACATGGGCCAAACTGAAAAGTCAAAGTACACGTCAAATAAAGTCTTCCCAAAGATGATTTCTGTCATTTTAGGTAGTTCTTATCACGCTGATGTGTGTTCAAGTGTTCATTTTTCTGATAAGTTTGGTTTTAATGAGTTATTTGATGCTATAAAATGTCATGTGTGATGTCATGATTGACAACTGTGAGTGTGCTCGCGATTGGCTCAGGCGGGTGTATAGGCGGTGACTCGACACCCTCGGCTCCACTACTGCACAGACTCTGGCTCCAAATGACGTCACCAGCGCAAGATGGCAGGTCCTGTATCCGCGGTATTTTGGCTTCATTTTTGTACACTTGGAGGAAGTAGAGACGCGTTGTCCATATTTATATACAGTCTATGGGTAAAGTCTGTTTAATGTCCAGTCCAACTGATTTGGACATTTTCCTTCTCACATACAGCTCCTCCGGGTAATGTCTAGATAAGTTCAGGGTTGCAGTGCATGTGTGAGAGACGCTTTAGTCTGTTCTGCCAGGGTGGATATCCATGAGTATACTACTATTACTATTACTACCCAGTAACTTCTGTTTGTTTCAAACAAATTAAACAGCAAATGCAAAGCTCTTTTTCAAATAAAAGCTGGTATTCAAATACTGGCAATCTCAAATAATAGAAAAAGTTGGACCAAGCATGATCAAATAAAGGCTAGGTAAAAAACTTTGAGGGTGAAATTACCTGTAGACTACGATGGCTCACAAATGTATTTATACACACACACACACACACACACACACACACACACACACACACTAACTTAACTACACTAAAGTGAAGTCTGGCTATTTTCAGTTAAAGAAAACCATGTTTATATATATATTTTTTTTAATGGTTTGTTTTGGTTCACTACTTGGATCACTTCCTGCAGATACTTCAGAATAAAAGCCAAGCAGAAATGCCGTTCCATCCAGAGCCATGCACCACTGGAAGACTTTTAATGGAAAAATAAAAGTAGAACTGACTGGAAATAATTAGTTAATGAAAACAGTTTTTATGTTAATAAAACAAACTCAGAACAACATTGTATGTGAGTCTGCATGACTTTGTTTTACTGATGGAATTACTGCTGTGGAAATGTACATTATCATGAATTTATCAAGATTACATGAATTACATGAAGCATAGAGTTTGCAACCAGCAGCATGAGCTGACTTTATATGATCACATATACTTTTAAAACAGGGAAATTTAGCAATAAAGGCCTGTTTCAGTCAGATATAAGTCTTTCAAATAAAGGCCCGGTTCTTTCTGCAATTAAGGTAAATGAATGCCCCGAACACTATTAATGGTCGATATAATCAATTTTGTAATATAGCAATGTGTGATGGGAGAACAGCTCAAATTTATACATGTGAAACTATCACATTATTACTTTAATTTAATCAGCGAGCTCATTTATTGAATCCAACTTGAAGAACAGATGGAAGCATGTTATCAATAGTTTTTTTTTTAGTTTACTGCCATTTTTGACCCAGCTGCTTGGGCAGATAGTGGAAACACGGTGGTAGTGAAGGTTGAGGTGAGGGTAAAGCAACATCTGTGTGGCCCTTTTATTATGAGCCAGCGGGCAGATTTGTCCTGGAGGAGGCGCAGCAGCTGCTCCAGAGAGGTGTCCTGCCAGCTGAAAGTCAATGTTCACCCAAGTGTAGGAAGAGAGCCCTGCCTGATTGACAAAACCTTTGGCCAAGGTCAGCGAGTGTGTTGTGTGGGTGGGTGTATGTGTGTGGTGGTGTTGCTGTTGGTGGTGCTGAGGGGCCAATGAGTAATCACCCCTCTCTGGTTTTTCATTCAGGCCTGCCGGCGGTGGTAATCTCCATGCTAGTGTTGAGTCTAACCATTACAGACACAGTCTGCTATTGAATATCACATTGGGAACAGTCAACATTTGAAAAATCATACTGCTTCAACCCAGCAAATGTTTGATGGACAGCAATGTGTGGGAGGCAGCCAAGTCCCACCCCTTAGGTTTACATGGCATATATCAGCTCAACATCAACACAAAAAAAACAGCAATATATTACTGTAGCATGGAAAGAATCCTAACTAAAACAGCTTTAGAGGCAGTTTTCCCTCCATTTTCACAAAATCATGCAGGTATACAACTACATATATTGTCTTAAAAGAAAGTTCTAGGATAAATGAATCATTTCAAATGCTTGTCTCTGAGCCCCCTGGATTAGCCATTGTAGCTAACTGCATATCTACTAATGGGGCAACCTGTCGGCTAACCAAATAGCTGTTAGGTTAGCCAGTTTGCAAACTGTCAATTCATCTGCAGTAATACCAAACATGTATTACTTGTTTCATATGTAGCATGATTCCACTTCAACAGAGGAAAACAGGTATTACAAAGATTGTCCTGAAAGGCTCTGATTGCTTGTAGGGGTCATTATCCCTATTGCTGTGAGGCGACAGTGCTAACCACTATATATATATATATATATATAGATATATATATATATATATATATATATATATATATATATCTATATATATATATATATATATATCTATATATATATATATATCTATATATATATATATATGCAGGGGTTTGTCCTCCCATGATGGTTCCACCTGCTCTCCTTCCTCATCTGGCTTCTGCTGCCTGAGGTACTCACTAAGCATGCCCAGACGGCATCAGCTCCAGACTTCTGAAGTCTTGTGCGGACCAGCTGTGTGGGATTGTTGAGCACCTGTTCAACCTGAGTCTGAAGCTGGGGAGGGTGCCAAAACTGTGGAAAACATCCTGTCTGGTTCCTGTGCCGAAGACCCCACACCCCAAGGACCTCAATGGCTATAGGCCAGTGGCATTGACCTCTCACCTGATGAAGACCCTGGAGAGACTGGTCCTTGTTCACCTGCGTCCGCTGGTGAGCCCATGTATGGGCCCTCTGCAGTTTGCTTACCAACCTGGCATTGGGGTAGATGACGCTGTCATTTACCTACTTCAAACATCCCTCTCTCACCTAGAAAAGGCTGGAAACACTGTGAGGATCATGTTTTTGATTTCTCCAGTGCTTTTAACACCATCCAGCCCAGGATTCTGGGGGACAAGTTGGAGCACGCTGGGGTGGACCATCACCTGGCAGCATGGATCCTGGACTACCTCACAAACCGACCACAGTATGTGAGGTTACAGGACTGTGTGTCTGACACACTTCTCTGCAGCACAGGGGCTCCACAGGGAACCGTTCTGGCGCCTTTCCTGTTCACCTTCTACACAGCGGACTTCACCCATAACACTTCGAACTGTCACCTGCAGAAGTTCTCTGATGACTCTGCCATCGTCGGCCTCATCACCAACGGGGATGATGGGGAGTACAGAGAACTGACCCAGGGCTTTGTGGGTTGATGTCAGCAGAACCGCCTCCAGATCAACGCGAGTAAAACCAAAGAGACAATGTCCAAGTGTTTGCTGGAAAAGTCGAGTCAGTTTTTGAATCAACATCTGAGCAGATCATGAATAGCTTTAACTGGCAAACATGACTGGCTGTAGGTCCCCAAAGCACAACATCAAGCAGCTTTCCCAATCAATAATTCACTTCCACCGACACCTCCCTGTATCCAGGTGTACTTTCCATACATAATTTGCTTTCCCAGTCAAATGAGACAATCAATTTCACACCTCTGCATGTTTTATAAGTCTACTAAAATCCTGGCGCTGTCAACTAGGTGTGGAATATTTAAGAGTTCAATTCATACTGCTGCTAGTGTACCGAGGCCGGGCAACAGTTGAAAGCCAGGAGGGACCAGTTGGTAGAAAGGTCAGGTATCAGCTACTCTGACCACGCCAAATGTCAGCAAGACAATCTGATAATTTGTGACCCCGGGGTGAGAAGAAAATCAAAAGAGGCTATATGCAGGATCTGTAAAAGACCCAGTGTAAAATGTCAGACAAATATATGCCGGGATGAAGTGAGATGTCAGTCAGAGATGTGTCAGTATTCAGAAAGCACACACTTTGTCTGCTGCAGCACACTGCAGTAAGTTGACTGTAATGCCTGGGTAATAAAAACTAGCAGCGACAAGCTATTTGTTTAACTGATGAGAAATAAATGATTAGTCTTCCTTTCCAGAATGTTTTTACATTTTTATTTAAAATACCTGGATACAGTGAGGTGTTGCATCCCACTGAGATGATGGCAATATGGTTCAGTGAATTTAGATTGTAAAACAAAGTACAACTGGAATATTTAGAAAACAGCCTCCTCATTAAAATTCAGGAAAACTAATGCTAACTGTTCATCTCAATGTCACACAGTTCGTGATGACAGAATGCAAGATATTCTTGCCATTTATTTTCAGAAACCAATTAAAACCTGAGCTGAGAAGAATCAGAGGCGAATAAATCATTTGAAAAATCCCATTAGAACAGACACAGAGGACTCAGCTGTGTTTTTAAAAGCCAAAAGGGTCAAAGAAAAAAAAATTAATAGGCTTCATAGGTAGAAATAAATAGACTAGGGAAAGGTGTCTCTGATGGGAAATGAGTTTTAATAAAAAGCAGTCAGTTTTCTTCACAGTGGGGTAGACAGAACACAGAATATGCCAGTATCATCAGCTCCTTTAGCTGGTGGGTACAGAACCTCACTGAAACAATCAGCTCAGAGGCAAAGCACTAAAACAACCCAACCTTGCCACAAATGTGGCTTCCCTTGCTCTAGGTCGGATGATCCAATCGCAAAACATGAATAACCTCGGTGCAGAAAAGCAATTACCCTGCAGCCTAGACAAAGGCGCCAAGGCACCGACACCTCCAGGGCCAGAGTGGCAGTGCCGGGCTGCCGCTGTCTGCGCTACGATACAATTTAATACTCTATGTGCATTGCTGTTTAATCAGACAGAAACAGGGGCAAAATCAGGCGCTTTCTGTGTGGAATTCCCAATGTTTCAAGTAATAATCCATGACATTTTGCATGTAAATATCTCTACAAATGATTCCCTGCATGTCCAGTTCATGAAAGTTTTTACATTTGGTGCTTTAACCCTCTACTGCACAGCGTTGCCCTCAGGCAACAGAAAGTTTTCTTAAGCACCACGTCCAGTACATGTTTCTTTAAATTATTGCAACCAACCAGAATGGTCAAAAAAGTATCAAAGAACTGTCCAATAATGTGTGGGAGTCACTATCAAGTCATTTGAAGGTGGTACCTCCTTTTCTGACCCATGGTCACAGGAGCACATGGTGTGAGAAGAAGGTAAGATTATTTACTTTAGTAATCTTATTTAAAATGACATTAACTGTAAATAAACAATATGTGTGTGTGTATAAAGGTGTAGAGAAGCCTTTTAACAGTTTTTATGAAGTTATTTTTTATTTAGCATGTTAAGAAATTCAGTTTTTCTTTCCGTTGCCTCAGGGCAACGTTGTGCTGTAAGGGGTACTTTACAAAGATGTCTTTGCTGACAATGTGTTTTGATGTTATCAAATATTATCTCATGTTTCTGTGCATAATATTAGCTGTAAATATATTCTTTTCTTATTTCTTTATTCTTTTAACATATTGTGACAGAAAATGGATGTAAGATTGTTCTATGGAAGAAAAGAGCAGGATGCACAGGATCAGCATGTTAGGCAAATCCCATCTGATAGTAAGGACAGTGAGCTAGACTGCAATGACAGTGATGAGGAGTGGAATGGAGAAAAAGGTTTGAGCAGAAGTGAAAAAATATGGTTTTAATTCTATACAGCAGGCAGCATACAAAATAGGGGTCATATGTCAAGCTGTATCCTTGTTGAGTTTTCATTGGCATTGAAAACATACTTTTTATATATTTTTATAGACACTCAAGATACCAGTGAGGATGAAGATGAAGACAAAGACGAAGATGATAATCTGTCTGAAGAGGGGTCTTCTAAGACCACTCGATGGAAAATGTGTCACACCACTGCCTCTCCAGTACACCCTGAATGGTTACACATCCCTCCATCAGCCAGTGGAATTCTGTCTCCATAAGAATATTTCAAAACTCTTCTCTCTGACGACATCTTTGAGCTTATTGTTAATGAGTCAAATCTGTACACCATCCAGTGCAACCCTGCCAAGCCGCTTAATCTTACTGTTCAAGAACTTGAACAGTTCTTTGGCACTGTGCTTCACGTCATTTTTTGGCCTTAGCCGCATTGCACATGTTGCTGATGTGATGTCTCTTGCACGGTGGGAGGCCATCAAAAGGTTTCTCCATTTCAGCGACAACAGTGTTCAACCCACGAGAGACATGGCTGACTACGATGCGCTATTCAAGATCCGGCCTCTCCTAAATCACATCCTCACCAAGCTGAAACAACTTCCTATGCATGAGACGTTGTGTGTGGATGAACAAATGGTACCATTTAAGGGCAAGAGCGGAATTAAGCAGTACCTACCCAGTAAACCAAAAAAATGGGGTTACAAAATACTGGTCCTTGCTGGAACAGATGGCGTTCCACACAATTTTGACATTTATACTGGGAAAGCTGTCCATCCACCTGAGCTTCCAGATGTAGGGGCAAGTGGGAATGTAATACTGCGCCTGGCAGAACCAATACCGAAGAAAGAGAATTTCAAGTTGTTCTTTGACAACTGGTTCAGCTCAGTCCCACTGATGCTTGTGTTGGCCCAGCAAGGCATCCACTGTCTGGTTACGGTGCGCTCTAATCGCTTTCCAGGCAGTTACATGATTCCAGATGCTGATCTGAAAAGATCTGGCCGTGGGTCCTTCCAGGAAAAAACAGCCTCTGTTGGAGATACCCAGCTGCATGCCATCAAATGGTATGACAACAGGTCAGTCACCCTCCTCAGTAGCTACGTAGGTGCTCACCCTGTATCCCAGCTCGACAGATGGGACAGAAGCCTAAAGAAAACCATCAAGGTCCCATGCCCTGTAGCAGTATCCACATACAATCGGCACATGGGAGGTGTTGACTTGTTGGATTCACTGATTGCTTTGTATCGCACCAATATTAGGTCAAAGAAGTGGTACCATCGCCTTGTCTTTCATTTGATAGACATGGCAGTGGTGACATGTTGGCTCATCTACAGACGGGATTGGGCTGACAATGGAATGACAAGAAGTGACCACATGCCCCTTTATGCCTTCAAGTCCCAAATTGCACACAGTCTGTGCAAATCTAAAAAAGATGCCAAGAAGAGAGGGAGAACCAGTGGTGGGATATCCCAACAGTATGAGGAGAAGAGGAGGAAGCAGGGGCCAACAGCTCCTATCCCTAACCAGGATGTCCGCTTGGACAATACCTCACACTGGCCAATAGTGTGTGACAAGAAGGGAAGATGCAGGGTTCCTAGGTGCACAGGAACACCAAAAGTGATGTGCAAAAAGTGTAATGTGCACCTCTGTTTCACAGCACAGAAGAACTGCTTTGTGAAGTTTCACAGAGAGTAAAATCACATTACGTGAAATACATGAAATGACACGACACACTACATGATACAAACCTAGGCCTGTATCAAATCCAATATTTAAATATGTTTCAAGTGTTTCCATTTTTGCTTAATGAATTGTTGACGTTTTAAAAGAAAGATTTTTTGATTTAGTATTGCTCTCTGAGCCCTGTGTTATGATCTGTGAATTTATAATTTTCTTTGTGATTCTGTACCACTGTCGCACAGTGTTGCCCTTAGGCAACGAAAAAATATTTTGGTGAGGGGGGGTCAAAAAAATGAAAAATGTAGTTTTATCAATAAAATGTCCCAAAATGAACCAAGAAATGATTGTTTATCAGGTACCATCAAAATGTGTGCAGTAAAGGGCTAATCAACTGCTGTCATGGAGGTTTTTCCTGGGAAAATGTGCTGTTGCATAAAAACTATGTGGTTTATCTAGAATAAACATGTCTGAACAGATAAAATACACCACCATGTACTTAAACTCAATCAAGCTACAGTTTGACTGAAAGATGGGAAGTGCAGTGGAACAAGAGTCTACAGCCATGCTAGCAGCTCTGTGAGGCTCTACTCAAGCACTGTGGTGCTTTGAGCATAATGCTAACATCAGCATGGTCACAGTGACAATGTAACATGTAATATTGTGTAATATAGATGTAATATTTACCACGATCACCATCTTAGTTTAACCTAATAACATGCTAACATTTGTTAATTAGCGCTAAACACAAAGTACAGCTGAGGCTGATGGGAATGTCATAAAGATTGTGTTTATGTTTATTATAGAGTCCTCTAGGGACCTTCAATATGTGCAGGACATTTCACAGCATTATATCCAATTGTTGTCACTATATCACTCAAAACCAAAAATGTCAACCTCATAGTGGCGCTAGAAGCAAAGTCAAGAGAGCATCAAAGTCCTTAGGATTCATCTCCTGGGGAACATGAATGTCTGTACCAAATTCCAAGGCAATACATCCAAAAGTTATTGAGATAATTTCAGTCTGGACCAAAGTGGTGGACGGACTGAAAGACAGACCATGAGCATGCTAACGTGGCTAAAAAAAAGACCACCATGTGCTGAACCTCAAACTAGCCAGTGTTTGACTGACAAGTGGGGAGTGGGAAGTGCAAAAAAGTGGAAAAATATCACGGCAATTAGAACCATTTAGATGGAGTCAACAAAAAACAATCGTGGATCAGGACTTTCTGTAATTAAAGTCATTCAAAAAATATAGCATCATAACATCCTTCCACCTCTCTTCTCTAAAGCCACCAACCTGAATTCAAAGCATGGAGCTGAATTTGTAAATGTGATTTCAGAGCACTTTAATCTAAGAGTTTGACCCTTTGGTGAGCCTGCTTGGCCATGAGAACTACAGAAGGAAAGTCAATTTAGAGCCTCTTCAGTAAAAACGGTTGTAAATCTTACACTTAATTAAAAGGACCTCAATTCACTGCTCTTATCTTAGGTAATCATGTTAACCAATAGGGGTGCTAAAAACTCATTAGGGGTATGGATTTTAATTAGCAACCTTGTAGATGCAACATAAAATACCCCCCACCCCACCCCAAACAGGAATCCTTTAGTAATAGGAGTATTCAGGCTGTGTGGTTGTTTGGAAAGATAGATATTAGCTAATGAAGTGTATTCTTTTCCTTTTGTGCTATTCAGTGCTTTCCTCTGGACATTTTACCATACCCTGTCCTTAAATATATTGTAGTGTTTAAGCTGACCATACACCATAAATATACTCTAGTGCACCTAAGCCTGATGTGGTTTTGTAAGTGATGTAGTGAAAGTAAAATTATCTGCCACATGGAAACAACTGCCTTTATATGAATTTAAATGAAGAACATCACTTAGAACTGATACATGCTTGATATAGCTCTTGTAGATTTGCTGTAAAAATATTGTAAGTCATATGCAAATTGGTGTCTGGTGTTAATACATATTATCTAAGCTACTGCTTAACTGGAATTTATATAGTTATGACTGTCATCAGAGATATAGTCTCTTCAGTTTGTTAGAGCTGTTAAATCCATTAAATGGTTATTCTCAGTTACAGCACTGTATTTCTGTGTCACCATCAGTGTTGGGCAAGTTACTTGAATTATGTAATGAATTCCGTATTACTCATTGATAATGTAACATTTCTTTGCTAATTACCTAACAGTTGAAATAATTAGTTACATTACTTGTTGTTTATTGTGAGTTTGCTGTATCTTTGTTGTTAATTTTATTGGTTATTCTTGTTTTGTTTTCTTACTTTTTTTTTTTTTTAACATGTTCGAAATAAAATCTAAAATCTAGATTATGTTTCTGTTACTCAGCCCACCTATGTCAAAGAAGGCACCTTCTTCTGACAACTCCAAAGCCTCCATACACACGTGTCACCTGTTCTATGTTTAACAGGTGTGGAAAAAAGAAGAAAAAAAGACCAAAACAAAACGTGACATTGTGGTTTAACAAGAAGCCAGCTACAGTTTGGATGTATTTACTGACTATCAACAGCTAGCTTAGCCCTGTCCTCACAGTAAAGCTGCCCAAGTTGTCGTGTTGCCATATTCTTATTCTACACTAGAGCCCAACCAATACTGGATATTTGAGAACAAAAACAATATTTAAAATTTAAAAAAATCTCGCTCCAGCCGGCTAGCTCCAATTCACAATCCTCAACACTGAACAAAACCCAGGTGAATGTAAGCTTATGGGTCAGACATACTCCAAAACATGCCAACGCAAGCAGACATGGTTATGTTATTCAGGCACAGAAAGTATCATTTTTGCTTTAAAGCAACATTCTGCAACTATTTTACCTTAAAATAACAGCTTCAAAATCATTTTGATGGTACACTGACTAGTAATAGGGAGAATTACGCTTCTTTCAATCCCACTCCGCACCCCAAACACCTGTTCTTGCACTATGTAACTTGGATTGAGCGGGTACGACCTCCCGCGAGAAGAAGAAGAAGAGCAAGAGGCCGGATAAGAGTAAATCTCAGACTGGCTATTAGTTGTTGGCAAGAGCTTTGTGAAATAAAAGGCTGCAGGACAGACGCTGAGCTGGCCTTGTTGCTGTTGGACTAGTAAGTAATATTAGTTGGCTTGCTATGTCTTGTGTTGTTGCACTTGCTTGATGTTTGGCTGTGTTAGCAAAGAACTGTAGGTCAATTGTGGCATAATAGAGCTTTGACGGTAGCTAGCTATTCAGCTCAGAAGACATGTAAGTAAGACAACTTTGGAGTTAGCATATTCCTCCTCTGTTAGCAGAGGCTAGCTGCCTCCCACCATCTGCAGCTTCTGCACCAAGCTATCATGTACAGGAGCAGTCTATCCAACTCCCCATAAGACAGCTGGTCCACTCCATTTATATCAATGAGGGTAAACTAACAGAGTACAGTTCGACAGCACCGAAAACTACATCCTCCATAATGATCATACAGTTGAATCAACACCTCTCTGAATACATTACTATAAATTATAACCTTCTTGATGGGAGGATTTATTGCAAGACTGTTGTATTAGACTGCATTAGTGTTCCTAATAATCTGGCAACTCTATGTTTGTTGAAGTAACTGAAATCTGAAATTGTAATCACTTACACTATTTGTTACAGAAAAAAGTAATCACACTACTGTGAAGGGTTGCTCTGTATTGGGTTATAGTCCTTTCAATTTATTAAAGCCATTAAGTCCATTAAATGATGACGAACAGATGGCAATTGATGGAATGATGGAAAGTCACTAAGTTCATTGGAAGTAAAATATCAAGCATTATGTGTTATAGATTAAACTACCCAACAGTATATAAAGTATGGCTGTGACTTTTTCAAGTCAAGTTCAGATGAGTTCTAACTAACACATAATTCTTGATTCTAACAGGTCATTACAGTTTGAATCCCCCCACATTCAAATGAAAGTTCGTATTTAAATAAAACTGCCAGCCCTAATATAAAGTTGTTTAAATGATTCCCATCTTACACATTAATGTATCAATCATTAATGTATCAATAATTATAATCTAATACAATAACACTGAAAGGGGCTATTCTGCATCATGAATACTTTTACTTTTGACATTTTAAGTATATTGTGCTGATAATACTGTACTTTTACTTAAACAAAGTTTTGAATGCAGGACTTTTACTTGTAACACTATTGTTGCATTGTAGTAATGCTAAGGGATTGGAGTGCTTCTTCCACTACGGATGAATTCTGTTACAGCACTGTAGAAAACATAATAAATACTACATACAACCACAGAACTGAACTGGCTTACATCCTATATGTACTGTATCTAGCAAATACAGATGAAATAGTCTTTTTAGTAAATATTAATTCTTCTGTTATAAAGGTTCCTCCCTGACCCCATTTACCAAAATTCCATGTAAGCACTCATTTCATTTAAATTAATATTTCCATTCTTTATTTAAACAATTTAAACAAAGTAATCTATATTTCAAAACCTCATATCTGCACTATATATATATATATATATATATATATATATATATATATATATATACACACACACACACACACACACACATATATATATATATATATATATATATATACATATATAATAAGGCTTGTGTGAATATCAACACTTAATCTAGCATGCCAACTAGCAGGCGCAGAGTGTGAAGGTGTTTTACTTTTCCCGGAGGTAGAAATTAAAGGTGATATCAAAAGGTCAGCGAGAAATCTGGATCCAGAGGTAACAGCACTGGATGATGAAAGTGTTGCTGGTGGAGTGAGCTGCGTGTGATCATAACCCACCAAGTCTTCCAGTTAGCTTGGAGGAGGAAACAGCAGTCTGTCCATTACTTTGCTCTGAGTACCTGTACAGAATCACACACAGCAATAATCGATTGTTGAGTGTGAGGCTGCTGTGGACAGCATAAAATCCAGCCCATGATACAAGGAAGCGGCGCTGAGGTTGGCTGGGATCAGGTCTGCAGTGGCAGGAAAAGGAGGAGGAGGAGGAAACATTTTGCTGCAGGCCTGTATTGCATGGTATGAGTGCACAGGAGCAGGAAAGTAAACTGTCAAGGTCTAGACATGTTGGAAATGAAATCCTACTGGATAAGATGAAACTATTGAAGAATAAAAATCATCCATGCTCCAAAAGGAAACAATGTTTAGGCTGGCCTCATTTCCATATTTTTCTATTTTTAAGGAATAATCATGCAAGGCGCTAAGGCCTTCCGCGGTGTGCAGGCTCTTCCCCTGCTCATGTCATACTCCATTTTCAGCTTTAAAGCCTTATTCACACAGGACTCATGTTACCTGGGGATCTTGTGAAAACAATGATTCACCCTTTCATTATCAACCTATATGTTGATAATGAAACTCAAGAATTTATGAGGTACTTTAGTAGATATAATACTAGAACACTCTGAAATGGTCAATTAAAAGTCCCTTTGCCAATTTTCAGGAAATTTGGTTAACATTTGTGCTGGAACCTGGCTTTAGTCTGAGAGTTCACAATGTGTCACTTAATTTGACACATTATGATTTAGAGGGCCAGATTCGGCCCCTGAGACATGTGTTTAGGACACCTACACATTAAGAATATGATTGTTTTCTTACAATAAAGTTACAGAGTTTAATTTTAATTTCCCATTTTCAAAATGAAAAAAAAAAAATACATTTAGAACAAAGCTACAAAATCAAAGCATAGAAACTGGCTTTTTGTTTAACATTTAGCAAGCAAGGGAGAGGAGAGGGGAAAATGAGTTTCTCAACTTTGTAGTGTATGAAGTTTAAATGTATTATTCACTACGATGCAGGTAAATTGATTTTGAGACCTCTGCTCTAAAGATTCCACGTGGAGTGTATCAATGTTCCCAGGGTCCTATGTTTGGCCCGGCCTAATATCTTAATATGACACATTAAGGCCTTTCAAAGGGTTTAATGTTCTCAGCAATGTTTTTACCCATGGTCAGATGTTCAATGTGTGTTTCCCTGGGTCCATATGTTGAAATCACCCAACCACAGTTTACAGCCTACTGATGTTATACTCCTTGAAACCTACGTCCTCAAATGTGCAGGCAAGACAGTTTCCTTGACCTCAGACACTGATACTCAGACACTCAGGGTTGGCCCCTTCTTGTCTGTCCTTTTTGGCTGTCTTTCCATTTCTCTCCAGGCAGTTCATGGGTGGAGCTGAGATCTTGTTAGAGATGCAACACACCTGAGCAGGCTGGGCTCAGGGGGCTATAAATCAGACCTGCAAGATCCTCTCACTCTCTTTGCCCTGGCCTGCTGACTGACATTTGTCCTTTGTTTGTATTTTGTGTTTCCCACTCATACACGCTTCACTATGCACACAGACATTGCATACATACTGACCTACTGACAGACATTCCCTTTTGTATGGTTTACTTATTTACTTCATTAAAATGTTTATTATTCCTTGCAGACTATGTGTGGTCTCCCTCTTTGTCAGATACTTCTGAGCCAGGTTGTGACATCCACAATCAGATATCCACTGTTTGTAAATAAAGCCTTGTCTTATAAGTTGGCTGAAGTGACTAGCTGTCTTACAAGCTTTGTTCACACGTGTGATAGATTTTTGAGAATGTTTTTTTTTTTTTAAGAAGTCATGGATTTCTGGTGCCACACCCATCTCAAAAAGGTTATACTGCTGTGGGAAATTGGTGGATAATGTGTGTTAGTATACAAAATAACACCTGTAATTAAAGTCCTTGTTTCAAGGGTTTGTACAATATATTACTATAGTACATATACTGTAAACCCATATGTCTTTCTTTACTTTTTAATGTTAGTGAACCATAATAATCCTCAGGCTGAACCTTGAGGATTTCGGTGATCCCCTGACCCTTCCCTCTGGCGTCACCATAGTGCCAAAATTTCCATTTGTTCACAATAAATATATAGATTGCCAGGAAATGTACTAATCACAATCATGCTCCCCAGACAGCCTAGTATCCTATAGGACAGGGGTTCTCAAATGTTTTACTCAAAGGTCCGCATCTGCTTTGCATTCAAGGTCAGAGGTCCGAAACGATTGGCAATAACAAAATAACATTTAACATGAACTCACATAACTTTTAAGCAACATACATTCAAGTTCAAGACAGTCAGGATAGTCAAAATACATTTGATCGTAGTGGGAGAAATGGCATTGTTTGCCTGCAATCAGTTGCTGTTCTGTGGATACTGCTGTTCGAAATGGCTGTGCTTGGTGTCATAGTGACATTTGACATTACCACCGTAATTACCACTCTTCACAATCCCTGTTTCTGTGCAAATCAAACACATGGGCTTTGTACTGGATTGGAGCAAAATTAACGCATATTTGTCTGTCCACTCCTCTTTGAGGATTCGATTTTCTTGGTCAACTTTTCTTTTCTTTGTAAATTTTAACAACAACATCTTCACATCATTGCCGACGGATTGTTGTGTTTACACCATGGATGTATTATATATATGAATTATACACCTATGGTTTATAGGTAGGCGACACATTGTCACAATGAATTAACATCACATCTCTTTTGATTTGGCCAGAACGAAACCGAGGCAGAAAAAAAAAAATCAAAGCGAGGCAGACACAGCTCAGACAGTTAGTCCATTCTGACTCAGACATATTCTTACAGCTACATTTACACTAACTAGAGAAAACGAGACACATTCTGTATCTGTGATTTAGGAGCTGATAGCAAATTCTCTGGTGTAACATTACTGCATGAACTCGGCAGCAACAACACACAGCACTCGTTCCAGCAGTTAACGCCGCCATGACAACAATGTCAACAGTACGGAAATAAGCCACATTAAACCACATTCATCTGGAGGATCGCTGTGAATGATCTCCAGCTACACTGTATATTCAACGTCACTACAATTTATTGATTAATATTGTATGTATATATTTCAAAATAGAAAACGTTACACTTCATAACGTATTGTATTCATAACACGAGGTTTGGGCTGGGTCCGGATTGACTTGCTGTTCAGTCCGGATGCGGACCGAGGTCCGGACTTTGAGAAGTCCTGCTATAGGAATTACGTGTGACCTTTTCTCTAGTGACAGACTCAAGACAAACTTTACATTTGTAGCATTGTGGCTCTAGGGATGGCAATGAATAAAATATCTCAACAAGTATTGGATAGGTTGCCAAGAAATGTGGTTAAGATAACCATGGTGCCCAGAGGATGAACCCTAATGACTTTGATGATTCCTTGACTTTTTCTCTAGTGTAGTTCAGAGTGAAATGTATCAGCAACTGTGCTATGCCATTCGATGCAGACATTATTGTCTTTGTGGACTTTGTTAATCCCGTGACTTTTACTATTTACTATTTTATGTGTTTCTTTTTGTCACAAGATGACTTTTTTCATTCTTAGTTCATAGAACAAAGCATAGTTAGACTGAGCAGTAATCACACCCATGGCTCAAAAGACAAAAATACTGCATCACCTACAAAAGCTCAAACTTCAACAGAGATACTGAGGAACAAACATCACTGTTTAACTGACAGTTGATCTCTGAGAAGTGCACTAAAAGCTCAAAACAAAATGAAAGCAAAAACTGAATACAGAGGGTTACAGCTTTAACTAAACAGGGCTGTGTAATGCTTTGTTTCTATTAGCTTTGTTACAGCTGACTGGATCTGTTTGGTTGGTTTCATTTCATTTGTGTTGCTGCCGATTTGCCAGTCAGCCATGGAGCAACAGGACTTGAAAAAGTAATCGAATCTCATGCACCTCACATTTTAGCGTCAGCACTAGACTGAGTGAATTGTGAAACAAACCACACATAAATGGCGGCCTCGTTATTATTCTTCACCTCATTGCTGATTTTGTAAAACAGATCTGACTTTAAGACATTGCTCACTGTTCGATACAACTGCCTCAGAAAAGTTTTTGCAGATCTGCAGGAAATATTATATTAGGAATCATTTTTCATTAATCGTTTATAAGTCTATATGTTGGGCTGGGTAGGGACACTTGGCGGTGGTCCAGCCAGACGGCAACAGTAAGTCTAAACCCTGCAGGATGTAGACAAAACCTTGTCTGATGGCCCAGTCAATGTTCTGACAGTACAATAAAACCATATTCAGGTTGTGTTGAGGAATTTATTCTGTTCAGCTCAGTAAGTAGGTAGTATTATATCACTCACAGCTGTGGTTACTTGATACTGCTTGCTGATGAACAGCTCCAGGGTGAATTAAGAAGAGAAGTATGGTGTTTTACTTACTCATTTGTTTGACTGCATTCCTTCTAGCTCTGAATTTGTGCATGCAGCAAGTCGTGCAGAGGAGAGAAGACATCTGAGATCTTCCACTTCAAACAAGGCTCCAGTAATCACTTTCATTGTGCACCACTGTCTCTTCTGCTATGGAAGATTCAGGGCTTCATTACATGCTGGAGTTCTCTACATATAATACCAGCCATTGCATACGACTGACTCAGCTCGCATTGTGAGATTGTGGTGAAATGACTGGAAAAGAATAGTTTTAATACAGGGGCTCTGTTGCTTGAGCTTATTAAAAATGGTAACTGTATATTGAGCAGCAGAGTAGAATACATAATGTATTCATAATGATAAAGCCAACAAGAAAAGAGTTAGTCCTACTAACCAATAGAGATTTAAGGTTGTAACTGCCTAAATCCAAGAAATGAAAGAACCTTTTTAAAGTATTAGGGTTTCAGTATTCTTTTTTTGTTACAGTTTCTGAAAACCAATGAAAAGACCCAAACCAACTATACCTTAGTCCCTCAGTGCTTTCCGACTTTATTACCCTGGCTGTGTGACACTATGTGTGTCAACTTGGCCCTGCCAAGCCTATTGGTTCCTACTGAAGATGCAAACCTTTAAGAACAGCTCACTAATAGAGTTTTGTGACCTAAATAATTTGGACTGTCTGTAATTTCTATCAAAAGTTATGCAAACAGGAGGAAATAGTGCATTTGTAGGACTTTTTTTCAACTGTGGATTAATACACACTTGGTGCGCTAGTGAGTATTTCTGGCAGCAGGACAGTGTGTGTGGGACTGAATCCAAATAAACTACAGTGTGTGTGTTCATGGTAATGAAGGAACATGTCAGCCAGTGCAACAGTGTGGCTCACTGATGTGTTTTTAATAGTTTCTGGGCAACAATGGAGCTCTATGGCACAGAGGAAGAAGATATATCAGGCGTTGGATACACACACAACACTTGTTGAATCAATTCATTGTTGGTTTTGGTGTTTTCACAGGATTTGTTGCTGGGATGGGATGCTGACAGTAAGAAAAAGATACAATATCACCAAACTTGTTTCTGCCACTGTAGCTTACATTGAGACAATCCCGCATACACCGCCTGCTGCTGTACATATTCACTAGAGCATAAAGTGTGTATTAATTCAAAGTTGAATTAAAAAACTAGTGTCCAGCTGTTTTATGAAATAACTGAGCCTTTTTTTTTATTAGACTATATATTTGTGACCCGATGAGAAAATCGGCCCCACTCTTGTGTCAGTTCGGTAAATATGAAGCTACAGCTAACAGCCTATAAGCTTAGCTTAGCACAAACACTGGAAACAGGGAGAAATGCTAACAGCAGTAAAACCACGTCTTTTTTACACTTTAGTTTTTGTATGGGTTAAACAAATGAGATATCGTGTTAATTAGTGAGCTTTAGAGGTGTTCTTAGGCAGATATTGTTAGCTTTTAACAGAGCCAGGCTAGCTGTTTCCCCCTGTTTCCAGTAAGCCAAGTTATCCACCTACTGGTTCTAGCTTTAAATTTAACAAAATGTCAAACTATTCCTTTAACAATTGACATCTTCAGTAAGAACCAATGGTGGAGCTGAAGAAATAAAAAGTATTTTCTTAAAGGAATAGTTTGACATTTTGGAAAGTGGTGAATAAAAAGTAGAATTGAAAAAGAAACCAGTTTTATGATGTGACAACACTATGATTATGGTTTGGTTAGGTTTAGGCACAAAAACAACTATGTTAGGTTTAGGGGTAGATCATGGTTGGGGTTAAAATTACTACTTTAGGTTTAGGTCAGGGAACCTTCATCGCCTTGGTTACACTAATAAACATGTCGTTAAGGTTAGGGAACAATCATGGTCATGGTTAAAAAAACATGTCGACCGTCGGTTTAAAATGAGAAACTGACAGCAGTCTCCAGTGTTAAAGTCTGATGTTTTGTTGACCCATCCATCCACCCAACCTCCTCCCTACACTGACTATGGCTGTGTTCAGAATCACCTACTAATGCACTATTCATACTAAGTATGACGTCAAACTATGTAGTGCATTCCAACTGCATAGTATGTGGATTTTGTGTACGCGAAAAATCCCCGAATGTTTACTAGATTAGCAAGAATTTCTGAGTTTACTGGACATACTCAACCGCCCCAAAATGCATTGCGTCTCTTAACTTGGACCAGTAATAGATTGGTGCAGGAATGAGTCCTAAAACCCGGAAATGAGTTAGCATTTTTGTACTTCCGGTTCCCTCGTTTCAAAGTCAGTGGGTTTCTTGAATGGGTTTTTGGTTAGATGCCTGGAATAAGGTCTGTGGTTAACACAAGCTTAAGAGATTTTCACATTTTGTTCTACGACATAAAATAAGTCAGTAAATACCCCACTGGTGAATTTTGAAGCTTTTACGGGTCTAAAAAAAGGCGGTTGCTAACAAGTGTCTAAATGAGACTACAGAGGTTGTCGGGGACATTAAACGTCATCACGCTGAACACAGAAACTCATCTACTCACTCGTCCACCTTTACAGAGTCGTTGTGTTTATACTCACAAACTATTCTAACTCAAACTTTCCCAAAGGCTTTTGTAGAAGAGGTAACAAGTTGGAAGCTTAGTGGTGGTGACGTAGAAGTCGTGACCGTGGTGTAGTTTGTTTATAGCCTAACGTTAGCTTTATATGTTATGCTTTTTGTTGACGGAACCAGGGCGATGCTAGGTTCCGGGTTGGCCTACAAAAATCAATTATCCCTGCAGCACTCTATGTTGTGATCGATACAGTCGTGTTCGTTGTCTGTATCGATGTTTTGCTTGAGTATTCTTCAGGGTGAACATATGGCATACTTAATAGTTCATTTAGTACTCACTGTACAAACATGAGAGTAGTATCAACCTTCTCATCTAACTCATATTTCATCTAACATATTTCCCAAAATGTCTCAGTAGTACTTTAACATGAAGAAATGAAACATCTCACCAGTGCATAACAGTATTCCCAAAATGATCCTGACTGGGCCCAAGCAGGTGCAAAAACATTCTCCAATTTATCAAAACTTCTGCATCTCACCTCTGTTCAATATGTTCAATGTTACAAAACCAAGTGGCTTTTTTTTAGCAGCTAGTCTTAGGAAATGATTGTTTCATTTGTAGTGAAAAACATGTTTACTGTGCCTTTGTGACTTCTGCTCATTTGTACTCTGGTTACAATTCCTTCCTACGTGCCAGAGTCATTCTGGCACGTAGCGGCAGCAACATCATCATGTTGCCCGTTTGCAGAGGCACCTTGGGAGCAAGGTTGTTAAGAACATTGAGTCAGTGAAGGGTTGTGTAGCTCTAATCTCTGTGTGGGAATTGGTAATCATGAGGTGGCAGACCATCGAACACAGATTGCCATGTCAGATAGGATTAAAGATAGCATCCCTTTGATTGATATGTTTGTGTGTGCTGCTGATGGATGCTGGTGTGACAGGAAGGGTATGATGACCTCTTGTACAAGAGGCAGTTTCAGGCAAACAATCAGATCGGTTAAAGATGTATCGGTTTTAAAAGTGTTCATAAGCCATGCCTCATGAAAAATGGAAATGGTTGCCGTCATATCACGCTACAACAGCACTATAGTGGCAATTTCATTGTTTTACTTTTATGCGCTACTATACAGCACTTTGATGAAAACTTTCTCAGACAGCCACCATGCATTAGTAACCATTGTGACAGCCATAATGCCTTTGTTGTTCCTTTTAGTCTTTGTAAAGCATGCCGTCCAGGGTTTTATTGGTGATTTATTGGACAAGTAGATGACGCAAAGTGAGTGGATTCATCTGATGTCTGAGCATTGTGGAAGCAAGCAAAAGAATATTTGGGACAAAACCGTGCAATAAAGGTTCAAGATTAAAATATGAATCCACTTGCCTCAGGACATCGAATATATGGAGTGCATGAAGGACCACTCACAGTCTGTACTGAAGAGGGAAAACACTGCGTCATGTTCACACTGTGTGTTCCGGAGCAATGTCTGCATTCCATTTGGCCATACAGCTGTGCTGCGTGTTCTGTGGTGGTGAGAGCGGGAAGACCTGCTTAATGGAGTGTTGTCTGAACATGCAGCAAGTTGAGTGGCTCAAGCTGTGGTAAGGGCAGCATTATGAACATGTCTGCTAATGTATATAACTTAACTGTGACCAAACTCTTTGCATCGGCCCATCTGCCCAAAATGTTAAGCCCACTGTAAAAGATATTGGGATTACTTTTGATTTAAACCTAAATTTTGGGCTCCAAGTGAAATCGCTGTGATTGACTGGCGGCCTGTCCATGGTGTACCCCACCTCTCGTCCAATGTCAGCTGGGATCGGCTCCAGCCCCCCCACGACCATCTGGATGGATGAAACCTCTGACTTAGTCGTGCTTTTCAACAAGAAAAACATTAGACCTAAATTAGACCTCTAGGTCAGTCTAAAGATATGCAAAGAGTCATCAAGTCTTTTATTAGCTCACATTTCAACTACTCTAACGCTTTGTTTACCTGCCTCAGCAAATTTGCTCTCTCGACTCCAGCTGGTCCAGAACTCTGCAGCGAGTCTTGCAACAAAAGCTAAAAGTAGACCACGTTCTTCATTGGCTGCATGTCACTTTTAGGCCTGATTTTAAAATTTTACTCTCAACATACAAGGCTTTAAATGATGACCCCCCTGTTTTATTTAAAGGAGATGTTTTGCCCTCTGACCTCTGGAGGGAGCCTCGGGCAGGGCTGTGGCCAGGTCAAATTTTTAACTGAGGTCCAGTCCAGTCGCAAGGGTTGAGGAGAGAATTTTTTTTTTCAATTTCCTGCAGTCTAGAGGGGCAGCTTCCATCTACTCTTAACTGTATATTTAATCTGTCTGATTCTCTGGCATGCAACAGGGTTGCAGTATTATTTCATTATTTATTCATTAAATGTGTGACGTGACAGTATCAGTAATGAAGGCCTTTTAACATTGAATTCTATGGTCTCTATGATCATACAGATTGAAATGTTCATATTAACAAAGACAGAGAGCTGGGCATGTTACCACTGCAGTGCTTGAGACATCAGATCATTTATTATTATATTGTTTTTATTATTTGAATAAATAAGCAACTTACTAGTCGCTGCGTGTACTGACCAAATAAAATCAACACATACACTGTCAGTCTGAAAATAGTCTTAAACCGTGGTATTCACAGGAGGCTCAGTTAGCGAACTCTGGTGGGCTGGTTGCTATGGAAACCGAGTACTTATTGACTCACTTCATATTTGCTCCAGTCTTCAGCTAAACTAATTGAAAAGTTTTCAGATCGATTAGAAAAACAGTGAACGCTGTAAAATAACATTAGCTAACAGGCTACACTGCAGACTACGTTGATTCATTTCATTGTGGTTGGATACCGTGACTACTAATGAATGCGAGCCGACATAACCCCTGAGGAAAATGCTGTTTTCCTATAGATTCATGTAGGCGATGTGTGTGACTATGTAGGCCTATACATGAATACCTGACGTTACTCACTCATATTGACGTTATCTCTTCCGACCTTCCCGGGCACTCACAGCGTCCAGGCAGGTGTGCATCTTAGATTTGGATTCACTCACTTTTATTTGCCTGTTTCTATAACTTCATATCCATGGTGAAACTAAATGTGATGTTACTTGTGCTAGAAAAAAATCTATTTCATTTACAAAAACAACCCAAACAAGAGAAGCTTGAGGTGTGTCAGACTGTTCCAAGGTCAAGGTTGAAATATAAAAGTTATGCTTTTGCTGCTCCTCGGCTCTGTAACAGCCTCCCACAAAACCTGACAAGCCATGTCAGTGCGCATCTTTAAGACACTTCTTATAACCCACTTGTATTCTGTCTTTTTCTTGATTTTATAACTTTTACTTTGTGAGTTACACACTATATTGTTTTCTATCTCCTTCCATTTTTCTTCTTCATGTAAAGAAAGTCATTTCTGTTTTGAAAAGTGCCATATGAATAAAGTTTGCTTACTTGCTTTATATCATGGAAACAACAAGCATCTACAGAGAAAAGCACCAACATCACTCCATTTTACAAGGAGGCTTTGAACAACCCAAGGCCTATTAATGGACATCAGAGCAGGAGCTGCATACATACATACATTAATCAAATAACACTTCCTATACAATCAACACCATGGCAGACAACCCATCAGTAATGTAACACAAACACACACAGCCACTGAAGTAACCAGTAGCCAGCAGACCAACAAACAAGTCAGTTTTTCCTACCCACGACCTGCTGGACGTGTGAATCCACTGTGTGTGTGTGTGTGTGTGGAGGGGGCTGGGGGGGTACAATAACTCTATAAACCTTAACCTTATTGTAGTGCTGTACAAAGATTGTCTGCACCACCTGAACTGGTTGGTTCACAACCAGCTGGGAACATGTCGAGCCTGTCTCCTAGGAATTGCCAATGTATGTTACCAATTTGTTTTGCCCAGTATATTTTAATGGAAACGTAATTGCTGCCTGTATGGTGTTTCCTGGTTAGTGCTACGTTTTTGTACCACACGCAAGTCATAGAGAGGTCATCAGGATGGATGATTAGACGTACAAAGCTCAAGACTTTGACAGCGGAGGGCAGGGTTCACATCCTGACTCCCATATCTGCTTAGGTTAAGGGAAAAAATCTCAGTTTGGGTTTAAATGTTGAAAAAGGTAACTCAATCTTTCTTGTGCTCAAGTCAGTGTTGACTTTTATATTATTTATATTAAAGACACAGGGAAATAAAACTACATTTTCCAAGTTGTAACCCTGTGTCCCTGTGGTAATGGTTTAGTATTTTCCAGAGATGGGACCAAGTCATTGTTTTGCAAATCACAAGTAAGTCTCACGTCTTTGTACTCAAGTCCCATACAAGTCCCAAGTCCTAAATTTTGAGTTTCGAGTCCTAAACAGGTCATAATATGCTCTTCACCAAATGTAATGCCATTTTAACAACAGAGTAATAATATATTAAATTTAAACAAATCAGGAATGCTTTTTAAAATGTGTATTTATTTGTTAAAACAAGTGCAACTGAACTTAATCATAAAAAAGGAGTGCTGACATTGCACTTTCATAGCATATAGCACTATTAACCAGTACCACAAGAGTGAATTTTGTATGTTGTCTTGTTTTATTAAAATAACAGACTTTTTAATCTTTGGGCTCAAGGGAAGGTATCAAGTATTTAAGTAAAAAGGCTCAAGCCCAAATGAAGTCATGAGTCATTGGAGTCGAGTTGCAAGTCTTCTTTGATTTTGTCAAGTCGGGTCTAAAGTCATCAAATTTGTGACTCGAGTCCACACCTCTGGTATTTTCATAACGAAATGTCTCTTTTCTTGGGAATGCTTAAATATTTTTGATGACTCATGTTGAACTCATGGTGCATACATCAATTTGTCCAATCAAAAGTGATTTGGGCCGACTAGCTAACACCGCCTGGTATTTAAACCGCATTTGACTGTTAGCTTCTGGGTCGTAGTAGCTAGCAGAGTGATATTATGGGTGATGGGATCTCAGTCGGCATAGACTTTACTTACTTTTCAGTAAGAACATGGTTGTGCTCCAGTTTATTCATTTCTCCCTCATCTTCCTCTTCCTGATCTAACAACACGAGTGAGGGAGGAGTGAGTGGAAGCCAACAGTCTTCTACAGCTCCCTATCCTGCTGTATTTGCTGAGCCATGCCCACTGATGCCCAGTGATCCAATCAAATCTGCAGGATTTTATTTACATCTACCTCCTGACTATACCCCGCCTACATATTCCATTTCACTGGGAAATATATCACATTACTGAGGATAAAGACGCTCTCACTGCTGTTTCAAATTGAAATCAAGACCCTAAAAAAACATCAGTGAATATTTTACTGATATGTTAAGTATCAATAGTTCACGACTTTGCAGGTTAATTAAAAACATTTCCTCATAAAATACATAATCTGGATGGAGTTACATTCCATCAAAATATATTTGCTGTTGTAAATTAGTTCATAAACCAAATTCCTAGGAAACAGTGTTGAACATGTAGATGCACCTACTCAGCAAATCACTACTACAAGTTTGTGTTCAGACCAGTGAACTGTGAAGGATGTACCATTAGACTTACAAGCTTGGCATGAGTGAACCTGCAATTAATGGAAGAATAGCTTGCAGTCAGTGATGTAGCAGTAAATGAAAAGATTATCTGAGACCCACAATTTTTGAAATCAACAATTTTTATTGTTGGCTTGGTTCTCATTCTCTCACCACAGCTGAGCCAACACATGTTGGTTAATCACTACATCTGCTGTATTTGCTGCTTTTGTTATATTCCTCACCTTAAGTCACCTTGGGAGAGCAGGGAAGATGCAACTTCTTGTTCTATTTACTAAATGATATCCGTTTATAAGACTATAAATAACATTGACCTACATTATGCTGGCACTTTTTACACTTGATACTATATTGATTTCAGTGATAGAACAATCTCTTCACCCATGTCTTTAAGTTTCCCCCTCATGCTGAACGTTGATGCATACAGACAACTGCACTGTTGTCTTTTCGCTCTTCCGAAGTGAATATTTATGATGTGCAACATATAAAATTCGTAGTTCTTTCACTGCTATCCTTGACCTGCTCAAAGGCTTTGAAGCCATTCTTCCCTCTGGGAGGACCTCCTCATCTGCTGTATTTCATGAAGCACAGCAGAATATAGTAAAGCCATTTCAGAATTATTCCCATTGACATGGAGGCGTAAAATACTCCATATTTTATAGCTCATACAAGCCTCCTAAAAATGCTTACAGTGCAAGATAGTTACGCCCCCTTCTTCAAGTCGTACACATCTTGAAAAGCATTTTTTCCTAAAGGTTCAACACCGCAATAACATGCCATTTCAAATAAAACATGAGTGTAGCTGTGTACTGTGTGACCACTGCTGCTGAATAATGAATAGCACAGCAACCACTCATCTGTCTTGTGTCTCCTGCTGTCTTATCTCATGGCAGCGTTTCATCCATTTTGCTCGAGAGCGCACTAAAGGTGGCAGACAGCCCTCGGCTTCCCGTAGTAGATGTTGAGTTTGTGACAAGTTAACTCCGGTACTAGTCGGCCCCGCTGAACAGAATGGAAAAAGAGCAAGCTGTTCTAGCCCATCAAGTTTAGAGGCACATTACCTAGGAAAAGACATCCAGGAAAACAGCTGCTGCAGCAGTCCTTGGTGGAGCTGCCGACTGGTCCCGCACTCTTTCACTGAGTTCCCATGTGGCCCCTGTGACACGTCATGCAAATCCAAATGGATGCCCCCGACTTTATAGGGGAAAATTAATGTGAATTTTCTGCATTTTGAGCAGCCTGTGCAACAACACCACATGGCACCATATGGTAGACGCACAGAGCCAAAAAGACGATTGGGAAATGTTAACACAGTCATATTTGTGTGGACAAGTTTTATTAAAGCATTCAAAGTGTTGCAAGAGTGAAACATTTAGAGCAGACAGGTTCTCATATGCAGTGAAACAGAGAACAATTAAACGCAATTAAAGTGGTCTTTTTCAGGGGCAGGCCCTAGAAAATCATTCAAAATCTGCTCCCCAAAATAGAGCTTTACTCTCTTACTCTCCCACATGTAAATGGACACAATTCCAGATGAAATAGCATGTAGCCATTCAGTTATATTCATTTCAGATTACAAAGAAATGGAAGGTGACAAGCTTTTCCAATTGCCTGGCCTTTCACAACTGATTATACATTTCTGTCTGGAGTTTTAAATTGCGAAAAATATTAAGCAATTTGCATATTATGTAGCCTCCACCTCCTCCCCAAAAACGCTTTGGTGGGAAGCTGACTGATGCATATGAATTCAACAGATAATTGATAATGGCTCTGCAGCATATCATCAGAATCTGTAAAATTAAGGAAGAGCGATGTTTACAAAAAGCAATCTGTTTGATGAGCGCTTCAAAATCAATTTCAAGCAACAAGGGTCAAAGCAGCCTCCCTTGATTTGACAATGGTACTGTAGCATACTGCTCCCCAGCTAAATGGTGGCGGGTAGATGCATGCAATTACCCAGCATAAAACACTCCTGACTCCCTCCTAATTATAAACCCTTGTGAATAATCACAGCCCACTGCAATTAATGGAGCAACTCTTCAGCAGAACACTGGAGAGAGCTACAGCTTGCACTGACGACGCATTTTAATTTTGCAGATTTCATTAGGCCGATCCATTTTTGAAATTAGACTTATGAAATGTGGCTGACCTTCTGATGCCACAGAGGCAGGCCCTGATTGCAAATCTGTCCCAACTATAACATGAAAAATGCTATCAACATCTTCTACATTTCTGTTTTAACAAGGTCCATAAACCCCCCAAAATTACTATTAAAACACCAAGATTTTGTTAATATTTAGTGAAACCTAAATAAATTAGATCTGGTTTGTTTCAGAAACACTGGACAAACTTTGTCTTGGCAGATAGATTGCTTTGAGATGCTGTATCTGACCAAACATATCACAAGAAAACAATGGCTGTGGTTTACACAGACCAACCTTTATCCTTCCAAATGTAATCAGTCCATTTGACAATCATTTACATGAGTCATGTGCAGAAAACGTTTGGAACAGATGGACCATCAAGCATCAACAAGGTGTCCAAATGACAAAAATCAAAAGGTGTAATACATCTTACCAACACCAACTAAAGTCTTACCAAAACATCCCTGGATCGTTCATAAGTGGTCCAGAATGCTGCTACAAAGACCAGGTCTTCAAAAAGCTCTCATGTAACTCCAGTCCTGATTTCTTTAAACTGGCTCCCCATCAATTCAGAATCCAATGCACGATTTGTGTGAACTTCTAGAGCACTGCATGGTTAGGCACTTTCCTACACTGGAAAGCCAATGAGGCCTTACATCACTAGTAGGTCTCCAAGGTCCTCTGATTAGGGCTGAAACTGTCTCTGGTTGGATTTAAGACACTGTGGACATCTTTAAAAAACAGATTAATCTGTTAAGACTTAGTTTTACTTATTAATTAATCACTATTGTTAAGAGGCGTTGTGTCGACTCAGCACGCAGAGACCAAACAAAGACTTGGATAAAACAGTTCGGCACAGTTTATTAAATGAACTGGTAATTTGAGTTCGAGCAGTGACTGGGCTTGGGAGAGTGGGCAGGCAGAGAACATCAACGTCAGGCCAGTGCCGGGGAAAAGGGATCAAACCAAAGCTGGGTAACCTCCAGGACGGAATGGGGGACGACCAGCACAGAAACTGAGTCAGAGTGGTCACTGGCATGCACGTAGAGGTTGACAAGGAGGGAGCAGAGCGAAGGTCCTGGCCAGGCAGAGAGTTCCAGGAGCAGCAATCTGGCGACGATGATGAGGGAGACCAGGACTTAAGTACTGGCAGAGGTGATTGTGAATTGGACGCAGCTGTCACGATTGAGCTGCAGCAGCCACCAGCTCCGGACCACACCCCTTGACCTAGATCACTCCACACAGGTAGACAGGGAAGACAAACAGAGACAGAAAACACAACCCCCAAACAAAAACCAAGGAGAGCCCAGCCATTCCATAACAACTATTTAATGTATTATCTCTATAAGCCGATGTAAACATGTTAAAATTGGGGTAATGTGCTCTTTTTTACTATTTACTATTTGCTATGTTAAAAAAGAGCATTGCGATAGTCCAGATGAGAGAACATCAATGCATTCATAATTTCTTTTGCACCAGGTAGAGCACGATATGGTCTGACCTTTGCAGTATTTCTGTTTCTATTTCTTTCGCATCTGTGTTAAAGTGCAGTCTTACTGATGAAGTCAATATGCTTACTAAGGTTTAAATCATTGTCTGTGATGACAACCAGGCTTTTTGCATTAGATTGAGTCCACTTAGAATTTTGTCTCTTTCAGAATCACCTACAATAACTATAATTTCATGTTTTGTCCTCATTTAATTTAAAATTACATATCCAATCAATCTTAAGGCATTCTGTTAAAACAATTTAAATTATTAGGATCATCAGGCTCTAACAATGTGTACCAAGTATTGAATCCTGTGGAACACCATATGGAAATGTAATGGATATTTGAAACATGGTCACCAATACCTACAAAAAACTGTTTTGGGGCTTTCCAGAGAAACCAGCTACATCTTTCAACCTATCTATCAGCACAGTGTGATTAATCTATCTATCAAGAAGGACCAGTACGGAGGCTTTGCCTATATCAGCACTTTGTCTGAGGTAATGTAAGACTTCTACTAAGACAATTTCTGTGCCATGACCTCTTCGGAATCCAGATCAAGTCTGATCCATAATGGTGCTATATACATACATTTTACTTACTTACTTCATGGATTAAAGAAAAAAAATGCCAGTGACCATTTATAACAGCAATTATGCTTTTTACAAAATGGTAATTGGCTAAGTAAATCAGTAGTACATAAATGTAATTTGGCCAAGACAGGGATGTTACATGAGGCACATTATACTGACTAGGCTGTTTCTGATCATTAAATCATTAATTAAATGAAAGGCTTATTATGAATACATCTAACTCTGTACCAAAGAGACTGTTGGTGCTTAATTTTTAACCTGGAGGGTAGTGTCATCCAACATTTAGATTATGTTAAAGGAGTAGTTTTTATAAAAGATAAAATAAAGATTTTGTCATTATCTAGTACCCTTTATTCAAAACAAATGAACAGCAGCCCATGCTTACTTGATCACTCACTGAGGTAGAGAATGAACATGCTGCACATCCTCATTTCTGTTTCTACATAGGAACTAAATCCATCACGCTCTGGAACGTAAAGGATCATGATTACTCAAAATGTCACTTTAACTGTGTGTGTCCTCACCTCCTCTGTTATCTTCACCCACTGTCATTTGTCTCTTTAATTAATGCTTTACACAGTGCGCCATTCTATACAGGAAATAGCTTTGAAAATGGGCGTTATTTTTATATGAAAAATATACATTCATTATTTTAGCCAGTAAGAAGGAATCCTGGTAGGTTTCAATTTAACAGCCATTACCAGGTGAACCAAATAGCTAATTTTAGACATAGTGCAGATATGAATCTACTACTCTAACTTATACTATTTATTGAAAATAATCTAAAATTGATCCAAACTTGAAATTCTTGCTGCCCATAGCTTCAAATATAAATGATGAATGAACGCATCAATACAGCACTGGCCCCCCATGATATCTTCCTTACACCAGAGGTCTCTTATCAATTTTGCAGGACTGTCACTATCAGGTCCAAATGGCAATAAAAAGTTCAGTGACAGTATTGGATCAAAGTTGGGAGATTGTAAGGCAAAGGCTTCTCATATGCAACTCTGCCCCTTGAGCCAAGATGGAGGGACTGATAAGAACCTGACCCCTGGCGGCTCAATGCAAAATGTATTAACATACTATGTCGTTACCTCATATTGGGCCCAGTATGTCCTGCAACTGGAGAGGAGGAAATAGAGTTATAGCTGATGTCTTATTGCACAGTATATTCACCCTCCGCACTCACTGTGGGAGACAATACTGTGGCCTTTGACCCGTGGGAGTGGGGGAGGGGTTGGAAACAGGAATGACTGAAGAAAAAGGAGTTGACTTTATCCACGGAATCCACAAAGGACTGTAGAGTAAACACTGTCAACATGCACAAAACTGAACTAAATCCACAAGAGAAGGTGTTTTCACTGCATGTCTGACACAGCCATGACCCATCTTCCCACAGAATTATTTTTTCCATTGTTAGTAAACCTATATTGATAAATGCAGCTTTAAAGTACACATAGCTGATAAAACTAGAGTGCTTGCACTTAAGAAACTTTACAGGGGTATACAGGGTGTTTACTAGTAATGGAGTATTTTTGCATTGCTTTATTGCTAGTTTTACTTAAAGTCTGGTGATATTCAAATCCCATGAAAAGACCCAAACCAACATAGTATTGATCCTACTAACAAGTATTGTGTTTGTATCACAGCCTGATATATCTTCTTCCTCTGTGCCATAAAGCTCCATTGTTGTCCAGAAACTATTAAAAACACATTAGTGGGCCACACTGTTGCACTGGCTGACATGTTCCTTCATTACCATGAACACACAGACTGTAGTTTATTTTGACATCACACATACACCATCCTGCTGCCAGAAATACTCACTAGAGCACCAAATGTGGATTAATCCACAGCTAAAACTAGTTCCCAACAAATTCACTATTTCCTCCTGTCTGATTAGCCTTTGCTAAAAACTACAGTGACCAGCTGTTTTAAGAAACTACTGAGCCTTTTTTTTTTAAATGAAACTATTTATAATATACTGTATGACCAATTTGTAATTAAGTAGGAACCAATGGGCTAGGGACTGAGGGCCATGGACAGGGAGAAGTAGGAAAGTATTGCAAGATGGACTAACATTGTTGCCACCAAAATGTCTCTTTCCAGCTGAGGAGTAGACATAAGAGTTATATCACTTCCTCCTTCTAAAAGTGTACACATCTTTGCATTAACTGGATTCATCATACAGCACATACAGTACATCACTTGACATCCACGTTCGTGAAATTATAGCTCAGACTCTAATGTGCTGTATAATGTTCTGCCTTTCCTTCTCTCTGTCTTGCTCTCTCTGACTGGTGACTTGACTCACAGTGCCCTCTGGGATAGCGCTTGCCTTTAAGCCTGCACTTTAGTTGACTCTGTTTCGAATGGCTGAGCAGCGTCTCGCCCTCACAGAGTTTCACTCACTAGGAACTGCAAAAAAATCGAGGCGCAGTGCATGGGGTCGAGGGCTCGGAGGGAGCTTTGGGGAGCGGGGTCGCCCTCAAGTAAGAACTGTGACTGGATGCAGCTAGTCAAGATGCGGTCTCTGTGGGTTTTGGGAAGGGACTCTGGGAGGAAAAGTTGGTGAAGCAGGTGGAGGGAAAGAGAAATCATACCCAATGTATCTTGTAGAATACACTGAACATCAGGGCCCATATTTATCCAGCATATCAGCATCACTCCAACAGAAATCGTGTTGCTCAGAGTAGAACTTGAGACCAATTTATGAAGTCTCCTACAATGACTTTTGTTGGATGAATGGACCTGCAGCTGAATGATGTGATACACAGCACAGGTCACTTTGTATGAGAGTACTGAGGGTCTAAGGATAGAGGGTACAGACTGTAAAGCCCCCTGAGGCAAATTATGACTTATGATATATAAATAAAACAGACTTGACTTTCAGCAAGGAACAGGACTACTCCTAGGATAGAGTGTGACATTGCAGTTTTACGAAACTCTGCAAAGTAAAAATTATGATGACATGTTGTAGTTCTCCGACAGTTGTGGTTTGAAATTTTCAACACTGGTAAAAATGCAGAACATTGCACCACATTTCTATGTGTATGGGCAAATAACTTAGTTAACTTACCAAGATTAAAACTTCATATGCAAAAATATGAAGACAAAACTAACTAAAATAAGCCATATAGACTGTAAGTAAACATTGGTAAGCCATTCATGTGACTTAAAAAAGAAACGTAGCCTCTATGCAAATTAAAATAGTAGGTCATTTGACTCAGTTGTGTGAAATTATCGTATGAGCCCTGTCCAATGTCACATCATTGTATAGGCTATAAAAGTGCAGCATATTGTACACATTGCACAGGCACACACAGCGATGATGTTAAAAACTCTCTGGCTGACTGTAGCATTTTCTACACACCCCTTTTATGTTCCCTCCATGCAATGAATGAAATTTATTTCCCAGTCTTGGGAAATGCACTATAACAATACAATCATACTGTATATCTCAAATATAATAGCCCCACTATTATTTGAAATAAAAAACAAAATAATTAACTAGGTAGAAGACCCTATTTTATATGTCTTTCATTATGCAAGTGACAATGACTTCATGCGTCTTGGGTGGATCGGATAGCTATCCGAAAAGCTAAATGTAAATGCATCCAAGAAGCATTCAAGACAGACTGAAATCTGATTGCATTTTAGCCAGAAAGGTGTAAATGCATCCGTGTCTCCAAGACACATACGTAATCTTTACTCCTCTCATAGTGTAACTATGTCAGTAAGCAGTATCCACTCACTGTCTGATTTTCTTAATACATCCATAGTCTGTCTCCTCTGTCCTTGTGATAACGACAGCCAAATTTACACTAAAAGTACAGAAATTAGCCGCCGTTCTCTGTCTCATTAAAACAACAATGAAAAACTGCTCCAATGATTTCAACACATACGATTACATACAAGGCACACAGAGCTGCCGCCGCATTTATCTGATCCCTGATCAGTCCAACCACTGAATGATCTGTGTTGGTGTGAGAGCACTGATCTGTATGAGTGAGGGAGTGGCGGGGGCAAAGAGAAGACACTCATAGGTCATAAATACTATTCATTCATGCGTTTGTGTTTGTGTTTTGATAGTAATGCTAGTCAAGTCAATTGTATTTATATAGCTCGATATCACAAATCAGGGGCGGCACGGTGGTGCAGTGGTTAGCACTGTCGCCTCACAGCAAGAGGGTTCTGGGTTCGTACCCGCCGGCCGGCTGGGGCCCTTCTGTGTGGAGTTTGCATGTTCTCCCCGTGTCTGCGTGGGTTCTCTCCGGGCACTCCGGCTTCCTCCCACCATCCAAAGACATGCAAGTTAGGTTAATTGGTGATTCTAAATTGTCCGTAGGTGTGACTGTGAGTGTGAATGTTTGTCTGTCTCTGTGTGTCAGCCCTGTGATTGACTGGTGCCTCTCGCCCAATGTCAGCTGGGATTGGCTCCAGCCCCCCCGCGACCCTCTAAGAGGATAAGCGGTATAGAAAATGGATGGATGGATGGATATCACAAATCATAATTTGCCTCAAGGGTCTTTACAATCTGTACAACAAACAACACCCTCTGTCCTTAGACCCTGGATTCGAATGAAGAAAAACTCCCCAAAAAACCCTTTTAACAGGGAAAAAATGGAAGAAACCTCAGGAAGAGCAACAGAGGAAGGATCCCTCTCCCAGGACGGACAGACATGCAATAGATGTCTAGCTAAACTGTTATTGTAACTAAAGTGCAGAAGTTCTTCTTCTGGCATTTGTGGCAGTTACCAAACAGCTTCAGGTGCATTACCACCTCTCTCTCTCTTTGTGTGTAGCCCGGGAACAAACAGATTGCAATTAGATCAGAGACGCATACATGTGGCTAAATGTAAATTAAGGTGTCTTAAATCTCATCTGGATTTTATCCCGATACAAGAAACTTGAAATGACAAACTGAAATGGGGCCATAGTGCGTTCTCACTGAGGACCCTTTGAGGACAAAGTCAGTCTCAAAAATTATTTGGTTTTTGACCAATTTGAATAAGCTCATCAATCGTTCCCAAAACATCTCTCCTCTCACATCATCTCTCTGCCTGAATGCCATCTCCTGGCAGCGCCCAACAGGTTAGGACACCTCTAGCGGTCTATCAGCAGAGATAGGAGTGATTTTAATAAAGCAAGTTGATAAAATGCTTTTAGTCCTAGTCCTAAAAGTGGGACCAAAAATGCGTCACTCTGAGAATTTTTGCCCAGTTAGGAGCAATTTCCTACTCTGTGCCATCTGATAAATACGGCCCAGAACAGAATAAAAGCATGTGGGTGGATTTTTCCTCTTCGGATGGCAGCATGATTTTATCCTGCTGTGAACAAATATTCCCTTCCTTTGGATCCCCCCCATTTCCAACAACTAAATGGCTACCAGCGTTTGAGACTTCCCTCTCCTCAGATGTTGCGAGGCCCGAATGAAGACAAACAATATGTCATGTAGCAGCTCCTGAAGCTCTTCCCCCTGTGATCACTTTACCATACCAGAAGAAAGGCTGACAGAAGATCAGAGTGCAACTTTGCCATCTTTGTAAGGCTGGTTTGATGTTGCATATCATACACACATGAACAGCTTTGCTTCAAACCCCCCCACCCCAATACATCACAGCCGCGGGGCATTTACTGTGAAACATGAACACGTGGAGGCGGAGGGAGTCAGTTTAGTTAGGGGAGAGATTTTCCTGCATGTCAGGTGATGGATGTATGAGGAATGATTCAGGGCTGCAGGGATGAGGAGAGCCTTCAGAGCAGCTTGGAGGTAATTCTACTTTTGGTTCCTCATCTGTCCAGTTTTGGTTCCAATGCTGCTGTTAGTGGATACTGCAAAGCTGTTCTTCAGAGACATACAGGCTCTTTCACTGTAGAAGAAGAATAGGAAGAAAAAAATGGTTGAAGAATAAAGGTGGTATTACTTCAATAATCCAGCTGTTGCAGAAGTTTGTTGTTTCCAGAGTTGTACAGAACTTTCAGTCAAAGCAGAAGTCTTCGCAGCTAGTTAGAAATATAATTTACATTGCCTGCAGGTAAATGCAATCGTTTGCTTTAAATTAACTCTAAGACAATTATAGTAATGCAATGCTTATATAATAATACAATTTAAAATTTTGCATTTCAATCAAGCAATCTTACATATAACTTATAAATGCTTAATTTTCTCCACTACTTTTATTATTATGGTGACAAAACACTCCTTAATTGATTTAACATGGTCACACTGATTGAGTTTATTTTTATCAGTGTAAAGAAATATTTAATCACCCACCCAAGGTGCACATTGATAAAACACTGCCGCCACCAGTGTTAGCCATAACATACTGTATATCTCTGCTTAGTTTGAATGTTAGTCTTCGCTCTGAGTGTCTGGTGTAATGGCAGTCTTGTACACCAGTGATTCCAGGGGTACTTGTAACTTAGGGGGTACTTCTGCAGTTGCTCAGGGTATGTGGAAAGGTTGTGGAGTAGCTCAACTCATTTGAAAAAGTTTAAATTACAATTTAAATTAAACATACATCCACTACCCATCTACCCCTCCCCTGCCCCGTCTCCTCTGCAACCATCATTACCATCTACCCTCCCTGCCTGCAGCCCCCCCTCATCTCACCACTCACCACAGCCCTCAGCTTACAGCCACTTAATACACCCACACCACAGCCTGGGCTGGGCCCATCTCCCCATTTCACACCCGCAAACACCCCCCATTCAGCCCCCATGCCCCCTACAAGCTCAACCGGGCTGTTCCTCACAACATCTGAGGAAGATAATGGTGAGGAAGGCGACGGGCCCAGAGGGCATCAGCTCCAGACTTCTGAAGTCTTGTGCGGACCAGCTGTGTGGGATTGTTGAGCACCTGTTCAACCTGAGTCTGAAGCTGGGGAGGGTGCCAAAACTGTGGAAAACATCCTGTCTGGTTCCTGTGCCGAAGACCCCACACCCGAAGGACCTGGCTATAGGCCAGTGGCATTGACCTCTCACCTGATGAAGACCCTGGAGAGACTGGTCCTTGTCCACCTGCGTCCGCTGGTGAGCCCATGTATGGACCCTCTGCAGTTTGCCTACCAACCCAGCATTGGGGTGGATGACGCTGTCATTTACCTACTTCAAACATCCCTCTCTCACCTAGAAAAGGCTGGAAACACTGTGAGGATCATGTTTTATGATTTCTCCAGTGCTTTTAACACCATCCAGCCCAGGATTCTGGGGGACAAGTTGGAGCACGATGGGGTGGACCATCACCTGGCAGCATGGATCCTGGACTATCTCACAAACCAACCACAGTATGTGAGGTTACAGGACTGTGTGTCTGACACACTTCTCTGCAGCACAGGGGCTCCACAGGGAACCGTTCTGGCGCCTTTCCTGTTCACCTTCTACACAGCGGACTTCACCCATAACACTTCGAACTGTCACCTGCAGAAGTTCTCTGACGACTCTGCCATCATCGGCCTCATCACCGACGGGGATGATAGGGAGTACAGAGAACTGACCCAGGGCTTTGTGGGTTGGTGTCAGCAGAACCGCCTCCAGATCAACATGAGTAAAACCAAAGAGCTGGTCGTGGACTTCGGCAGGCGCAAACTCCCTCCACCTACACCAGTGAACATCCAGGGAACGGACATTGAGATTGTGAGATCGTACAAGTATCTGGGTGTTCACTTGAACAACAAACTGGACTGGTCAGACAATACGGACGCTCTGTTTAAGAAGGGCCAGAGCCGTCTCTTTTTGCTCAGGAGACTAAGGTCTTTTGGAGTGCAGGGTGCGCTCCTGAGGACTTTCTATGACTCTGTGGTGGCATCAGCCGTCTTGTATGGGGTGACCTGTTGGGCCAGTGACATCTCTTCCAGGGATAGGAAGAGACTGGACAGACTGGTAAAGAAGGCCAGCTCTGTCCTTGGATGCCCTCTGGACCCAGTGGAGGTGGTGGGAGGCAGGAGAATGGTGGCCAAGCTATCATCACTACTGGAGAACACTTCCCACCCCCTACATGTCACCCTATCAGAACTGGGCAGCTCCTTCAGCGACCGGCTGCTCCACCCGCGGTGTCTGAAGGAGAGGTACCGTAGGTCCTTCCTGCCTGCTGCTGTCAGACTCTATAATCAGTACAACTCCCGGTAATCTACACTTGACTGTCAGTGTGCAGACTATTCGCTACTATACTTCATCTGCTGCTGTGCATTATCTTCATGCATATATTTTATTCATGATGTTATCTACTTCATATGTTGCTGTGAAATATTTTCATGTACATGTATATTATATATGTGCAATATTTTTATCTTATCTATTTGTTCATACTTACAACTGCACTCAGTCACTCTATTATTTATTTCTGTCTATACTGTGTACAGGACTATTTTTCTATTTATTTTTTATTGTATTTCTATATATGACATTTTTGCTGGCTGCTGTAACGCTGAAAATTTCCCCGCTGTGGGACAATAAAGGCTTATCTTATCTTATCTTATCTTATATTGAGTCAGCTGTAACACCTGAAAACCACATGTTGAGAATGCCTGAAAACTAATTAGCAGGCGAGTGGGGAAGTTGAAACAGTCATGTAGAAGTGATGGATGAATGGTTGAAATAGTTAGCTTATAGTAATGGATACACAGTGGAAAAAGCTAGTTTAAAGTAATGGATAAATGGTGAAATAGCTCAAAGTAATGGCATGGTTGCCAACTTTGGGTACCTGGCTGGAGTGAGATTTTGATGCCATGGGCTTAATCATGCATACGCACATGCGCACTTTATCACATGCACATATTTGGACTCAATTCACCATCAGGGTTTAAAAAAGTATGCACCTTACACATGTGGCGAGAGCGGGACCTTATATTGTAAGATTTAAGGATATAGCCTGACCATGCCACCCTGGGAAATACTCACAATTTCACAATATTAGACACACACTAACCCTAAAAAGGGCACACAGGTTCATTCACTAATGAAAGTCAAAGACGTGTTGTCTCCACTATCAAAACTACTCTGTTTTAATGAATACTCACAAGTAGAAAGAACCAGAAATAAACAAAAAGAAACAAAAGAACACAAGAACCTATCCTGCTCCAGACACATAGCCAATAGATGAACACACACACAAATGTACACATACATGTATGACCACACATACTCACTTAGCCAAATATATACATGCTCAGTCATTTCCTAAAACAGCTGGGAACTCTAGTTTTCATAACTTTTCAAAATGGAGTAAATAATGCATTAGTTTAGACTATTTTAAGCCACAGATTAATACACATCTGGTGCTCTAATAAGTATTTATGGGCAGTAGGACGGTGTATGCATGAACGGATTATGAGACAATGGGCTGCTGGGCATGGACATATAAAAGGCCCTCCCAGACTGAAAAAGACAAACACTTCTACATCTCATTGTGATCATCTTGCGTCCCTTTGGGGTAATTTCGAGGTAATTTCGAGTCTCCTTGAGGGTGTTTTCCATCTCTTCTTTGGGGTCGCTTTGTGTCTTTGGTCAGTTTTGTGCCAGGTTGTTTTGCGTCTCTTTGTGGTTGTTTTGCGTCTGTTTGTGGCCTTTTTGACTTTTTGCAGGTGAAGCCTTATTATTCTAGGGAGGACACACCCTACATACAGGATTAAGACCAATCAGGCTTTAAATTCACAGACAACACTTGTTAGTAGGATCAATTCATTGTTTTCATTGGATTTGTTGACAATAACAAAAATACAGAATATCACCAGACCTATCCTTTAAGTTTCAGATATCATTGATTATTATGCAATCTGGTCAATTCATCCATTATTTAAAAGATCAAATACTGGAATAAATACTGAGAACACCTGCATAATCTCTATGTATTCAAGGCTAAAGCAGCATTTTGTGGTGGTAATACTGTACAGATACTGTTTAGAAAAGGAAAACATGGAAGCATAATTGGTGATATCACCATGGGTTTCTGAAGGGACTGTTTGAAGACCAAATCTGACACGTCACAGATATCTTTGTCACTTACTCAAGCCAAAAAATCTAAATTTTGCTTTGTGTCTCTTCCTGCAACAGGATGCATGTCTACGTGCATGACTAATATTCAGAAAAAGCGTCTTTGCAAATATTTTATGAGCAATATATTCAACATGTTTGTTAGGCCTCAAGAATACACACAATATATTTCTGTGAGAAACACTGAATGTATGCACGTTTACAACTGAAAATTCTACGTTTAATGTTTCCTCCGTGTCACTGCTCCTCGATTCCAAAGATTAACACTAAGACACACATTAGAGGAGGCAAAATAAACAACTGAGACCTCAGCTTTTTTACAGGCAAGGAAAAGGTAGGACTCTTTGAATAGAATCCAGGGCAGTCAAAAGATTAAATGGAGCCAACATGTAGAGGCCAGTATTGGTATGTGCTTAAACTACCATAGATACACCTCTCTGTTGGTTGGTCAGTCCCAGAATGTACAGAAAAACAGTTTAAGCCCAGTGACTCAGAGTAATGGGTTGGTAGAGCAGAGGTTATGCATATGAGAGATCGCATTTGACACCAAGCTTTAAGTATGGCAGAACGTTTATTTACAACTGGTGTAAGTATACTCCTGTATGAATCATAATGTTCTTCTGTTTTATAAATATTTTACACAAGGTTAAATTTTAAAGATATGCAGCTTCAAGCTTTCATCTTTTCCTCCAGGCCATTTCTGACCGACTCGTGTAAACCCATCACAGCTGGACACGCTCTTGATTGGCTCCCCTGAAATCCTTCAAGTCAGGTCAGTTTGCAGTTTTGAACAGGAGAGGCTCACCTCAGCAGGTTTACCTCAGTGGACTTAGAAGTCATACAGGGTCCAGTATCGAGACTGTTCTGACTGTGAGGATTTTGTCTTCAAAGTCACAGAGTAAAACTCTTTTAACAGAACTAATGGTCATTTCCAAAATATCACAAATTATGTGTTTTTTACACTGAGCCACTTCAGAACAAAATTCCAAAACTGAATAACATGAGCATTAAAACAAAGCAGCTCTTTACTTGATTATTTATCTTTGGGTCTTCTCAAGCGAGTGTTAAATCACTTCATGTCCTATTCTGTATAATGACCACAACAACAGAGCGCAGGACAGGACACAGGTCATCTCTGTCCTTGTCTCAGCTTGTCACATAATCCTCGCAGACTGTTTGGTCCTTCCTCTCTCTAATGAATTAATGATAAGACAGACATCTCGCTCTCTTCAAGGCTCTTCTCTCAATACACAACACACCTCTCTGCTCTGCTTTTTTCTCCTTCTCCAAGAGCCTTGATTCAACCCCTCAGCGGGGTTTTGTTCGGCCGTTGGTAGCAGCTTTAAAAACAAACACTGAATTTTTCAAACCAGCACCGTTTCCCTCACACCAACAAACATTTCTGCCATAGTAAGAAGTCTGGTGGACATGTTTAAAGTAGTAATCCTTGAGATTTCAGTCCTGGTTGATTTGGCGACACCTGTGGTTACCATGGTAACATCAAGTGCGGTTTAATACTACAGCAAACACTCATTGAGCAGCTACTTGGTGAGAAATACAAGAGCAACTAGTTTAACAAACTCAGGTTGTTTTAACAAAGAAGTCAATAGTTATGGCAGCATATTGCTGCCACGCCAGAAAAAGAACTGATCAGTATCACATTATAAGATGAACATTTTATTGTTAAGCAAGATTTGTTTCACATTATAACAAGATATTTTAATTAAACATACATCCACATATTGAGTCAGCTGTAACACCTGAAAACCACATGTTGAGAATGCCTGAAAACTAGTTAGAAGGTGAGCGGAAAAGATGAAACAGTTAGGAAGAAGTGATGGATGAATGGTTGAAATAGCTCAAAGTAATAGATAAATTGTGAAATAGCTAAAAGTAATGCATAAATGGTTAAAACAGATAGCTAAAGGTAATGGATAAACAGTTGAAACAGTTAGGTAGAAGTGATGGATAAATGGTTAAAATAGTTAGCTTAAAGTAATAGATAACAAGTTAAGCTTTAGCTTAAAGCAATGGGTAAATTGTGAATAGCTAAACGTAATGCACAAATGGTTGCATTATAACAAGATATTTTCATGTTATTACGACATACTAACTTCACACATCAAATTATAACAATAAATTTTTCTTGTAATAATGTATTATTTATCACGTTATTTTGTGTTATAACAAGATAAATAGTATATTGTTATAACAAGAAAGGTTTCTTGTTATTGACAAGATTCTTGTTATAACGTGATAAGTTTGTATGTCGCAATAACTTGGAAATATCTTGTTATAACAAGAAACTTTACACTTTATATCATGGCTGATCCGTTTTTCTTATCCTGGCGTGACAGCAATACGCTGCCATAAATAATAATTGCAACCGTGATCTAACTTCATGATGCACACGGCGCAAGTAGTTTTCCACACCACAGTGGGGCACAGTAAAGTTGGTCACCATGCTGAGGAGTTGGAGGTGTGCAGCCCATCTAGAACTGCGTTTCCTGTGGCTGCTTCACAATAAAAGCCACCTTGTGTTGCGCCAGTTGAACGGATTTCTGTTTGCATTAGCAGTAACTTAACACAACTCTGATACTGCTGTAGAAGAGTGAACAGAAAGAAGTGAGGGTGTTATCAAAGAGATGAAATGACACTAGAGTTTCCTGTGAATCCTGTTTTTCCTGTGAAAAAATTCTTTTTGCAGCACAGATGAACTTGAAATATCTCAGTGAGTCAGAATTACCGGTACCCCATCAAAGGAAGAAGAGTTGTTTGGTCAACTGGAAAAAATATGATTTGATGCCAGATTAATTCTAATCTATCTAATCAAATATTTTACTTTGTTACATGTATAAAATCTATGAAGCAGTTTATTAAATATCTAAAATATTTGAAATCAGACTAAATCAGTCTATCTAGCCTAAATCAATTTACTTTATTCAAAGCCTTCTGCTCCTGTATATTGATTGATATTTTTTTCACATTTACTGACATAGAGGGGACCTGTCAACCAATCATTGTAGACAAATTAAGTTTCCATTGAAATGTAACGCAAATTTTAACAAAATTTCCCGAAAATTGGTAAAAGAACATACAAATAATGTACAAATAAAACCGTTTCCATTCCATATAATTTTCAACTCCATTTTTTTTTCTATGCAAATTGAGAATGCACACAAAAACAGGTCGCCGCATGTGTTTATTAGTCAGCCTGTTACTTAAACTAACATTAAATTTATATAGGCAAATTGTGCTTTCATGTTCAGACTTCATAGAGGAAGCAAACATTTAGCTCTGCGGCTACTGTAAAAATAGTGCTGATATTTCCAGAGCATTTTCTGCATGACTGGACACGACTGGGGAAAAAAATGCACATAGAAATTGACGCAATCGCAACATTCTGTCGAATGCAACCTGGCAATGATCAAACAGTGCAATGCAGCTCGGTAAAAACCAAGACATATACATCCACACCAATAAGCTTGCCACATGGCAAGCCATAATGCTTGCTTTTGTTCCAATCTCTCTGGCTTGCAAAGGGAATACAAAATGTCAAATATTCCTCAAATAACAGAATAATTACAGCAGCACCGGGATCAGCAGGGGGCCAGGCTTGGTCTCCCCTCCTGTTGTGTCTCGTCGGATTTGTTAATTGTATCTCATGTCATGTCTTAGTTTTAGTTTTATGTTAAGTTGAAGTCACTCATGTCTAGTCTCGTCCTGCACTTCCTGTTTTATTTTGTACTCACCTTTCCCTCTCGTTTCAGACCCTGACTTCCTCCCTTTGTGTGATTTTCCCGCCGTTGTGATTGTCTACCCCACCCCTGATCTCACCTGTTTCCCCCTACCTCATGTATAAATAGTCCTTGTCTTCCTTTGTCCTGTGACAGTTTGTCTTGTTTTGTCCGTAAAAAGATTTGAGTCAAGAGTACCAGCGAGTTTCCATGCATCAGGTTTTGCTTCAGTCTATGTTATTTTTTGATCCTCCTTGTGAGCGTTTTGTTTTGTACTTTGTATATCCTCCTTGTGAGCGTTTTGTTTTGCACTTTGTATATCCTCCTCGTGAGCGGTTTTTGTTGAATTCAACTTCAGTAAAAGATTTGTTGATACACCTTACACTGTCTGAAGAGTCGTGCACTTGAGTCCACCAGTTTTGTGTCGGAGTTCGTGACACCTCCCAAACAAAACAACACAGATCAGTGGCTCTCCTGATGAGGTGGCAGCACTCAAGAAACAAGGTATAAACACTACAGGAATATGTTAACTGGGCTGCCTCTGCACATTGAACCGTGGCTGTAAGTGTCATGTCTCGAATATGTGGCTTCTTTTTTTTTTTTTTTTTAGGTTATGTTATGAAATTACACCTTGGATGTGACTTTCTCTTATAGGACTGAGGGAAATGTGGATTTTAATACCATGTTCTTATCTCATAACTTCACAGGGTGCATGAAAATAAGTTTTAACTATATGAGGGTCAGCCTCCAACACACGCACTACAATCGCTCCAGCACCCAGTAGCCGTCTGATAAGGCAAACGAAGAGGATTTTGATCTCCCCTTCATCTTATCTGCTCTGGCATGGCAGTCTTTGTATTCTGTTTGACGTGTGTAGAGCAAGTCTCGCAGCAAAGTAATTGTTGCTGCCGATAGCCTCATATAGGCCTGGAGAAGGCTTTCATTGGCCGAGGCCTATTATCACTGAAGCATGCCGGCACAATGCATCTGAACCCTGTTGTGGGGTAGATGGCGCTACCACGAGCTCCATGGGCCACTCTGGCGTGATGATAATCAAATATCTAATCAAGCAGGTCTTTTGGAGATGCGATATTAAATGATCCAGATAAGTGCACAGGCATTGTGGGAGGTGTAGAGCGAGGAGAGGGGGTGAGTGCACCCTGTGGGTAGGGTAGGTTCATTTCACTGAGACCAGCCGAGAAGAGTTAAGGTAAGTTCCATCCTGAGTTGGCATCGGCTAACACTTTGTTGATAATACTAAAGCATTTACCACTGTATGTTTAGATGACCTCTTTCAGCTGTTCATGACAATACGACTAGACAAAATAAAAACAATCAACTGTCCAGGCGTTGGGCACTTTAAATCTTCCACAGAAATGAACACTGGATAGTACGAAGCAGAGCTGTACATTTCAGACTTAAGTTACAACACCACTAAGGAGAAAATTTACTAAATGTTATCAGCTTTTTTTTTTTTTAGCTGCAAAACAGTCAAATTGCATTTGTCCTTATTTACTAAAGCGCAACATGAAGCTTTTGCGCTGTGAAAACTGAACAGAAGCAGCACTGCTGAAAATTGCTTGTTTGGGCTCATACAACATGTATTTAAAGGCGCAGCTCAGCACCTGGTTGATCTCCGCAGACAGGCGACAGAGGGAACTTTAATATCTGGGAAAAGCAGGTGTAAAATCTGTGGCACTGTTTTATCGCGCGATAAAGGGTGAGATACCGTGAGAGACGGGGAGAAACGCATTAAGAGAGGCATTAAAGTTACTTTACCAGAGAGCATAGCTCTTAATGCAAAAAAAAAAAATTCACACGATTTTACCTTTCTGTTACTGGCAGTTGCTTCTTGCTTCTTTTTCCTGACTTTTAATGTTTCACAACAGCTCCTCTGCTAATTAAGCAAGCAGTTACGATTTTATCTGTTTACAGAATTTACTTATTTACAAAAATCTCCCACACTGGTTTCCATTACTTATAGAGTCACTGATCATTTTGTTGAACTTGCAACATCAGGCTATTTAATTTAGCCTCACATATAGCCTTCTTCTTGCAAGATGAATACGTGCATGCGGTTCCAAAAGTGTCTTTTCTTCAACAAATATTCCAAGCTCAACAGCAGAAAACACTTCCTTTTGAGCTCCATCACTCCCCAGACATGCGCAAGCACGCGTCAAGTCAGCTCTGCATCAGATCTTATTTATGCAAATCAGATGAACTGCGGTTGTCCTCATTTACATCTCTAGTCTTGATAAATACCCCACCAAATTGAAAAATTGCAGTAATGCAAAATGATGCACCCCTGATGTTAATTAGGCCTAGTGAATATCCCTCTACAGCCATACTAGCAGCTCCTTGGGGTTTTAATGCTCATTGTAAAGACAATTTTAAGAAGGAAAAAGTTGAGGTTCAGTGTTTTTGATTCTCAGCATCCCGCTGAAAGTAAATGCAACAACTGGCAGACAGTGGTGTCAGAGTAAATGTCCTGTATATCAAAAGTTTATCATGTTGTGATCATTTTTTGTGTATGTGAGGATAGTGCAGGCAGAAAGGTCAATCTCTTTAGCCACGTGTGAGATATCATGCTATCACCATCAAGGTATTACAGTTCATTCAGTTGGGGGACATTAATGTGTGTACCAAATTCCATAGAAAGTCATCTAATAGCTGCCGAGACATTTCACTCTGAACTGACAAATGTCAACTAATGGTGGTGGTAGATAAAATATCAGGGGCGTCACCCTAGGACCATCAAGTGGCTAAAAATTAGGACTTGAGACTTGACTTGTGATTGACTGGATAAAGGTTTAAGACTTAGAATCAAAGACATGTGTTGATTTAGTAAAATCCTGGAACAATAAAAAATGAATTTGACAGCACCAGACAAGCCTTATATTGCCACTGAATATTTAATTAGGCCTGTGCCCTGGTCTCAGCTATGTAAAAACACTGCAAATACAGCTTTAAAGGGACAAAAGTCAAATACTATGTCTTTTGGTTGTTAGCATTTGGACACCTGAAGACTTGAGATTTACAGTCGAGATGAAACGGCATTTTGAGAGTATCGAGCTTCTGTATTGTGACGTATTTCAGAGTGAAACAGGATAGGCAGGAGGGACATAATGTTGAGAGGAATCTGATTTGAACGTTAAAAAGTGTGCGTGTCATACAAACATGGAGAATCAGTGATTCAGAGTTGGATGCTAGCCTCCATTCAATCGTGGAGGACTACTGGCCTCCTTCAACACCTTCATCACCCCCGTTTCCGGAGCAGGCACACGTACCCTTCGTACTGCAGGAGGTGGAGGAAGACGAGGGAAGGTTTGAGGTGGCGAACACCCCAAAGACACACCGACATACCATGCTGTTGCAAGCTAGCTAACTAATGAATCTTAGCTCTGTGATGCTAAAAGTTGAAGATTGATTGATGGGTGGATATCATGATATTATTGGTTGGTTCAAGCTTAGCTCTCACGTCTTATTTTGTTTTACAGGAAGAAAATGATGTTTTTTTGTATTTTTTGCCATATATTGTTAAATAGGTGCACAAAATAACCGGGGATGTGAACTAAAAGGGTTAAAAAGGCATTTTTCATTTCATCTCGACTTTAATGTGGACCACAGTACTTTGTATGTTAATGATGACACGATGTTCTGACTTGTTACAGTTCTGATCTATGAATCAACATTTCTGGCAGCCATCTTGAAATGTGACAGTTAAAGCATTAAGGACTAAGAATATTATCGCACATGTCCGTTTGACTGTTAAAAGAAAATATATTTTTGGGGAGCCCATTGGATGTGTTGACTCTAGCCTTCGGAAATAGTATACATGTTTTTAAAAGAAATGAGGGTCTCAAATCTCATGTGAACCTCATCTTTGGCTGGCACGTACGGTAATACCAGTCTTTGCATTAAATGAGCCAAAGATTTCATTTCTTCAAAGGTCAGATATCACATTACATCTCATGTTTCCTGAGAGAAAAAGAAAGTGAAATCCAGTACTGTACTGTAAATCATTATGTAAATAAATTCAGTGTTTCAGCAGAGGGCCCTATACTCTCAGACATCTCAGGCATTCGAACAGCACTGGTATTAGGCCACTGTTCTGTATGGCTGAAAGACTGCTGCACTATTGCTGGACTGTGAGCTCAGCTGGACTTTGTGGACTCTAATAAAAAGCTCCCCACATTTCAATTACTTGAGGAGACTCAACATATAAGGGGTTTCCTTTCGGAAAATACAAGAAACCACCACAGAGAATGAAAGAATAAAACTCTGAGTGAAGATTTGAATGTAAAGACGCCTCTTTCAGCTGAGTTAAACACTTTGACGTACAACCTGAAATCAGGATCTGCAGAGGGTGACGGGTGTGGAACATCCACAACACCTGCCAGTTAACTGTGATATCATGTTACTAAGCTACTTGACAGGTGAGAGTCGTGATTCAAATGTCTCCGCGTCTGTCTGAAAGTGTGCGTCAGACCTTTCTATCTCTGTATTTGTTGCATCTGGGCCACAGCAGTCTTTGAGCTCACACCAGATCCATTAGACTCATCAGCAACACAGCCGGTCCTGAAGTCTACTCTGTGATTTAAACACAATATAAGATTTGTTCTAATCTCAGTTGAGCTGACACTTAAACTCATAATAAAGTCAACACAACTATTTATCAGTGTTTTACTATTTTGTGTGTGTTTTGTTGCTGTTTATGAAAACACTATGTAATTGTATTTTTTACAAGGTCAAGAATGGTGTGTTGGTTCTTTACTTTTCCACCAAATCCTCTCATAGAAATTCATTTTAACACTAACTTGTTTTGCTGAATATGTTTGGAGTTAATGTAAATGCTGCCTGGATTATGTCCAGTGGCTAGAGTGGGTGGTGGGCATACAAACAAAAATTTTATACCAGAGTATTGGTTGTAGTTTAGTTCAGGCAACAAAAAAGCACTTTAGATGACGTTAGGTAAACATGTCATTTCAGATGAATGTTAATAAAGTCCTGTATATTAGTACTGTACTGTGTATGTGCAGTACATTGGTTCAGACATAATAACTTTGCTGATCCTCTGACTTTTAATCTAGCGCCATCATCTGGTCAAAACCTCAGTTTGTCCAATACTTTGGTTTATAACCAAATACCTGCAAAACTAATGACATCCCCATCAGTACTCAGCTGTACTTTGTGTTTAATCTGCTAAACTAAGATGGTAAACAAGGTAAACATTATACCTGCTAAACATCAGCATGTTAGCATTGTCATGGTGAGCATGAACCAAGACCACAATCTTACCCCAACCTAACCTAAACCAAGTGCTGTGAGTTGCCTAATTCTAACCATAAAAAACTGTAATCATGATTGCAAGAGAGGATATTGTCGGTAATACAAATAGAATATTGTCACTGAACGTTATGCTGATATGTTCAGTGAACATTTTGCAACTCAGCAGATGCGTTCATTGTATTGATGAAAAACCTAATTCGGGTGGCCTTATATTTCTCTCAACATGTATTTGATGTTGCAAATTAGTTGTATTTAAATGTAATTTCTGGGAGAAGGTGTTGTTCCATAATAACGCCATCTTGATAGATTTGACCTGATTTTGATATATAGTTATGAAAAAGATATTAACATGAGGATGATGAGGATGGATTTCACAGTTGCACTCCTACTCTGTACTGCCCCCGGAAACACGAGAACCCAGAAACATGAACCGAGATCCCTCAAGTTTAAAATGAATAAGCCTTGTATCAGTACTAATGCCATTACCATTTCAAAAGCGTGATTATATTTCACAATTTTTACATGAATATAGAAAACGAGTTCAGAATTTCCATGTCTGCAGGAACATCATGAAATCCAAACTGTCTGTTACACATCAGTGAGCAGAGCAATCCAACTAGTGAGCTGCACTCACCAATGACAAATTTTTTGGCCTCTCTCGTCCTTTTGTTGGCCTTAGGCATGAAGCATCACAAACCTGCCAAGCTGTTAAACATTAGCACGCCAGGAGAAGTTTATTTACATCACTTTACAGGTTTTTCTGTCTTTTATTCCTTTCAACGCCCTGTTTCCCAGAAGCATCTTAAGGCTGAACTCATCTTAGCCCGAAGATGTTTTTTATTAACAAGGCCCTGGGCTGTTGGAATATAGCATAGATGGTTAGATTTTTATAAACAAAGCCCTTCAAACCCCATGGTGCTATAGGTTTAAATGATATAAATTGTCTATGTTATAATCGTGCCATGATTTTGTGAAATGGTAGAGCTCTTATTTTGGAATAACGATCATGTATCTTCCTGTCATACAGATTTACATATTATTTACTTCAGCGGGATTTACCGTCATGACTTTGTTACCCAGACATAAACCAAACTGAACTTGGACACAGTTATATACGGGCTGGACCACCCACAGCTATAAATTGGATCACAGTGCAGTAAGTGAGCCAGCCTGAAGCTATGAGCAATAGTGAAATCATTAAGACATCAACCCTGCTGAATACGCAGTGTGAATGTTTGCAGGCCAGAAATGGTATCTTGTATGACACTAATCCATAACATATTGCAGGCTACGCTTCCATCAGCAACACCATCCTCATTACAAGACAACCAGACCCCTTTTCTCTCCATCTTTGTCCTCTTTTCTTCATTTGTGCGTCACTTTGCTTCCTCTTCACTGCAATACAGCCTTCCAGCAAGCAGTGCGATTAGGAGGTAAGGTATTAGCGGTCATCTTAGTGCTAGATAAAACCATTTTAATTAAGATGTTTGTGTACAGTTTCGATTAAGCAGATCTGGTTAATTAAAGTCCAGGTTATTTAAAGGAGCTAATTAAATCTAATTTCAACAGAGGCGGGAGATATTTGAGGACCGATAAGAATTGTCAATATCTTTATTTACAACATTTATTGTTTACTTCATTATAATGACATTTGGAGGTTCAAACGTTAATCCCAGCACAAACAAGATGATAACCCTCTACAAATACATATCATGGGTTTTCAAATAATAAATCCCCCACATGTATGTGCAGCTGAAGGTGGTTTTTCTTCCTATAGAAACATGACTTGTAATGCTTGGTAGCACCCATGTTAAAGCAACTGATAATTCCCTGTTGAATAATAGAATTAAAAGTGTGCAGCAGCATATCGCGAGGACTAATATATATAAATATACAAACACAGTGAACTCAAATAAACACTCAGAAGACACATCCCATGCTGTTTCCCTTCCTGGAATGATGATGTGTCTCATCAAGTGAGTGAAGGTGAGGTTATAATATATGAGGTGCGAAGTGTTTTATTATTTGCCGGCAGGAAATGTATTGCCCTGAAATTTAGTGCTGCACAAAATTATTCATGGCTGCATCACAAGATTTCTGTCTTTGAATCAAGGTCATTATTGTGTTTCAGAAATAAAAGTCTACATATTGCATAAAGTATGACCTCAGATTTTCTATTACATCCCAACACCATTTGTATCAATCTAGCAAAGAACATATGTTTATCATTGAAAAAAAAAGCCATGTAAACAGAATTAGATGGCAAAAAAATAATGCTAATCACTTGTAGTTTTTTTTTAATGGATACCTGATACTAAATGGTAAAAAAAACCCAGTAGTGTCTGTTACTGCCTTATCTTTGATTGATGTTTAGTTGTGGCATGTTTTTAGGAGAATATTACTTTTTTTAACCTCGAAAACAAAGAGGAATTGTGAGGTTTTTTTTCAGTGACTGCAGTCTTTCTCTCAGGCTGTATGCAGCCTCAACAACCTCTAGCAATAAGGTAAGGCATCCTTTATGTTTCCTGAGAGGCGAAACTCAGATGAGTGTATCAACATTTTTCTATCAAATCCTCTCTCATATGTATCATGGCAGCTGGACAGTCAGACAACACTATTTAGATGTATTTTAGTGAGTAAACTGAACTGAAACTGTAAAAGCAAGGGGGACACAATTAGAAAGTAGCATAAAATGTACAGGGCTTCAGTAACCATACTTAGTTTCCACCACTGTCCATACCACCTAAAAGTAACCAAAGATGCCTCCAGCAGATGTTCTCACGTCCCCAACAAAGACACTAAGTCTAAATCCAAACTGAAGTGAGGCCAGCTGTGGCACTGTTTTTCTAGCATTTGGTGCTGGAAAAATACTGATGACAGATGAAAACAACATGTGCCATCTGAGAGAGAGCTGTTAAATATGTAGTGTGTGCTTCCTGTCAGTCATTTATCACAAAGGCAAGGTGTCCGTCTACGATGAGGTACTCTGTGTGTCTTGCTTATGTTCTGTATATTTAATGTCTGTACATAAAATAGACATAAACTGTAAATCTTGTTCATCAGTGCAACTTTTTCCAATTGACTGTACCAGTGTGAGTATAATAGGATCCACTCTCCTAATGATCTTGCTGGGCTTCTGAGACATTAATGAAAGCAAAACCTAAGCCTGAGTGTGGCACCCAGCGTGCACCAAATGAACAGGTTTTATACTGCCTTTCAACTCTGGAGAGATTAACACTCTAATAAAAAAAAGGTAAGCAGAAAGCAAAACAGCAAAACATCAGGCTGTCATGAATAAACCAGAGAGAGTGAAAAAGCAGGCTGGAATTCAGCTGCGGTAGTGCATATCCATAAAACATGCCCTGTTGAGACACTGGCATGGGCTTTATCAAATCTTCATTTTCTGTCCTCCATTTAATAGAGCTCCAACACACTAATTTGAGCCAAATGGGAAGAAGAGAAGCAGGAGTATTAAAGCAAATGGCCATTCCCTGAGGAGCAGCCAGGGCCTTCCTACTTAAAGCCAAGGCTCTATTTAATATTTACCGCTGTGTCCTGTTCATGGCAATGATGTATGCAGCATGCATTAGAAAGCCTGGCTTTTACTGTTAGCTACCCACTTTCTGCTAAAAGAGTACTGATGCTGACATGCATTTTCAATGATAAAAAAAATGGAAGAAAGAAAAGTTTCCTCCAGCAGATCAAGGCTGACATAAAGTGGCGGGGGCAACTGAAGGCGGCTGGTACACGGTAACTCAACAGCATGTTTGTTTACAGTCTAGCCTTAGCATACGAAGCGGCAGGAGAAAAATAGATCTGTTTAGCACATGACAGCTTCCATCAATCAGGTGTGAGCCCTGGAAGGGGAGACAGTGGCGGGATCAAACAAGCCTCCTGTCTGTCGCCTCCACACTCAGCCACACTCGACTTTCCCAGGCAGGTAGCGTTTCACCCCCAACATCTGACTGGGCCACGCTCTCTGGGGAATGGAGCTTGTTCCACCACAGCACACACTCTCTTTAACAATTTATAGATTGACTATATTTCCATTTATTTATTTATTTAAATGAGATTTAATCCATGAAATTCTCCATAGCGGGAGATATGTGATACACATGGTTTTAGCACATATATATTCATAATGGATCTTATGTTCAAGGACAAATGCATATCACGTTTGACAAGTAGGATGCTACGTAAATTAGTGTGTGTGGTATGTGAGAGTAAGGCTGTATGTTTAATGTACACCGTCTAATTGGTGTGGAAACCCTTTAAAGTCATGATCTGGGATATTTTTAATCTGTTTCGTTACTCTCTTTTGCCAGTTGATTAAGACTAGTGATTGAACCTACATACCCCCATCTGTGTTGTGATTTGGTCAGAAGTGTGCTCTTGCTGAGAATATCATGAGAAGATCTATACCACTCTCAGGTCTGTGCGTTAAGTATGGAGCTGAAGCCATTAGCCATTAGCTTAGTTTAACATAAAGGCTGGAACAAGGGGGAACCAGCTAGCCTGGATCTGTCTTAAGTTCATATATACATCTACCAACACATCTAAAGATGATTAAGTTATTGCATCTCGCTTGTTTAATCTGTACAGAAACAGGAATGTAAAAATGCGGTTTTACATGGTGTAAATTACATGTTCATTACTAAACTTTAGACAGTCTTTATGCTAAACTAAAGGACAAGTTATGCCAGAAAAGAACTAGTTTGTACAATGTGTTTGCACATTTTTGAGTCTCGCCTGGAAGACATTCATAGGTTTGCACTAGGTTGTAAACACATCTTGCCAATCTTTCGTGAAGTGGGTGAAATTGTTGGATTGATGGTTTTTTTGAAAGTTACAGAAATTGTCAGAAGCAGCCCCCCCAATTCTGACATCAGACTGGTGTGGGGGGAGGGGGTTCTCAAAGCTGTTCCACCATCCAACAAGCAGTTCTGATGAAGTATTCTGCTGCCTTAAGTGGCTCCACCTCCATACTTAATGCAGTACTCTGAGCAAGAAAACATATTTTCCAATTGTTGAACTACTCCTTTAAAAAGGTCTTGAGTATGTAAATAAATATATCATCATTTCATAATTTAATCAATCTGCTGTTCCAAACAGCCATCGTTGAGTGGATTTTTTGAAAAATACTCAAGGGACCAGATGTATCTAAAAGGCTGTCATTGGACAAACAACAGAAAAGGGATTACGTGCACTGGTTAGCAAAGCTAGCAACGAGAACATTCTATTGATAAACAGATAACATTTGAATTCAACAAGGATCTTCATCAGGTCTATAAACCAACAGATTAGCTCCATTTTAAAAGGAGGTCATCTGATTAATATGCTGGTCATTAATCAGATAATAAATGTTCTAGTTGTAAGCCTAGGACAGCATGCAGTATCTCCTGTTAAGCTTATTGTTTATCTGGGGAAAGATAGGGAAAGGAAGGACATGGCCTTCATTGGATTTTTGGATTCCAAACATGACGTTATTTGGCCGTCAATCACAAGTAGAACACGCCTCCTTTAATGTGCAGACTAATGTGCATTTAGCAATTTAACTACCTAAAATCCAAACAAATCAGTCATCAGCTTGTCCCAAACTGGACAAGTACTGTATGCAAAAACACACGTAACTACAAACTAACTTTCTTGAATGTGTCCTATAATGAGTGATACATCAATTCTGCTCCACACAGACACCTGACACACACTTTGTTTCTCAGTAATTTCAAAATACTGTGGAATGATATCTGACTATTCATGATTGTCTTGTTGAAAATAGTGCACATTCAAAATCAGTTTTGTCTATTTATTAACTTTTCTGGGAGGGCGTAACCTGTATAGACCAGTAGTAACCAACCAGTAGCAATCACTAGTGCAGTGAAAAGGATGTTATCCCTCACTGGCTTCCCACCTGTGAAACACTACAGTTGCGTTTGATAGTGTACAGCCTGGAAAAACCGCAGCCTGGCACTAAACCCTGGGCCAGATTTTTACATTTATGTCCAGTGAACACATTATCCACACTGTCCTTTGACTATAATGTGTGCTTTCAAAAATTGCAGATGATTGTGGGAAGGTGGGCAGCCAGAAGTGTGTTTTTAGTGGCAGGGAGGAGTAGACCCCTCAGCCAAGGTGAAGAGTATGACATAATAGTTCTTTCACAAAACATTAACAAACCAGTTCCACTTGTCATTTGTTATCATTTATTATTTTCCGCATTTAGTTTGATGCAGTTTTGTCAGAACACAATGACAAAAAGACAGAAAAATGTGTGCAGGATTCATTAGGCCATTAGACATAAGAGAAATTTAAGAGATCATTATTTGCATGCATTTATAATCTAATATTCAATCATATTTCTTCAGAGGACTCGCCTAAACCAACATTTGCATGGATTTTAAGCAAACCCACTTCCACATTTACAAGGCAAGCAATGTTTTTGTGGATAGGACATTCACCTTTATGGCAGTGACAGCACTTTGTTTTTGGAATAAATAGAATGAAACTGGATAGTTATCATGGCTGAACAAGCAGATATTCAGTTTTCATCAAGAGAAATCCAGAGAAGAAAAAAAAGTTATCACCTTGGAGGAAGCCAGCATGCTAAACAGGAAAACAGTCACTTCCAAGCCAAAAGTAAAGTGAACATCGGCATTGCCTTTCAAAGCTGAAGAGCTCACCAGGATGAGTAGGTACAGTGGGGAGCAATGCAGATGTGGCACTTTTGGACTAGTGGGTTTCATAACTGGCCGTTCCCTAAACCCCACCCCCGAACAGCATTTGTCCAATCAAAACTGAGCAACTGTAAAAAGGCACAGCAGGTCTGTCAAGCTTTGGATGTCTCCACACTTCTCCTAAAACAGTGTGTGGGGCTCTAATAAGAGCAATACTCTGTGAGGAATTTGGAGAGTGGTGGGTTTTTTTTTAAATCACCTTTCCAAAATCAAAACAGAAGAGCAAAAGTATGACGAATGGCCCAAACTTTTGTGTTTATTTGCTCTATTGTAAGCTGCAAACGTTAGCATGACCTGTCCAAAAGGTGATTATATAATGTGTGTAGCCATTATATGCATGTGTAAGACCCTTATACGCTTCTCGTTTTAAAAAAGAAATAGCTAGAAAAAATAAATAATCAGCTGGAGATCGGAGTTTTCAACCACTTCACTGAGTTTTAGCGTCAGCATTAGCTCACTAACTACAGCTGATAAAATCTGCTAGCAACAGTTGTTAATCTCAGCCAACAAAATCCACAGTCATCGTCTACAAATAAGAGGCTGCTTTTGTTTACTGCCACCCTTATCATAGTAATATGTGCTGTGCATGTACGGATTATGAGGCAATGGGCCCCTGGGCACCAACATGTTAATGGCCCCATACCCCTCCTACATAGGAGCGAGACACCCAGTTTGAAAGAGAGTAGTTGTTTTGCATCTTTGCAGTCGTTCTACGTCTCTCAGTGGTCATTTTGTGTTTCTTTGTGGTTGTTTAGCATCTCTTGTCTGTCATTTTGCATCTCTTTTTGTGGTCGTTTTGTGTCACTGGATAAAGTACCATGACCACTTGGGCCTTTGGGCCTGTGCAAGGCCCGTTCAGTAATCTACGGTGCCGCGCCAAAACAGAAAGTTCGACAGGCGTAGCAACAATAACTGACTGGGGCAGGGCATAGCAAACAGGCAACTGAAAAAATGACAGTATGTGCACATAAGGTGAAATCACTTGCAATGAACATACTTACCCGCAGGCCCCTAAATCCACATCTGCTTCTGACAGACCATGATCTTTAAGATACTTTGTTAGAAGTTTGCCTGACTTATTAATGACATTTGCCTCTGAAATTGCTCCATATGTTCCACAAACCACAGAATCCTCCAGAAATCATCACACTGGATAAAGTACTAATCTCTCAAGCATGACTTTTTTTTTCTTAAGTGTGCCCTAATACAGCCTCTGGGGAAGAGCCTCTTCAGTTTTTCTATTACTGTAATTAAGGCATGACAGGACAGCATTCCAGAAAAAAAAGTAGTGACACCTCGAAGGTTTTGCATTGGCATTTTCATCAAACCTGATGATTTTTGTGGTTTTTCAAGATGTTTAAACTGCACTTTTAGATGCACTGGAGGTACATGGCTGTGATTACTCAGCACAAGACTGCTTATTAGCTGGAGGAAGTGTTAGCTTGTGGGGCTGCTGCAGTAAAACTAACTATATAAGCCATTTGGCATGGCAAAAAACAGCAGTGTAAGAAGGATTCAGTCACTGCTGCTCACCTGGCATTTGGGGGGTAAGAGAAACCTTATATGATAATGAACATTTGATGAATATAGCTCTCAGAGCACATGTATAATACAGATTGTTAAGAAAAGCTTTTTTTCCCCATTATACACCTACAAACAATATACATGTATGTCCAAGGCCTCCTGTATGCAGCATAAAAAGCTACCCTTATGTGTACTTTGCATCATTGTTGCAATAATTACAGTCAGGAAGGGATTCATGGGAGACTTATGGTGTAAAATGATTGAAAAATGGGACCAGAATTACATCACTCTATTCTTGTTTGCAGTGGAAACAGCAAATTATTTTCACCAGCAGAACAGCACAAACCACCACCCACCCAGAGCTCTCTTTCCATCCCAATTACTGCGGGAGCACGTGGCGGCGCTGACATGTGAAAGCAGAGCCTTCGGGGGGGCAGTGGCTTTACAGTAGACTGCTAGATTAGAGTGCTGGGTTTCATCTTCAGCACAGGGTCTACTATCAGCCTGGCCTGGAGAGCTGTTGACGGACGAGCGAGTGTTTGTGGTTGTGTGTCTGTGTGTGTGCTCCGCGGCCGTGCCAGAAAACACCATCGATCCCCAAAATGCAACACTGCCCGCCTGCACACTCCAAGAGCACCTTGCAGAATGTCAATTCCAAAACTCTTGTCTTTTTCAATGAATGCACAAATCTGTAACCTGGCTCCCACAAATTGGATCAGAATCAGCAGAGGTTTTATTCCTTCTGGCAGTGCCTGGAGCCCAGTATTTCACTGCAACAACTGTCAGTCATGAGGAAGAACAGAGGTGCACATTTGGACGGGGGGGGATTTGTTCCTGCTTTTAACTCTGCATGTCTCTCTTCCCAGTGCAAGCCACTTTTGAAGTAGATTACCAGCCAGTCACTTGCCAGCGTGTTATCAGTATTTGGATTGTCTCATCCCTCTTACTGTACATCTATTACTGTCGGCCTGGCCATGCTGTATATCTGGTGGCGCTACCTCGAAAGACACATGCACTAATTTCTCACTGCAGAGAGGATGATTATTTTCGTTATGGATCTTTCTAGAATTGAGAAAGATCTATGGTTGGTGTGAAAATAAGGAGACATTACAGTACCAAGGGTTTTTATAAAATGAAATCAAAAGGCTTAAACATAAAACACTATATATATATATATATATATATATATATATATGGAAAGAAAATGCACACAACAGTAAAATTTGGTTTCAAATTTTCAAACTATTCAAAAGATCCATGCTGAGCATTAATCTAACAAGTCACAGAGCTGCGATGTAGTTACTCCATTTAATTTGTGGCAGCACCAGGCTCTGCGTTGAGCCCTAGTTTTTTTTTTATTGTGGGTGACATTTCTCCCTCAAAGTTCCAAGTTCACCTATCAAGTGCTGCCCTTACTGGGACAGATTAGGTGACAATTTGTTTAAAATGTCATCCTCGCTTCCAATAACACTTGTACACATGTGGGACTTATGGGACTTAGAGGTGTATGGGAAACTGAGGTCACAAACTGAGGGATGAATGTAATGTGACAGCAGTGTGACAGTGCAGGGAAGCATGGCAAGCGTACAAACAAGCTAGTGTTATTTGGTAGTAAAGGTTCTACCTGTAATATAATTAATATCAATATATCAATAATGAATTAAGTTGGAATGACTAAAAGTATATTTAAAGGACAGGTTCGCGTTTTTCCAACAAGTCCTTAAACCGAAACGACAGAATAGGTCGTTTGTCACTGACTCCCAAAACGACATATATAGGCGTACCGGACCTTCATCGTTATGGTAACAACAACAACAACACCACGTGGTTAACATTGTGAAACGGTCGCAGTTTGGTTAGGTTTAGGTACCAAAACTACTTGGTTAGGTTTAGGTTAAAATAACTACGTTACGTACGTAGGCTACACAAGTTAAAATAAGTCAATGATGACTTTTGGATTCACAGGGGACACGAACAGCGATCTTCTGGATGAAAGTCCTGTGTTGTTTATCCACCATGACCTCCTCCCTGTGAGGACTTTGGCGCTGTTTATAGGTCACCGCCTAACATTAAACCTGTTTCAGCAGGATTTAGAAAACCTTTGCGTTTGTCTTTACAGGTCAAAGAATTTATAATTTATTGATTAAAAGACTGTTGGTTTATAAAGCACTGAATGGTTTAGAGCCAAAATACATTTCTTATCCGCTGCAACGTTATGAACCACCCAGACCTCTCAGATCATCTGTTTTAATGCACAACATATGTGGAAAAAACTCCCAGAAACTTGAGATCTGCTCCAACCCTCACTTCTTTTAAATCAGTGCTTAAAACTTTTCCAACTGTATTTTATTAAGTTAAACTTGGGACTATTTATTCATATCTTGCACTGCACTGTTTGATTTGTCTTATTGTATTTTAGCTTTTTTTTTGTACTGTATTTTTGTTTTACTCTTTTTAGAAACCAATTTATGTGTTTCTTTTTATGTCGTCGTTTTATACTACCCCGTGTTTCTTTTATATCTTTTCTTAATGCCTTTCTGTCTTATGTAAAGCACTTTGAATGGCTTTGTGGTTGAAAGGTGCTATACAAATAAACTTTGCCTTGCCTTTATAATGATAACATACTAAGTGATTTATGCCTGTGGAGTTCAACACTGAACTTTAGCTTGTACAGTACAAATGTAAGTGTTCATTTGTATAATTTGAATCACTCACAGAATTTCATTGCTCTAAAAACATAATAACCTGCTGTTCCTTATTAAATTGGACAGAGGCACTGCTTTTTTCAGCTCATTAAAACACATTTCTGGCCTAATGTGGTTTTGAAAAATGTGTTGGTGCGCTGTCAAAGTCCAGGCCTGTACAAGTGTTTGAATATATATTATCTTGGTGGTAATGATCACTATTCTGTGTAGTGTACACTGTTCTGTTTGGCTGCTGAGCAATAAAATATATGCAACAATTGCAATTTAAGTCAAATAGAGTCACATGCTATATTATTATTATGATCAATTATTAATTTGAGTACTTACACTTCTGGTGTGATGATTAAGTACAAATATATAAATTAACCAATAAAATATGATTTTATTTTTTTAATCATTAAACTCAACCTCATTATTTTGATGTTAAATTTATTATTCATATTTTCATATTAGTTTCATTGGAGTTTTTGTTTTTATTTCAGTATAGACATTTCAATATGCCCTTATTTCAAAATGGATTTTTATTTTATTATGCCACTTTTCAGTCAGTTACATGCCCCTCTCTTAAGCAAGCAAGCAAGCTCAACTGCTACCAAATTTAGCCAGCTAGCTTCTGTTAGCAAGAGCTAGAGAACAGTGCCAACCAACCAGAGGCAACGGCTGTAAATAAACACATACACAGACGCAGTAACTAGCATCTCCCTTTATAGAAAGCTGAAGTGAAACTGGAACTTTTAGATTATTACTCAGCATCAGAGTGAAGAGCCAGTGTGAGCAGTGTTAGCTAGCTCTTGTTGACTGGAGCGAACATAGAGAAAGACTGGTCTTCAGAGAGTTGTGGGTCTCTTCTAAAGAACACATTCTCCAAAAGAATTATTTTTGAAAATAACAACGATGAAATAACATTTTAAAATAATGAGTTGAGTTTTAAAAATGTATTTAATTATTTCACAAATTGTTTCATTCATATAATTTGCACAATTTATTCATGTGATTATTATTTAATAATAACTTGTGTATTTAATATGGAAAGCTTTGGGGTTCCGTATTTCAGAAACTGATTCAAATGTTTAGTCAGATAGTATTTCTCAGATAAGATTATATTTTTATTCACTACTAAAGTATGTTTTTGAAAGGCAAAATGTTCCAATATGTGACCACTGTTTGCTTCACAGTTTGCACTGTGTGTTTCTGTGCTGAATGTGAGGATCCACATTATTCCAGTTCTGTCAGAGCATCTCAGAGAGGGCCTCGTGGTGTTACAGTATGTTTTGCCTGTTCACCTGTATCAGACTTGTTCAGTGTTGTTGAGGTCTGATGACTGTGCAGGGAAAGTCATGCAGTCAGCACTGCTTGCTCTTCCTTGGACTTCAGACGAGCCTGGCAGAGCTTCAATGCATGTTTGAGGTCCTGCAGAAAAGAAAAAAAAACTCTTCCACAGAATGTATAGCTGGGAGGGATGACAGGCCTCTGCAGAACTGGCTTCGCACTGGACCTTAGATGCAGATGATGTTCCGTCATAATAAAAATGCTCTTCAGATGGAAAATTACTTACTGTTTTGTAAGAATCTCTCCAGCATACACTGCACTGTTGCCTTAGAAACTTTCAATTTAGCTGTAATTTCGTGCTGGGAGAGTTTTTCAAAAGTCAAGGGAACAATTGATGGTAACATTGTTGCAATCTTTTCAACAGAGGTCCTTTTTCAAAGCACTAGCAGTTAGAACAATAACACACAGAGGAGCAGGTTTGTGCTGTGGACAAAATGACAGTTTGTCGTCTGGGCCACACACGTGTACCTTATCCTGTACCAGGCACCAAACACCACGCCACAAAGAAGTTAATATTGGTTTATCCTGTTTTACTTTTATCCCATACAATAAAAATATATTTCTGTGGTGCTCCAACAGCTTTTTTTTCTTTTGTTTGAAATCAGCTTATTTCATTTATAGTTCAATACATATTGTATCACAATAGCATAGCTAATATTATGCAGCATAAATGAATATAAAAATGAACAGTCTTTAAAATCTAAATATCACATTAATTGTAAATTTCAATTGAACTGACTTTTGATTCAACTTATTTACATTTCAGTCAGACAACTCACAACTCACGTTTGAAATGTTTATTACAGCAGCAGAACATAGTTAGAAGTTTGGTGTCTAGGCTCCGACCTCATCACTCCCCGCAGATATGTTTACATAGAGGTATTGGGGAGTGATGAGCAAAGTGATGCTTGAGTTTTGTGTTTGTAATGTATATACCTGTTGTTGAGTTTGTGTTTTGTTATGTCTCTTGTGTATGTGTTGCTGAGTTTTATGTATTTTAAAGGCCCATCTAGGGATGGGCATTGCAAATTAGCTTAGGCTATAAATGCTGTGGTGTGGGGCATTGGTTTATGCTACATACTTGTCCCTATACAAATAAACATTAAATAAATAAATATCTTAAACCCCCCAGCTGGAACCCGCAGGTGGATGCTGGGGTGGTGGTGGAGCTGAAAGAACAGGCAGCAGTACTGATGCAGGGCAGCAGTGGCACTGACAGGCAGAGGGAGAGATGGGAAATGTTGCAGTTTAAATAGAGCGCCAAATTGGGAGGGAGTGTTTGGTAGATGGTTGTGGAGAGTGAGGCATGTCACGTGTGTATAGCAGTGCAGCTCGAGTTGACCTGAACTGAACTAGCTAGGCGATGCGCTCCATTTACCTCACAACACTACCCAGTATTCATTCAATATGAATGTGGTACAACTTTCTGGTTTGGAATGTTAATAATTCAGAGCAAGAAACTTTCCATTTGCTTAGAATTTCTCGTTTGGCAGTGGAACACAATATATACGTATGGTCTTTAGCTAAACTACACTGTCACCCAGCAGAAAATATTCATTACTTTTGGTATGTCCCTCATGCTGAGGAGAGACAACAGCTGTGTCCCAGTTCAAGGCCTGGATTCTCAGAGGGATGCAGCTCATGAGGGTGAGTCCTTCAGAGGACCTGAAGGCCACACTGAATCTGTGTCCTCATCCTCAATGAAACAACTTGTGGGGAAGTGGGACAAGCTCCATGACGCCTCTGTTAACATTAACATTTTGTCTGCAGCGGCCTTTGATTTACAGCATATCCTAGCTGCTACACAGAACATGAGTGGAGACAAAATTCATATTTATTACAACTTGGGTCTTCCTTCCTTTCTTCCTAGTTTTGGTTGCCATCATTTCTGTCGAAAGTAAAAGTGTACTTACCAAGTTAATTGAGAAGTTCTGGGAACATGGCAAGAAACATAAGCTGTCAAGACGATCAGACATGTTTTAAACAAATTCTCAGGTTAGTCAAAACTATCTGGAAGAGAAAAAGAAGGTGAAATGTAAAGCTACTATCCAACCAGTCGGTTGTAAACATCTATCACAGTTTACAGACTGACTCCTGGTTTGATTTACCGTGCTGACCTACTAAGGCAGAGAGCCGGAGCTACAGAAGCAGTAGAATCTGAGAAGAAAGGGTCTGAAGTTTTTGGCCAGTAAACTGTAACAGATCATTTTTTGACTTTGTAGGCTGATTAATTTGCCCAAAGAAATCATTGGCATATAACCAATATAAAACCTACAAAGTGCACCCTGCCTTTGGTTAATCTTCAGGGAATGCAAGGGGAACTTTACAAACAAAATAAAGAAAAAGTTTGTTCAATAAAATAAACTTTATTTTAAATATTTAGTCTATTTCATAGGGATTAAAATAAAGTGAATGTGATAATTAATTTACAATGCATTAGATTTAAATATGTGGTTTAAAGTTAGCTTAAACCGTTACAAATCTTATTAATTCCACGAGATGGCAGTTACCGATAGCCAGCTATGCTAGCTGTATCTGCAATTTTTTTGTTTTAATTTTTTTGTTTTTAGCGCTCTTTAATAACTGCACATTTTACATTGTGTTTTCACTGAAAGGATACATTTCCATAGCATAATAATTAATATATAGTAAAATGGACACCAAAAAATTCAGGTTCTGGTCTGAAGTCTGACGTTTTGACCAGATTTGTAATTACTGTGATTTGGCTCTGTAGGGCAGTGAAGTTGTGCACAGTTTTCCGGTACAGTCAGGTATTGCACCTGACATTTTGGTTGTGTTCATTTTAATTTTTAACTCCAAATCCAGTGTTTTCTTATTTCAACAAAATAAGAAAAACACTGCAGGATAAAAACCCGCCAGGCATCGTAAAAACCAGTGTAAATTCAGACTAAATGCTCCTGTGGATGTTCAGATAACATGCGGCATCACTCTCACTACTGGACACTGTGTCCCTTTTGTCCATTGAGCCTATTTTTTAGTTGGACTATTTAAAGTGAAACAATGCTATTTTTTCTGCACCATTAATTTGCAGAGGTCACTTATGTTGAGCAGCTCCGTTAACGTTTAGCTGAGGTGACACGCAGTCACATCAGGATACTTGTGTAGAAAATCATATATATGTTTATCCTTCAAATTTACCATATTTTTCATACTTTAACACAACAGAATAATGCATCCACAAGCACTTAAACATAAATTGCATTAATTATATTATTGTATTAATTATATTTCCACTGTGTTTCACTTTGCCCCACTGCCCCCCAACAACAGTGGGTTTTGGACTGTTGGTCAAACGAAACCAGTCTCTGGTCTCCTGCACATATAGTATGGCCCCCGTCCACCCCAAACACCTTGCTTACTGTTTAGCACTTTGTGGAGCAGACAAGAAATGTCACCAGTGAACAAAGTCCAGGCAGCAATTATGTTTCCTTCAAAACATGTCAAGCATAACATTTTTGTAGCATAGAATCATAATTTCTAGGCAACAAGGTCTGCAAAGGACACAGCAGCTGTGTTCAATAATGACCCCCTTATGGCCCATTATGACTTATTCAGCCTAACATGCAGTCATTTGGCTCAAGGAATACCTTTCAGCTCTTTGTTTACCTGATATTAACCATGAAACCCTAAGTGGAGAATTTAAATAAGTAGTTTATTGTAGAAAACAATACAGATGTAGCAGCCTAATCCCTTCAAGCAGGTTAATCCCAAAAGCCTGATCGCCTTGTGTTTTTAATCTTAACATGACAGAATGCAGACAACATGAATGAGCCTACAGAACCGTGAGAAAATAAAGCTGCTTTCTGTAAAGATGTACTGTATGACAGCAACTCTGTAGTCATAATGAGCAGCACTGTTTGCATTGCGTGGGCAGGCTCAGTGTGACACGGCAGAGACACCTGTCAGACCCTCAGTGCTGTCGTTTCTTCACCAGCCTGACCTCTGCATCTCCTTTGTTCTCGGCCGCATGCGCTGCTGAGAGGTGAACTGTATTCTCGGCGGCGTTCTCCAGGGAACGTAAGGAAAACAGGATTACATTTATGAGCACTGTTTTAAGTGACTAGCACGCGCTTGTGCACATGCCCTTTCAAACACCCATCTGATATCTCCTCCCTGAACAGTGCTGCTGCGGCACCCTGTTCGCTTTATGGATTGCAATTTGAGATATTGTTTTGTGTTTTAGCCTGACCTTAGCAGCGGCAGATGAGCGGATTGAATTTTGAAATGGTATTGTTTTGCATTTAGCCATAACACCTTGGCCTGTGAACACAAAGATAAGATGTTTGAATGCTTTTGTATTTGTTCTGTGGGGAGCACATCCAGGCTGCCTGGCAAACACACCATCCAATTGTCAGTAAAAAAAAAAAAAAAAGGTTCATCTCAGAGCAATCTCCCAGCTCTAGCCATCCAGTCCACTCCTCTATACACTAATATCTCACAGATATGCATCATCACACCAAAGCCTCCATAAAATGTGTTTAAGGAAATTCCCCCCATGATAGCTAAATGGCTCTTTAGAATAATTGCTCCCATTTCTTACAGATTTTATATATGCATTTAGTCAAGTAGCACGCCTTTCTTTGAGTAATAGCAACATTAGAATGGTCGGGCTCGTGATCCTCAAGGTGGTAATCAGCCACTGCACGGCAGCCCTTAGAGATATGAAGGACAGTGTTCTTCTACTCACTAGATGTTCCCTCAGCACCAACATCACAGCTCCAAAGGCTGTAAACTATTCTGAGGCAGGAGAGCATGATGCTTTGAAGCAACACTGACAGCTAGAACAATGAAACTTAACATTCAAACTAGAGGTTACACCACCTCTGATGTATGGGGATTTCTCTCTGATCATAGAAAAATGTCTTATTTATTATGTATTTATCAATTACTTGTAGTCAGTGTTTTTCATTTTTGTGTGGTTTTCAGGGTTTTTCCATTCCGACGAGAAGATCATTTAATTTTATATGATCATGTCACATGTATGAGAATGTCTATTTATTAAGTGCTCGGTTTAACTAATGTACTCTTGCTAATGATGATATGTTATGATCTTTTTAAGCAGAAAAGCCTAACCAGGGACAGGGGTCGCAAATTAGCCTTGGCTAGAAATCATATATGCAATACATCTGTACCATTTTATTGTAACCTGTTACAATGAGAAATAAGCAGTATGGTACAGATTTTTCCACTACAATATATGCAGTTATTACTTCAGTATTTGTAGTTATGCTTGTCTTGCATGCATCCATGCAAGCATATTTATTGTTCATATTTATTACTGATACATATATAATGTAAGCTTGTGAGTTACGTAAATCACTTTCTTATTCATACATATATTATGTATATTATAAGGGCATAATCTTTGTTAAGGTTAACTTGCTCATAGATATGTGCTGTCAACATAGCTAATAATGAGGACTTAATATACAATAGAATTATGTACTGTACCTATGGGAACATGCAGGTTCATAATGTCTGCACTGTGTGCATTATGCACCAGCTCATATGCTTTAGACATGTGCTGTAGTGCATGTGCAAGTTAATCAGAGAGGCTCATGCGGGTACTTGAATTGATTTTTCAGACCAATATGAATGCTAAAGTTGATGACTGTGGAAACTTTCTCCTCAGAATTATAATTTCCCTTTCAACATTTTGAATTTAGTAACGTCGTTTTAAATAGTCTAAAGTGTGATAGTGTGACTGTGTCCCAATTGCTACATACTAACTAGACAGCTAATTATTTGTTTTTTATTCCTGGAGTTGTTTCACCACCATCCACAGTTACTTATAATATTGTATGCTGTGAGTAGCTCCTCCATTTCCATGTGTGTTGCATCGTGGGAGAATAGAGTACGTCAACAGCACATTCAAAACTCAAGGGTTTTTTAGTATGCATCCTGACTGTTAAGAGTATACTTTATTTTGTCGCATTACTTACACTCAAAACCTGCTTAGGTGTAGAATGTAGTATGGTTTAGGGCCACAGCTTGTGAGCTGTTTAACATGTTCTTACACAAATCCATTTGTGTTGATTTTCAGTTTTTACAGTTTCAGTGTTTAATGATGGGGAAGTCGTAAAAAGAAAGTATAACTATGAATATGTACTGTATGTGCAGACTAACACAAATGTGCAAATAGTTATCTACCTACCATTAGTTTGCACACATGTCTGTATACAGTACGTGCAGTAAAGAATGTACAGTATGTGAGTGTATAAATAAGTATAAAGAGAATTTTTTTTTTTTTGGTAACATTTGTTATTTAAGTTATTGTGTACCAGTATGCAAATAAGGAAAAATAAAATATTATTTACTGTACTGAAAGGTACCAAGTACCTAAGTTATGTACTTCAATACAATTTTAAGATACTTTTGTACTACTTTAAGATATTTCAGTCCTTTATGCTGCTTTATACCTCTACTCCAGTTTTTCATTGGAGTACTTTTTACTCTGACAGTTTTAGTTTCTAGTTGCTTTGTGGATTAATATTTTACATACCAAGCCTGTAATGAGCTTATTAATAATGCATTGCTGTAAGTCAAAAGACAGTATATAAAAAGGAGTGAAAGTGGCTCCCCTTCAACCAGCTACATTAAAATACTGCTTACACATTAAGCCATCAGTATCCAATAATAATACAACATATAATATAAACACTACTATATGACAGAGACATACTGCTGCATAATGAGTACTTTTACTTAAAGTGTAACTCCTCCCTCAGATTCTGCTAGAACCCTCTCTCCCAGCAGATTTAACAACTGTAGGTCAGGGGACACGGGGGAGACTGACTGACACTGATTAGAGTCTTTATATATATATATATATATATATATATATATATATATAAATTTTATGACGTAGACAGGTCCCACAGGTCATCATTGGCCTCACAGCTTCAGGGCTGATTTGAAACAGTAGATGGTGTGTTGAGCCATTTTCAACCCATGAAATGTAGATTTTTATACATTTGATAAGAAATGTCAATATTAACACCAGCATTGATGTGTTTTATCACAGTACAGTCATATCATTTAGTTTACAGCTCAAAAAAACATGTTTAAGTGTGCAGCACCTCTTTTAGTAAAGCATCTGAATACTTCTTCCACTGATTATTAATAAAAAGCTTTGAGTCCTTCAAACCTCAGCTCAGAAACTTATTTCTTTTTCCTTTCAATAAAATCAGTTGGTCTTGCATAGTCAACATGTGGCATTCTTTTGGGGGCAGCAGTGAGGTCTCTGGAGACCACAGAGTGGAGGTCTCCAGAGAAAGAGACATTTTAGTCAAAAGCTAGGTTTAATTAATGTCTGTGAAAGCAGCCCTGCATTTCAAAGTGTGTACTTTCAACAGAGGGGGGATGTTTCACCTGTCTACCTCAGAGACACATCAAGAGCCAAATGAAAGTGTACCACATCAAAAGTGCTACAGCGCAAGTGTGCGTTTCCTTTTGATGGGACACAGCGCGCCTCAAAGAGAATGACTCTCCAGAACATAAGGAATTCCTTTTTCGTATCGGCTCCTCTCTTGTGTTTATGTCCTCCTCATGTTTGAAACATGACAGAGGTTGTAGAATATTTATCCTCTCCTTCTAACATCCTTCATCGACCCAAACTATCGATGGAACAAGGCGGAAGGCAGTCATAGCACGGCTCGCTCCACCTTAGCAGCAATACCACCAAACCTCCAGAAGTCTCAGGAAAAACAGATTGTTTATTCATTGCTGAATACAACTTTCATTTCATTTATTTTTCCTCATGCTTATGAAGTTATGAAACCCTCATATAGAAGTGTAAACCAGCAACATGACATTTCATTTTTCACCTCTTTGATGTTTTGTGTGGGTGTATTTTAGTCTTTTGTCTTTTCCTCGTATAGGATGTTTTTATCATCCACTTCACTGCATGTTTCCATTTTTTCATATTAACAATGATTCAAACTACTATCTGTAATGTGAAAGGAGTCACTCAGTGACAAACCCAGCCCAGAATTACCACCTAACTCTGCAGTTCCCCTCAGATCTAGAGCATTTTAGCCTCTTTCAGCTTAATGTTGTGGTCTTTCGTCCTGCAGAACTTTGCTCTTCTCAACCTCGTTTCCAACAGGCAAAAAAGCTGTGCACTGAAAAAAGGGGAGATGGTGGATTGTTCAACTTACAAATATGTAAGTTACTATACAATTCATTTATATTTCTCTTTCAAACATATTTCAGTCTCGTAGAATTCTTTTAATCTTGAGGGATGTAAAGTCTACTAGTCTCAGTCATGTTGAGATAAATGAAAGAAGTTATGTTTTGTTCAAAATGGAAAGCCCCGCCCCCTGGGAACAGGCTCAACAGCAGCCAAGGACCGTTAGCACAAAAAGCCTTTCCAACAAATGGTTAACGTTGTGAAACAGTTGCAGTTTGGTTAGTTTGGTTATGTCTGTGTAAAAACTGCAGTTTCTTCTTTAATGTGTGCGATTGTGGGCTGTGGTTGCTGTGGGATTTATATTTATGTGGATTAATAATGCTTGTTGCACCCTCCATGGTGTCCACAGACTTTATATTTATTGTCTGTCATTTTTGTTTAAGTGTCTGAATTTTGTCCTGTTTTCTGGTTAATTCTTGTAAGGCTATACAGAAGAAGGCAGTTGTATATTTATAATTGATCAGTTGTATGCTCAAGCTGCAAAGTGGCGTCTATAGAAATGGAATTTATTGTTCGTTTGGACATCAGGACTCGGTGGCGTGATGTTCCACTAGTGTATATGTTGACATTTAATGCAATTTATTTTGTAGCCTAAAGGTGTTCTTTAATTTAACAGCAGTATATACAAGTGCTTTCACTTTTGCTTGAGTGAAATGTCTTTAAAGTAACAGTACTTTTACTTGAGTATAATATTCTAGTACTCTTTCCATCCCTGCATTTTAGGTACTAGCTAGTGAGGAAATTAAATACGTGTTTACAAAAAGCTAGTAATGCGATAGATTCAAACCCAGAATCCATCCCTCCTTTGCTCCTTCTGCTGGATGTGTAAATGAGCAATAGTTTGCTAGCACATTAGCAGCTATATATAGTATGTATATAGTATGTCAGTGTTGTCTTTTAAGCTTGTTCTGCTGCCCCCAAGTGGCAAAAAAAAAATCAATTCATGCATCTTTAAATTTCTCATTCTTTGGATTTAATCCTGATGAGTTTATACATGTAACCTACATAAAGTAAATGTGCTAATATATTTAAGAGTACAGTCAAAGCATGAACATGTCAAAGCACACCATCTGCAGAAAAATGGTGATAATTGGGTAAACATTTACCGTAGAAGGTGATTACATCTGACGTGATTAAAAGATCAAAAATATATTACCCCTCTATAAAGAATTATTTATAATTTCCCCTGCTTTTAAATCTTGCTAAATTAGACAAGTAGGCTATTTCTGGAAAGTGGCATAAACTGAACCAAAAGAAATTTCTAAGATTATATCAACATTAATTATATCAAGAAGATGAAAAAAGAAAACAAGCTCATTTTTCATCTTTAAACAGCAGCTCCCTTGTTATCTTGTCAGCGGATGTTCCATTACCATTAACTTGCACGCAGGGAAATGTGAAGGAGCAAACAATGAACATGACAAAATGTGAAATTCCCCAGCCTCTCTCAAGGTCTCATTTCCCTGGCAGCTGCTGGGGAGCAGGAAAGATCCTTTATCAACAGCCTTTGGGAGGAGGGTAGCGCAATTCTTTTCCCTGGCAATTTATCTACATTCAGTCAGCCTAAGTCGTATGGAAGCTTTATCCCTCCAGAATGTATCTAAGAGACAAAAAAATAAATAAAATAAATAAAAGCTCCAACTGTGTAGTCAATTTAATCTCAAGTGCGGAGACTATTAAAAGCAACCTGGGGTGAGTTATGCCCAGAATGAATTACCCCAACCCTTGATTGTGAGAAGAGCTGCTGTGCGTGGGTCACCTGTCACACTGACATATTCACGTGCTCCATCACAGCAGCAATGATCCACGTAGCTGAGTCACAGGCAAGTAATCTCCAATACCATCCAGATTTGACTACATCCTTGCAAATGGTGAATAGAGCTCCATCTTACACATTGCCAGACTTGAGGTGACAAATTTCAGTGTATAATTTTACAGATAGACGGAAAGACGGATGGACTTAATTTCACGTATTGTTCTTACACTGCAGTGTTTGGAGCAGGATACAAGGGCTTTTCACTAACACTACAGTCTGATAGTACACACAATGTACAGTAAAAACATTTTTTTTATCTGTCACTTGTGAGTCCTCTAACTTTATGAAAGCCCAATACTAAATCACTGGAGTTGGCTACCCCCTTAATATCTTTGAAAGTAAAATTGTGTTTCAGGTAGTCTCCAAATATTTGTGTGACTTGTCCCTTTTTCTCTTCAGTACTGTTTAACTGCTCCAAAGTTTTGGCGGGAACCGCAATCTGTTAAGTTTATTTTATTTAAGAAGAGATAATGCACATTAATTAACATGCACTTAGGTCCATCATGTAAATGTGCCAGATTTAACCATACAGGCTAATTTTCATCTGCAGTCCCTGCATTCTGTTAATGTCAACATAGATCAAATATCATGGCCCCTTGCCTTTGCTCCATGCAAGCGTCAGGGGTCATGGGCCCATGGGCCCATGGGGCAATAATATGGGGTACACTATTTAATATCACAGACTGTATTGTCAGAACATGCTGTTGTTCTGTATGCTACTGAATCCATCCACTGTACTACACACAGCATCAGTTTACTTCTTAACAACTGCTCTACTATATAATTTACACGTAAAAATAATTTTTTCCAGTGTAATTTATACAGGAGTTGTGGGTTGATACATAAAAAAAGTGTCTTTCAAACACACAAACAGTCACCTCCACAGGCCTCGTTAAATGTAACCACCACTGTGAAAATCAGTCGTGCTTCTCATCTCGGCAGAATCACCCGCTGTGATTCTGCATCAGTCATTGGCACAGATATTTCATGTGTCTGTTGGCTTTTAAAGTGAAGGACTGTCCACACAGTACAGCTTTGAGCCATTCCTGGAAATGTCAAATGAAAATGGAAATGCAGAAAGAGGTTGCATTGTTATGGTTATGTTTTCTAATGAACTGGACATGACAGTAAAGCTGAGTTCAGACTGCAAACCTGCGCAATTGCTGTAACCACACCTCCAGAACCCAATCGACCTATTCAAAGCTTTAAATAACTCTGCCTTTGCAGGCTTGCAACTCTCTTGTAGTCCAATACTTACTGCACGATATTACTGACAGTGAGCTGTGAAAATATAACACTGTGCAGACATGCATGCTACAATCTGAATACACTGGAATTCCTTATTTGATGCAAGACTGATACATGATATAAGAAATGAGCTAAAGACCTGACTGAGTCACTCAATGCTTCAAACTGTCCAGCATCCAATACAGACTATAGGCTGTACAAAAAATGCACATTAGAACCAAATGTTCTAATAATTTTTTAGGGCCCCTGTCAGTCACAGGCCCTTAGAATTGGCCTACCTCCCCCGGGGATAAATCAGCCCAAAACTCCTGTAGTCTGAGGTCGGCTTAAGTGTACCTGCAGTTTTAAATTTATCAAAGCATGCATTTCCCTTGTCTGGAAGCGGTTGAGAAATGTGATGATTTTACACATAAATGATGTGAGCAGATGCACAAAAGAGGCATCGTGACTCAAAGAGAAACTGTCATCGAGAGGCCCAAACCTGTGATTCCTGGATAAGTAGCACATCAGGGTATATAAAGCTTCTCAGAACTTACAGCTGTGACATTGCCTGAGGTTAAAAAGTCCATGTGACCTCAGTTACAATACGTGAGTCTGACTTCACTGAGCCTAAAACCTTTGGAGACTGCTTCCCTAATGTCATAGCTGACTTATCATGTCATGAGCGATTCAGCCACCTGCATCAAGGTAGGTTGACACAGCCATCATCAAATTTCCAGTTACCACTGTAGATGGAATGCAACAAAGTGTTATACTCTGTTGGGTTTTGTTCTGTTTCCTGTTTTATTTTGTCTTGTCTCTTTAGATCCTGCCCTCATGCGTCTTTGATTATCCTCACCTGCTCCCCAGTGTGCACCTGTCCCCGATTCCCTAATCAGCCACTTCCCTCCATATACTGGTCCTCTTCCTTTGTTCCCCATCGGTTCATTTTCTGAATCTCTGAGTTGTAGTTTCTCTGTTCCTGGTTCCCTGCGTCTTATGTCCTGGTTCCCTGGTTTCCTTGTGCCTTGCTGTTTTGCCTTTTGTTTTTCCTTTGAGCTTTTTTGTCACACGAACCTGGATCTCCGGCATGTAAGTTCATTTTTGTGTTAAATAAATCATCGATTCTTGTGTGGTACAAGAACATAGCACCTCAAGGAGGTGGAAAAAGTTGCCAGTGAACGCAATGCACTTTTCCTCCAGACCATATTAGGCAAATCTTTTTAGTAGTATTTTAATGTAATTTTTGGAGACAGGGTTCACACAGAAATGTACTGTAACCAAAACAACACAAGGAAATATGCATTCAAAATGGCCTCTCTGACTAAGGCTCTACACAAGCCCTACACAATACACACACTAAAAGCAAACAGACAAAAAAAAAGAACTCCAAAGAAAGAAAAAAAAAAAGGCCTGTGCAATTGAATTAGTAAAAAGGTACACTACAACGTAATATTATATAATATTAATTATATATATATTATTATTAATTAATATTGGAAAATAGTGGTTTGCTTTCCTAGCAGTTTGGCCTACAGTTGTTTGAAGACCAAATAAACAGACAAAATTAAAATACAAAAAACTATCAAAACTAACATTTCACAAAATATATCCAATATGAAATAAATTAACTCCTACCTTGCTGGACTGGAACAATGCAGATGACTGGAATCGAAATGATAAAGGGCATTGATTAATGATGCAACCAGTGAACTTAAACATATTTCTTTAAGTCAATTTTGTGCTTAAACATACATTGTTTCTTGGCTGGTGCACCTAAGCAATACCTCCGAGTTCTAGTCCCTCGCTAAACATGAAGAATCTAAAAATGTCAAATATTTCATTTACCACTGTAAACTTGGCACAACGTTGCTTGGTTGTACAAAGTTTTCTTTGTACAAACGTTTTTAAAAAGGTGCCTTCCAAATAAAACTAACACCAAACAAAAGCTAACCTCAGCTGCTGCCTCTCAGGTGTGATTCAACGCAGGAAGACAGGCCCAGGTGAGCTTTCAGCCCCTTTTTATAGTTTCTGCCCCCTCTCCTGGGTCATAGTGCCAGACCTGCTGCTTCCTTCCCCAGTACAAAAACAAGCCAACAGTTTAGCCAGATTATCTTCATTTAGAGTTTGAACCAAAAGCAAGCACACCTGAGACGTGTGTAATAATACCTCACTGCAAGAAAAATGAGTGTGGAAGCTGAACCAGGAAATCGGTCTGTAAATTGTGATGAGGTGCATCTGAGTTTCCTTAATTGCATCTTTTCCTCATGTCTTAGGACAGAGGCAAGGAAAAAAGGAGAGGAGGAGTCAGCTTCTGATGGCAACAGCACAGTTGGATCAGTTGGCATTATTTTTTTATGCAAAGTGGAAATTATGTAAATGTATCACATCAAAATATACATTTCAGCATCACACGACTGAATGGAAATTATGCCAATAAAGAATTAAAATGTGTTTATTGCTGAAAGACAACAGACTCTCCTGACTATACTATTATCTTTTTTCCAGATGGTGAATCAGAAACAAACTCGATCTAAACTAATATGTAATATGACACCTGAGTTGGTTGTTATTTAAAACTCCAGTCATGTTGTGATGAGAAGTTTGCCAGAAAGGCTTTCTGCCAGAGAAAGTCTAACATGTGGTTAACATTGTGAAACGATCGCAGTTTGGTTAGATTTAGGCACCAAAAGTATGTACTGTAGCTCAACGACTTTTTATTTCAACCCAAACATGATCTTTTCCTAAACCTAACCAAACTGTGACCGTAGTACTTCCAGAAAGTCTTTCTAACATGTGGTTAATGTTGTGAAATGGTCGCAGTTTGGTTAGGTTTAGGCACCAAAACTAATTGGTTAGGTTTAGGAAAAGATGATGATTTAGAAGTTTCACACGGGATGCAAACAGCGGTCTCCTGGGTAAAGGTCCAGTGTTTGACCCATTCATCCACCCCGACCTCCTCGCTACACAGACTTTGTCGCTCTTTATACTACGTCACCTGACTTCCTTGCCTTGAAGACAAACTACAACTTTGATACGTACCGGGTCTCCACTGGTACACACTTGCCTCCAGGAAATAGCCATATGCTTGCACGCTAAAGTCCAACACTGACAAAGTATCTTGTCTTCTCCCACCTGCTGTGCTTTAATATTGTCACGGTGGGATTTGAAGCGCAATGGGGATTGGACCCAAATGCAGACAGAAGAAGCAAGCTGATCAGTGCAGATCAATGATTTATTGTGCAAGAGTAAAGCTTATAAGCAGGTAGTGGTAGGTAGGTAGGCAGGCAGACTGGTAACGGGTAAACAGCTACCAGGCAGGACCTGCCTGCCTGGCAGGTCCAGGTTTGAGTGTCAGAAGCTCCAAAGGGAAAAGTCAAAGCAAGACGGCAACAAGGCAAATGGCAACTAGAATGAACTGACAAAGGATCTGGACCAGTATATGTAGTGAGTGGCTGATGAGGGAAGTGAGAACAGATGAGCAGGGTAATGAAGAAGTCTGGAAAGTCTAAGGCTTTGTTCAGACTGCAGACAAATCAGATTTGTTTCTCAAATCAGATCTTTAAGACAGACTGTCTGCACTGTTTGCAAGTGATCAGATCGGATTCGTGTGTCCAGACGTCACCAACCTATCTGCATGGGTTGCTGTGGTAACGACGTAGGCATCAGTAACTACAAATGTTGGTGTTGCGACTTTCCAACGCGGAAGCATGAGAAATGAGAGATCCATCATCTCGCCCTCCAAACAATCGCTCTGTCAAGTTGTGGTGCGCTGCTGAGTTTGTCTGCTGCAACGGAGGAGGCTGGTATACAGCAGCTCTGATGTACTTCACTGTCACTCTGGATTTGATGTCGTCATTGTGTGTCGCATTGCGAGTGACACAAGACACTCTGAAATTCGATTTGAGCATCCGGACTGAGACACATCTGTAGAAATGCGATTGGAATTGCATTTTAAACCACCTCCAAATGTGGATTGGATCCAATTTGCAAAAATCGCATTTCATGTGTTTTTTTGCTGCAGACTTTCTAAAATCAATCTGGATACAATCTGGATATGCCAAAAAAGGGTTTTGGGCTGGCAGTCTGAACTGAAGCATCTGGTGGACGGCTCAAGGATGGCAGGTCTGGGGAGTAGGAAGAAAGTACATGGTCTGGGAGAAGTGAGCAGGGGCTGGAGACAGGGACAGATGGAGAGAGTAATACAGAGTGCTGGGGATGAGAGTGTGTGCCTGCAGGAAGGGACAGAGGCAAACTGTGACACATATGTTACCAAGCTACTTGGTAACTCACTCAAGCACTGTGTGACAAAGTTCAGCAAGAATCGAGAAGCGAAGAACAATCAAATATGGGAATTAGGATGTACCCATGGATTCTCACAACCGACAGTTTGGGAAATAATTTTACTGCTCACCTTTGGGTTCTCTTTCAGGTTAGTAAGTGAAATCCCTTTATTGATGTCACCACCTTCCCAACTTTCTCAATTTAACTTGAAGAGAAGATCCAGATTGTATTAATGCTGAAATATCCTTAAAAGGACCCCAGACCTACAGGGGCATCAGTTTCAGAACATGCTAGGCTTACCAAACAACCTGTTGCTATTAATGCGAGACTTGTAGGACTAGCAGGGTGCCTATAGCACATTCTTTTTCCATTGGACCCTCTAGCAGGTTCAACCAGCCATGAGCAACACTTTTTGACAGCTCCCTATTTGCAAGCAAACAAATCCATGTGGTGTTGCAACCAGCCACAGTAATTTGAGTCACATGGGGAATGTGAGGTGAGTGTCGGTGGTTCAGTCTTAACGAGGGCTCCTGCTCCGCTCTGAACCAAGCCTGATCTGCATAATCATCTGTAAACCAACGTTGTTTGGGGAATGATTTTTGTATGCCTAAGCCAAATGCTGCTGGATTCCCTGATCTCCATATTGATTTGCATCTGGGGGTGAGCAGGTTAATTAAATGTGAATGGCGTGGCAGCAACATTATATTGAGCACAGAGTAAAGGCAAGTGGAGTGACTGTTTGAGTTGCTACAACAGCAATCAATGCAAAATAACGAGGGAGTATCTGTCATCGCGCCGCAAATGGATGGGATGGAGTGTGATGTGCAGACAAATGAAGCAGCTGCTATAAGGCACTCGGGCTGTGTTTGAGGTTTAGTTGTGCATTAGTAATGAGTTAGTGGATTAACAGAGAAGATTCTCTGACACTTTCGGCTTACCTGTGGAACATGCCAAGACAGATTGAAAGGATTATAAAGGACAGCATGAGAAACAAATGAATGAGAAAACAAAGGATCAGGCCTGTGCATGCGTCTTGCATTTACAGATTCATTTATGTTTTCACAAAGAACTATCTGAATGTCTTTAAGATTTCAAACAGCAGAAAAGTTCCCAAAGGAGAAAAGGGATTCCAAACCATGCTATCAAATTATATTTTATATCTGCTTCCTGGACAGATTTGTATTACTGTGTCAGCAGCTCGCTGAGTCTTCTCAAATCTGCCTCTCAGTGGGTCACAAAGTGTGAAATCTGTGTTCTCACATTTTTGACAAATCATCTGACAGCAAGAGTGCATAAAGAATTAAAGCACTTGTATCAGAGATGGTGAGATGGTGGCTTTTTTTTAACTCACCAGAACAGACAATTATTTATGGATTAAAAACTGCAGGCTTTCAGTTAAATCAGCGTGATTGGAACTTATCAGTTTGATTTATATTACATTTGACTGCTGGGCTCTGTTCTGTTTGTGGATAACTGAATTAGTTTGATTTGATTGTCGATGATTTGACAACATTTTGACTGAATTTCTTCAGTTCTTTAAACCTAGCTTAACAGTTTTCTGGAGCTGCCCAAGTCTGCACCATATTCGTAGAAAGCTGGTTCATTACCAAGACTTCTTAGTGCTTCTTATGAACTCATTTTTTTAGATACAAATGACAGGCTTTTTTTTTTAGGCTTAGAGGTATCATGAAAAAAATGTTGATATAATGATTTTGGAGTAACTGAAATTGTGGTGCAATTATTGCAGTTGAATTTTCATAATAAAGTTACCTATACCTCCCATACCTCTGTATGTCTGTCAGATTTTCTCGACAACCATTCATCCGATCGACTTCACACTTGGCAGGTGTATTGCTGAGGCCCCAAGGAAGTGCAGTGTGAAGTCGATCGGCTGAGCGGTTCTCGAGAGCTCTGCAAGCAGAACTTCCAGGGGCCAAGCAGTCGTCCTGCTCCGAACGGGCACACATTCTGAACAGACACGCCCCCTGGCTACTGTGCAAGTAGCAATACCAGCGGGAGCCAAGCCAATGGCTTGATCTGAACAGCCACGCCCTGAACGGGCACTGCGCTAGTACATGTTAAAATATACAACAAAATCAAATATTATTCTTCTTCTTAGGTTTTAAGGGCAACAAAATAAATTATATACACAGGAAAAAAAAAAGACAGGACCTCAACTAATAGTTTGACTGTTAAAAGACCATCAGAACATGTGGCATTTAATTTGACATTATGATGGGTATTTTTCATTTGAACACTAAAATATATTACAAAATTGACTGCAGAATAACTAGGGTCCACCCCAATATCCACATCCACAGATGGTTGCGAGTAGTCAGGTGCCAAGCCAGTGGAAGTTCACTGTGGCAGCACACTGTCATGCTTGGTTAATGAGGCTGTCCTGTGGCTCGCACAAATAAATGTGCTCAATGGAGCTCAAGAGTTTTATTCAGTAGTGCCATAAAGAACAAATACATGGGATCAGCCACAACATATCATGACAAACAAAACAAATGTGCATTTAGGAGCAGAGGGGAGTAATACAATTATTAAAGCATTTTTCAAGCATTTCATTCTTTCAGGGAGGGAATGTTTTATTATAAAAGTGTGTGATATTTAATATTTATTTTTTTACATTGTCTTCATCCTCATCAGTCTCATCAAGATGAGTACGTAGTATGATTGTTAATGTTAAGATATAACCATCTGTGAAAGGTCTGAATCAATCATACCATAAAGTTAAACTTCTTCATGTGCTGTCGGTCCTAAAACCAGCATATAGTCACATTACCGCCAACAGCTGGTTTGGGTTAGGTGTAGTGCATGTTGGTATTTTTCCAACATGGGACATATGTGAACCTTTTGTAGCATTGTTATTCAGGATAACTTCATCTAAGATTAGCAATTGAAACCTCTAACCTGAGTTCAAAGAACCACATTACACATTAACAGGATCATTGTAGCCTGATAACAGCACGTTAGTCCAGATTAGTTAAGCCATGTTTGAAGAACAGGGCCCTGATCAGTGGACTCCCTGCTATATTTAAACAATGAGCATTTTATGGAAGTAAACAGGGCAGGTTGAGCCAAAAAAAAAGCACAAACCTTTTGGAATTTTTTGGAATGCCAGAAACTGATGATACGTAGCAGCAGAAAAGGATCAGGGAGTGGAAATTTCCTCTGTCTGGTCAGTAAAATCTTAAAATCAGTATCTTCTAACTAGTGTAGAGATGTTAATCGCAGACATGTGACCTGTTCACCATGCTTCAGTTTAAATGTGCTGCTGCTGAAGGAGCCACACGTTTTAAAGAGGCTGACTCAGGCTGAAATAGCAGATGAGGAAAAAAATGGAGCCAGATAGTGACAAAAAAACATCTTGATTTTTGATTTACCTCTCAACTGCAGAAAGCAGAACTCCACTCCTGCCTCCTTACTTGCTCTTCAAAAGTCAAGTCACTGTTAAAAATCACCTCGAGGTTTCTGCTCACTGACTTTGCAATGGAGTGCACACTTCTAAGATGATTTGGCATACAAAATCTGCCATGAAAGTGTTATTTCTCCCCTGTTTCTTTCTACCTAGTGAGGAAGCTGCGCTAGATCAGACAGAAACCGCTTTGGCTGACTTGTCTCTTGTAAATGCCACCGGCCTTTTGTGCTACACTGTTAAATATAGAAATGGCCAACACTGACAAAAAGCACAAGACAGGACACGTTTATGATCTTTCCCTAAGCTCAACACAAGTGCCCAACAAGTCCTCCAATTTAAATTACCAAACTTGTTTTGATCTGATGCCTTTTATCAGCAGGACGGCATCATTTGTCAGTACATTCTAAAACCGTTACAAATCATTATTACAAAAATAAGACAGATCTGACAGCGCTATGGTTGCACTGGTATGGTTAGGTTTAGGCACCGAATTGACTTGGTTTGGGAAACTTTGTGGCTTGGGTTAAACTCGCTTAGTTAAGATTAGGGAATGATCATGTTCATGGTTAAAAGAAACCAACATTGACGGTCAGTAGGAAAAAGCAAGCAAACAGCAGTCTCCCATGGTAAAGTCAGACGTTTTCTTGACTACTAAGACATAGTCAACTGCGGATTTTGTCCTGTGCTTTGTATACACAACATCTGAGCTTTGTAGGGCTGTCGTCAACCAAAGAAAATCTTGGTCGACTGAAATTCTACCTAGTCTTCAACCAATCGATTGGTCAATGGGGAAAGAAATAAATCTGCATGGTGTATCTCTAGATTAACTAAATTGGCCACAGTTCACTGAGTGCATGCTACCTGATAGTCTAAATGAATTATGAATAAACATAAAAAGCTATTTGCAGCATATTAATGTATGTTATAACATAATTATTTTATACTGAAATTATGGCAGCAGAATTCTAGCCGACCAGCGTGACTTCCAAAAATAGGATATCAACTGGTGATCCCAGCACAAGAACTACTGAGACGGTAAACCATGGCCACAAAACACCGTCGCTGAAACATGTCTTATGGTTAGTTAACAAACTTACAGCTGCTCATTCACGCATACAATGTTCATTCCTTGGCAGTCCCGAGTGAAATAACTAGCTACGCTATATGTGAGCAGTGGTAAAGGACCCCAGTTCTTGCTGAGTCGTCTTGCCTAATGCCTGCCAATGCCCCCTCATTTCCCCTCCCCTTTACCTGGCTAACACTGCCACCTTGTGGGAATTCAGTACACTATTTATTAGACCAAACATATTGAAATATGCCAATTCTGATATATTCACACTCAAAGCCTAACAAGCATTAAACATGAACATTGATGGAGCATTAGACGGGCCAAAAATTAGTTTTGACTTCCAGTCTTAAGTCTATTCTAGTCTATTAAACCATATGATTATTAAAACAAACACATTTGTTGAGTAAAATGTATGTGAATATTATTTCTATTCATAGTCAATGTTATTTCTAACACAATATAGCCTATCATGCAAAAATAAAATCCATCAGGTATAAAATAATGGATTAAGAAGCGCTTTTCTCTTTGAAAGTAATACCAATGATAATTGGTCATACAAGAGCATATCGACCAACCAACCACAAGGTGTCAGCCCTAGTGCTTTGTATATCCAAAGTCCTATGGCTTGTACTTTCAAGGTCCTGCAATTTGTATGTCCAAATTCCTGTGCTTTCAATGTCCACCATCCACCCTCACCTCATCCTTACGTCTGTGTGGAGAACCCAGCACCTCCTTTACTGGAAAAAACGTCGCTGGTGAATAAAATCCAACAAGAAATGACATTTGCTTCCAAACATATGTGGCAAAACAAATCAGTAGTATAAAAATGTAATCTGAGAATGAAGGTTGCTCCTTCAGTTTGTGATTTCCTTACAAACACACCCCAGAGAGAGGCCATGAACTTCTTTTCACACAAAAGTGGATGTATGAACATAAACATATACATCTATATACAGTATAACTACCTATATAGTTGTTGAAGGATAGGGTGTGTAATCACGTGTCTGTGGTCTATTTGGCCAACGTGTGTAGAGAAACTGAACTTTCTACCTCTTGTTTGAAAGATTTGTCTGTACAACTGTTGAATCCCTCATTCTTTCTTATTTTTTGTTAAAAATGTTTCTCTGTAGCTGCTGTAAATATCTCAACATGACATCACACCATCTGTTTAGCCAGTTATCTGTGAGCATAAGAAATTCAGCACCAAACAACAACACAGAGCCAAGAAAATGCAAGGTACATAGCCGGTAGGTGTTTCTAACAGTGTTTATGCGTTAACGTGGGCACAGCTGTCTCTGGCCCTGAGCTGCACTGCAGATCTTTGTTTTTCTATAATAAGAGAAACAGGAAAAACTGCTCCTCCATCTAAACTAAAGGATCAGGGTTTGAGGCAGGTTGAACATCATTAATTATTATCCTAACCTGATCCAGTGTGGTGCTGTCACTGAGACCTCCAAGACTTAAGATTCATCTGCAAAAATTAAAGCTGCTATAGTCAATATGACTTCATGAACAATGGTTCAAATGATAATATACATGTGAAAGGTGTCACTTGTAGAGATGAACTCGCAGACAATTATCACCCGACTCTGCAGGTCCCCTAACTTCTACGGAGCGTTTTTGCCTTGTTTTAGTTTTACGGCACAGGACTTTACTCTTTTGGTTCACTCTCACTGCTCTCATCATTCTTGTTTCCTCTGAAAAACCGACGCCACGCTACCTGTGAAGTAGTGATGTGTCGATCATGAGCGTATTGTTCATTGATATGAACTAGTAGTAATGAGTCATCTCAGATGGTAATTCGTTCATTTTGGCCGTGCATGTGCAACAATAATAATAATGAGTTTTATGAAAAGAAATAAACGAATAACTCAACAAAAGAGTAGTTTATTTTACTGAGTGAGATTTAAGGAACTAAGTCACTAAAATGAACCGGTTATCCCATCACTACTGTGCAGCACCAAACGGCAGACAAGGCTTGGTGAACATCGTGGAACATTTAACTGCTAAAGAGCCAGACATTTTTCTTAAGACAGACCAAAACAGAGCTAAAAACAGAATGAATATTGGACTTACATTCATTAGGTGTACACAAACTTGACTCCAAATGAATGCTAATGTTGCTCCCTGTCTGCTGGATGTGTAAATAAGCAACTCTTTGCTACCAGTTTGCCATATCATCTTTTAAAATGGTGATAATGATAATGTGATAATGGTGGTAATATGACAGTGCTGACAGTGTTGTACAGGCTGTGACTTTTCTAATCCATTCATGCTTGCAACTACATTACCAACTCAGGAAAAAGAAACCTTGGTATGAAGCACAGTTCAATCAGGAAGACTATCTTTATGCCTCATTCATTCACATCTCTCTCTCTCTCTGCTTCTCTCTTTATTCAAGGCTTGTTCAAGTCTCCGGCCTCTGTGTGTTTGCTGCTGAGACCAGTGAGCTAATTATTCTCCTGTAAACACGTTTTAACCTCCACCACCGCTCCTGTAAGCACGGTGACCCGCCGACAGCCACGTGATGTTGCTTCTGCACGGTTTTATTTTATAGAGAAATATTCGTGTTTGTGTCGCTTTTAGCTGCTGCTGCTGCTTAAATGTAGCTAGCTGTTCCAGACCTCCCAGGTGATCCGCTTACCTGGAGATGCTGAGGACCTGCTGCTTCTCAACAAGGCGCAAAATAAACGATGTTCAGAGTATTCCACTGTGCAGACATCTGTGGGGAATAAAATTAGATAGAGTTAATGAACACTGGACACTAACTGTATGACAATAATTGAGTTAACAAAGATCACTGGAAGTATAATACCAAGTGTAATTGTATAACGTAGTATTAATGAGCACCTAGTATTAAAGAGCACCAGCATGTTATAAACAGATGAAGAGACATCGAGCATGATTAGCTGCAGAATAGATGCATTAGTTATCACATGCCTACATGAGCAAGAGTACGAATGACCTAAGGGAAAACCCCTATGAAAAGGTCCAATGTAAGGATAGGCGGTAATAAAACTAAAAGACTTGAGGAAAACATCAGATGACTGTTAAACTATGAATAAAGCATGTGTGATGAACTAAAGGACATGAGAAAAACATCATATGACTGTTAAACTATGAATAAAGCATGTAGAAAACAGCAGATGTTTAACCCATCCTTAGGGGAAATGGAAGATACCAAGGAGGACACTGAAAGCATATGTTTTTAAAAAAAATAGACTCAACATTGTGGTCAGACACCATTAACTATGGACCAAAGAGGATGAGCCCTTAGGACTTGGAAAACACCTAGCAGATGACACGATTGTTTATTGTGAACCAAGTACATCAGATGACTTGAAGTGATGACCACTGGAGAAATGACACCATTGTTTCTCAAACACAGGAGAATGGATAAAAAAGAAAAATAATGGTGTCTAATCAAAGTGGCAATTCAAGGCCAGGAGGAGGTACTAAAGTTGTAAAACCACAGAAGGGGGGGTTCCAGAAAGAGTATAAAAGGCAGGAGCTGTGCATTGAGAGATCAGTGCTTCCATGGAAGGACTCATGTTTGCTGTACTGCTTGCTTTGCTTGAACAGTAAACTTTGCTCACATCTGAACTCTTTTTGACTCAGTGTTTTATTGGTGACTGTTATTCTCTACAGTGTGGTGAAGATCCTGAAGACATCCGGCCCAGCTTCTTGATTTTTCCTCCACACATCCAACAACCACAACTGAGATCAGGAACTGCTGCCACAGCTCAACTTAAAAAGGACCTTAATAATCCGAGCCAGTCCGAAGTCGGCCACCTTGCAGACCAGGTCTTCTCCCACCAGGATGTTCCTGGCAGCCAGGTCTCTGTGGACGATGTTCCTGTCCTCCAGTTATTCGGGGCGCCGAGGAGCAGCACGACGCCGAAAATATTCCAAGAAAACGCTGGGAAATTATGCTCGTCTGTTGTGTTATTCCGGTGGGAATCTGGACTTGAACAACTAGGATGAAATAACGTCGAAAGGAGCGCCACGTCTGCGGGACAAATTAAAGAAAGGAGAGAAAAGCTAAAGCTAGGTCCGTGCTATCGCCCCTCTACCGGATCATGTTAGACCTCCACTCCCTCAATAACCACCTGCCTCCGGGCTGTATGGACATCCTCACAGAGACTGGTTCACTCCGCAAACACCGTCCCCCACACAGGGGCACTGGCCGTAAGTTTGTCTTCCATTCCACATCTCCACACTCCATCCCGTCCATGTGGTCCCATCGCACTTTTGCATTACGTCATCATAACAAACAACACGTGAATCTGGCTAATCTCCGTCCACTTCCCCGGTCCACACAGCCAATCACAATGCAACGCCATCTCAAACTGGCCCTACTCAACACGTGTTCCATAAACAATAAATGCCACATTCTGAATGAATTCATAACGGATAATAACCTGGATTTCCTTTGTCTTACTGAAACATGGCAAAAACCTCTTGACTACTTCTCATTAAACCAAGTCACTCCATCAGGATTCACTTACATCGACAAACCCCGTCCAGAAGGCCGGGGAGGTGGCATTGCTGCTATCTATAGAGCGGACATTAAAACAACCATCATCTCCACCCCTACTGTTCCCTCTTTCGAACACCTGGTTTTCAAACTCTCTGGTCCCACTCCCCTGGTCGTAGCTATCATCTACCGTCCTCCCAAACCAAACTCCTCCTTCCTTTGCGATCTCTCTGACCTTCTGACCCAGCTTTGTGCTATATCACCATCTGTACTCCTCCTAGGAGATTTTAATATTCATATCAACGATCCAACCTGTAAATATGCCACAGAATTTCTGGAAATGCTACATTGCTTCAACTTCTCTCAACACGTCAACTTCCCCACTCATAACCGTGGCCACACCCTGGACTTGGTTTGCTCCACTGGTCTTACCATTCCTCATTTATCCAGTCTCAATCCTCACATCTCTGACCATTTGGCCATCACAATAGACTTTGATATCCCTATCTCCACCCCAAAGAACAAACGCACAATTATTTTCAGAAACCTCAAATCCATCTCTCCCTCAGCTCTCTCAGCTTCCATCACCTGCAAGATGTCTGCCTCCCCTTCACCGTCGTCCAATAACCTATCTGCAATAGTGGACTACTACAACAACATTCTCTCCTCCTGCCTCAACCAACTGGCTCCCATAAAAGCCAAAAAAGTCTCATTCACACATTCAGCTCCCTGGTACACCCCTGAACTCCACCAAATGAAATCGCGACGACGGCAATTGGAACGACTATACAAGAAAACTACATTAACAGTTCATCTCCAAGCCTACAAAGACCATCTCCAACAATACAATGAAGCCCTCAAAACAGCTCGTTCCACCTACTACTCACAACTCATAAACTCTGGCTCCAGCAACCCCAAGACTCTTTTCTCCACCATCAGCACCCTCCTCAAACCCTGTGACAACACCTCCTCATCCTTCACAGACACACAGTGTAACTCTTTCCTCTCATTTTTTCAAACAAAAATCGACACCATTTACAGCAACCTGATCACCTCCAATGCATTTCCCACCTCCCCGCCTCACTCCCCCCCCCTTCACTTTTCAGCCTCTATCTCAGTTCTCCCCTGTGACCCCAATACAACTGTCCACCCTCATGGCCGGAATGAACAACTCCACCTGCATTCTGGACCCTATACCATCCAAACTTATCAAGGACTGTCTCCCTGCCATCTCCACACTCATCACTGCAATCATTAACTCCTCCCTCAGCTCTGCAGCAGTCCCCTCCTCACTCAAACTGGCTGCTGTCACACCCATTCTCAAAAAACCTGGACTCAACTCTGACATCATGTCCAATTTCCGGCCCATCTCCAATCTCCCCTTTTTATCAAAAATCCTTGAACGTGTTGTCGCCACTCAGCTAAAATCTCACCTCATCTCCAATAACCTCTTTGAACCATTTCAATCTGGCTTCCGCTCTAAACACAGCACTGAAACAGCCCTCCTCAAAATCACCAACGACCTCCTCCTCTCCTCAGACTCTGGTAACCTCAGCATCCTCATCCTTCTCGACCTCTCTGCAGCCTTCGACACCATTAGCCACACCATCCTGCTCTCCCACCTGGAATCATTTCTCAACATCACAGACACTGCACTCTCCTGGCTCAAATCCTACCTCACCAACAGACACCAGTTCATCCACATCAATAACTGCACTTCCTCCACTGCTCCTCTGTCCCAAGGCGTCCCCCAGGGTTCAGTGCTTGGTCCCCTCCTTTTCATCCTCTACATGCTCCCCCTTGGCAAAATCATCCGTCGTTATGGCCTCCAGTTCCACTGCTATGCTGACGACATCCAACTATACATTTCCACAAAAGCCATCACCACCACGACTCACTCTACACTCACCAACTGTCTCACTGAAATTAAATCATGGATGCGAACAAATTACCTTCAACTGAACAGCGATAAATCGGATATACTCATCATTGGCCCCACATCCCGCACCAAAACCACCCACGACTTCAGCCTCACTTTTGGCAACAGCACACTGTATCCCTCCCCACACATTCGCAACCTTGGAGTAATGTTCGACAGTCAGCTAAAATTTGATCATCACATAAACCACATCACCAGGAAAGCCTTCTTTCACCTCAAGAACATTGCTCGTCTCCGCCCATCACTCTGCTTTTCTGCTGCCGAAACCCTTATCCACGCATTTGTCACATCCAGACTAGACTACTGTAACAGCATCCTCTACGGCTCATCATCCAAAGTCCTCAATAAACTTCAATATATCCAGAACTCCGCTGCCCGCCTGCTCACCCTGACCCACTCCCGAGACCACATTACCCCTGTCCTTAAGAACCTACACTGGCTTCCTGTCACACAACGCATTCAATTCAAAATCCTCCTCCTCACACACAAAGCTCTTAATAACCAGGCCCCCTCCTATCTCACGGACCTGCTCCACCATCACAGCCCTTCCCGCAGCCTCCGCTCATCTGAAGCCAACCTCCTCTCCTTGTCTGTGCGGACCAAGCACCGAACCTGGGGCGACAGAGCCTTTTCTGTCGTTGCCCCCTCTCTCTGGAACTCACTCCCCAAACCCATCAGAGACTGCACTGATCTCCCCACCTTCAAATCCCTGTTAAAAACTCACCTTTTTAAACTGGCTTTTAATGTGTGATCATGTTGTGTTTAGAACCTGATTATATGTTGTGTCTTAGTGTTTAATGTTGTTTTATTATGTCAGTGTATTATGTGTCTAATGCTGTTTTATTGTGTTTTAGTGCTTAATGTAGTTTTTAGAGCTTGATTTTATATTGACATCTATTTTATCTTGTACAGCGTCTTTGAGCACTTGTAAAAGCGCTTGATAAATAAAATGTATTATTATTATTATTATTATTCTCTCACTTATCCAACCAAATTTTGCCACGATTTCCATCAGCCAATCACATTGCTGATGCAACCTTTAAATCTGTTCTCCTCTCACTTGCTGTCAGCTGTCATTTCAGTGTGGATTCGTTACGACCCTCCTCCACCCCATTCACCTCCAGTTCACCACATTCAGTGTCCGGGTCAAGCTCATCAGAAGGCCACACCTCATCACAGCCAGATCTTCAGCATCCTTCCACCACCACCACCAGCATCTAGACTCCATCAGGGGGGCATCCTATACTGCTCACAGCTTCTCTACCCCCCGTAAAATATGATGACGTCACGATGGGGTCTAATCGCCAAAGACTCTTAACATTTCTCATCTTTATGCACATGTCAATAAATATTTGTTCACTATATTTGTTCACTCATGAAGTCTCTCCTGATTGAAATGATGTTCACTACTCATATTAAGGAAGTTTTGAGTTTATGCAGGTTGATTTTTGAACTGTGCCGGAATGAATTAACCTGACGTGCCACATGGTTTGTTACACAGAGCCATCTGAGAAGTCGTTCTTCGAAACACTTTGATAAAGGCACTTTCAAAAAATACTTGGCAGGTGATTGGCTAAGTCATCACGTCTATCACAGGCTAACTTCAACCACTCAGATCAAGTTGCCGTGTGCTACATGTTCTTGTGTCCCTGTTTCCTGTCATCCGTAGTACCTGTTACCTTCCTGTTTTGGACTTTGCTTATTTACTGGACTTTTGATTCTTGCCTGCTCCCAGTCGGATTTGTTTGCCTGTTTGGACTACCTTTTTGGTTTTGACCTTTGCCTGCCTCACCATCCCATAAGCCTTGTCCCTGTTGTATTAATAAATCACTGAACTGCATCAGCTCTGCCTCAGGTGTCTGCATTTGGGTCCAATTCCCCATGACATTTTGCTCTCCTTTCAATGAAGAAATACACTCCAGTTCTGATATAACTGATGATATAGCAGCATCTATGCTAACCTCTTTAGGAGTCGCCATTGTTGTTTTCGAACAAACAGTCGCAGTCGCCACACCTAAACCACGCCTGTAGCTGCCAGTAGTTCCTCATAGGACGCTGATTGGTCCAAACCACTATGGTTTGATTACAAGCACATAGCTTGAAGCCTGGCAAGATGGATTCTTGTGTGATCTTGTGATCTCGTGATCTTGCGTATCCAGCTGCCTCGCAAGGGAAGGAATAAATGGCAAAATGAGCTATAACATGCAGTAACACCAGTATGGTCCACTTGGTCACCCCTGTGCTCTCTTTCAATTTGTGTCATAAGTAAAATGTTACCTGATGAAATTGGCCCATTCCCAAACTGTCAATCCGACAAATATATCTGTTTCAACTTTAATCAACATATACTCTGCATCGTTGTGTAATGAAAATTAAAATGCTGCTACTTTTCAGGATAAAACACGTGGAAATTCCTTTTTGAGGCCTATGTACAATTATTTATATTCAAGTATGTTTTCTCATTAGTATGCATCTGTGAATTGTTTCCTGGAGTTAAAATAAAAAGAGCAGCTGTGGGCAACAGTGTATAAAATTCCATAATACAAGATTCAAGTTTGAATTAATTCCCCACCATTTTTCTGACTCAGTTTACACACACCACTCTCTGGAGAGGTTTTATACTAAAGACTTTCAAGTCTTAATTGTTAATTTATATTTCCACTGAGGAGGGAAATTACTGAATTTTGCTTGGAAGGAAGGAGGAATAAATCATTATTGAATGCTAAAACCGATGCCACCAATGCTAATATTGCTGTTACCACACAGCTTTTAAAACTTTTTAAGCTACTTCAGCACTACCACAACAATGATAATAACAATAATAATAATGCTGTCATCATCATTATGTAAGCTATTGCAGTGCTCACAACATCAAAATCTATGCAGTCTATCAAGCTTGTGGGCTCTGACAGATCAATGGGAATCTGAGTCTGTGAAATTCAAGTACAGTTTTACCATTGCCCTGAGCAGTCTGTTATAAAAGAGGGCAAGCCAGACAGTGATGGGTATAGATTTTGAAAAGGATTTTTATCTCAAAGCCATTTTATGTCTCATTGCATATATGACATGCAAAAGACAAGTGGATGTTTCAATTGAAGCCAGATGTCTGATCAGGGTAAATGTTGCTCGAAGAGGAAACCTTTAAGATGTTCTGTGCTTTAGGTGAGAGAAGTGCAGGCTTCCTGCCAAGAAATATTACCATATGTAATTCTTAGTAGACCTGTGAAGATTTTTTGATTTATCTTAGCCAATTAAAATTCACTATTGGATGTGTGTACTGCAGAGGAAGCCTCAGTGAGTATCAGAAATTACAGATTCAATTATCATAGAATGGGGGTTACATTATGATATTGAAATTGAAAGAGGGACCATAAAATCTGTTTACAATCTATAACATAACAGCAACAATAACAAGCTTGAATGGTGTTTACAATTAACCATTTAGCAAACAGTTAATCCAGTATAAATGTAAATACTAAGAAAGTTAAATTAAAAACAAGCGTCGCTGCCCACTGGAAATGTCAAAGTTTGAGTGTGCTCTCTTCAAATGCTCCATTATATACCCTTTTCATGGAGGTGCCCTCACTACAGAATAAACACACTACAGAATAAACACACTACAGAATAAACACACTACAGAATAAACACACAAGGCTATTGGACCAAGAGGCCCAAACACATACTTCTCAGTCCACTCACTGTTAAATTGCCTGTTTTCATTGTCAGTTTAACTTTTTTTAGAGTGCAACATTCAGGTTGCTTTGGTAGGAAACCCAGCCATCCAGAGAACGTGGGAGATAGCACGCTTGTCTGTGCTGTTTGTGGTGACTGGCTGCATGTCCTTGGTTTAAACACAACAGGGCCATAGCTAGCCTACAATAGCCACTGCATCTAAAATGAATATTTAAAGCTGCATTAGTTGATTTTTTTCGGCCATGTGAAAGCACCACAACAAGCCTTAAATACAACATCTGACTTTTATCACCTTATAAAGTTATCTGGCAAATGTGTTAGCAAAACAGTTGCTCATTTATACATCCAGCAGACACAGAGCAACATTAGTATTCATTTGGAGTTGTGTTTTTGTCCACCTGATAAATCTGGTCAGATATTCACTCTCCTTTTAGCTTTGTTTTGGTCTTCACCAGCTCCTGAGAAAAATCTGATTACACGATGTTCTCCAGCTAGTCACCAGTTTTTGGCAAGTCACTTGACAACTGTAATCAATAGGCCTTCTTTACTTTTTACAGTACTACTAAAAACAGTAATTAGTTACATCCTTCATTACATTCATTTCCATTAATCAGAAGCTTTGACAACTCAAAACCCATTAAATGTTCTGTATTTAACATGATAGATAACCACACAGTGTGGTTTAACAAGCAGCAAACCTACGGCGTGGAGGGATTTACTCACCATCAACAGCTTGTTTAGCCCCAGTGACTGCAAACAACACTCCACAAGGCTTGTCTCACAGCGAAGCCACTGGGTTTACACATCCTCCAACTCAGAACTTAACCAGGTGATTCCTGAATGCAGGCTTACAAGTGGCTAAAGTTAGCATGTCTACTAGTGCTGTGTTCAGACTACCGGTGACAAAGCAACAGGCTTCAAGTCACTTTCAATGGAAGCCGGCAGCATGAAGCTGTCACTGCATGACAGACGTGATGAACTACAAATCAAAGTTGAGCTGGCCTCCACTCTTTTCAGCGCTCCAATGATGCGGTGAAGCGTCAACCAATCACATGTTTTTGTTTCACCATTTCCATTTTGGGACAATCCATAACAGTAGAGCAGACAAGGAACGAGTAAAATAACAGAAGTTGTACTGCTCTCACACATCGTCATTCTAGAGGTGTGGCTCTCCTGCTGAAAACCAAGCTCACCTGAAAACAACAATACTACCCCACTATACCTGCTTCAATATTATCTAAAATGTGATTTTAATCATTTCTTGTCTGAACTCTCCCAGACCTGGGTTGGGATCTTGTATTTAGCTTACTTTGAAAACTATGCAGAGAAATTTGGAACATCATCTGCACTGAGTAATTCTGTTCAACTGCAAACCTTTCTCTGCCATATTTTTTTATTCCACAGTGAATTTCCAGGCTTTGATGGCACCCGCACAGCAACTCAAAAAGCTGGGCTGACACTTTGACAGGCACACTGAAACCCTTTGTGGCATTGTGAGTTTTCAGATCCAGGGCAGTTACATAGTGCTCCCTCTGGAATACAAAACCAATCCCCACATGGCAGCTTGACAAATCACCTATCAATATCCACCTGTGTAATTTGCAACAATGTGGAACATCAAACAGGAGGGACCAGGACAAATTTAAATATGGCCTTGTGTTGCCCTGCACCCAGGCTGGCCTTTACCACCAGTGTCTGATGACCCAAAAGAGCAGTTGGTGTGTGTCCACCCCGTTCATCAGTGCCACAGATGCCCATGCTGAGCAGAGTAATACATCCCTGTGAGCTGCTGCTGCTGCTGCTGATTCATCGGAGAAGATTCACTGGGCACTGGTATTGATCTGTGACCCAGGCTTGTGCCCAAGAATATCATTTCCCCCATCAGGCGACAGTTAGACGACACCAGGCTCAGCAGCACCGCACAGAGAATGACTTTGATGAGTGGATCTTTTTAGCTGTATGCTGGTATTAAAGTCAGCTGCAAGTTTATGGAGCCAGGACCATGACTTTAGATTTTGGCATTGAAAATAAAATTTAGCATTATAAAACAAAACCTGAACTGAAAAGAATGAATGTAACACACTTGTTCATTTTTTGAGCATGCACATACAATCGTATTAACTTATTTTATTTTGATATTTTTTGCATTCGGATCTGTTCTTCAGTGTATCAAAATCTTCTAATTTCTTTCTTCACATCAGCCTTTTTTCACTGACAATGGTTTTCATTTTAAATTCTCTGTCACCATTTTGGCATGGAGGTGAGGGGTTTGAGGGGAGGCGGCAAGTAGAGCGTGATTTCCACATATTCTGCACACCATCTTCTCAACTAACTCTACCTGGCCAGGTATGTTTGCACACAATCTAACATTCAGTATCTATGAACACATATACAGAATGCCATGCCAAAGTTTAGCTCCTTAAGTACAAGTCATGCATACCTTATATTTTACTGATCATTTTCAGATGCATGCTGTACAGTTTTAATTGTTGGATCTATTTGTCCTGTTCCAGGCAGCCATTGGTTTCCACTCATTTCAGCATTGTGGACGGTTGACAAACAGTAAATATAATTTGACAGTATGTTTAATAACAAGACTATCTAGCTGTCCAGCCATGTCGTTGTCCCCAAATCAATATCAAGATTTTCATGAACAAATGATAGGCCATGTGTACTGTGGGCCAAAGTTGTCATATTCTCCAAATAGGTTAAAAGAAATGTTGAAGTCACTCATTGTTGTAATTAGATGTTAGCTTGTTAACATGCTGCATACATTGTGAGGGATTAATGGACACCCTGCAGCCAATCAGAATCGAGTATTCACACAGACCATGGTATAAACACATGTAGACACATGCCATCACTGCAGATGCATTGTTTTCCATTATATTCACTGTCAAATCATTAAAATCTTATTTTCCATATCAAGGTGGAGGTAACAGAAATTGTTGTTGTGATTACACTGGAGATCTGACAGATGAATTATTTTTCAGTGTATTGGAGAAAAGGTATTTACAAATGAGTGAAAATGATGAGAATGTCTTTCAGCGTGAGTTGCGTTATTATCTAAACTTCTAAAAGGAAATATGTCTCCAGTCGACTAGACATTTCATCTAAGGATTGGCTGACTGAAGGAATAAACAGTGTCCATATATACTGTAGCTTCACCACATACTACTGGGATCATAATGTCCTTGAAATTTCCATGAAGCTCTCTGAGTAAAACATTGGAGAGCAAATGCTGTTAATATATAAGTCCAGTCTGGGAAAGACTGGACTCAGAGGCAGACTTTGAATACTTTAGGATGTGAATACAAGGAACACAGTTTGGAAAACAGAACAATATGTTCAGCTGGATCAAAGTCCAGGAACCGAATTATCGAATTTCTGAGAATTACACTTAAGAGATACTCTATAGAGCCAACAGCCCATAATACTACATATTTATTAAGCAACTCATTCTTACAAAGAGGTGTAGAGGTAACCTTTAAGGGCAGTTCTTAAGTGAACTTATGATTAATTACATGTATGCTCAAAGAGGAATGGCCAGACACAAAGATTTGACCTACATTTACCCCATTGTTCATGTTTTTTTTTGTTTGTTCATATATTTGTCCAGTTATCATATTGAAAACGCCCGTATGATTTAGATTTTTTTAATGTCATTTTATTTGTGTGAAATCTGCTAAATTATTAGAAATTGGTTGAAATGGAAACAAATAAAATAAAATAGAGAAAGGGGGAAAGTACTGCTACTTGAAGGCACATTACAAAACAATACAAATGCATGGAAAGACATTGCAAATAAATCCCATTCCATTTGCATTCTTTCATAATGCAAACATATTGCATTACTAATTACACATATTACTTTATTTAAATATTGAATCTTGTGCAAGTCACTCTTGACTTTTTCACTATTCCACCAAGGCCACGATCTTTCCTTAACCTTAACCAAGGGCTTTGAGTTGCCTGGTCATAACCATATAAACATTCATCAAGCTTCAGCTGCCAGGAGTGGTTAATATGGGGAAAACAAATCAAATATGTTGACGGTGAATGGTTCGCCGATATGTTCAGTATGAACATTTTGACTTTGAATACATTCAATATTAACTTAACTCATTATGTTGAAATAAATAACCCCATAATCTGGCAAAAAGCAAATTTGATAATGCAAGTTAGTTGTATGTCGAGTCAAGTCCAACGTGTCCAAAAGGGTTTTACAGTCTAAATAGCATACAGGTACAATACGAGAGCATGCGACATGAGTGGCATTGTTCATAGACTTTCCTCTGTACTTTGTGTATACCTGGAGTATTAAGTTGTATATCCACCATGGGCAGATCTGGGTTGAATCATCCCTGATTTTGCACAACATGAACACAACTTAACATGGCAACACTCGAGGCAGTCACTACATTGTTAATGTTGAGATGTAATATGGCGAAATAGGATTACAACATTATGTAAATAAAGTTCCTTAAATAACATTAAGAAAATATCAAGTGTACTAAGTTAAAGAGCTCCAGACAGGTGTATGAGTGTAATTTTTGGGAGACAGTGGGGTTGGGCAGTAACATAGCAGCAGCATCTGTTAAGTTTGCAGAGTATCATGTTCTCAGTTGTTGTTTCTGCAGTTTAAACTTTCCTCTGTGCCTCCGCTGGCATCACATCAAATCCTGCCAGAGCCTCCACTGTTGCCCTCTCTGCCTTCCTGCTGCTGCAGGAAAAACAGCAGACTTTCTCTGCTCCTTTAAACAAATTTGTCAAAGGTGAGCAAGCAACATTAAAACTAGAATTGACCCTCTTTGTGCTGAATAGTAAGCAGCTCTATATAATACTGTGGCCAGCAAGCAGAAGGTATTTCATTAAGATGTGCTTATTTCCTAATACCTTCTGGCAACGTGGTATCACCAGCTTCCAATTTGCATATAAATGTAATATATTGTATTGGTGTATTGTGAGGAGGATTCATTATGAGCAGTTCAGCATACAGCCTTAAACACAGGCAGACTCTATTATGGCATGGTCCTCATCAAAGATAGGTCTCTAGTATTAAGACCTCAACCACTAGAGCCCAAACACAGACCTGAATAACAGATTAGGCAACTTGGTTTGATGGTGCTATAAGGCACTTCAAACATTTACTGGAGTCTGATGTAAACAAAATGCTGTGTGTTCAAAGGATATCAGGGAAGGAGAGACCTGTTCATGGAGCTGAATAATGCAAGATGCTGAGAATGATCACAGCCTGCACGAAACTCTAAACATATTCCACTGTGTACTGCTGGATGTGTGCCCCCAGATCGACATGCCCTATTTTTTTGTTTTTAAGAGTTTTATTACTTCTTCTAAAAGAAAAACAACAAGGTGTAGTGGTTGAACCCTGTGTTGTTGAAAGTATCAAAAAGATAAGATGCTGCAAAAATAGTACATGCCCCACCCATGGCTCTGTGAACCCATCTTTGTTCGGCTTCAGAGCTAACAAACGTGATTTAAGTCTGCAATATACAGTACACGCAGGTTGGAAACCGTGACTGGACCTTTAGTATGTAAAACATGTTTTATTTTTTATTTTGTATTAAATGAAGGCAGGAAATGTCATGATGAAAACTTAAGTTTGCACAGGCTGAAGTAATTGAAGCCCCAAAAGTTGACAAATTAATTTAGAAATATGCACGCGTATAAACATAGCATCAACTCAAATAATGGCCTTAAAGGGAAACTCCAGTACTTTTAAACCTGGGCTTTATTTTAACATATTTTGGGGTCGAAATACTAATACTTACCAAAGGTTTTGGAATTGGTCCAGGAGATCGCCTCAGCCGGCATCTGGGAAAGGGGCTGCAATGGCTGCAATGTAATCCTTGAGGGCAATTGCGCCCGTGAAAAGTCTGTCCACTAAAAGTGCTTGATTTTGCCACTGACAGACTCAGACTATTATTCTAAGTGTCTGACAACATTATGGAAAGGATCCCTACAGAGACAGACCGTTTTGTTAAACTCTTCTCTCCAACTCTGACTCACGTGTCCACCATTGTCTTCTTGCAACAACTCAACGTCTCGCAAGATTTCATAGAGAAACTTTTCCTTGAGTGAGACTTCTGTTTCTGGTTAAACAAAAAGGATCTTACTCTTTAACAAAAAGGTCTGTCTCTGTAGGGATCCTTTCCATAATGTTGTCAGACACTTAGAATAATAGTCTGAGTCTGTCAGTGGCAAAATCAAGCACTTTTAGTGGACAGACTTTTCACGGGCGCAATTGCCCGCAAGGATTACGTTGCAGCCATTGCAGCCCGTTTGCTGATGCCGGCGGAGACGATCTACTGGACCAATTCCAAACCCTTTGGGTAACTATTAGTCATTTCAACCCCAAAATTTGTAAAAAATAAAATAAAATAAAAAAAGTAAAAATAGGGCCCAGGTTTAAAAATACTGGAGTTTCCCTTTAAATGTAGATTTTGACAATGGTTTACTGACAAGTGACCTCTTGTCTCTATATGCGAATAATGATCTCTGTCTGCCAGAAGCAAAGGTGGAAGCGGTATGACATTGTTAGTGCTGCAAAATTTCTTACACCCTGTTCACATATACAGACTTCTCTCTTGCCTCTCATCAGGCAGAAGCATGCAGGTATGTTTTGCATTCAGCATGTTGATGAAGTTACAATTAATCAATTTATCATGAACCATATTTCTTCACAATGAACCTGGGGCTTTTGAGTCTGATGCCTGGTTGATAATCCAACCTTGGTTAAAGTGCTCACCAGACACCACAGTATGTTGATGGAGGTATATGAAATAATTGAAACGAAGTCTGTTATCTTACAACAGAAAGGCTGATTTCATCCATAAGAAGCAACTTTTCGTGCAGCACTCCAACACTGAGCTTTTTCTAGCATCTAGCGATGCATTGAACTTTCTTTCAGCTCCCAATCAGCTAAACAGTATTTGAAAGATGTGGGAAAGCCGGCAGAGAACCGGTGTCACACCTTTTGTTTTATTTTGAGCATCCTCTGTGAGTCTTCAGAGTGCTGTCAGTGTAACATCTCCTTGCTCTGAATGAGATAAAGGACCCAAAACTCCCCACTCCCCAACACTGCAAGTTGTTGTGCTATTGCATGCAGAGAAGCCAGAGCTCAAAGCATGCGGAACCTGACAGCGCTTATAAACAGCTACATGTTTTATCCTGAAGGGCAATCTGATGCTCTTCAGGAGAAGCTTTTGAGTGTCTTAGATGTTAGAAATTAAGGAGAAAGACAGGGGAACAAACTTTCATCTCAGTTTATGTCTGCCAGCTCTGTGAAGCTGACTCCCTTGTTTCCGCTCTGCAGACACAACTGTACCATTCCTGAACATGGTTATGTAATGGATGAATAATGAAGGCATGCATATTAGAAATTCATCTAATTAACTGCTATCATTGTGGTACACAATGTCAGGCAGATCATTTTCTAAAAATTTCTATCTGCTCTTTGGTTTTGAAAGAGATGGAAATTAATACAAGTCTAAACTATCTTAATAGAGAAGGGTCTGTATTCATCAAACTGCTAAAAATGAATTTTGGACTTAATTCAAGGATAAAAGGATAACTTGAACTTGAACATGCACAATTAAACCTGAATTCATTGATTTATTGGCCACTATGGGGCATCAAAACAACCTGTAAACACAACATTGACATGCTAGTCAAGTTTCAATTCAAATGCATTATCGATTTTAATTGAAAATCATCAAAAAAAAAAGCAAACTAATGCACCATCCATTACCATTATATTAATATTAGGAGTTGAGCACATCAAGATAAACAGCTAGCGGCGCTAATTCTCCAGTCTGGTGCCATTAAACCATCGCAGAAGAAGAGGACACAACAAGAAATTTCTAATGTAATTTCTGGCGATTCCACTCTGGTTTTTTAATGTGCAAATTGGAAATGCGCATAAAAATAAGTCGATGGAAATGCACTTTCTGTATTATCACCTTATAAAGTTGTTATGGCTAATGTGTTAGCAAACAGTTGCCTATTTACACATCCAGCAGACACAGAGCAACATTTGCATTCATTTGGAGTCCAGTTTCTGGCACCTATATATTCAATCTCCTCCTCACTAACTTTGTCTGTCTGCCATTTGGTGCTGGGCAGGTAGCGTACAGTCTGTTTATCAAGGCTTTTTTTTAGCTTCCTGTTGGAAAACGAGGGCAATGAGAGATGTGAGACTGAACCGAAACAGCAAAGTTGCGGGCCGTAAAACCAAAACAAGGAGCTGAAAGATGCTAAAAAGCTTCATAGGGCTGAGAGGAACTGCAGAGCTGGTGATAATTCCCTGTAGGTTTGTCACAACGAGCGACACCTTTCACATTACACACAGTAATTTGACCTATTTTAATATTGAAACGTTGATTAGTGCAGCTTTAAGAATAAAAGCTATTTATTTATTTTCACTGAAAAAGTCTATTTAAGAGAACAGGAGGTTAATTTTGTTAAGAGTAGCCTTTTAGGATGCTAGATGAAAACTGTACAGAGAGAGAGGCGTGCACATATTGTATTTTATGAGACAGGTTTTGTACAACACAGCACTGGTTAGATTGAACAACACATTAAAGCTGCACTAATCCCTATTTTTTGCATTAACAATAGATGAAATGACTATGTGTAATGTGTAAGGGGTGGGTTGTAGTTACAAACCTACAGAGAATTATCACCCGACTCTGCAGTTCCGCTCAGCTCTTAGTCTGACAGACAAAGTTAGCAACATAGTGGAGCATTTAGCAGCTAAAGAGCCCGATATTTTCCTCAGGAGGTTGATGAGACCAAAAACAGAGCTAAAAGAAGAGTGAATATTGAACTTCAGGTGACCAGAGACACAGCTCCAAATGAATGCTAATGTTGCTCTGTATCTCCCGGTTGTGCAAAATTGTTTGCTAACACATTGGCCATTTGACATTTTTAAGGTGAGTTTGTTCCTGCACCTCCAAGTGTCCAAAGAAATCAAATAATGTTGCTTTAACCAAAGCCATTAGACAAAGATTTTCAACATAAATCCCTTCCACCAGTATTATTAAGTCATGTGCTTTGTACACTCAACCATCAACCCCAACCTGCTCTCTGTATCTTCTATGAACTTCTTGTATCATAAAAACTGTCGCCATTGAATGTATCCCAGGCTGCAATCACATCTTCTCCAAAACATATTTGGCAGAAAATTAGTACTACATAAACGTGTTTCATAAGAGACAGGGTTGCACTGCCATGTGACGCAGTGCATGCAAATGCAACCATCTTCTGCTGTGATTCATGTTTTAGGCTGAATTTCTTCTCTTTTTTTGACAGATGCCTGCTTGTAAAACGACTCGTCTGTCTAAGACAGGAGGGAGCTGACATCACCTACTCGTGCAGCACTGACAGTTTGACTCTCACATGAGCACATAAGAAGGCTCATCTGCAGCTTCCTCGAAGCTGAAGGATAAGTAGTGGCCATATGAAGGAAATATCAACCAGTTGCAGACAAGGTGCCAAATCCAACACATTTTTACTTATCAGGCTAATTAACCTATCTGGAGCGAGACTGCGGCTCTATATCACCAACCATCTGCTGGCGTGCGGTCTGGGCCATTACTGTCTCCTCCACCCACATCTCAGCAGACACGCCACCCATCAATCACAATCTGTTGCTCTCACTCACTCTCTCATGATTAAGGCCTTCTGCACCATCACAGGCTAATTATTAATGAGGGGGAGGCACGCAAAAGGATATACAGCTGGACAAAGAGATGACATCTGCTCATCTGCTGCCTCGTGCCACATTTAGGCTGGAGGGGAAGGATGCCTGGGAAAAACAATCATGTCACCGTGCAGCTGGTAAACACTGCAAAATACTTTTCACCACAGCTTTCACATTGTTAATATGACTACAAAACACTGTTCCTCTCTTTTTTCACATGGTGAATGCTTCAGGAAAATATCATTCATCTCAGCTCAAAGAATAATTCCGGTCATTAAAACTTGGGTTGTTTTTTTTGTGTGTTTTGGCTATCATTCCCCCCAGTAATAATAAAATTGTCCTCAGGAAGTAATCTTCTGAGGCAAGAAACACGAGCACACTCATAAATCAGATGCAGTTCTTTATTACAAGTTTGAAGATTGATGTTTTGGCACGTTGCCTTCTTCAGGATAAAATCCAACAGTCACCTGACCTGACTGACACTTATAGTGACTGAACAGGTCGAATCAAGTCACTTTGATTTATATAGGATGGAATATAAGGATTAAGGAGATCAAAAAGGCAAGAAGGAGCATGCCCGTTTAGAATTTTAAAAGTCATCACAAGTGTCCAGTCCAGTCTGATATAGACCATCTTTCATATTTTTGCACTGTGTTTACCTGCCATATCACTAACTCTCCTGTCAATTCGGATCCTGCTGCTCCCTCCTGCCCTGCAATAGACCCTTTTCACAGCAGACATTTTGACTTGTCCAAGCAGGAAAAGCACAGGTGTAAATAATAACATTAACAATGGAGTCAGCATGTGCAATACCTAAGCCCTGGAACTGGCTCACCTAAATGGAATGCAGTTATTAATTCCACCTGTGCTTTTCCTGCTAAAAAACAAATGTTACAAAATAGAAAAACATTTAGGTACATAGTATAGTATATATGCTGTATATAAGTGTAGATACAAAGTCTTCAAGGAAATACAATAATGCATCCCAGTCACATACATGAGTTTTAGATGCAAAAATGCTGAGCACTGAAGTCATACGTTCATTAGCTGATTGGCATCAACTGTTTCTTTCATGCTTCACAATCACAGGCTCACTCACAACTGTGTGGCTATCAGCTGGCTTGTTACATCTAATCACATTCATGCAGGTTTACAGCTCAGCCATTATAACCTAAAACTCTGTCACTGTCGTTATTGCTCTGTTGATACACTCATGCCAACACCCTCCACCACTCCACCCCCCTCATTATGAGATACGGTTTGGTATTGTTGATTTAACTAAGATTTAATGTTCCTTCTCCTAGCAAAATTGTCATTTCTGCTTGGATTTCTTGAGAGTTCCCTTAAGAGCAGAGCCTTTTCTGCCAAATCTAGCTGTATATAAATCATTTAGAAACCCTAACACAAAGAAAATTGGGGAAGTGTATAGAAGGAGCCTACACAGAAAACCATATAAGACATCAATTTGCTCTAGACCCACAAAAAAGCAAAATCATTCTAGAAATAGTCTGAGGTTAAATTCTACATTGAGGCCAAGAGGAGCTTTAACATGCAGAATCCAATCCTTTTCATAACCAATAGAAACAATGGAAAATAATATTACTTATAGTTGTGATAAAACTGAATTTTCTGTTAAAATGGTAAATCACTGGGACCCCTGAATTATCATACTTCTAACATCACATTTTAAGTATATATTAATTTCCTATAAAACAAGCAACATTTTTGCAATTCAACTCCATATCATTTGACTTCCAAAGAAAGATAAATTAAAATCACTAAGATCATTTACAGTATGCTGCAGAACATATTAGAAATAGTTTCAAATTAGTGTATGACCTAATTGTAGCATATGTTGCATTTACCTGTCTAATAAGACACACTTCCTGTGCACAGATGGGGCTCTTTATGGTGGATGGCATAAGAAGCCAGTGTTCACTAATTAGATTTCAAGCTACTGCTCATGTGCAAATCCTCCAAACTGTAACTGGAGGTGTGATCTGAACTTTAGACGCACTGTGTCATTTTTTCCTAAATAAGTTGAGGGTTTTGAAGCATGCAAACACCTAAGAATTGTCTTGGAAGCTCAGCTCTCACCCCACTGCATGTAGTGTTTCTTTCCTTTCACCTTCCCAAACACATGCTGGGAAAGCTGGAGGAGGACACTCAGACATACATGAATTCTTTGTCTGTACAGCATCTGTTTCTGTGTTTTGTCACTAGCTGGCCGACACCCTCATATTTGCCTTTTTATTGCAGATAAGCAGCATGCCAACTTGCTGGAATCGCCTTCTCTCCACCACGCCACCACCGTTGCTTTTCATGCATTATAGTCATGCTGAGGCAGGCTGGATTGTCCTTATGATGTCCCTATACAAACAAACTGTCAAACACCTCCCCCTTGTGTATCTGCACTTTGCATGTGACAAGGGGAAGGTAACCAGCGGGCTTCACCAACAGAGACCAGTAAAAAGTAAAGGTAGGAACTATGAAATATTCATAACTGTATATCCAGTGCAAAACCTTCAGCAGAGCCCCTCACAGCCTGTTATGCTCTGGTGTAAGAAGCCTTCACAGGTCTGTGGGAAACTCATGACACGAGCCGGAGGATCCAGACATCCCTGTAAACTGGCTTGTTCCTCTGATTTTAAATGAGTACAATGTCCTACTGATTACATTAATCTACAGACCTCTGCGTTATATGGAAGATTCAAAATGCCTAAATAAAAACCAAAACAAAGAAATAAAGTGAAACACACATTATTATATGTATTTGCTTTTATGTCTGCATTTAGTGTGTCATAGTTACATGAAAAATGTGGTAAAATGACAATTGTTTAGCTTTTTGTCTTTAATAACTAATGAATTGTTTTTCGTTGCAATTTTCCATGCCACATTATCAAATCACAACACAGAAAACAAAGTGAAGAGCTGTGATTCATTTCAGTGTTGTCCAGCATAAAGCAGCATAGATCTGCCAATACTGAATACAATGCACTCATTACAACACAAACACAACGTCAGTAGTTTTTACGCAGAGGTGCTTTTTCTTTTTTGAGATGAAGATGCTTTGTCCATGCCAAAATGAAAAACTGTCCAATCAGATCCTGGAGGCAGGACCAGCTTAGAACCAGTTCATGCCGCATTCACGTCACATGGGATGGATGGAAGAGGCAGGAAAGAGTCCCATGTTAACGACTGAGCGCTCATGCATTGTGTGAGGATTACAATTCTGTGCACTGACAATATAACACCATATCCATTAAATTGTTGGGTTTAATTACATTGAATGCCAGTCTTTGGCTGATGTGAGGCATTCATATTTGATTGGTGTTAAGGCACTTCCGTATTATTAAGTGCCAAGCTTTCAGAAAAATCCCAGTCGTAATTATGACTTGGAAGTTTAGGTGAACACTATTTACAATTTATCGAAATTACGATAACTCCAATATGACATGAGCACAATACAGTCACAGATGGCTGCCATGACAGACAGCCTTTCACACTGAAACAGCTTCTAGATCAGTGATTCCCAACCAGGGGTACTTGTACCCCATGGGGTGCTTCTGCAGTTAGAAGGGGGTACGTGGAAAATAGAAATTATGATTTGATAATATAAATCCACATATCTGTGATTAGGAGAGAAATCAACACACGTAAGATTACAAATGTGTGTGATGCTGATCTTTATAGTTATTGTCAGAATAACTTAGCAACTGTGGTAGTCTGACTGCACAGGACATGCTTCAGTTTCCCAGCAACCTGATTCAATGGTATGTTGATTAAGACTGCAGAAAAACTAGTTGGAAAAAAGACAACAAAAAGCTCAAAGTAAAGAGACTGTATGGTTGAAACAACCCGTTTATGTCACTATAAATGGCAATAGTTAGTACAAATGCAACCTTGACCAAAACTACTAAAAAAATACGATTAAACAATACCATAAACCATCCCTTTTATCAAAGGGGTACAATAAAGGGGTACTTAGCCCCTCTGATAGGGCTGTGTGGCCCGTCGGACAAAAAATGTTGGAAACCACTGGTCTAGATAACTGGAGAGACCCTACTATTGCCTGTACATTTAGATACATTTGTGATTGACTGTCTATAGCATTAAGAGATACATATATGCATACATATAAAGGAAATACATATAACAATGTCTATTGTGTTTCAGTTTATTTCTTTGTTTGATTGGTTTTCATTTAGGTATTTTAAATCTTCCATAGCGTGGCGTGTGGATGGATTTGTCCAGAGCACAGAGGTGCTGCACAGTTTGGTGCAAACACTTCCAGATGCATTTGTTGACAGATGGTGTGAGTGCCCTCTCCACAAAGGTCAAGGTAAAAGAAAATAATACTCAACAATATGATGGAAGACATTTGCCAACAGCCATTTCTTTGGGTTTTTGCAGATGCTTTGTTATGCTGCCCCACATTTACACTCGAGTAAATTACCTAATTTACATATACAAAAGATATCAAATCCCTTCCTGTTTGACTGGTGGTTGTACGAAGGTGACTCTTGCCTTCGACCTTAAGCAGAATTTGGTTTTATGCAAGGATCAGTGTAGAATCGCAAAATATATACTAGAATATATATTAGGAAGTGCCAAATACATTCTACCAACATCAAAGCATCATCATTTATTATCACTATTGCCTCTAAAATATAAGTATATCTATGTTAAAGTACACAGTAAAGGATCAAATTATAGGCAAAGTTATTAAAGTATGAATATAACTTATAACTTTTAGCAGCAAAATATATATCTACATAATTAAAAAAATTGAATTATGAATGTTTTTCTCATGGGAACAACAACATGTTTTTTGGTTATGTTTTGTTTTTCCAAAAATAACCTGCCAGGTTTAAACACATGTCACTTTAATTAAGAACTCATTCAGCTTAAGAAAACACTTATTTCCTCACTCAGGATAATACAAGTAGACAAGTGTAAGCTGTGTGAACAATGGGTATTGTTTTATATATGATTTTTTAACATAACTAATCTTGTAATTCCTGTGAAATGACTTTCGCTGATTGGTACAGGTACTACATAACAGGGTAGACCACCATGACAACTATATTATGAAAGAAATATAACTAAAATCTAAATGAAAATGCATATAAACAATGGTTTTCTTTCAAACTAGTCTGGTTCCAGACCTCTGAATCGGCACCCACATTGAAAACTTTTTTCAACGGTTCAAATAGGTCTGGTGTTGTGCTCACTGATGGCTGTTGGAAAAAAGATGAGATCAATGCAGCTGCACAGCTAAGTCTTAAAGCTGCACTAATTACTATATTTTTATATGAACAATGGGTCACATGACCATGTGTAATGTGAAAAGGGTCCCTCATAGTGACAAATTAACCCACAGAGAATTATCACCTGACTCTGCAGTTCCCCTCAGATTTGGAGTGATATAGCATCTTTCAGCTCAGTGTTTTAGTTTCAGTCTCACAGCTATCATCTACGTAGTTTCTAGACACAGAAGGCAGCTGATTCCAGTGAAAAAGCTCAGATAAACCCACTGTATGCCGCCTGCCCAGCACAACACGGCAGACAAAGTTAGCGGAAAGCAAGTTAGCTAAAAGGAAAGCAAATATTGGACTTTATAGCCACTTTTTTTTCTAACTCCAAATGTTTGTGTCTGCTGGTCAACTGCTTGCTAACACTTTTGCCATATCAACTTTATGAGGTGAAAATATGTAAATGTTGTGTTTACAGCTCGCTCCGTTGCCCCAGGTGGCCCCAAACAATCAATGAACATAGCTTTAAATAAAAACAATCAAATTAGTATATTTCTCTAATGATGATGGAAAACCTAACTAATGCTAGAAACTGCTACTGAAATGTATCGACTGAAAATGATCAGCTGGATGGATATGTCAGTCACTATTGATTAGTAAAGATGAAATAACCCCTCCCAAAATGGCTACCATGAACACAATGTCAGACTGAAGCTGTGTCTCAATTCAGGGGCTGGATGCTTCTGAGGACGCTCAGACGAAGGTGTGGCCTTTATTACCGGCACCAGGCCTAGGGGAAACCTGGACCGGTAGTAAGGGCTACACAGGCTAGGGAGCACTGTGCAGCCAAGGCATAAATACTGTGGACCGATAGAGAGAAGATCAACATTAGTGTCTTGCCCATGCCGGAGCTTATTTATTTCTGAGCTCAACTATGTTCAGTTCTCAGTCACACTGTAACCAGGTTTGCAAAATACATGTTAAATTAATACCAAAGCATTTCACAAATTAATTAACACATAAGGTTAACTACTGACAATCAATCACATAAAACAGTCACCATAAAGGAAAGTAAGTGCACATAAATTCAACATATATTCCACACAATTACACTAAAACTCAATCACTACATTAACATAAGACATACAAAATCCTTAGACACATATTTCACATTACATTCTCTCACGCACTTGCACACAGAAACATGGCGCAACCATAAAAGTAAAACTAGTCTGAACATAGCATCTCTCATGGCTTAACTTTCTCACCACTGGCTGGCTACTATGCTTACAACTTTTAAACACATTTCCTTATAGTATTGAAAGCTAACGTCTGTTACAAGGACTCAGAAAACTACTGTATAAACCGGTATTCATGAAAAAACGTCTCAACATGGCGTCACTGATCGAGGCGATTAGTTACACAATACAGCTCGCTAGTTAAACACACACATCTCAAAATCATCTTAAAACAGTTGTAACCGTTAATACCGCATTCACATTAGACTCTGACAAGAGCTACAACATAGAAAAATAAGCTTTTTCAGTACCTGTGGACCGATAGAGAGAAGACCAACATTAGTGTCTTGCCCATGCCGGAGCTTATTTATTTCTGAGCTGCGCATGAGCGGTGCCTCTCGCTTTAGTCTCCCTAATAGATCCACAGTGGAACCACAGCACCATCTACTGACATAAAAGTTTATGACCTTGATCTGAAAACTGTATAAAGAAAAGATTAGAATAGTTCAATAACTGTTTAAATAAAAACTAAACATGTGGCATTTCCAACCTACTACACCTTCACAGACCGCAAAGGCCAAACTGAGCCTTGTTAGATGAGACGGTCTGGTATACAGAGGATTTCCTATTTGCGTCACCAGCGTCACTCCTGTCGCCTAGCAACCTTGACAGTTGCAGTTGAGGTTTAAGGTTTTTAAGGCCCCTTGTTTTTTTTAACATTTGTATTGTTAGCTATTCCAGTGAGTTGAAACCCAGTACTTGCATTTAAAAGTGTAATCCTGCTCGACCGCTGTTGACGGTACATTTGGGGGCGCCATATTCTCTTGCGTGCAATGAATCTTGGGATAGGTTGGGCCGAGAAGGATCCTACCCTTGGATCCTTCAAATTTGGGAAAATTCTAAGGCCATGCAGCCTTGGAAGGATGCAGCCCCTGAATTGAGATACAGTTTGAGTAATGGCGTGAAACAAAATGGCAACTCAGTATGATTACTTTCAATGTTTATATTCTGCATTATACAAAAGGTTTGGTAGAGGTCGGGCTACAGTATGGCACAAACATGTGCTATTTCAGTGCAGAAAGACACATTTTATGCCTGCAAGAACCTTGAGATGGAATTAAAAATGAACCGTCGTAATCATTACTTTTACTGTAACGTTTTAGCATTAAAGTTTTGGTTCCTCTTGTTGCCACAGATTAGATAAGGTGTCTGAAGGGCCAGACTCTTAAAACGTTGGAGAGGTCCTTAAAGTCTCTGGGGAAGTTGGCATGAAAGCATAAATAACAACTGATTCAGCTCCACTTTGATGGGCTTCCCTCTACATCTGCCTGACATTCACCATGTCCACACTGAAACACACACTCTTGTCCTTTCCCAGCTGTCACTTCTGCCTGCTCCCGAGAGGTAATTGCACCGCCAAATCATTACTGTGCTCTCTTATCAAATGACCACCAAACTCTTGGAAGCCAACAGTTCAGAACCCTTTCACATAAAACAAAGTGAAATCCAATAAGAAGCAGAACAACAAAGATGAATCTTCTCTCAGACTTGTCTGATCAAAATGATTTCAGATATAAAGTATCTGTAAAGGGCCTCACTGTTTTTCTTGTAAATTTCCGAAGGTGAGCTGCAAGTTACAAGGCAAGGATTTCTTACATGGCCCTGTCTCAGTCAAGCTGGCAGTAATAAAAGTACCCATACACCATTCATTGCCTCCGGTAGAAAACAAAAAGTAATATACATGATTTGCTTCTGGAGTTCTATTAATACAGAGCTGAACAAAACTAGAACTTCTGGGTTGTTTTCCAGAAGTAATACAATCTTATTCAAAAACACACTGACATTTGTAAAAACACAAATTACTAAAAGAAAACAGAACTTATACCACTATGTCACGTGGTTCACTCCATATGTCTAGATAAGGCTGGTAATCAAAAAAAAGAAAAAGAAAAAGATATATAGGGTTGTTTTTCAGTATGTCTGTTTTTAGCTGCCTTTAACGAACACCATTTCCCATAAGCCCTAGACCATCATCGTCGAAATGTCACCAGCTCAATAGAAGAGGATGGAAGAGGTCATGGGCGAGTAGTTTAGACACACAAAAGTCCCAAATTTAAAAGTACAGTAATCCTTTCTCAGTGTAGGGGCCAGAGTAAGCTGGCTCTCCACCTTTGCCTTATGCCCAGGGTATAATGAAGACCTAAAAAAAAGACATGACAGAAACATGTATAACGTTGTAAAACCTGAGAGTGGAGCTTCGCACAATAATTACAGTATGTTGAGAAAAGAGGGCCCTAATATGCTGAGACTTCAGATTGTGAAGTCATCTAGAGTCATTTAACACCCCCTGAAAATCATTGGCCTTGCTGCAGTTATGTACAGGTGTCCTCCAGCACCCTGTGACATCACTGCTGGGTGTGGTTACAGGTGCAACAGACAAAGTTTTACCTCATTGTAAACTAACTTGTGCAGTACAACCCGAGTTTTATGAAGTGTAACTCCTGCACTAATTTCAAGCCAATGCTATGTTTGAACTTAGCTGGAGCAACAGCCTGCAGGGCTGAGGTTGGGGAGTGATGAAATATATGTTTCTTCCATGGTTTGGTGATGACTCAAAATGTCTCCTTCTCCTCCTCCTCCTCCTCCTCCATGCTTTCCAGTATCAAGAGGTTCTGTGAAATGCTTATCTATGGATACATAGACATCATGTTGCTACTAAACACCTTTCACAGCTAATGAGTTTTCCCAGGTCACCACTGAAGTTGCCCTCACCTCGTTCCTGTAGTTTTTGACCAGAATTTCCTGACATTAAAAAAGCTAATTCTCAGACACTGCTGCCCTCAATTTCAAACTAGCCCAAATCCTCTTAATAGATTACGCGCCATCAATCAGCACACACATAAGAGGGTGAGGGAGTAATCTCAATATCCATGACTAAGCTTATTTGCCCTGGTGGTGATCTGACAGCTACCGCCAGAGAGGGGATGTTGAGATGCACTTTGCCACCACATTACATCTCATCCACACCAGCAGACAAGGCTAATGAAATAGGATATGGCGAGTTCCCCTCAAACAGCCCCGGCTCTGACAATTGCCATATGGGACCTTTAAAAAGCTGCATCTCAGATAGTCCAGAGGGGCTGTCATTTCGCTTCAGTTTCATTTCAGAGGCAACCCATAGCCAATTAGTCTGGCGGTCATCAGTGGAAGAGGAGAGGAGCTGCGGTCAGTGCTGGTCCTCAAATGGCTGACCTTGGGAGCAGCAGACCTTCCCTGATGCATCTGGGTCTATAGAGGCAGTGGAGCTTAAAGGCATTCCCCCTGCTGGACCTCCTGCCCCAAATTAGATAGGAGGCACTAGATCACACAGAGTATGAAATATGGATCGCTTCTGCCCCCTACTGGCAGCAAGACAATATTCAACCTCCTCAACTGCTTTCCAGGGACCAACAGCAGAAGCACAAGGTGATGATCAAATGGTGCACTGGTGGTAAAGCTCTGGAGAAGGCCGAGTCACACGCAGGCCTGGCTCATAGCATCAGTGTGACGACTCAAGGCTAAGTGGAGTGTGTGGAAAAACCCTGTGAACAAGCACTTTGTGTGATCCAAACTTTCCATTACTCGAGGACAAACCGACTCCTTTTCAAAGTCACTGAAAGAATCTCCAGAAGTTAGAAGACGAAACGCTTTTGAAACTGTTCTTGACTTTCAAAACTAGGCCACTCCTGATCAGGAAATTGCACAAAGGACGCACGCAGCCTCTTTAATTCACACCCTCTGTAATGAGCTTATGAATTATGAGTTTTCCGGGGGAAATAATGGATTTGTATGCTGAAGGAGCAGCCGGAATGACAGCCGCTATAAATGAAAAAAACGACTCGCGCAGTTACAGTCAGCCATTATGGAAATGTCAGGTCATTTCTTTTGCCTCTGATGTAAGGGGTTCTTAACTGCACTATGTTAAATGTAATCCATTTACCATGTGGACATACTGTAATTACAGTCATAACACAATAATCAGGAAATTGAATTCCACCACAGTCTGCTATTATTTTGTCTCACTTTGGCCATTATGCAGTCAGCTCGAGGAGAAATGTGATGTGGGTCGTGCTTTGAAAGGTCCATGTCAATCGTCACAGTCCTCACCATGAAATCACACAATATGCTTAAGTGCTGCAGATGATGGACGTACAAAACACATCATGTATTGGTATATATTTCACAAATAGATATAGCAACAAGCAGTCACTCAAGACTTATACGAGTGATTGCTTCCAATTTGATTCTTCAATTAAACACAAGGTTTCATTTTCATCTTTCAAACCAGGATGATGATTGACTTCAACACAAATAACAGCTCTTTCACGGGGCAGAATGAACCCTGGCAGATGCTACTATTTGGTTCATCTGCTCTCCATCACCACATAATGGAGCCTGGAAGGCAGTCAACACATCATATATAACGCCATGTAATTGAACTCGAGCCAAAGGGTGAGGCCTTTGTAATGCCAGTATCATTACTTTTACCCAAACTGTTAGCGTTATCATCAAGGCCCCATTAAAAGCAACGCTCCTCCATATGTTTTAATCAGCCCATCCAATTACCATCACAGAGTCAACCCCCTGAGGTGTATCTAAGATAGATGTTCCAAGAGGCGACATTAAAGAATAGTACACACTGTTATGATGTATGAGTTGACAAGTGTGAAGGCTGAATAGAACAAAGGAAGCATGTAAACTGAAAGTAAAGCGATACAGTTTAAATATTATCAGTACACTACTGATGGACATGTAGTACTACTTTATATTGTTCAGTCCCCCAAACCCTATCAGTCTCATTGAGAGTAGCCTTGGTCCCTGCCAGCAATTTGGGAGTACTATTTCAGGGGTTCTCAACCTTTTGTAACTTAAGGCCCACTTCTGATTGTTCAAACATTTCCGAGGACAACCTTCCCCAATATATGAGAAAAAAACCCAACACATCTCAGCTGCTTTGTGTTTAAGTGTCTTTGGAGCTTTGATGGTTTTAGCGCCTCATTTGACAGGATTTCACCACGTCATATTTCCTCACCACACGCTTCGGAGCTTTTACTGGTGCAGGTTATCTCCCACATCACTTTTTGTTTCAAAAACTGATTCATTTTGTGTCATCTGAGGGAACGTTAGCTAGCTAACAGTGACAAAACACGTTTGTCTCTTCCTGATGATGCATCGTGATTGACTGGTGATATTCAAACGTAACTGGTCATTGAAATGAAGCATTTTAATTTGATGTTTTTTATTTTTGTGAATTCTTGAACACATTTAGATATACAAATAACTATCTTTGTAAATCACCAAAAAAACAACAACTGTCCACTAGATGGCACTCTGAGGCCCACCATTGGGCCGTGGCCCACTGGTTGAGAATGGCTGTACTATTTGATTCAGATGCGAGCTTTGAACCACAGGTCAAAAAAGTTGTCCAGTCTGGATCCTTCAAATAAGAACCATCTCCAGGATTAAACCGACACTCTCACACTGTGATCTGGAAAAAGTCATTCACGCACTGATCTTCTCTAGACTCAACTACTGTAACTCCATTCTGGCATAAACCAAAAGTCACTCTCTCACCTCCTGCTAGTTCAGAATGCATCACTTTTAAAGCATGTCTGGGTCTGGACCCAAGCTATAAGCAGTATTCAGGGATATGTGAGTGTTATATTTCATATGTTCGTGTTTGAAAATCTGATATATGGCCATATATGTAAACATACAGTCCATGTTTACGGACATATATTTTGGGTTCAGAATCAGAATCAAGTTTATTGCCAATCACATACAAGGAATTTGCTTTGGTATTATGCAGACCTGCCAACCTGTACGTATTTTGCGTAGCAAGTACGCATTTTCATATCAAAGTACGCTGGTACGATTTATCTCTCTAAAGTACGCAAAAAGCTGGTGACGCCTTGTGCGTTTGACCAATTGTGCAGTACTCAACTCTAACAGCAAGAGGCTGCAGCAATACGCCAATGAGCAATCTAGCCTGCTGAAAAGTAAAAGAAGAAGAGTTCGACCAATAATAGCGCTGGATTCGTTGTCGTTACCTTGATTTGATTAACAAATGCGTAATGTAATTTCAAGAGACAGTAACCAAGCCCCCAGGAAGTATGCCAGGCTTTGAAGCCAATTTGACATAGTGGCCAAACCGTGTAATTACAACTTTTGGGTCCATCACGTGATGCACACTGGACCCAAGAGACTTTTTCCCATAGACTTACATTGTGAAAGAGACGTCTGTAAATCAGTGGATAATTGTTTTTGAGGTGTAACAACTAGCCAGTATAAACACTTAAATAATCCTTATTTAAATCATGATGTAAAATACATAAATTGCCAAATCCAGAGTTATAAAGTCACTGCCATTCATGTGAGTGAGCCTGAGACAGAGCGGTTGGGAGGCGGGGCTAAAGGAAGCGCTAGTGCGCTTGATCTATGGGCCGCACAATGCGGAAGCTATGTGGAAGATCCGGGTAATTTTATACCCGGGATGTCGAACTTTTTTGGATTCATGCGCCACCTCGCCTCTGACGCTGTTCTCTTTATACATCCATGACATCCATGACAGTAACTAGGATCTGCAAATCGACAGCATCACTCTTGGCCTTGATTTTATCCCTCTCGTCCCCCTCCTCACTCCAGTTCCTCAAATGAGGATCGTTCTTTGAACTCCTTTGCTAAGGTAAATGGACTGGGGGGCGGGGGGTGGAAAGTTGTGAATTGTGTTAAGTTAACATTAGCCTAACGTTACGTACGTATTTGAAAGCTAGCTTGCTTGGTCACCTTTCATTTAAGTTAAGCAAAGTAAGTTATGTTGTCGCAGATGGTTAAACGTGACTTTTCATAGTGTTAGTAATATCAATTATTGCAGCCAAACCCGCAATTGTAATGAGAGGAGCAGATCATGGCACCCCCGGCTGAAAAAAAAAGCGAGTGCACGCGCCACAGAAATTCCTAGAAAGTTACCAGGAGAGATGACCATGCCTCCGTATCTCCAGACTTCCCCACCATGCATTCTGCACAGTCTGCAATACTGATATTGACATCAGGCATCAAGGACCAGCATTTAATAATTTGACATTGAATAATATTCATTTTCAGAGTAATGTTTATGTATTGGCAAGTGTTGTGAATTAAAACGGATAAAATGACAACAAAAATGACAATAATAGCTATATATTCAGGTAAATCCCCAGAATGAAAATAACATCAAGTGGTCATGTTGGCGTAGATGTTATGAGGGAGAGATGTGTTAAGTTATATTTTCTGACAATAGGAATATGACTAATGGATAAAAATACTATAATAAATAAACCCCCACACAAACACACTTTTTCAGACTGCAGATGCCATATGGAAGGGACCAAACATAAGAAAATGAAAAACATAACAGCATCAGTCCCTAAGATCAACACGAAATTTTTCAGAGAACAGGATTTGCAGCCAATCCGGGCAGAGACACTGTTCACAAACTTCATCGTTGAGCACAATTTGCCATTATCTGTAGCTGACCATACTGGACCATTATTTAAAAAGATGTTCACTGGTAGCCAAACTGCCAAGCAATATGTTTGTACAGATGTACATGAGCTGAAATGTTTTTCGGCATAAGGTGGTACTCCAAGACTTTCTTCAAGGTTGGCAGGTCTGTATTATGGTGCACAACAATAAACATAGTAAGTAGAAAATATAGAGAAAGATAAAACAAGTACTGCAAGTGAAGAAGCATGAATATAAAATATAAAATTGACAATAAAATGTGAAGACATATTAGAAAATGTAATATGTACAATATGTACAAAAATATGTACAATATGACTGTTTTTCATCAAAAAAGCAAGTATATACACAAGTAATCTAAATGCTATTTTTCCCATTTATATACATTTATATCACCAAGCAAATAATAAATTATTATTAATTATGAATATACATAAGCCACATAAATTGCTGCATTATAATGCACTAACCCAATAATCACCTTTAAGAGACCTGACACTCGACACAAATGTTATGCTGTATAAAACTGTTTTACAAAAAATCCTAACTACCATTTTCAATGTCAACAATGAACCTTTAAATTCATTACATACTCTTTTATTTCTATCTTTACTACAAACTGTCTTTTACTGCTTTATCTTTGATTGATGATCAGTTTTAGCGTCTTTTTAGGATAATTTTCTGTAAATAAAAACTGCAAATCATACTAACGCTCATTTTTATTTTACTGGAAAATGCAAACAGTTGGGGGAAGTTTTTCAGCCCTGAGTAGTGTCTGCAGTCTTCGTCAGAAGCCCTAACAACTGCCTGCCGCCCATAGACGCTGACACATGTTGACACAGGAAAGGGACAAACTGTTGCTGCAAAATGCTGCAAAGCACACTATTGTCTTAAGTATCTTTGTATTATCATTAAGATTTTCCTTAATTAGAACTAAGGTGCACTTTTCTAGTACATCCAGCTGCCTACATGTCACACTTGTTTTCTTTAGAACTAACAGCAACATAATTGATGAGGTAGTGTTATAACATTGCTTTTTCTACCAGGGTTCCTTTCAGGTATATACAAGGCTTTTTCAAAGATTTCTCTAAGCAACTACATAATACATAAAAGTAAATAGGTATATTAGTATATCATAGAATAAGTACAGTATATTAGGGTTGTATGTCTAATTCTGCTGCTGTAGAGATCACAAAGCTTATTAAATCAAATAAATGAATGCCTTTTCTGCCTTAAGACAAATTGAATTTCAGACATTTAAGGACTTGCAGACAACATGAGTGGTAGCAGCAGTAATAGGATTAATTTCTACTGTAGTAGTTGTAGTAGAGGTGGTATGGGTAGTACTTTAGTCATGATATACTGTATATCTATTTGTTGACACCATGTGTGAGTACTTACCCTGTTTTGTTTTTAACTTAAGAAAATCATTAGACTAAAATATTTGAATGGCCCTCCTTTCTTCCCCACTTTTCCACATTAAGATCACAGTGGGTGGAATCTGAAATATATTACAGGATGTGTCGCAGAGAGGTTCACACTGCTACACTCAGCCTGGCTGCTTGTCAGAGACTATTGAGCTATTATTATGATCTGTCTTACCGAGCAGAATGAGCGGAGCCACGCTGCGTGCAATCACAGTGTCACTGACCACAGAGATGAGAAGATAAATACACAGATGAACAATCTATGTCTTTTCCAATCAACACAAAATAAATGGAGTCATCAAAACTATTGGGCAGCTAATCTGCCACACTGAATCATACCTTTGCCATCACAAGTGAGGATCATGTCAACGGTCTGAATTTTACAACAGGTGAAAAGTATTACATGTAATTTCAACAGCCACTAGCTTTAAAGATACTGAACATTTTTGATTGATTGATTTAACGATTGTCTATATTATCAAAGACTGGTCTACACATAATGTCAGGGGTATATAATGCTGAAAAATCAAACTGTTTACTGATATTTTTAACACAAAGACAGACAGCAGGCTTCGCTATAAGATAAACTGTAGTTTGGGTTTTTTAATGGATATTCAAGACTGGTGCCAGCTCGATAATCAGAATTAATTGTCTTTGTATTTCACTTCATTATCCAGTCTGACATCATGTTCATGTTAACCAATTTGTGTTTGGGGGGTTTATTTGTTTTATTTTGCCCTAACCAATCAGTAACAAGTGGTGGAAAGTAACTAAGTAAGTACAGTTTTGAGGTACACATACTTTACTTGAGTACAGTATTTCCATTTTTAAAGGCCCGGTCAGGAGTCGATGGTTCAAATAATAAAATAGTCTCTTGAATAAACTGTGTGAATATAGCCTGCTGTCCCCTTAGCGACTGAGCTAAGCTAACAAGTTGGCTAATTAACCGTTAGCAAGATTGTGTGAATTCTGGATCTTCAAAGATACATGGAACAATCTCAGCCGCCACGCACACCTGCCAAAGCTCAGCAACCTGTCCAGCGGTGGGCCCATACCCTGAAAGAAAAATAACATGTGATCGCAATCCTCAAAATCTGTGCAAGTATTGAAGAAACAGCCACGCTAACATTTCTTTACCCCATTACCCATGTGACGGTGGAATGTGGTGGGGTGGAAAGATTCAAAGTAATATGGCCAAAATTATCTCTGTGATCAGCGCTAACACCTCACTTAGCATGCAGCTAAATGAAAAAAATCATGTTTTATACAAATATATTTTGAAAGTTTCGTAAAAAAATTGTTTTCCCCGTGTTTTCTTGAGTAACGGGCTGGATATGACAGAGAGGTTTTGAAAGAAAAATGTACCAAAAAATGTTCTAAAAGCAAATCAAAACTCACCAGCATTTGAACGTGTCTTCTTCAGACTCTTAAATGATGTCATTTCCGCTTAGTGATGTCACTTAAGGGAACAGTACAGTATTTTGGTGCAGAAATACATTGGTGTGACGGAGTGGAACATGAAACTTATGGAGACACATAAATCATGCTATTTTTTAAATTTGAATATCACATTTACCATGAAGAGGGAACCATTTATACTCCTAAAAACAAAAAAGTCAGAGATTTATGCAATATTTATTGAGTGTTACCTCACATGAATGTGAGAATGGTCAGAACGGACATGGGAAAGTGACAATAGTTTAACTGAAAACCTTTAAAAATATAAAAATTGTAATTTTATTATTTTATTTTATTTTACTTCATGCCAATAAGTACACTTGAATTAGTGTCTTCAGCCACTGAAAACAATATTGACAGTTTTAAACTGCCTCGTTTTTCCCTTTAAATGTTGGGGACCCAAACTTAACAGTTTTCATGGAATGACCCAATGAACCTAATGATATACTCACACATACTTATGGGGTATTGATCATCATGCTGGATTAGAATCAGTACATGATCTGGGCTTTCAGTATATGACCAGTGTATTGATCAGTTATATAATTAACATATAATGATATTAAGGGGTTTCCCACAAAAGTCTTTAAAATGGACCCTTCATGTTTTGAAGATCCTGTCCAGGAATTATAAATATATGCTCCAGTGCTTTTTTGGCATGACATTAAGTTAGATGCTAATTAAAGAAAACAACTTCTATGCATGTAATATACTGGACTGGTGATATAAAGTAATTATATACAGTATATATAGTAAATATACACACATGACCTGCTGTAACCTGTTTGAATATTTTCATGTCACCAAGGTTTGGTCCACTTCTTTTATTAAAGTGGCTTTTTCTCTAGACATACAATGAATTTTAATCTTCAGATAAGATGAGGTGTTATTCTTCCACCTTCCCTCACGTAAATATCACTAACAAAAATCTTAGACTTTAGTAACAATAGTTATTCAACTGTGATCGTTCAAAGAACAACATTTGTTCATGTAAAATAAAGAAAATAAGTATGTTTCATATATATTTTATTTGTTTTTATAGAAATTTAAAGCTCCTATGTGTAGGATTTAAGTTAGCATCAAAACGACACTGTGGCTGACAGCAATGCAATTATTATTATTCTGAATAATGCGTCTTGTTTTTACCTGTGTATAGTGGATTACTTGCGTTTATTATTATGAGTAATAGTAATATTTTCTCTTTTCATTGTGTGTTGCCATTTATTTTTTTCTGTTCTTGTTTTCTGTTTGCTGGCTTCTTTGTGTTATGTATTTCTGTCTGTAATTCACTTGTATTCTGGTACTGGTTGTGCCCGGAGCAATATACTCATTTATACATTTGTACATGTATTTTTTTTCTGGAACATATGTGCATACAATATAACGATTTACTTAATATGCATTTTTGGAAATTGTCAAATTCTCAATAAGAGAAACAGGAAAAAAGGAAAATAGAAGCAGACAAAGTAATAGACTTATTTAACCTGTTCAGAATGGGGGAGAAGTATGCAGCAGGGTGTATGGGAAATGTGAAGTCTACTTGATAATATGGTGATTTAATGTGACATACCATGGCAGCTCCACATTTAAGTGTTTTGTTTATGAAGAAAGAAAGAAAAGCACTAAGACATAAATGTCAATTATAACTCTGAAAAGGGTTCACCTCAGCTTCTATTATAAACCGCAGACTAGCAAGAAAACCTTTTACTCCACCTATCACATGCAATTTTGTCTCCATAAGTAGGAGGCAGAGACCACAGTGCATCGCCCTTGGGTGTCAAAAACCTATACGGTAAAACCTGATGCATTCCATAGCGGTTACATAAGGACTCAGCATTCAGGAACACGGAGGAGAATCCAGGATCAGCATGCTGCTACTGGAAGATAATTATTGGCCATTAGCCAGTCCTAGCAGCAGTGAGATTGTATGGTGGTGTAGGCTATACCTGGATGAACTTCAACAGTATGGACACAAGCAACGGGGCATCATAGTTACACAAGAAGAGGAAGACTGTTGTGAATCGGTTTCAGGTCATTATGAAGTTTGTGGTTTACTTCACCGTCCTGACCTCCGCAGTTCATGCGGGTATGCTGAGAAAACGACAAACTTGCTCGCAGGTTTGCGATGCCTCTCACTGCGCTGTCCCGCCGCAGGCCTGTTACTACGGGCAGGTGAAGGATGGATGCGGCTGCTGCGTGGTGTGCGCGGCCGGGGAGGGTGAGGTCTGCGGGGAGCGGAGCGGAGGCGGCCTCTCCTGTGGCGACGGGCTGCGGTGCGACTCTGTCCCGGGGAAGCTCGGAGGGCTCCACGGCTCGTGCGTGTGCGCCTCCTCAGGCCCGGTGTGCGGCAGCGACGGCAGGACCTACCCCAGCATGTGCCGCCTGAGAGCCGAGAACAGGAGAGCCGAGCTCGGTGAGATCCCCCCGGTCATTTTGATCCAGAGGGGTCCGTGTGATTCAGGTGAGTTGTGTGATTAACTTTTCTTTCTTTCGTTTATTTAATGGAAAATATTTACCTGCCCAGTGTTATTCAAGTTGACATTAACAATAACAGGCTATATCGGATTAGCAAACTTGTTGATCAATTTAATTCACATAAGTGATATTACTATCACTGTAAGACTGTTACTTCTGCTTCTCCTACCTACTACTACATATAGCCTAATATAATACCAAATATATAATAGCCTAATAATAATAATGTTATTATAGCAAATACTTCTCAAACCTCAGAAACAACCTCAGTGTAGATATTACAAAATGTCAACAATAAAAGACCATATCTGAATGAAACAAAAAGTGAAACTGAAGGGTGCCTGTGAAAAATAATGAAAAGTAAGTTTAAAACTTAATATTCATACTTTTTGCATCTTACAGTTGTGGCTTAGTACTTTGCAGATAAAACTGCTTCAAAGTCTATAATTTGGTTAAAATTAACTCCCTGTCGACCAGCTACAACATTAAAATGCTGGACATTAAGTAGGCTACACTTAATATATACACTTAATAATATTGTGTATTTTTACTTAAGTACAATTTTGAATGCATGACTTTTACTTGAAACTTAATATTTTTACATTGTGGTATTGCATCTTTTACTTAAAGGAATAGTTCAACATTTTGCTGAGAGTTTATTAAGAGGATCAATACCACTCTCATGCAGGTCCAGTAAAGATAGGGACCAGGACCAGGAGCAGTAACTTCCTGAAGTGTCCACTGGTTCAGTAAGTCACTGCTCCTATCCAAGAAATATTCTAGCTAGCCGTTTCTCCCTGTTTCCAGTCTTTGTGCTAAGCTAAGCTAAATGGCTGCTGGCTGTAGTCTTTTCGGACAGATATGAGAGTGGCATCAATCTTCTCAAATAACTCTCAGCAAGAAAGCAAAGCTTATTTCCTAAATTGTCAACTATTTCTTTAAGTACATGATCTGAATACATCTTAATTGAATGAAAGAGGCTAAGTTTCAGTTGCATTGTGGGAAGCGTAGGATCCAGTGCTTTTGGAGCTTGACCCATACTTAGAGACTAAAAGCCAGGATATCTCGGCCCCTGCTGCTTCAATTTTGTCCATTCTTTTTTTAATCTGTCTCTTATGAGTCCCTCAGTGTTATGGAAGTGCAACATTAAATTGCTGCAGTTCCCCTTTAAACCTCAGCTGTTCTGTTGATGTTCTTGTGACCTAACAGGCTGTGGTAGTATCGGTCAGGACTGAAGTCACAGTGCTGCGTAAACATTCCCTGAACAAATAAAGGTTCAAAATATGATCAGATGTTTCTATTTCCCTGGTGTGTGGCTCTTGAAAAAACCCACTCATCATCACCTGTGCTCTTTAATTTGACTGGAGAAGGTAATAAGCCATTCTGGAGACTGTGCAAGACTTTTATATTGGATGAAAAGGATATATATCTGGGAAATGTGTCTTCCCACAAAGTTTTGATATAGTGTGCTTCCAGTGTTCTGCATATTCATGCTCAGAAGAGCAACAAGACAAAATGCAGTCACAAATCCCCAATGATGGTGTTTAATTCTCCTGAGGGAATCCCAGCACCACACTTCTTTGCAAATATATCCTCTTCATTTTCCCATCCTGTGCTATCCATTTTCATAATGTGCAGTTTCTTATCGTAGCCATCCACAGAGGAGAGAGAATTCATCATGCTTTAGACCTCCTACGGCTCCTCTATACAAGCAGGTATGAAAAAGCTCGCAGACATACAATGTAGAGGGAGCCATAAAATATAAAATAAATAGTAAATAAGAAACAGAAACTTCCCTGTTAGGAAGTTTTTTCTTTTAATGAAACCTGGTTACCAGTCAAAGTAGTCATATGACTGAAGAGAAACTCTGTGTCCATTGAGATAGGCCAGGATGTGACCAAAATGAACTGAGCTAGCCAATGTGTAAAGCTAGGTAAGGGTTTTATGTAAAAAAAAAAATGTAGGGCTGTGATAGAGACAATCAACTCATCCCCACCTAATTAGATTTACTCATGATTTCTGTTAGGAACACTTGTGTGGCATTGCAAGTGGATATTCCCTGCTACTGCAAAACAATATAGCAAACAGAAAATACATAGCAACATGACCAATGGCAGAAAGTGAGTTAGGAAGACTGGTATACAGTCAATACATGTTGGTCTTGTTTTTATAATGATCTAGCAGGTACTTAATAAAGATTTTTATCTTTACACATACATCCATGGTTGGGACCAGTAACTTCCTGGAATCTGGTTGCCTGGCAACTAGTCCCCACCAAGAAATAGTCTGGCACATACAATAACCCCTTGTAAAACTGCTTTAGAGGTGATGGTAGGTGGCTTTTGTTACCTTCGGACAGAGCCAGGCTAGGTGTGTCCCCCTGTTTCCAGGCTTTATGCTAAGCTAAGCTAACCAGCTGCCAGCCGTGGCTTTTCATTTCGTCGCACAGGCATGACAATGGTATCAGTCTTCTCATCCAACTCTCGGGCAAGAAAGCGAATAAGCATATTTGCCATTTTAACTATTCTTTTAAAATCAGCACTCCGTAGGTGTCTCAACAGGAAAAAGTCACTTTTGAAAAAGGTAACTATATCTCACTTTAACAGTTTCTTTCTATCTTGAAGCTGTTATCTGAAAGTCACTTTACTGCCACCGATCGTTTCTAAGAAGACATTCAGCCCAGTAAGCCTTGCATTTACTTTAATATTGGATGATTCCGCACATATCTGCAACTACATGGGTATAGTGGGAGGTGGGGTTTTGGGTGGCGTTAAAGGTTCAAAAAACCCCACTAGGCTTAAGCTGTCCCAGACATATGTAGCTAGTTGGGAAACATACAGAGATATGAAGACATTGTCACTGTGTAACTAAAGTTACTGTCTGTATGTATGTCTTATATAAATAAAGTTGATTGAGTTCTACATGAATGTAAACCAAATCAAAACGCAGCTGTCAGCTGACACTAATGTTAGCTAACACTGGTTTTATTTACAATGATAATGTCTTACAGCAAAACCCCCAGACTGTAAATCCTTATGGACTAACAGCTGCCACCACAGAGCTGCCACAATATTATCTAAAAAATGAATGTATGTATGTATATTTTATCATGCTGATTGGTTTCTGTTCTTTTAATGGGTTTCCAGCAGAATGCATGCTGATTACATGTGTCAGAATTCATGTGACCTTCAGCAACCACTTGCCTCATCAAATCCCCCAAAGACTCATCAGGGTTAGCTCTGCAGGGTCAGTCCACCCGAAATACAATACATATATGAATGAGAAAAACCTAAACCCATGTAACCCATGCTGCCGGTGAAGAGAAGGTAAGACAAGGACAACATGGCCCTGTGACTTGCAGATAGCAGTGTGTATGTCCAGAGGCCTGTCAGTACATTTCATCACTTTCCACTGCTGCTCAGTAACCATGGTGATCAGGAAACAGACAAGCCAAAAATGTTGGCATATCTACAGCTACTCTGTCTGCTTGATGCAAGATTTGTGTGTCTGCATGTGTGTCTGCATGTGTGTGAGAGAGAAAGAGCATCCACCACTAATGTATGCTCTCCCACCAGAACACTACAAAGAAACTGCTCGTACATTGAACCACTGATTGTGTTCCCTATTGACTGTTTTGCTTACTCCTATTAACTGGCATATTTTCATTGCATTATTGCAGTCAGTATTTAATTATGTTGAAAGCCTTGGTTTATTTATCCATCTTTTTAAAGCTTTGGGAAAAAATATTTAGTCAGCAATTCACTAATATTCCAGCTTTGTTTATAGGTCCTTGTCTTCTCCATAGAGAGCTGGGGTCAGAGAACTCTCAATTCACTCATTTTACTGCAAAATATTATTATTTGTAAAAGTGCTCTTTGCAAAATGATGGAATAGGCCTTGAATGTGCTCCAACCTGGTGATTAAGAAAAAGAAGAGGTAATAGAAAAACTCATCTTAAGAAGTACACAATATATAACACTTCTTCACTTGGTCCAAGGGGCTGCTGTGAAACATTCATTTCTCTGTTCAGTTTTAATAAGTAAAAGGAATCTTCTTAACCCTTTAATGGTCCCATCCAGTTTAAAGCAGTGGAAATATAAATACATAGATAAAAGTGCACGTTCAACAGTCTACCTAGATTTGTTTCCATTAAAGTGAAATAATTCACTTCGTTTTGTTCGACCGTACAAACACAGCCTCCCTCTTTCATTAGTTCAATCACCTTCTTGTACATGTCCAAAGAATGCTCCTAAAACCTAAATAATATCGTCATATCCCACATGTCTTAATCGGAAAATGCTACATTTGGAATAAGGCCTAATTCGGAATATCCAAACAGAATATGTTGTTTACATGACCCGTATCAAGTTCAGAATATTGTCATATTTGGAATAATAGTGGAAAATTAGTATGCATGTAAACATAGTCAGTGTCATAGATTTATCTGTATTTTCATTTTAAAAAAATCTAAAAATGTCCAAAGAATTATACTGATATACTCATTTTAACAAATATGCAATGGAATACTATCATATTGGCAACACTTTATAATCAGAAAACTTCAATGGCAATATTCAGCATCTTTAAAGAAGACCAAGAGTTTAGAGCCATGCTAGCAGCTCTGTGAGGCTGTACTGTACTGTGAACTAAATGCTAATGTCAGCATGCTAACATACTCACAATGACAATGTGCAACATGCTGAAGTTTAGAATGTTTACCATGTTCATCATCTGCTATGATAATCAATGCCATTAGTTTTGCAGGTATTTGGTCATAAACCAAAGTATTGGATAAATTAAAAGTTTGACCTGATGGTGGCACTAGAGGAAAAGTCAGGGGATCATCAAAGTTAGCAGGATTCATCCTATGGGCACCATGAATGTCTGTACAAAATTTCATGTCAATCCGTCCAGTAGATGGTGAGATCGAAGCCTGGACCTAAGTGGTTGATCGTCCGACCAGCCAACAGACTGTCATTGCCATACCTAGAGCCGTGCTGCTAGCATGGTTAATAATAAGTAGAAAAATAAGTTCCCACCATAAACATGCCACATGGTACCTGGCAAATACACATTGTGTGTGTGTTTGAAGTCTAACAAGACATGCTGAATGCTCTCCCTTCCTCATAAACATTTGCAAAGCCATTGCAAATATTTTGTATCGTGCACTGTTTACATCCATGTTTGCTAGCTTCTTCTTCGTTGACTCAGTTTCTTTGTTCATTACCGCCACCGCTTTTCCACTGTCAACCAGTGGAACAGCGCTAAACCGACTGCAGGAATGTGAATCACATGCATGCATGTGCTAAAAAAATGGAGACCCACTCACAAAAACATTGCTCCATAGCGCTACTAATGGCCAAAAACTGTGTACCTTTAAGTATGGCAAACTTTTCAGCAAGATATCACTAAACTAAACTAAAATTGTGGTTCTATCTATGGTTGAGAAGACCATTAAAGAGTTAAAACGTGTAACCCTTTTTGAAACATCTGTGATGGAAATGTTGAATCTCATGTGTCACCTGCATTGCATCCGTTAAGCAGATTTATACTTGTTTTACAATTTGGAGACTCGATAACAGATTAGATGGCATGTCAAGTATAAGTGGTATTCATCTGATGGATGATCCACATTTGCACAAGTTGGCATAGGCATACAGTGTAATTGAGAGGATAGTGAAAGCTACAGGATCCCCCTGCCAACAGGGAGCATACTGTTGATTTGTTAGTAGAGCTCTCTGACAGGCAAAATAGTTGGTGTTCTGCCACAGTAGCTCTTGGCAATGGGCACACTGTCATTTGCATATAAGGCTGTTTTTGCAGAGACAAGTTCATTTGTGCAACTCTGTAAACACAGCATTAGTCAGAATGTGGTGGCTTCAGTAGAGGGATGGCATGTTTGCTTAGAGAGCAGAGGAGGGGAACTTTGGAGATATTATCAGGGAAGAGCCCTTAGGTGACTCAAACAGGTGTCCACAGCTGGTTGCATTTGAAATAAAACCCAGCTGCTTAAACTGTTGAGGTTTGACTTTCCCTTTTATCTTGTTTTGCAATCTGATCTTTGTTTTAATGAAGACATTTGTTTGTGCTTGCATGATCTCAGTGAAATTAACAACCATAAAAGCTTGCAGTAGAGCAATGAAGTGCCACTAGTTGCTGGAGACGTAAGACGTAGTGTGAGTCACATGCTCTGAAAATGCAGCCTTGTATTTACTCATGTGATAACAAATTAATGGTAAATTACTGTCTAACCTATTGCTATTTTCTGTAGCATATTTGCCAACTCACATCTCATTAATAAGTCCTGAAGGGGGCAAAGAAGGAACGTATCTGAAAAAGTTTATTCACATAGGCCACATTAGCTGCTGTGTGAGTGTAAAGAAACGCACAACTCAAAGACAGGCAGGTTAAATTTAAACTAGGTTTACAGTGTCCATAGTTCGTCAACAGGTGGTCAGTTCAAACAGGCAAACTAAGCAAAAGGGGTAAGGCAGGCAGGCAGGCAAAACAAGTAACAAGAAGGCCAGACAACAGACGACCGAGGTGAAACTGAGGGAAAGTGGCTGGTATATGTTGGGGAGCTGATTAGGAGATTGGGAACAGGTGTACAGGTGGGTGTGATGAGAACTACTGCAGGGCAGGGAGCGAACAGCAGGCTGTGAAAAGACGGGAAGGTAATGACTGGTATACTGACAACAGGGAAAATACAGTATACAACCAATGTTTAAAGAGTACTCCACTGATATAGCATTGCACTCCTGTAATGTGGTTGGATTCATGATGGACAGTTTAAAAAAAGGATCAAAACTGACCAACCAATAGACACTGCCATCCTTAGCGTTGCATGGCTAAAAATAATTGTAATAATGTTTTACTGATCCATCACATTTTTTTTTTATTTGGCATTTTTGCCTATTTTGGACAGTGAAGAATGCAAACAGGAAACAGGGGAAAGACATGCAACAACGGTTACCAATTGGAATTGAACCAGCAATGTTGCAGTTACACAGCATGCGCTCTAACCACTCAGCTACCAAGGCGCTCTAATCCATACCATTTTAGAGAAACTGTTAGTGGCCTAACGTGTCATCTATTATCCTGTGTCCTATAAGGAATCCAACATCCAGGAAGTATGCGCTACAAGTTCAACTTCATAGCAGATGTGGTGGATAAGATTGTCCCAGCTGTGGTGCATCTAGAACTTTTCCAAAGGTAAAACCAACTGGAGCAAGCAAATTAAAGCACCTTCAACCCTCACCTTCCCACAGATACAAAACGATGCTTGCCTTTTGCCTTTTTCTCTTGCCAGAGTGCCATTTTCCAGTGAGGAGGTCTCGGTGTCGAGTGGCTCTGGGTTCGTAGTGTCGGAGGACGGCTGGATCGTCACCAACGCTCACGTGCTCACCAACAAACAGCGGATTAAAGTGGAGCTGAAAAGCGGTTTGCAGTACGACGCTACAGTTAAGGACGTGGACCAGAAGATGGACATCGCACTCATCAAAATTGAACCAGATGTGAGTACCTGCTGTTTGCCCTCAGCTCCCCAAGGGCCTTCGACTAAATTCTGTCTTGTGTTTTCCTCTGGCCTGGCAGCTTGTCATCAGCGGCTAACATCAAAGTGTATTAATCCTGCACACAAAGTGGGACGGATATTCTGAGGAGAAAGTCAACAAGGGCCTTTGCCCACCAAAATTAGACTCTATTCCTTACCATGGACAATTTGTCGTCTGACTTCACCTGGGGTGGTATTTGGTCATGTCTTGTAAATTCAAAGCCTCAGGCAGGTTTTTTTATTTTTTGTATTTGCGAGTGCTGTTCTGAATAAAACATGTCACAGCTCACTCAGGCATGCTCTTACACATCCAGCTGCTTTGTATGGTAGAGGGGACTCTACTCCCGACCACTTCAGTCAGACTCCACTCAGCATGAAGCACATAATTAACATTTTTAGCACTGATCTGAATACAAGAATACCTCAAGATCACAAGGAGTAAACCAGAGGAAATCACTGTATTTGACTGCTCTATAGGTGAAGGGATTTGTCTTAAAACAACCAGAGAGTGGTGACAGCTTTACACTGCTGTGTCTCTCAGTGTTAAATTCCTCGGAGAAGGAGCTCTAAAGCTTGCCTAAAAGGCAAATTTCTCATAAGGCTCCATGCTCCGGGAGATGTAGGCTATAAATTTGTCTGAACATTACAATCCACCCCAGAGATAAATGGCCTCAGCCTGGAATAAGAGGAGGCAGGCAGAGACAAGCTAAGGCCTAGTTTAGTTTGGTTTATACTCAACAGATTCTATGCCACAGATTGGTGCTTACTCATTCAACACTCAAATTCAGAGTGAGAAGCAGCAATCAGGACTAAGAAGGAAACTTGGTGATTTAATTACCTACTTATAATGTTGACAAAATTGTTAATAACCAGAGAGTGATTTGTTTTGATGCCAAACATTTTAGTGGTTCCACACGTGTCCTCGAGACTTGATGGAAAATGATTCAGGAACATAAGCTAGACTCGCAGGTTAGGCACATTAGGACACTTCAGTGAAAAACTAAAAGTACAACTACTTTCTGATTTAACGTTCCACTATCATTTTGTCAGAGGCAGAGCTGAAGGCAGATATAGTTTCATTGATGGAAGTAACCTTAACCCTAACCCCACCCAAGTGTACTCCACTGATTTAGCATTGCACTCCTATAACACTGTCGGACTCATGATGGACAGTTTAAAAAAAAAAGATCCAAATCGATGCAGCAGAACCAGAGATATCAACTTTATCATTCCACGCATTCTTCTTCCTTGTCAAAACATGGTGCCTTTATATTACCTTATTACCCACAATGCAACTCAACTGCAGACAGTTTAATGTAACACTACTTATGTAGCCTCAAGGAGCGGGCTACAGAGCTCCATACCTACAGAGCTCCACATCTGCAGAATTTTTTCAAACTTGTAGTCTTTGGCCCCAACCAACACTGACTCAAGTGACATCACTTGAGGACATTTATCAGACTTCACACAGCTCCCTCTGGAGACACAAAAGGCTTCATACAACTTTTGTCACATATGCAGTAGCACTCCCCAACACCTGGAAACAGACTGTGATGTGTAAAATCGGTTTAAATGGACAGGGTTAAACATAAACTAACTACAACAGATTGTAGTCCTAAAATCCCTGTGTATTCAAGCTGTAGGTTTCTTCACCCAATACGTATTCTGTCACTACAAAGTTTTATCTAGAGGTGCTAAGTCAAAGGCAACTGCACTTGCTTCAGATTCTGGAAGACCTTTTCGTCTCCTATCCAAAAGGCTTCCTTCTGAAGAAACCAGTGAAATGTCTTGACGAATCTAAAGCAAGCAACTCTATTGGAATTCTATGGGAACTGTGAATAGACCAGAACCTATCGGCTCTTCTAAAAAAAAACACAGCTCTTAGTGACAATCAAGCCTTACTTAGCAAAGGGTCAGCTGTATGTAGATTTATTGACCTTCTATTGAATCTATTCTAACCCATAGTTACTGTATCTAATAGGGCTAGTTAGCCAGCTGACCTTAAATAATCTTACAATGCCAAGGTCAGCTAATGAATGAAATATTGACATTATTTCACCCATGTTCCTGTTCCATTCATAAAATTGGATTGTTATCCTTCTCTGTGGGTCGTCGTGTCATGCGTTGCTGCAGAGTCCCCTGCCTGTGCTCCGTCTCGGCCAGTCCTCAGACCTGCGTCCCGGTGAGTTTGTGGTGGCGGTGGGAAGCCCTTTCTCCCTGCAGAACACCGTCACCACCGGCATTATCAGCACTGCACAGCGCAACGGCCTGGAGCTGGGCTTTAAGGACCCTGACATGGACTACATCCAAACTGACGCCATCATTAATGTGAGTGAGACCACCATTAGCATTACAGATGCAATCATTTCCTTTCTTGGTTCTGCATTTCACTTGATCTATCTTTGACAGCTTTTGTGCTACTTTATCAATGAGTAAGACAATGTTTTTGTTGCTCTGTTTATTCACAGTACGGCAACTCTGGTGGACCGCTTGTCAACTTGGTAAGAGGATTTATAGTGGTATGAAAAGGGATAATACCATTCCATTTGCATATTTGTTATGCTGTCTGCCATGTAGGCGATCTTTCTTGTTTTATTTATGACAGCGAGGACTAAGGTCATGATTTTGTTTTATTTAGTACCCAAAGTCTCCAGTCTGCTCCCTCAGGTTCAAGATTAAGCCTCCCTCACAGTATTTTAGGACAAGACCTGATTACGGAGGCCTTTGCATTGTTACTGCAGAATAAAATAATACAGATGGTACATTCATTTATCAAGGTTGCTGCCGCCAGCTTCCTTTCCCTTAAAATGCAGTTCTTTCTAAAGGAAAACAGTTGCCTTACCGACGGTACATTTTATAAATAGTCTTTCACTGTGAAAACACAGATAAGTGACTACAATAACTAAGACTGATGGTTTTTGTTGTAGGTAAAAAGAACACTTAATAGACTATGAGCTATGTTATGTGCATTGGAAGGAAAAGAGGCATAATACTCTCACCACTGTTTTGTTCCTCCATGTAGCAAAGCTATGAAGTCAATGAAACACTTGAGACCTTAATCTCATGATGCTCCTTCCATTCTGTCTTTAACAGGATGGAGATGTAATTGGCATTAATACTCTGAAAGTGGCAGCAGGAATCTCTTTTGCCATCCCTGCAGACAGAATACGCCAGTTCCTTGCTGAATCCTACAACAGACAAGTCAACGGTGAGCAGGATCTAATGTTGGTGTTGTCAATATAGACACAATCTCTAGGAATTATTCTCTGATCTCATTCATTCATTTACCTTTAGGAAATACAGGACAAAGAAAGAAATACATAGGTGTCCGGATGTTGCAGCTTTCACCTTTGTAAGTAAACATCAGAAGAACTCATTTCCAGAACACCACATGATCATTTTAGGAAGACATCCATGTTTAATAAAGAGGTACTGCACACTTAAACATGTTTTGAGCTGTAAACTAAATGATATGACTGTACTGTGATGAAACACATCAATACTGGTGTTAATATTGACATTTCTTACCAAATGTATACAAATCGTCATTTGATGGGTTGAAAATGGCTCAACACACCATCTACTGTTTGGGTTGGGACCTACCTACATCATGAAATTTATATAAAAAGAAGACTCTAATCAGTGTCAGTCAGTCTCCCTTGTGTCTCCTGTCCCACACACTACGCAGCCATGATGCCACGGCCCCTACAGTTGTTGTTCCCTCAGTCCTCTGTTGCAGTTTTTAAATTTGCTGGGGGAGAGGGTTCTAGCTGAATTTGAGGGTGTAGTTACTCTTTAACAAGACTCAAGTGTCAAGTGCTCTGGCCAGTCTAACGGCTCTGTGAGGTTGTACCAAGGATGTATTATAAGTACTGGATATAGGACTCCAATATGCCACCCATTCATTTCAATGGAAATTGCTCACAAGCCCAAAATGTTTTTTAGTGTTGGGATTTGCTCCCACATTCTGCGGCCCACTGCACACACACATTATTGTTTACTGGAGACTGATGACATCAACACACATAGAAATTGCTTTCTAGGCTTTGAAAGTTTTACAAATATAAAACCTAAATTCTCAATACAAATAGTAATCATTGACCTTGTTTGCAGTAGGAGGTGTCCTGTCAGCAGTTTTACAGGTGTCTCCTTTATAAAGGTTGGTCTATGTGGAAAAGTCTTTTTGGGCTGCAGGGGATTTTACTGTGAGCAGCTACTGGGACAAATTGACTGACATGAGCTGTACTGTGCACTGGTGCTGTAAGCTACATGCTAATGTCAGCATGCTAACATCCTCCTGGGGACAATGCTAACATGCTGATGTTTAGCAGGTATGATGTTTACTATGTTCACCATCATATTTTAGCATGTTAGCATGCTAACCTTTGCTAATTAGCTCTAAACTCAAAGTACAGCTGAGGCTGATGGAAATGTCATTCGTTTTGGTGTTTCAGGTGTTTGGTCATAAACCAAAATATTGGACAAATTTATTTGGACCGCTGCGATGGTGCTAGATGAAGTCCCTGAGGAGGACATGAGTGTCTGTACTAACTTTCACGGCAATCCATCCAGCTCTCGAGACATTTCGATGTCAGCCTCATGGTGGCGCTAGAGGAAAAGGCGATCATCAAAGTCATTAGGGTTCATTCTCTGGGGAACATCAATATACGAAATTTCATGGCAATCCATCCAATAGTTGTTGAGATATTTCAGTCAGGGGCCGACCGACTTTGCCATCCCTAGAGCCATTTAAAACACCTAATTTGAAGTGCATTACAATATTAAATTAACAAACAGTTAAATAACCAGATAAAATAACCAAATGGGATGTTTTGGCTAATCCAGTAAATACATGTGAAACAATCTACTTTATCACATTGATAATCAATCAGAGATTTGAAATGAATACTCATCTATACCTATACTATGTACCTATATATATATATATATATATATAACACCTGACAAATGAATGTCAAAAGTACTCAAACCATTAAACAAAGTATTCAACCTTCAAAAGTCATATACATTTCTGATAATGATTATCATGCAAAGTGCCTTTAATGTATTATTATTTGTGATGCCAACTGCAATCTGCCAACTCTCAATCATATCATATACATGGCTGAAGAATCTTTCAGCTGGCACGTGTCAAATGCTTAAAGATTAAATATGTGTTTTTCTTCCTATTGGTGTAACCACACCAGTGAGTTGTTTTTTATTTCAAAGCATTACCTGGAGCTAGTCAGTATGATGCACAGTAAGAGCTTGTTTAGACACTAGGTTTGCAACAGCAGTGCTTTGAACTGGCATTTGGAGTTCTCTGGATATTTTCCGAAGCAGAAATAAGAGCATCCCTGCAGTTCTCAGGGCTGTAGATGGGCGTGTCTTTTTGAACCAAATTTTTAAACAATTTGAGTTGTCTCAGTTGGACTAGACTGTTTCAAAGTTTTTCTAATCCATCTTCGTCTCCATTTTGTCCAGTTTAATCCAAGATCTCAAGGAGCGTGAGGGTGAATTTCCAGATGTGAGCTCAGGGGTTTACATTTATGAGGTAATACCTGGAACAGCTGCATCCAGGTAAGAGTCCAGCTACAATCTCTTCTGCTATGTGGTGTGAAATCCCATCCCATTCAGCTTGTTATTTCACAATAAGGGCAAAATATAACGGCTTGATATTGACTGATAATTGGCTTTTCTTATAAATCAAATCTGCTATTTGATGGATGTAAAGTTGATTGACATTATACTAGTTGTCTATTGGAGGCCCTTCACCTTAACTTAAAGCTGCACTAATATTTTTATACTAACAATGAATCAAATGAGTGTGTGTAATGTGGAAAGTGTTGCTTACACGCAGAGAATTATCACCCGACTCTGCAGTTCCCCTCAGCTCTCATTTTAGTGTTTTTCAGCTCCTTGTTTTGGTTTTAGAGCCTGCAACTTTACTGTTATGGTTCATTCTCACCGCTCTCATCTACCTTGTTTCCCCGTGCAGCAGGCAGCAGGTTTTCATCAAGCATTGTGGAGCAGTTAGCAGTTAAAGTCAGATATTTTCCACATGGAGTTGGCCACTTGGTGACAGTATAAAAGACTGAAAAGACAACATTGACCTAACTGCAAAAAGTTATGGTAAACATGTTAGCAAAACATTGCTTGTTAACACATCCAGCAGACGCGGAGCAACATTAGCATGCATTTGGGTTCCTGTTTCTGGCCACCTGGTATGGTAATGTAAGTCCAATATTCACTCTCCCTGTTGTTATCAGGTTTTCCACTGAACTTCAGTCGTCAATGTTGTACATATATTGTTGCAGAGACTTTCCCACCCTGGCAGGAATATTTAGGAATTAATCTGTATGGGTTTTTGTATTTCTTTTTCCTCTGGTTTCAGTCCAAAACATATCAGCATCTCTATTAGCCTTAAAAAACCAGGAGTCCAACCCTATTTGACATACGCACATGTCAATGTTATCCCCCAATGTTAACCTAAAATGTTAGCTCTTGCATGAAAAACGTTACATTGTTAAAAGATTAAATATGTCTTTTTCCCATTGGTGTAAGTTTCAAAGTAAGAAAAACCACATTAGTGAGTTGGGTTTTTTTTTATTACAAAGTGTTACCTGGAGCTAGTCAGTATGATGCACAGTAAGAGCTTGTTTAGGCACTAGCTTTTACAAAATGCAACAGCAGTGCTGTGAACTGGCATTTGGAGTTCTCTGGATATTTTCCGAGGCGTGGAATAAGAGCATCCCTGCAGTTCTCAAGGCTGCAGATTGAACTCTGGTCCGGTTGCTCATTATACTTGTGCTTCCCACAGGCAAAGCTCTGACATCTTTCTCTTAGTGAAGACAGGATCTCTCTCTCTCTCTGACTCTTTAGACTGTATATTCTTAATAGTCCAACACCGCCTCCTGTGACATTGAAGCCTGAAGCTTTGAACAGCATGCAGCAGTAGTCTAACATACAACCAGTACAGCAAAGGATGTTGATTAACCATGACAATGCTGATTTGTCCGCTACACTACTCCTTGCACCCCTCACTATTGTCTGGTGAAATCAGAATGTAATCTTCAGTCCTACTCTATGGTCTTGTGTGTATTGTCAATCAGTCTGCATAAGATCATCAGCAAGAGTAAATGCCTCAAGTGTAAATGTCAAGCAGTGGAGTGCATTATAAATCCATGACCCCACCGCTTCCATTGTTTACTTTGTCTCTTGAGGGGGAAGGCACCCGACACAGGAGCAGACTTGCCTAAAGGTCAATGATGTTTTCTTTAGGGTGTGAGATCAACCAGCAGGGCTGAGTCTGTTTTAGTAAGGCTTTATGTGTCAGTGATTTATGGCATTATTTTCTCCACAGCGCTGGCATGATCGACCATGATGTCATCATTGGCATCAACGGGTGGCCTGTCCACACCACGCAGGAAGTTGGCGAAGCCATCCAGAGTGGCACCACACTTTCAGTGGTGGTGAGACGAAAGGATAAGGATGTCACACTAACTATCATTCCTGAAGAGACTGACTAATACCACTGACTATAAATGTCTGCCATAGAGTGCTGCAGGAATGACTCCTAAAGCCTGGAAATGAGTCAGCATTTTTGCACTTCGCGAAGTCAGTGGGTGTTTCTTGAATGGGTTTTTGGTTAGATGCCTGGAATAAGGTCTGTGGTTAACACAAGCTTAAGAGATTTTCATGTTTTGTTCTACAAGATAAAATACGTCAGTAAATACCCCACTGGTTAATTTTGGAGCTTTTACGTGTCTTAAAAAAGGCGGTTGCTAACAAGTGTCTAAATGAGACTACAGAGGTTGTCGGGGACATTAAACGTCATCACGCCGAACACAGAAACTCATCTACTCACTCGTTCACCTTTACAGAGTCGTTGTGTTTATACTCACAAACTATTCTAACTCAAACTTTCCCAAAGGCTTTTGTAGAAGAGGTAACAAGTTGGAAGCTTAGTGGTGGTGACGTAGAAGTCATGTGACCGTGGTGTAGTTGGTTTTTAGCTTTTTACTTCTGCTGATTGTATTTACGCTTCAAACATCATCAAAGTGGTTTCATTTGTGAAGATTATCTTGCTGAAATTAACATGTAAGTATCATAAATTTTTGTTTTGAGTTTATTTTCCACAATAATCCAAAATCCAATGGAAAAATCTCATTGGCTTGTTGTTGAGGGAACCAGGGCGATGCTAACTTCTGGGTTGGCCTCCAAAAATACGTCATCCCTGCAGCGCTCTATTAAAGAAGAAATGTACTTTAATATGCTGTACCACTGGTAAAACAGTTGGTGATGTGCCCTGCATTACTTGGTCTGTTGTGTTTTCACGAGAGTGAGATACTTGGAGCACAAAAGAGACTGGCATCAGAAAATGTTCCCACATTTTGTCACTTCCTCAGAATGAAAGAGCAAGGGCTTCTTTCTAGAGCCACCATTTTACGCCTAATGTTCAACAATCATAGAGGAAGAAATCATCAAAGGTAAAGATACAAATTTCTACACCCATGACATGAAGCAATAAGACATGTCTTTTTCCGACTGAGGCAACAAGCCACAGGTGTACCAGAGTAACATGACTGGCTAGCTACATTTAAATACCCATACAAACTATTTTTATGAACAGGTGTGTATGCCAAAGAAATTAACTGTAACATTTGTCATAAAATAACTCCTGGGAATGCAATGAACATCACAAACTGGTGGTTAAAGGGCCAGTTCATCCAAAATTCATGCAGATAGTTGTGGTTTTATTTGCCCAGGTTTTAAGAAATCCATCTCTGAGATTTCTCCACCACAATACAATGGTGGTAAATGGAATTCCATTTGTGGTGCTCACACCATTGAAAAATGACATTTCTGCACCTGCTTGTGGACAATGCACCAATTACTCTGACTAATCTCCACAGGCCTCACTATGAAGTATTATAAAAGCTGCTGACAGCGTGTACTGTGGATTATTTAGAGTAACAGGGACATTGGGCCTCATGCAAGAACATTTTTGTATTCTTATCCTGAACCTCTCTTACTTTTTTTTCTGGGAGGTTTGCTCGTGTGTTCCTAGTCAGATTCACCAATCTCTCTTAACTGGACATTGTTGTAAATCGCTCGTTTCAGCCAGAAGAATAACACCTGTTCAGGAGGAGGTTTGCATTTGTGAGATTTCATCATTAACATAATCAATAAAAGAAGGATTTCACAAGAGAATAGTATAGCCTAATTAGGTGATGTTATAATATGGGATGTTATAACAGAAGATGATACTGGACAGACACCTGCATAAACAGCCTGAGTCAGCTGTTGGAGTGAGAGAAAATCTTGTGTCGAAATGTCAACAAAATCATAAAAACCTCTCAGTACATTGGCAAGACATGAGCAGGTGAACAGAATATTACTTTTGCATTAAGTCTGTTTAGTCATATACTTTATTTTTCTTTAAACCAAATTCCTTCAGATGAAGGCATTAGTTTTTCAGGTCAAATGAGTGTTTTCCCCTGTGAAGAGAGTCTTTATACTTCGATGACGATGACAGGTGTCAAAACAAAGTTTTTCAGCTTCGACTTTGTGCATTTACTGTACTGTGAGTCACACACAACTTTTGAACAAATACTACTGAATACTTCTCATTTGGCCAGTGTAAACATATTGATCCTCAGTGTGTATGATGGTATGGAGTTGTGTGTTCTTTGTGCTGTAGTATACTACATTTATTTCTTTGATATTACTTAATATCAACTGTGTACATGAATGTAAAAAATATTTGAGAAAAATTAAAGGATACGCCATAGACTGTATATAAAGATGGACGAAATGACAGTTTCCCAAAAGTGAAGCCAAAACGTCTTGATCGCCCTCTGGTGGCTGGCTGCAGTATAGTTCATAAGCCCCGCCTCCTCCATGTTAGCAGATAAGACATGGGCCAAACTGAAAAATCAAAGTACATGTCAAATACATTTTTCCCAAAGATGGTTTCTGTCATTTTAGGTAGTTCTTATCACGCTGACGTTTGTTCAAGTGTTCATTTCTCTTTTAAGTTTGGTTTTAATTAGTTATTTGATGCTATAAAAGGGGGTGTGGCTTAATGATTGACAGCTTGTGGTGTGCTCACAATTGGTTCACGTGGGTGTATGGACGGGACCTCGATACCGTGGATCACTACTGTGCAGACTCTGGCTCCAAAAGACGTCATCAGTGCAAGATGGTAGCTCCCGTATCCAGGATATTTTGGCTTCATTTTTGTACAGTGGGAGGAAGTGGAGACGAGACATCCATCTTTATAAACAGTCTATGGAATAAACCAACATAAAGTGTCTTGGTATTGATTGATTGATTGCGACTGTCATCATTATCAACATTATATATCAGTAGTTTTACACTCAAATACCAATTGATGTTTTTGCATTCAACAAGTGAAATAGAGTAGCTTCACAAACTGGCATAGCGTTAGTATCAGATCATGTGTCATCACCATGTCCCTGGTGATATATTTTATTTATTGTCAACAAATCCCATATAAAGACTAAAACTAACAATGTGATAAGTGGCAAGTATACAACAGTATATAAAAAACAACCGAGTGTAACACTATGAATGTCTTCCAGGGAACTCCATCTGAGAATGTGCGCCATTTTCTCTATATTTAAACTTAGTCCATCTCCCAAGACTTCCCTACCCTGTCTGTGACACTCTGCCCCAAGTCCATTTATTTCTACGAAAGATGTAAATCTGTACAAACAGCTCAGGATTATATAGTTTAATATAATCTTTTTTTTTTTTAAAGGCTCAGTAATTTCCTAAAACAGCTGGGCACTGTAGTTTTTAGAAAACTTTACTCTAACAGGAGTAAATAGTGCATTTGTTTGGGACTATTTTCAGCTGTGGATTAATACAGACTTGGTGTTCTAGTAAGTATTTCTGGCAGCAGGATGATGCATGTGGGATTGAGTCAAAATAAACTACAGTGTGTGTGTTCATGGTAATGAAGGAACAGTGTGGCTCATTGATGTGTTTTTAATAGTTTCTGGGCAACAATGGAGCTCTATGGCACAGAGGAAGAAGATATATCAGGCTGTAATACACACACAATACTTAGTAGATACATCCATTGTTGGTTTTGGACTTTTTCTGGGATTTTTTTGACAAAGAAAACAGAACTTGCCACTCTTATCTATAAAACAGTTAAAATCAGTTACATGTCGATTTGTGAGGTAGGCTAAAAGCTATTTAACATGTCCTCTTGCAACAGCTGCCATTGTAGTACTGTTTAGTTTTGTCTGTTGGAAACATCAGTCATCATGTGACAGACAGAGCATGATAGGATAGTGTATTGGCAAAACTCCTGAGTGTACTGAATTGAGGAAGGGTGCATTTTGTTGCTTATTTCTACTTTTCATTTGTAAGAGAAAGGATGTTACTACTTCTCTCAAAAGTAACAGTCTAACCTTAATGAAGGACACCTGTATATAAGTATCTATATTCGTTTCTTTATAAATGTATTCAGTTTTGTCTGTTTTTCACTGCTGTTCAAAATGTTGATCATGTGCTGCATCACTGGAGGAAACTCAATCAATCCAATCTTGTAACCTGAGTCAATAGCTTGAAGCACTGAGTAAAGACAACCTCTTTCATTGACATTCTACCCTGCGCCAACCAGGGCCCATTTTCTAATCTGAGAACTAAGAGAACACACTGTACCAGATTCTTTTTATTGAGTCATAACAGTGAACAGTGGTAAATACAGCATGAGACATTTTGGATTCCTACTCACCATCACAACAGGGGGGATTGGGTTTTCCAGGAGCACAAGTAGCTTTAATGAAAAACTTGAAGAGCACAGGAATAATCTACAATTATTACAATCTGGTATAACCTTCATTAACTGAGTACCCCTATTGCTCAGTTGCATCTCAAATGGCACGTTTTCCTTTTTATGTTTTATTTATTTATTTTATTTTGGGAGAAACAAGCCAATTGAGATCATTTGAAAAGGAAACATTGTCAAATCAACGTAAGACTCCAGGAACATGTATTTTCTGACTTAACACATAAAACACGTCAGGCAAACAAATAAATAGTAGAGCGGATTCAAGTTAAAGAATATAAAACACTTCCCAAGTGAAGCTTCTGTTGGGCGGATCAATATTATATATACAGTATCTTACACGGCCAAGAGACTCCAGAACATTACGGCTTTCAAAGAGGCATGAACACAGTATGTTTTTATACTAATATCGGGCAATTCTGCAGAAGAATTACATTAAGAATAAAGCAAAGATCTTATGTATTTTGTTACAGGTGTGTAAGGCAGCATATAAATTGCCATATTGTGAATTAAGTGAAAAATTGCAGTATGTAAAGCAGCATCTTAATTCTTCCCCTACAAAAGATGTTTAGCCACTGAAAATATATTGCCTGCTAAAAGCATATTGTCACTGCTACTGAATGAGACAGGTTGGCACGCTGACGATCATGTCTTCTTCAACTTTTGATGATCTAAAAGGGTTTTATGGATCCTTAGGTAATGAAACCTGCTGTATCTATGAAAGAGCACATAAACATTCAGTTCAGGTAAAGATGAGAGATTTTACAAAGTGGAAGATTTGAATATTTAATGCGAGACCTGAGCCTAGCTGGAGAAAGTCAATGAAGATCAAAATTTGTTTTAGTGCGAGACATTTGAACAGGGTCAGACTCTGCACATGAATACAAAGGAGCACAGGTGCAGTTTTTCCGAGGTGAAGGAATTTACTGCTTTCCCCGTCTCAAAACGTTCCTAGAGTCAAAACTTAAAACCAGTTAGTTATCAGCTCGTCTGCGTGACTTACTGTATGTGAACACTGTCAATCTTGAGTTTTGTGTTCCCTCTTGCTTGAGCCTGTAATGTTAATCAATCGAAGTGCAGTTGGAACACGTTAAAGCAGCAGAGAAAACACAAAAGTCAGAACGCCTCCAGTAGAGGAGCACAGTTAAGGGTCAGAGCTGGCTGTTTGGTCATTTGAAGAAGGAAAATTATAACGCTATGTAGGATGTTGCCCTTAGGAAATTGCAGAATATTTCTAAGATTGTTGCTCAGAGTTTAACAGGAATGGAGGATTCTTGGTCGATACGCAATATTGTGTATGTGAACAGTGACTGTTAACCTGGCTGTATCACTCCACAGTGTGTGAAAAATATGTGAAATTAGTAGTGGGACTGTAGCTACAGAACACATGGATTCTGATGTACATCAAGACTGACTTTTTATCATTTGTACGCAAAATCCCCAAACTTTCAAGGACATGAGGGCTAATTAAGGAACAATGTGTAGGACGTCAGGTCACTTTCACACCTGTAGTTCAGTTCATTTGGTCCTTTTAGTTCTGGTCCGGTTTGCGTTCACGCTGAAAAATGACAGCCAGTCATGCTGCACTACACTGAGCTTTATGTGTTTATGTATGTTCTCTGGTGTCATGAAGAGCTCGTAAAGACATAACTGATGACTATCACTAGTATAGACTGAAAATGATGAACAAGTAGAAAGGGAAAAAAAAGCAGTGTCTTGTAGCATGTTTTTATTCCTGCTAAAATCACATATCTACTAAAAATAGTTTGTTTTGCTTTCACATCACAAATGGAGCACTCAGAGACAGACGGAGACCCTCTTCAGGCGGCCTCAGCCTGGTTGTTTAGTCTGAACCGCAGTATGAAATGCACCAAAATTTGTTAAACCGAACCAAACAGGTTAGGTGTGAAAGCTTTGGATGCTGTCTGGTGCTGTCTAAACAACCGGGTCGAGACCCTCCTTTTCAGGTCGTCTCTGGTCTGCTTCCAAGCTAGATCTTGTGCTGTTAGTTTGCTGTGTGAAAGCCAAGCGGCCAACCACCGGACTTTATGATGGCAGATATGTGATTTTAGCAGGAATTCAAGAAATTAAATTATTCCATTTCTTGGGAGCCCTGGGGACCTTGGTCCCTGGACTCCACTTTGCACAGCAGAGCTATAAATCCCCTTAGAACAAGCCAGCCTAGAGCTTCAGAACCATGGCAGGCAGAGGCAAGTTCCCTGGAGTTTTTCAATATTTAACTGATAATATCTGACTGAGAAGTGGCTGGAGTCCTTGGTCACACTCCGCTGTCAGTCTCAGTAGTAGGTGCACCAGTTGCTGTAATCGCTGGGCATCAGGCCACCAGTGATGAGCAGGATCAAATCCACAAACCACCAGATTCCGAGGCCTCCCAGGGTGAGCAGCTTCCCGACAGCAGTGCCCGTGTGGCCCAGGCAGAAACGGTCCACCCCAAAACAGCCCAGGAAGAAGGAGTACAGCAGCGTGGTGATGAAATAATGCCCGGTGTATCTGTGCAAAAGGTACAAGGACATTTAATGCCAGCTGGAATGAAATAGGAACGATTGTGCAAATAAAATAAATCATGAACATTTAATTCCAACACCATTTAATACCTCGAACCTCAATCATTTGTATAATTTCTGAACCTGCAAATGTCCTGTGTAAAGTTCAATCCAATATTTAAGCAGAAATAATATGATAAAGATGAAACAAACTACAAGACCTTAAAAAAAGAAGTTAGTGCAGAACACCTGCAGCTCGGATCTATAAGGAGTGGACACTATAAAACAACATCTGTTCTGTACGATAAAATGAGTGGACAGACAGTCTGAACATTATAAAGCTTCACAAAGGTAGCATTTATCCAAGTACTAGACTGCAGTAGTGTCTTTGATTGTGTGCAGCCGCTGCATGCCTCTGATCTCTATGCAGTTACTACAGAGATTAAGCTCATGTGCTGGTGAATGCATAGAGACGCTGGGAGAACGCGGTGTACTGTGAAAACATGGCAAAAAAAAAACAAGTGGTGGTTCTATACATTTGTAAACACTGCCCTCTAGTGGTGGAGTCCCGATACCACAGACTTTCATCTAAATGTTCTACTGATATTCTATTATGTTACATGTTTTAGAGTGTGTGCATACATTAGCTTCAGCTCTCATGTCTCAGTCATATCTATGTATACTGTATTCAATCTCTGCTGCCGTCATCACCAAATCTCCATGCATTTCAACTAAACATGCATTGTTAACAGGAGGATGCCCTGCAGATGCAGCATCTCGTTTTCAACAGGGTCTGAGATTCATTACATTTCACCAAATATTGGGTGGTGCATACAAAAAACAACAAGAAAACGGAAGAAAACAAATGACAAATCATAAAAGTATCATAAATTTTAAAAAATACAGGAAATAGCAACTTGATTGAAAATAAAACAGGCTAGTTTTGAACAATCCAAAACATCTTGTGGATTTAATGTGTGATGTTAAATTATTCAAATCAAAGGGAGCCTTAAAACATAATTCTATTTGACCTGTTTTTGTAGAGACTAAAAGTATTAAGAACTGATAACAGTGTCTCAGTAAATACACTAAGGGCATATGGCTGTAACAAGTCCACAGTTTTGGACTAAATGAACAACAGAATGTGTCATGTTTCCTCTAGTTTGTTGCACTTGATGGATGCAGTACTTGTACTTCCTGTACTTTATCTTTGTAACTTCAAGATGTGTGTGTGTTCTTTTGTCTCTGATGTGGTGTTAATGCATGGGCTGTGGCATTTGGCCATTGACTACGGCAACTCCCACCCTGGGATTCATTATCCAATAGATCTGAAATCCTGTTCAATGACAATTGTACACCTGTTCTAGGCTGACTATATTAGGGTTGGGCGATTGGATGAATATAATGGCTATCTGCGATTGGCTTGTCATTTTATTTTGCTAATTTAATGGTCTGCCTCCTCGAGAATTCAACTCTGTAAAAAATTAACCTGTAAAGTGCAATTCAAAGCGTGTGCGAATTGGAACTGGCAGTTGGAGTTGTTCTTGTTGCACTGATTTTCAACGAGTCTTTCACAAAACAGGGCAGTGACTAAATGACAATGAAGCTGTCTTTAGTTGTTGCTGTCCGATCGATTGATGCTGAAAAGCAACGTCAATTCATAAATCATATTGGAGAACTAGACCAAAAACTGTATGTGCAGTTGTGCACCCTGATCATTGAATAGCATAGTTATGTTCTCACCACCTGTTTGTTCATTTGGAGGCTGCAAGCGGAGGCGTCCTTCATCTGATGCCATCAAACTCTTTTTCAAATAGTGTGGGACAGCTGTTCAGCCTGTCTTAACAGCGTATTGCTTAGCAACAATCTCAAGGTGGCTTGTTTTGTTTTATTGAAGAAGAGTAGCCTATAGCCTGTAATGTTTCAATAAAATTAGATTTTCACAATAAAGACTGCAGATGTCAGTCTGGGGAGTGGGGACTCCCCCGCCCCCTGTGCGCGCCGCACACACCCACACATACACACTAATATATCGGCAATCGGCGGTTGTTGGGCTGACGGTGGCCGGTTGGAAGATTTTAATATATCGCCCAACCCTAGACTATATACGCTGTTTGCCTCATGTCTTTGTCCTTGACATGAGGCAAGGTCCTAGTTCTAGGTTCATAGTTCTTGACTATGAGACCAGTGCATAGATGATTAGACATTACAATACTGACATTATCAACACCAAGGTGCAAAGGTTGTGCCATCGCCTGTCTGTCCATTTCTGTGTTTGTCTGGGACCAAACCAATGGCTAGACTGCTATGAATCTTACCATGCACCCAACAGAAAGAACGCTATTGATTTTGGTGACTCTATAGCTTTTCTTCTGGTGCCAACATCTGTTTTTAACTTTTAATTTCCTGATGAGTGTGCCTCCTGGCACGATTCTCATACAAACACAATATCTGAAGAATTGATTTTAGTGAGCTCATGACCTTTCCTCTGGCACCACTATCTGGCCTAACTTTGGCCACTCTGGCCACTCTTACATAACTCCTTTGTCATCTACCCAGAACATTAGCCGTTTTCGAACCGGAGGAACTTTTTCATAGTTCTAAGAACAGCTGGAGGACCCCCCTCCTCCCCTATTGTGTCGGTACTGCAAGAACTGATAATGATCATAGTTCTTGGAATGCCGTTTTGAGGGACTTTTTTAGCTTCTACGTTAGAGTAGGTCTTCTCTCAGCACAAGAGAAACCTTGAGTAACTTAAGTGTGTGGTGATTGGTCCAGACATGAGCCAATGCAGCACCGGCAACCACCCTGTCAGTTAACAGGGGAGATTATTAGGCTCCAGCAGAATTTCTTGTTGATTTCTTGTTATTGGTATGTGTCACACCATCCCAGACACAACCTACAGTACAGATGGCCAGTTATTTTATTAATGTAACAACAATACATGTCTGGACCGAGAACAACTTTCACTTCTCATATCCCTGCTCTCTCGTTGTATTTCTCAAACATTTAAGTAAAAAATTATATGGAAATTCAAAAAGTCACATGCCAGGTTAAGCTAATAGGCAAGGAAAATAAACAGAGCAGGCCAGTTAGATTCCTACAGAGCTGCAACTAATGATTGTTTTGATTATTGATTAATTCGTTGATCGCTTTTATTGATGAATCTAGAAATTGTTTAGTCTATAAAATTTCCATAATTAGGTAAAATTTCCAATTCTAATTTTGAGGGGTTCAGTGAACGAACTGTATGTATGGGTTAAAGGTTGGGTAGGCAGTATTTTTTTGGTGTCATTGGGCAAAAAATCCATATCAACTGTGCAGCATATTGTAATTCAAGTGGTCTGAGCCTCCACCTGCTCTGTTTTCAGGATTCAGAAAATCTATCCCGTGACCGGAGACTTTGGCCAATCACAGGTTATTTCAGAGAGACGATGTGTTCGTATTGGTTCTACAAATGCAGACTCGCGTACACGTCCCTTCAGATGGTGAAAGCCTGATTCAATGACAGAAAATTCTGCCGAAAATCCTGCAACTTTAAATAAATTTCCACCACCTCCTTTGCCTACAGCAGTGTAAAGTACAAAACAACACGTCCCGGCTCCACACGGAGCTTCAGGCTCATCATGTTCGATGCCATGGTGCTCATAATGACGAGTGGCAAAGAGGCATGATGACAAACAGTGGGGAATAACTTTTGACGGGGGGCAGTGGTGTGTGTGCGGTGTACTAGCCTCTCTTCCTGCTGCTGGACGGCGTTGCAGCTGCCTCTGAAGCCTGGGGCGCTCTGCTCTGCGGCCGCGAAGCGCTGGAGGGGCGACTTTGAGAAAACAACAAACCGCGGTCTCGGTGAGGCTCATGCCATGGAGAGCGAGCCCTACGAGGGATACAGTTTCACTGGGGAACCGACTCCTTCTGCTGCCTGTCGAAATTGTGGGTTTGGTGGGAGGGGCTTAGCGGAGTGATACGAGGCAGCAGAGAGAGAGGCGGAAGGTTTTGCCTAGGTTGCACAGATTCTGCCTACCCCAGCTTTAAAGATAAATTCATTTTAAAAAGTGTTGCTTATTAACTTCCTGTTGATCATACAGCCAGGCTAAGTTTGCTTTGAAAGAATGAATCAACCTGCGTTTCCTTGTGTGCTTCTCCATATTTCAGTTGTTTTTTTAACAGATCCCTAACTTTAGCTACCAGCCAGGTTTGGACAGGCGGCAAAAGAACGTGTGAACATGTAAAAAGTTTTACCACTTTAATAATTTATTTTCCATTTTTTTGCAGACTGGGTGATAAAATGGAAATGCCCCCGGGATGCCTGGGAAAGATGTTCAAGCCTTTTGTACAAGAAGACGTTATCACCTTATAACTGTATAACAGACATTTACTTTTACAGTGCCATTAACAGGTAAAGCCAGAGAGTATGACAAAAAATGAAATAAAAGATTACGATTTTACCTGAATATTAAACAGAAACATCAGTTGATTTAAGGGTCATATTCCAAAACACAGGTGTGTGCTTTAACAATTCTTATAATTAACACATTAAATTAATACTGTTTTGCCTGAAGTTTGGTGTGACCATTTTGGCACATGTAGATGTATATAGTTGTGTCCAGTGTGGTATCCCTTACTTGATGCAGGGTACGTTTCCTCTGAGGAATTCTCTGTGTCCGGCACACTCTATATCATCGAGCGCAGTGCAGATAACCGGTGTGTGGTTCACCTCTTTTTGAGTCTGGCCACCCCACTAAAGATAAAAACAGTAGATAAATGAAGTGCTGAGTGATTGACAACATAAGATGTTCTTTAAAAAACAACACTTACCCCAACACAACCATGGCCCATCTCCAGAAAGGCACTGTGGTTGCCTGCATGGTCCACAGGGTCTTGACAGTAGATGAACTCCTCCGGTCTTCATCATATATTGAATGCATAACAAAAGACAGAGAGTGAATGTAGTATGCCACTGCTGTGAAAATGACTGACGACCTACAACAGGCAACTGTAGATCCCATTATTTCTGGTAAGCAGAAAACACACGCCAAACTTCATTCATAAAACCTGACAGTTTACAATCCCCTATATTATTCGCAAGAATTCACAGCAGGTACAACATGACTTAAGAGCTATTGTTACTATTATGAACATACAGTAAAGTCGGCATACCAATATAGATATTACCAATCAGCTCGCACGGGAGAAAGTGAAAGATTATTTAACATGTACATATTTACATTACTTAATTATACGTTATATTCTCAAAGTATTATAGAAAATGTTAGATATCTGGAAACAGTGCTGCTTTGGGTGCTGGATTACTGATGAACAGGTGAGCATGATGTGACAGATTTCTGGAAACAGTTTTAACAGCAGCTGCGCGCCGTTAGCCTCAGCTAACATGCTAACGATAGCACAACACTACCGCTACTTACAGATAGCTGCAAAGGACGACTGGTGACGGCGGTCTGTACTCATAGGGCTCTGTGTAATTCGTACTTTCCACCGGTATTTCATATTTCACAACGTCAGGCGGCTGCTCGCTGAACGGGAGTGCGGTAGCTCCCCGGCCAGGAGAGGCAGCAGGAGTCTCCGCTGTCGAGGAGTTTTGGGAGTGAATTCCTTCGAGACATTGTAACAGAATCACCGCCAGCAGCAGCAGGAACTGTCCACACAACAGAATATAGCTTACTGAAATCATTGTCACCCTTAAAATACTGCATTCGTCGTTATAAAACCGCCGTTCATGGTTAACGGCAACATTTGGCTAGCTATCTGCGAGGGTTTGTTTGGGGCTCGTGTGTATGACGTCGTCAAAAAGCGCCTGGACTGGTAAATATGCAAATAAGGTCGTTGGAGCTGAACTGATGAATTAACGGCTGCACGAGCTGACCACACTCATTACTGGGCCTGTCCCTCTCTAACTAAAGACATTCAAAACAGGAATCAACAGTCAAAATACACAAAGGGAAAGGAAAGCAGAAAACAGGACAACACTTTTATTATTGCCAGGCCTTCACATCTGTAGTCTACGGATGTTAGTTTAAGAATCCCCACTTCCCAGCTGCAAATGCTGCAAATTCATGATACTTAAAGAATGAAGTAGTCTAAGTAATATTCATACCGTAGACTAGAGCTATCACAGAGTGTATGTAGGCAAACACAAGCTGAATGCCTCTCTGACGCCACACAGCTTATTTTGTTAACAGAATAAACCATCATAGTCTAGAATCTCTCCAACGAAACAAGAAATGACGAGTTTCTTTAAAACATGTTGTTGATCCAACATCTAAACCAATCAGCTGTTCGATCGGGGGAGAGCCAGCGCATTTCCCGTCATGCCCCAAGGTTTTGCAGTCGGTGGAGAGCAACTGCGATCGCCTTGATCTCGTGAGATTATCATTGCTTCCGTTTGCATGACATCAGAGCGATTTGGGATCAAGTCAGACAGAAATCTAACCAGTAGGCTATGCATTCCGCAGTGGTCACGCTTTGATTGATTCTGCGCAGGCCAAACAACATTGCCTTATTTGAGAAGCGAGAAGCCTTCGATAACAAATGTTTAACTAATGACACTAGAGCTATAGGTCAAGTCAAAACAAGCAGTTACCCTGTTTAAAGTATTCCATTTAGCTACTTTTTGTATCGTCTTTGAGCCCCAGGAGAGCCCCTTCTAACAAATTCCATACATTTGTGACATTATAGGGAACATTTCTTTATGATTAGTTTCTCTTCAAAGTTCTGAGACACTTATTTGAGTTCAAATGTAGTCAGTTGGGTTTGTTGATTTCCAGAGGAGATATTACAGTGTTTTTTCATTATGGCATCAACAAAAATGATGGCAGCAGTATATGTTAGTGACTGAAGGAACAGGACATGAAAAGACCATTAATTCAAAAACCAACACAGTGGGGTAGTACAAATCAGAAATTTTAATAACATTTGTTACCTGTGTAATGTCGTTTTTACATTTCAAAATGTGGCACTGCTGGCCTGTAGGTTGGCGCTTCGATACTCGTATCCTCCTGGCCGCATGTCGAACTGTTCTTGAGATATACACTGAACCCTAAATAATTCCTTGAGGTGTATGTATGCACATCGGGAAAACATGTGAGAGGCTTTAGAAAAAGCTGTCTGCCAGATGAATGTAATGTATAGCATAACATGAGTTCTTTAAAGGCCCTGAAAACGTGTTTTCTTAATCAGCTTCTTGCCATGAGTGATGGGCTGCTACATGAACACAAGAAATATGTCTGTATTTCTTTTTTCTCTGAGCTCTTTTCGTTGGTGTGAAGTGGGTGGGGCTCCAGTGGAAAAAGGGGATGCTACAGACTTCCATGCACCAATCAGGACTGAACAATATTTGAATCAGAATCTGGTGACAGTTGGTGGATTGATGATCACTGTCAATCAAATTAGATGAAAGCAGATATTGACTATTAAACTCTTAATACCTACCTAACACCTGTCTTTAATTTTTGCTTATTTAGAAATGAATATTTAATGTTATATAAAATGCTTAACGTTTTCAGAGGATTTAAAACCAATTACACAAAGTCATTTTTCAATTGTCAATTTTCATAATTTATTGGATCAGTCTTTCAGTCTTTGAGGGAAAAAAAACTACACAATCTCATGGACAAATAATCAATTCTTTAAATGCAAAGAAGACATGTATGTGTGTGTAAATGGTACAAAAGTAGGCTAATAACCTTTTGGGGTGTTTCACTGGAGAAAAGCGTGGAAAGATTGTCATAAGGTGCCGCTCTTTTAGTTTTATGTATAGAGTTATTTGTTTAATTTACTTGGGGCTATGCATATTTTATATGCCAAACTTCATTCAGAAATCGGTCGGTTTAATGTGTTTGGGTTCAAAAGTAAGACATTTTCTGAATCTAGCAGAGCTATTAATTCAGCATCCTCATAATCCCCCAAGCAGCACCTAATTTTAATAAAATCACAACTTAATATGTTATTTATAAACTAAGTTACATTCATTGAAATAAAATGCTCTTTGCACCACAGTGATTCACTTTTAAGTCATATACGCAATAAGATGCAGATGAGACTTTGATTTTCAAATAAGAGCTTTGCTGTAGGTGGGAGTAGGCAGACCACATGCAGGGACACTTTAAAGCAGCAGGAACTGCTCTCAAGTCAGAATTTTCTCCCTCTTTGTGACTCGTCTTGACTGCCGTCAGTTTCAGCTTGGTCCACTGAGTTTTTCTGCTCTGTTTTGGGTAGCATTAGCAAATCAGAGGCGAGGTATTTCGGTCCACCGCCACCCACAGGAGGAACAGATGAAGAGGTTAGGTAGTCCTGACTGTGAATGCTTGGATGGGCTCCGAAATCCACCCTGGTCCGCACTGGTGGGACGAGGTACTGGGCCAATGGTGCAGAGAAGCTGGAGTAGGGATAAAACAGAAAGCCTCCAAAGTGTGAAAGGCTCACCAGGTCCTGTTAACAAGGGAAAAAATACATACAACTTTTATTATCAGTTGTTCTTTAAGGAATAAAAGTGACAGCTCAGATCTGAAATAGTCTAGAACACTGATATAATGGTATAATAATGTAATACATAATATTATATAAATGTGGCCACATAACACTTGAAACAGGCAGTCACTGCATGAATACAGTTTTTTGCACCTGCTCTCCAAAACTTATCAAAGTTATTTACTTAACCATGATCAAAACAGCAGAATATCATTATATGTAAATGACCCAGATACTGTATATTTTTTACAGTTTGAATAAAAAATAACAAAAATAATTTATTTGCCAAGTAAAGTCCTTCTTGAACAGTAGGCAAACAGAGTAGATAGGGGTGGTTTTCAGTTCATTCATATTTAAATTACCACACAGCTTGGATTCATTATATTATGATACTGTGCACTGACATTAATAAACTAGGTCAAGTATTTTACTTTAGTACAATTTAGAGGTACTTGTACTTTATGCTACTTGTTACTTCTACTCCACCCCATCTTAGAGGAAAATATCGTTCTACATGCATTTATTTGACAGCTATAGTGGCTTTGCAAATTATGATAAAAAACAAAAAACAAAAAAAACCAATGATGACTTTGTAAAATAGTTAACAGTGAGTTCAAATTAGCAACATGAAAATGCTGCTAAGACATTAAAGAATAGTTGCGCAAATCTTTCAAGTCTGTCTTAAAACACTAGTCAGGTGCCCACATGTACAGTGAAGCAGTTTTTGCTTGCTCTAATCATTCCTCCTGTTCACGCCGGACATTAAAAGACCCCTACCTGATGTGCTTCTAATGTAAGTGATGGGGGACAAAATACATAGTCCAAAGTTAATATGAGGCTTCAGCCTGAGACTTCAGACAAATCTTCCAAAGCTATCCTTCCACCGCAGCTTAGCAAGGAAACACAAAGAGAGAATTTAATGCTAAAAAGACAGTAACTTTGGAAGATTCCCACTTGATTTGTCTAACTCAGGCTGCAGAAGCCTCACACTATCAAAGGCTAAACTTCTAGATGTAAAGGTCTTGTACTTTACTTGAGTGTTTTCATTTTACTTTATAATTCTACTAATTCTACTATTTCAGTGGCACATTTTGTACTTTTTACACTTTTACTAATACCACTTACTTGCAAATTAAGATAATACAGAAAAAAGGATAATGTGTTTATGAAATAGTTAATGGTGAGCTGAAACTAGCTCCACGTCGACTAGCTGCAAAATAAGCTCCTCTGCTATCGTAAAAGGTTTCTTGCTACGAGCAGCAACCGTATAGCTAGCTTTCAAAGTGGCTTTTCACTGAGTTGTTCTGTTGTGCCTGAAGCCCGTCTCTTTTCCTTAGGAAATGTTCCTTTGGCTTCCCAACACATCCCTGGTGCTCTCTGGGGCTTCGATGGTTTTAGCGCCTCATTTGACAGGATTTCACCACATTCAACACTCTGTGCTTTGCACTGTCTCCTATTATGATTCCAAATTGAATGTATTCAGGGTCATATTTCCTCACCACACGCTTCGGAGCTTTTACTGGTGCAGGTTGTCTCCCACATCACTTTTTGTTTCAAAAACTGATCCATTTTGTGTCATCTGAGGGAACGTTAGCTAGCTGACAGTGACAAAACACGTTTGTCTCTTCCTGATGATGTGAATTCTTGAGAACTTTTAGATATAAAAATAACTAACTTTGTAAGTTAACAAAAACATTTTTTTTTTATCATTTTAATTTGAATCTAACCATTTGCCAGTACCACTGCCTCTGTGGCCCAGCTAGCCGGCCCACTGGTTGAGAATGGCTGCTATAGAGTGATATTAACTAAATTCTTCTTCCAGCACTTAGGATGGCTCAGTCTCTGGATTTTTCAGAGTAATGATGAGATGTAAAAATGATGTGTTCCGTAAGTACGTCATGTGTTTTAATTAGCGTTTGATTGGTTTGTTGGCCGCATGCGTACCTGTACCAGCGCGTGCTGTTGAAGACTGATGGGAAACCCTGCAGTTCCTGGAGTCCTGCCAGGTGCTGCCAGGCTCAGTCCACGCGGCGCCACTCTGTCGGTGATGGCACAGCTGTTCCAGGTGTTTACCTGAGCAGAGTGGAAAAGACTGTTGGATATACTCGGATCCCGCAGATGTCTGTGTAATTCCGGTGGATAAACACAGCTGTGTGCAAAACCGCTGCACAATCTGCACAATTGTTCCTTCTCTGAGTCGTGTGGCTGGCAGCAACCCGCTCCATCACTCAGCGTACTGATGACATGGCTCTGTCCGGGGTCCATCTCTCTCTGTGTCACAGCTGAAGTCTGTACTGTCCTTCCTGTTCTGGAAACCTTTGCTTCAGTTTTTGTCTCCTGGTGGGTTTTGCACACCTCTTGTCCAGGATTGTCCTCAACATTATCATCTTTGTCACTGTCACTTTCATGAGCATCTTGGAGGGAAAAAAAGATAAACGGGAAAGTTAGTTTTGGATTCACGTTTGAAGACTCACAGAATGTCACGGATTGACAGAATGAGTATTAAACAGGTGGGAAAACACATTTTCTGTACCTGAAGATTTGGAATTGTCAGAGTATTGTGTAGACGAATCCTTTACAGGTTCTGATTTCATGTCAGTCATCCGCATCTCTTTCGACTTTTGTGATGAATGTTGTAGTTTCCTGATGTAGCAAAAGAAAGGGAAATAATTCTGATGATTCAAATCATTATTGTAGAATCCTTCAATCAGCTGGAAGTGGAGTATTTATCACCATATTGTTTGTGCGTTCTGATCTGACATCCCTCTGGAGTGGCTGTTCAGCAGTTTAAAACTGACCTGATCATATGGAGCAGCATCATGTTGACTTTTACAGGCGCAGACAATGAGATTTTTCTCTGTGTACACTTTAATTAGATTCTCGCTAAACCAACGTGCTCCATCCCACCAAGAGGACTTGTTAGGAAAAACATTTTCTTCAGCTGCTCTGGCAAGTTTACAGCTGAGACTGTTTGAATTTGCACTCATGTGGCTGCCCCCTATAACTTTACAGCTTCTTGTGGTTGTACAGGATTGAAACGGATAGAGGCAATTCAGAATTGCATAGGTTTTTTAGCAAATTCTGCCAACATAATGCTCAGGGTGAAAATCCCCTGAATGATCCTGTAATTTAGTATTATTCTGTGGATTCATCAAAATAAAACAAATTGTGTCTTGTTCAGATATATGAAACAAATAGTCAATTAACAGAAAATTAAAATGCAACTAATTAATTGTTTCCTAGCAATAAATCCTTCTCCAATATGAGGATTTACTGCTTTGTTTTATATAATTCTAAACAGATTATCTTGGATTTTGGACTGTTGTTTGGACTGTCAAGACATTGGAAGACGTCACCTTGGGCTTTCACCCTTTTTCTGGCATCTTATGAATGATTAAACTGTTCATTAAGAAAAATAATCAGCATATTTATTGAGAATAAAAATAATCACATTGTCATGAAAACTCATTTATATCTTTTTTTAATTAAGATTTCCTCCACTTTCTGCTTTAGAAAGACAAAATGATCCTCCACGCTGGTAAAGAAAAACTCTTTGTATATGTTTACTGCAGTTTTACTAAGCTACAATTCAGGACACAAAGGTTATGTCCTCTGTAGTTTTTTCTGGGTGTTCTGGGACATTTTAGTAACCTGGTGACAATTCATAAATGGTGGGGGGTTTTTGTGGCTATTTTATAGGCTGATTCCAGTGTTTTTTTTCAGACTCAGTATATTTAAATTTGACTTTTAGTACAATAAATAAATTATTCATTATATTTCCCCACCAGAAATGTATTCCTGGCACAGAAGAACAAACATTTAGACCTTCATGTTGGGTTAGGGAAAATTTACAGAATTGATGACTTAACATTTAACTGAATAAAGAAAATATGAAAAATGTTCAATTATTTAGGCAGTTCAGAGATTTTTGTTTGCGTGCACTGGGGGGCTCAATATGTGGAAAATCCTGGCTATGGCTCTGCTAATATTAAGTAGTAGCAAGTGCCACCAGACTGAATACAAAATAAATATTCCAGAGTGTCAGAAAGTATTTTTGCTCAAGTACTGTAGCTAAGTAAAGTATTTCCATTTGCTGCTACTTTCTACTTGTACTCCACTCCATTTGAGAGGAAAATATGGTGCTTTATCTGACAGCTGTAGTTAGTAGTTACTTTGCAGATAAATGTTTTTTATGCAAACAAATGATGACCGTATAAGAAATGAAATGCTGGCTGCTTTAGATTAAACTACCCAACAGTATTAAAATTACATCCATTATGAACCCGCTGCAACATTAAAAAATGCTGCTTATACATGAATGCATCACTGCAAATAATCCAGTTATATAAGGACTATAATAATATACAATAATAATAATAATAATAACAACAACAACAACACGCAGCATATAGAAAAGGGCACATTCTACATATTGTGTATTTTTCCTTTTGCTACTTTAAATACATTTTGCATGATAATACTACCGTCAGTAAAATGTTGAGGGCAGAACTTTTGCATGTAATTCTGCATTTTTACATTGTGGTTTTGCTGCTTTTGCTTAATTAAAGGCTCTGAAGACTTCTTCCACGACTATTATCCAGCATCAGATCTGTGGCACAGAGCAGGTGGAGCTGCTGGACTACAATGGGAAAAAAGGCCTCCACCACCATAATGCAAATCTGGCTTTTACATACTCTAACAACACAATCAAGTCTTATTTTGTCATTAAATGAATGGATAGCTTCAACGAATAACGTGCCTCTTTTCTCGTCTTCCGTTGCCCGTGTCTCGGAATCCCTTCGCGAAAGGATTGTTGTCTATTTTCAGTTGTGTGATCTGAAAATTGGCACAAAGGAGAGCAAGATAAAACCTCTTTATGTCACGTGGCTGATTCTATTATATACTTAAAGGGTAAAAAAAAAGAAAAAACAAAAAAAAAAGAATCCCAGCTGTAAATGATATGAGTTTATTTTTTCTTTGGAAAGTTGAGTGCAGTAAGAACCCAAAGCTCTTACCTTGTCATTTTGGTAAGCTGTTACTGCGATGAAATCTGTCTCAGAGAACACATATGTCCTAAAGGTGCTGTAAGGCAGCTTCAGGATGTCGTTTGCCTTCACTATATGAAATCTCGGCTGGTATTTGTGCATCGAGTTGAGAATTGTCTGCAAATAAAAAAATGATAATGAAGTTAAAACCATATTTTGGTAAATAATGTGGGGGGGGAAAAAATCCCATTTGTCTTGTTTTATGATTTAAAAGGAATTAAACGGTTATGGCGAGTATACAGCAATAACTAGAAAAATATATTAACATAATATTAAATTTCATAGGATGACTTTATGCATCACAGCAAATCTACTGTATTTAAACGTTTTAGAAACACTAGACATCACCAAAAAGGCCATAAACGTGCTACTGCGTGCCTTAAACAGATTTTTGGTGATTAAAAGCTAAACTTCGTTCAAAATAAATGGAAAAAGATCAAAATCCAAACTTACAAATCCATGCTTATCGGATATGTTGTTGGTCAGCTTGAGTTTGTGGAAGTTGACCACTTTGGACATCCACTGCTCGCCCGTGGCCGGACTGTCCGGGTGGATGTACATGCGTTTGGGCATCTCCGGGTCCGCCTTCCCCGCCACCATCCAGCGGGAGTTGTGAAATTTATACCTGCAGTCATCAGCCGCCACGATGTCCATCAGAAGAATATATTTGGCTTTTCTGTCCATCCCGCTGCACCTGGCCTTCAGCGGCGGGAACATGCGCCTGCAGGGTAGCGACGTGATGCATGCATTCATTAAAACACAGCCAAACATTTTCCATCTATGCGTAATTGAATTATAAGACATTTACTGTACCTCCCAGATTTTGTAATGACCATTTCAGTGCCGCATTGGTGGAACTGTCTCCAAAGGTCGCTGGCTTCCAAATAAACTTTCGGCTCATCCTCTGTCATTTCCCCTCCCTCCAGAATGTCGGGGGGCCTGCACAAAATCGAAGACTGTCCCGGTGGCGACGTGTGATTCATCGGGTCCGCGCTGGCATCCAAACTGGGATCTGATGGTCCTCGGGAGGATAAGGCGATGGCTGTGAACAGCGAGGGTCCGGCCAAGATAGTCCCGTGAAGGGCCGCATCTCCGACTCTTGTTGGGAAGCCTTGTGGTACCTCGCCTGGGACGCACGGCTCCGAAAAGCTGTGCATGGTCTCCAAAGGAAAAATAAACTTTTACGTACGACTCTGGCTGGGTTACACTTGGGTTACGCCACGTTGATACCTGCAGGATTTCTGCATATTTTTAAAGTCACTAAAACGCATTAAAGGTGGCAGCTTTAATACTATTTTCGCTTTTTCTCTGGATGTTTTGTCTTAGAAAAACCCTGCCCACCACAGTCCAGTGCGCTCTGATGTCTCCCAGCCTGTGTCCAAGCTGACTTGCTCCTTGACACGTTTGGACTCAGTGTGACACCCAGCAGTGGGTGGAGTTTCCCTGGTGTTGCAGTTTATGTGCAGGAAAATGCTGCCTCAAGTTTCTTCATTGGCTGATGAAGCTGTTTGTGGTTAAAAAAATAAATGTATTAATCATAAAGCAACGGCAAACCTGAACTCACATACAGTAAGTGAGCATCTCTAACTTTGTTCCCCTCAAGATACATTAGACTCTTATATGTGTTGCCCCATGCATCTGAGGGTCTCCCATAAACACTGTGATGAACACCAGAACTGCACCATCATGAAACCTGAGCGACACCCCAACATTCTGGTACATACACTGCCTTTCTGTCTTCCCACATCGTTCCGGTGCCCTGCGGTTTGATTAGATACACTGATGTGGTCTCTCCTCCCCTGCAGGGCTACATGGGGACGGTCTGCAGAGATTCAGCTCTGTGGAGGTGCAGCCTCTGCCAGCGATTGTCCCGGCTGGATTAGGCACTGGGTTTGGTTACAGGCTTTTTTTTATTGCCCAATGGTGCATGACAGCGTAGGAACGTCCCAGGGAAAACTTTGTGTGAGTGAGGGCGGCAGGTTCAGGATACATTATGTGCCACCCGTGATGTTCAGCCCTACAGGGACTCTACAGTATGTCAACATGAGGAGGTGGTGCTCACTATGGAGTCACATAAAATTAGAATGTGTGAAGAAAGACAATTACTCTGTGTTGCTTTAATACAACAAAACAATCACTTTTACTAAAATTAAAGTTCCTAAAAATATATGTTTTGCTTCTGGATCAGTTGATCGGACACAACAGTGATATATTCATGCAGCATTTAACCGCAGAAACACATCACCACTGTAAGATTATCCCATCGTTATCATGGCATGTTTCACTCTGAGCCTAAAGGTTCCTTCTTGACCTTGGACATCGTAGTTTGTCAAAAGTATTCTTAACTCGATGTCCACCTACTAGATTTCTGTTAGAGCTTCAGCACCTCGTGGCCTTCACTGGCTTCATTCATTTCCATCTGTTGATGAAGGCTCCAGGATGTGACTGAAAGCTTGGAGAGAAATCTAGTAAGTGGAGAGTTAGGATTGTTTTGGTTTTTTTTGTCGGAGAAGAATTTCCCTCATTACATTATATTGCATACATTTCACACACTAGGTTACATTACATTACACCATTTTAAGACTGTGATTAGTGTTTTAAACAACCCTGTCACCAGACAAGAACGTCAATATTGGACGATCCTGAAAGATCCTATAATACATTTCATTGTTTGTTTGGGTTTTTTTTAAATTTTTTTTTTTTACATCCAATGCCAATGCTTTTCACATTCTCACTTTCTACAATATCTGCACGTAGCAACTATGGTATGGTTAAGGTTAGGGAAAGATTGTGGTTATGGTACAAGGTTGTGTGGTAGACATTCAATTCAATTCAGTTTTATTTATATAGCGCCATATCATAACAAAGTTATCTCAGGGCACTTTTTCAAGTAGAGCAGGTCTAGACCGACTCTTTACAACAATTCCCACCACGAGCAGCACGATGCGACAGTGACAAGGAAAAACTCCCTTTTAACAGGTAGAAACCTCGAGCAGAACCGGGCTCTGGGTGGGCGGTCATCTGCCTCGACCGGTTGGGTTGAAGGGGGAGGGCGGGAGAGAGAGAGCAGGAGGAAAGAGAACATACAGCAGCACGATACAGTTCCACATAGGGATGTAAAGCAATAGTTGTGGTAATGGTATTGATGATAACACCAACAGAAATAATACTAAGAGCAATATTATAATAGCAATACTAATAATAAGAGCAATAATAGTAATAGCAGCAGCGGGTGCAGAGCAGGAGCACGGGGGCAGCAGGTGGCTGCAACCACAGACCCAGACTCTACAGCTCCGGAGGCAGAAATACCTGCAGAAAGCAACAGAGAGAGAGAGAGAGAGAGGAGAGAAAGCACACAACTACGGGAAGAAGTTGAATTAATAACAAGCATTGATGGGATATGAGGGCGTACAGATGGAGAGGAAGAGGAGGAGAAAGGAGCTCAGTGCATCATAGGAAGTCCCCCGGCAGTCTAGGCCTATATCAGCATAACTAAGGGGTGGCTCAGGGGTCACCTGAGTCAGCCCTACTATAAGCTTTATCAAAGAGGAAAGTCTTAAGCCTACTCTTAAATGTGAGGAGGGTGTCTGCCTCCCGTACACAAACTGGGATCTGGTTCCACAGGAGAGGAGCTTGATAGCTGAAGGCTCTGGCTCCCATTCTACTTTTAGAGACTGTAGGAACCACAAGGAACCCTGCATTCTGGGAGCACAGTGCTCTAGTGGGGTAATAGGGTACTATGAGCTCTTTAAGATATGATGGTACCTGACCATTTAGGGCTTTGAAGGTGAGGAGAAGGATTTTAAATTCTATTCTGGATTTTACAGGGAGCCAGTGTAGAGAAGCTAATATTGGAGAAATGTGATCTCATTTTGTGGTTCTTGTCAGTAAACGTGCCGCAGCATTCTGGATCAGCTGAAGAGTCTTAAGGGATTTATTGGGGCAGCCTGATAATAGAGTTGACATCAATTTAGACTGGCATTGTCCCAATTTTCTACAACCAAAAGCTTATCAGAATCAGAACTGCAGCTTTATTGGTCAAGTATGTATACACAAAAAAAGGAATGTATGTGTTTTGACAGGAGAATATTGTGAAAGATGCTACAGTAACATAAAAACTCTACATACAGGGGCTAAGCTGTTTGCAAACAGCTAAGTTTCCTTTTAGCCTATCATCAAGTGACTCACAGAATTAACATTAATTAGCGACAGCTGATGTGACATTTGTCATTTTAACCAGCGAAAGCGTTGGTCAGCACCTGTTAAAAATGAGGATCTGCCACCTGAATCTTTGTACACTGTTCTTTGCTAATAAGAGAGAGCAGAGATAATAGATTCAATATACGTTTGCATTGAAGCGTCTGAACTCAGAGTCACTCGCTGGTGCGCCCAAGTAACTTTTCCCCTTTGCACACTCTAATTTTTACTCGCATATGCGGAGAAATGCTCACAGTAGAGCCCTGACAGACTGTGGAAATGTGTGATTGGGATTATTTCAATGGGCCATCTTTGACATGGATGACAGGTTGTTCGTGTCTGTGATGCACAAACAAAAACATTTGCTCTTTTAAAACAGAAAATCTATTAAATCCTAGACGTATTTAACAGGCCTATCAATGACTTGCAATAATGAAATGAGTTTAGTGTCCTTAGAAAATACAAGAGTGCATCCACTGTGCTTAAAGTTTGGTGTCAATGAGTGTCCACTTATTTATAACTTGTTATAACTTCAAAGTCATGGCCTTTGATGAAACAATGGTAAGGGGTTACAGCAGTTTTTCTAAAAGCACACTGAGGCTTGTATTTCAGCGAGGACATTGCTGTGAAATCAGGAAATACCTCACACTGGACCTTTTGTTACAGCTTCCCGGTGGCTCTCTGATCAGATGCCTAAGTAAGCACACTTCTTATTCAGAGGTCATTCAAGATATGCGGTGGGTGGCAGAGCTGTTGATGACCCAATCTTTTTCTGGCAGAGAAGCAGGGGAAAACCCTGCCTGTCAGTCAGCCAACTTCAAAGAGCCAGTCAGTAATCTGAAACAGGCCCGAGAATGATGGCAAACAAGACGCCTGGCTGTTATTTGTGGGTTTGGCCCTCAAGCTGTGTGTGAAACCTGTCACTGAGGATAAACCCGCAGATCTCCACTGGGTCACTGCCCAGTAACACATTCTCCCTAGTAAAACCTCCACATTACTGGATGGACCCTTTGGGTGTGGGGATATGGTCCATAAGGCAGGAGCAGCTTGGAGAGCTGGGAAAGGAACCTTCATCACGCAAACCTTACCCCAGAATCAGTCCCTGCTTGGTTAAATGTTCTTTACTTAAAAGAATATTTCAGCATTGCACTCCTATAACGTTGTCGGACTTTGGAAAAAAAATGATCAAAATCAATGCAGCAGAACCAGAAATCGTTTTTTTTTATTTATTCCATGGGTTCTCCTCCCTTGTCAAAACCTGGCACCTACATTACCCACAATGCAACTCAACCACTGATATTTTGGTCGGAAATTGAGGTGTACTATGCTAGTAGCGGCTGATGTAGCCTCAAGCCGCTAGCCTCAAGCAGAGATGAGAAGCAGGCTACAGAGGTCTGGTAAGTTCACTTCTTTCTAACTCCACATCCCCAGATTTATTTAATTTTCAAACTTGTAGTCTTCAGCCCCAACCTAGTCTTAAATATTTGCTGATGGGAATGACATTTGCAGTTATTTGCTCATAAAGCAAAGTATTAGACAAATTCTAATTTTGACCCATAGATATTCCTAGATGAAAAAACAGAGGATCACCAAAGTAATTACAATTCATCCTGAGGGGAACATGAATGTCTGCACCAAACTTTATGGAAATCCATCCAATAGTTGTTGAGCCATTTAAATCATAACTAAAAATGTCAACCTCATAGTGGCACCAAAGTCAGTAGGATTCATCCTCTGTGAACCATGAATGTCTGCACAAAATGTGTCAAATAGATGTTGAGATAAGATTTAGGGAAAACTTTGATCTGCTGCTGGCGCAAGAGGGAAAAGTCAGGTCATCAAAGTGGTTAGGATCCATCATCTGGGGACCTCATGTCAGTCATCCAACTTACCGGTATATGTCAAGATGTTTAAGTCTGGACCAAAATGGTGGACCGATTGACATCACCATCCCTAGAGCCTACATCCAGCAACCAAAAAGAGTGCTTTCAAAAGAAGTGAGGCAACATGTATGCAAATAGCCAAGTGTTTTTACCAGTTAGTCAGGATCTAGTGGAAGGTAAGTCCAACGACATTAGGTTGATCAATTTCTAAATTGTGGAATTCACTTTTTCAGGCTGTAAATGCATGGTATTTATAATCGAAAGTAGTATGAGAATACTCAACCACTGACTCAAGGTCATGGGTCAGCTACCTTTATTTTTCAAAGAAATACTTACAACCTAAACGACAATATAGCTTGTTTGTTATTGCCTTCCAAAGTGACTTGTGTGTGATCATTACAAAGATTCTTGGAAAAGGTTTGGTTAAGTTTTGGAGTTTGCAAACCTTTTTTGCTATCACCATTGGCTAACGGTTGGAGAAGGGATGCAAATCACAGTCTTCTGTGTCAAAGTCATTTAGACACTTAATCCCTGACCATCCCATCTGATCTTCTCCCTAAAGGGGGATTCATATTTCTGTGTTAAGGGGTCATAGTGTAGCCACAGAGCCTAAACACATAGCCATACACCATACAGTAGCTACAACATAGCTGACATGAACTTTCTCAAAAATGTAACTACACATTGTATGGCTACAAAGATACCACATGGGGGATCTGTGAATCCTACTGACTTTGGTAAACTCCCAACTTTTTATCTAGCGCCACCATGAGGTTGACATTTGTGGTTCAGACTGAAAAATCTCAACAACTATCAGATTTTTTTTTTGTTGTTTTTTGTTTTTTCGTTCCGGCGCCGCTGTGAGTGGCAGCCTGTTGCAGCAGCTTTCGTTCGCGGTTTGAGTTTTTTTGAGTTTACTAGTTTGCTAGTGAAGTATAGTCGTTCTTTTTTGCTATATATCTGTATGTATTTGCTATGTATTTTTAGTACTTGTTATTTTGCTATTTTTTGGCATCTTTGGAGTTTTTTGGACATTTTGTTTATCGTTTATGGAGACAAGACTGCTGATGCCCTTAGAGACGGCGTCCATAGTTACCGCCGGCAGCCATGGTGACTCCATTGTTTACACCAGGGATCAGCTGTTAGCTCTCCGTCATACAGCGGTGCTACCACCCGGGGAGAGACCTGATGTGCCCCGCGAGCTGAGGAGGAGGAGACGGGGAAGCCGAGCGGGGGCTCAGCGCCGCGCCAGGAGAAGACGTTATACACCCGTCCTCCCATCGATTATCATGGGGAATGTAAGATCTATCACCAACAAGATGGACGAGCTGGCGGCGCTGACCCGGCATCAGAGGGAATACCGGGAGTGTAGCATCATGCTATTCACGGAGACTTGGCTAACTCCGGATACGGACGTTTCAGTTAATGGCTTCCAACTACTTCGGGCGGACAGGCCGAAGGAGAGCGGTAAGAGGAAGGGAGGAGGGCTGGCAATGTTTGTTAATGACAGATGGTGTAACCCTGGGCACATCACTGTTAAAGAGCAAACCTGCGACAAGAACATTGAACTGCTAGCTGTTAGCATGAGGCCAAACTATCTACCGAGGGAATTCTCGCATGCCATCGTGATGGTAGCTTACATCCCCCCCTCTGCTAACGCTGAGGCAGCCTGTGATGTCCTGCTCTCAGCAGTAAGCAGGCTGCAGACACAGCACCCAGATGCCCTCCTCGTCATCTCTGGTGATTTTAATCATGCCCCTCCGTCCTCCTCTCTACCCACATTCACTCAGTATGTTACGTGCCATACCAGAGACAACAGAATACTGGACTTGTGTTATGCCAACACCAAGGACGCATACATCTCATTGAGTCTCCCCCCCCTGGGCAGATCTGATCACAACCTTGTGCATCTCAGGCCTGTCTACAGACCTCTTGTGCGCAGGCTGCCTGCTGTCACACGCACAGTGAAGAAGTGGTCTAACGGAGCAGAGGATGCTCTAAAGGACTGTTTTGACACTACTGTATGGGACATTTTTAGTGATGCTCATGGGGAGGATATTGACAACCTCACAGACTGTCTGACAGATTACATAAACTTCTGTGTGGAAAACACCATCCCCACTAGGACTGTACGTTGTTTCGCCAACAATAAACCCTGGATTACTCCTGATATTAAAGGAAAAAAAGAGAGTTTTTGTATTGGGTAACAAGGAGGAGTTGAAGAGTGTCCAGCGAGAGCTAAGGAGGAGGATCAGGGAGGGGAAAAACAGCTACAGGAGAAAGTTGGAGAGTCAGCTGCAGCAAAATAACACCAGAGGAGTTTGGAAGGGCCTTAAAACCATCTCGGGCCATATGGACTCCAAGCCCCGGCCTGCGGGGGATCAGAAGTGGGCAGATGACCTGAGCGTATTCTTCAACAGATTCGATCAGGCATCTACCCCTCCCCCTGCCCCGTCTCCTCTGCAACCATCATTACCATCTACCCTCCCTGCCTACAGCCCTCCCCCTCCCTCATCTCACCACTCCCCACAGCCCTCAGCTTACAGCCACTTAATACACCCACACCACAGCCTGGGCTGGGCCCATCTCCCCATTTCACACCCGCAAACACCCCCCATTCAGCCCCCATGCTCTCTACAAGCTCAACTGGACTGTTCCTCACAACATCCCAGGTGAGAAACGAACTGAGGAAGATAAGGGTGGGGAAGGCGGCGGGCCCAGACGGCATCAGCTCCAGACTTCTGAAGTCCTGTGCGGACCAGCTGTGTGGGATTGTTGAACACCTGTTCAACCTGAGTCTGAAGCTGGGGAGGGTGCCAAAACTGTGGAAAACATCGTGTCTGGTTCCTGTGCCGAAGACCCCACACCCCAAGGACCTCAATGGCTATAGGCCAGTGGCATTGACCTCTCACCTGATGAAGACCCTGGAGAGACTGGTCCTTGTTCACCTGCGTCCGCTGGTGAGCCCATGTATGGACCCTCTGCAGTTTGCCTACCAACTCGGCATTGGGGTGGATGACGCTGTCATTTCGAATCTTCACACATCCCTCTCTCACCTAGAAAAGGCTGGAAACACTGTGAGGATCATGTTTTTTGATTTCTCCAGTGCTTTTAACACCATCCAGCCCAGGATTCTGGGGGACAAGTTGGAGCACGCTGGGGTGGACCATCACCTGGCAGCATGGATCCTGGACTACCTCACAAACCGGCCACAGTATGTGAGGTTACAGGACTGTGTGTCTGACACACTTCTCTGCAGCACAGGGGCTCTACAGGGAACCGTTCTGGTGCCTTTCCTGTTCACCTTCTACACAGCGGACTTCGCCCATAACACTTCGAACTGTCACCTGCAGAAGTTCTCTGACGACTCTGCCATCGTCAGCCTCATCACCAACGGGGATGATGGGGAGTACAGAGAACTGACCCAGGGCTTTGTGGGTTGGTGTCAGCAGAACCGCCTCCAGATCAACGCGAGTAAAACCAAAGAGCTGGTGGTGGACTTCGGCAGGCGCAAACTCCCTCCACCTACACCAGTGAACATCCAGGGAACGGACATTGAGATTGTGAGATCGTACAAGTATCTGGGTGTTCACTTGAACAACAAACTGGACTGGTCAGACAATACGGACGCTCTGTTCAAGAAGGGATAGAGCCGTCTCTTTTTGCTCAGGAGACTAAGATCTTTTGGAGTGCAGGGTGCGCTCCTGAGGACTTTCTATGACTCTGTGGTGGCATCAGCTGTCTTGTATGGGGTGACCTGTTGGGCCAGTGGCATCTCTTCCAGGGATAGGAAGAGACTGGACAGACTGGTAAAGAAGGCCAGCTCTGTCCTTGGATGCCCTCTGGACCCAGTGGAGGTGGTGGGAGGCAGGAGAATGGTGGCCAAGCTATCATCACTACTGGAGAACACTTCCCACCCCCTACATGTCACTCTTTCAGAACTGGGCAGCTCCTTCAGCGACCGGCTGCTCCACCCGCGGTGTCTGAAGGAGAGGTACCGTAGGTCCTTCCTGCCTGCTGCTGTCAGACTCTATAATCAGTACAACTCCCGGTAATCTACACTTGACTGTCAGTGTGCAGACTATTCACTACTATACTTCATCTACTGCTGTGCATTATCTTCATACATATATTGTATTCATGATGTTATCTACTTCATATGTTGCTGTGAAATATTTTTCATATACATGTATATTATATATGTGCAATATTTTTATCTTATCTATTTGTTCATACTTACAACTGCACTCAGTCACTCTATTATTTATTTCTGTCTATACTGTGTATAGGACTATTTTTCTATTTATTTTCTATTTATTTTATTGTATTTCTATATATGACACTTTTGCTGGCTGCTGCAACGCTAAAAATTTCCCCGCTGTGGGACAATAAAGGCTTATCTTATCTTATCTTATCTTACTGTGTATAGGACTATTTTTCTATTTTTCTATTTATTTTTATTGTATTTCTATATATGACACTTTTGCTGGCTGCTGCAACGCTAAAAAATTTCCCCGCTGTGGGACAATAAAGGCTTATCTTATCTTATCTTATCTTATCTTATCTTATGAATTGCCATGAAATTTACAACAGATATTCTAGGAACCTAGAGGATACATTCTAACAACTTTGGTGATCCTCTGACTTTTCGTCTAGCGCCACCAGCAGGTCAAATTTTTTTCATGTATGCTGTAAATATCTCAACATCTGCTACGTGGATTGGTACAAACTTTGGCAGAGATATCCATGGTGCCCAGACGATGTATCCTGCTGACTTTGGGGATCCTCTGACCTTTCCTCTAGTAGCACTGTGAGGTTGACTTTTCTGTTCTTTATTGAAATATCTTGATAACTATACAATGGATTGCTGTGAAATTTGGTACATACACTCATGTTCCTCAGAGGATGAATTGTAAAAACTTTGATCTCCTGACTTTTAATCTAGCGCCATCATCTGGTCAACATTTCAATTTGTCCAATACTATGGTTTGCGACCAAATACGTGCAACTAATGACATTCCCATCAGCCTCAGCTGTATTTTATGTTTAGTGCTAATTAGCATAGCATGCTAAGACATTCAACCAACACAGTGAACATGATAAATACTGTATTATACCTGCGAAACATCAACATGCTAGCATTATCATTGTAAGCATGTTAGCATGCTGATTTGAGCATTTAGCACAGCCTCGCAGAGCCACTAGCCTGGCTGTAGACTTTGCTGAGGACAGTGTTTACACTACCTCGCTGAGGATAGTAGCTGATTCCCTCGGTTGAGTGTGACCAGTGATACTTTCAGTGACTGGATCATCTCCATTTTGGATAAACATTTCCCCTTTTGATACTGTTAATACTTTTGAGTGAGTGTATCCAAAGTAAGCTGCGTCAGCTGTAGCATCAAGTATGGTTTATTTACAATATCTTCAACAAGAATGTTCATTTGCAGTCCAAAACATCTCGCTATCATTTTCATGCAGACTTTATTTCCTCTGACTGGAAATCTTCTCTGCAGCCGGGGTCACTGGACAGCTTCCAAACCGCTCTGGCCGCGCTGTCTCCCTAACACCTCTCATGTTTGGACAGTTGAACGTTGATGAATGGCCTAATGGTAACAGGTTAGTGTGAGTGAACATAGTTGGGCTTCAGAGGTGGGAGGAATGTAGTTTAACAGCAGAGCGGAGGTGCTGAAAGAGACGAGGCCTGAATTGATATCAAACACACACACACACAGCAGCCACATGTCTCGAGGTGGGGCAGACTGGAAGAGGAGCCATGATTTTATTCAGAACTCAAGAAGTAGTTTTAGAGAATCATGTTGTATTACTACAAGTATTCCCATTACTTGCATGTTGTAGTATTTTCATATCTAATGGATGTAAACAATGTATGATATAAAATATTTTGAAAAGCCAGCTTTGCAAATGTTTTATGAGGAAGGAAATGCATTCAACACCTTTGTTAGACCTTACAGATACACACAATGTGTTTCGCTGAGTAACTGAATACAAACCCAACTTTATATTGCACCAGTCATTCCCAGAACCAGCAGCACGATCACTCGATCACGATCAAAATAAAAGAATGCAGATAAACTGAACGTAAACAAAGGTTTGACATTACAGAGTTAACTAAATGTGAGCCTAAGTGGAAATGATATTACATGTATTACATATGAATTGATATGTTTGTAGTCTGAAATGATAGGGCCCTTAAAGCAACACCTGCATTATTACAACTGCAACTAATGATTAATTTCATTATTGATTAAATACGATTATTTTCACAATTAATCGAGTCTACAAAAAGTAAAAAAAATTGTGAAAAATGCTCATCACAGTTTCCCAGAGTCCAAAGTGACGTCTTCAAATTGCTTCTTTTGTCCGACCAACAGCCCAAAACCCAAAGACTCTTCATTTACTGTCAGAAATGACAAAGAAAAGCAGCAAATCCTAACATTTAAGAAGCTGGAACCAGCAAATGTAGGATATGTGATCATGGAATGCATGTGGTGTCTTTTCATTAAATACAATACATTTTGTTAGATATTAGCTGTATCTCGGTTCAGGGGCTGCATCCTTCTAAAGATGTGGAGGCTTGGCCTTCATACACTGTGAAGGCCGAACCTAAAGTTGTAAAAAGAGACCATGGATGTATAATAAGAACTGGATACCAGACCCAAAGATGCCACCTATTCAGTCAAATAGGAACTGCTCACCTGATGCATACAACAAAAAAAGATTTTTAGCTTCTGGGTTTACTTCCGGGGTATGTGGCCCACTGAATATGCGCAGTAGTGTTTCTCCCTACTGCCGCTCGGCCCATAGACTTTACATTGTGATGATGTCACAGATTTCGAGGAAAATTTTACAAATATAAAACCTCCATGGATCAAAAGTTCATAATGGAAAGAGCCATAATCGACCTTGTTTGCAGTTAAATATAAGTATTGCACCCAATACTTATATTTAAAAGTGTAATCCTGCTCGGCCGCTGTTGACGGTACGTTTGGGGACGCCATGTTCTCTTGCACGCAATTAATCTTGGGATAGGTTGGGCCACGATGGAGCCAGTCGTTGGATCCTTCAAATTCAAGCAAAGAAAGCCGCAGTCCTCGGCCACATTTGAAGGAGCCTTTGAAATGGGACAGCCTTGTTGCACTGCTGTAATGCATTTGGTCTTCAAATGCAGCCTTCGAAGGATTAAAACCCTGAATTGAGACACAGATATTGACTACGCTCTGTTCTCACTATGATGCTCTGTCAGTGGCAGATATTTTCATCAATATAAGTCACATTGCAGACACTACAAGCAGTCAGCATTAAAGAACGTGGAGGCCAGAGCCACAGCTCTCAGTATTCTGTATGCCAGCATGGTTCACCCAGAGGTGTGTTTCAAAATTAAACTTTGTATGCAGACGACTCCTACAGCAGATAACCTTTGGGCTGCAGGGATGAGTGGGGGGTTTTGAAGCAGAGGATTCACAAGGTGATGCTAAGCATTCCTCACATTTCCCAGTGCCTCAGATCCCCTCTGGAAGAAGTCCGACACAGTTAAGACATCATTTGCTCAGAAGGCCTGAATATGAACAACAATACCCATCAGTGCTACAGCAGTGTATCGCCTGAAGATGAAAATATTGGAATAACAACCCACATTTTCATGTCCAGAAGAATTACCATCAATTTGTGTTTGCTGCACAAAAAGGATATAGCCCTAAAAACAAAACAACGCAACACAACAAAACAAAAGTGTGCATAATGGTTGATGTGTAAATAAAAAGGATGAAGGATTTCACTTTTATGGTCAGTTATGCAAAATACATTCCAACAGGCCAATAGAAGAACCAAACCTGTTATGTACAATAAAAGTTTGGAGTGTTATTGTATCCTATCTTGTTCTATATGTGATGGCAGGTTACCCTTAAAGGAAGGCCTACTACTAAGGTTCAATCCCTATGACAAAATAAATGTTTAGCTGCTCTTGACAGCATCATCAGGTCAGTGCCACAAATGTGAAATCCAACCAGCTTTGCTTTAATCCAGCAACATCTCATTTTTGACCACAAACAGTCAAGTTGCAGGTCATAAAGCAAAAAGCAATGAGCTGAAGGAAACTGCAGAGACGAGTGATAATGTTGATGTGTCACTATGAAGGGCATCTCTCACATTAGAGATAATCATTTGGTCCATTGTTAGTATAAAAATATTGATTAGTGTAGCTTTAAACCTGCAATAACTGATTTCTTTTTTCTTTTTTCTTTTGGCCACTTGGGGGCAGCAGAAACAAGTTGTGACATATCATCACCTTTTAAGTTGACATGGAGAAGTTGTTTGCAAACAGTTGCTTATTTACACATCCAGCTGTTATGGAGCCTGATGAATGTAAGTCCAATATTCACTTTCTTTTAGCTCTGTTTTTGATCTCTACCAACTCCTGGGATAAATATCTGGCTCTTTAGCTGCTAAATGCTCCACTATGTTCACCAGCTAGTAGCTAACTGTGTCTGTCTGCTGAGCAGGTAGTGTACAGTGGGCTTTAAGAGCCTTTTAGAGCCTTTTTACTAAAACATCTGCCTGCTGCAGTCTTTTACTTGTTGTACTTATAAGATATGAAAGTAAGCCTATTTACCGCTTTGAATTATGTTTTGATATTTATTTGCTTTTCACCGCCGGAAAGAATAAGGCTAAAATTGTCATACATGCCATAAGAATACATCTAAGCAACACATTAATTTATTGAAATACACAAATGTAAGTAGGCTATAGTCAGATCTACTCGTGCACTAATGATGGGGCAGTGATATCATAAGCCTGTTAATTTAATGTTTTCACACAGTCGGGGTTTTTTTTGCCAGCTGTCCTTCCTGCATTTGGCAGCTGCAGCTGTGTTGCTTTTAACCTGGATGATGTTTAACTTCTTTGTATTTCTCACAGTTTGCTCTTCATCGGTAAAGTATGCCGCTCTGCTGCCAGTACACTTGTCATGTTTGTGATTGGTCATATACTGCAAACCTCGCCCCTTTTACGTGAACGTGCTCATGGCTAGATTGGGAAACCTTGGGTTGACCAACCGAGTTGATAACCAGCGTCGGTTGTTAGGCTTAGTGAAGCCAGATAACGAAAAGAGATCCTGGGTATGTTGAACTTGCTATGCTGAACTCTGGCAGGATCTCTTGTTGACAATCAAGTTCCATTTTGCTTGTTCATTTTTGTTATTCAGTGATGCAGAAGCATTTAAGAGTAAAGTCTGAGCTCCAGTCAAACAAAATGTAATCACAAATGAATTCTATTTTTAAAAAGCATGACTTTTTCTCCATGTAACCTAAATCAGTTTCATATTTCTGTCTGTCAGGTTTACTATGAAGCTGTTGCACATCATAAAGATTGATGTCAGGCAGTTTAGTGCCAAAGATGACTGGGATGTTTGGGACTGGTGTTTATTCATATCTATACAAGTGCCAGGCTGTGATAATATAATACTCTGATGAAAAAAAGAATCTTTGATGAAACTTTTATTCAACTAAACTGTCTCACTGAAGCTTTAGAGTGAATTTCGTTTTTCCAGTTCTTTCTGCTCGGACAGCAAACTTTGCACAAAACAAAGCTTTATGCAATGAAGAAAGAAATCAATGTTGTTGTTTTTTCTCAGCACCAACTAGGCCATAAATCAGTTGTATAGGAAGGTGAGCAAAGCAAGGGAATGAGAAAGAGCTGTGGGAGGAGGAGACAGGAGGCCCCTGGAAATCAATTTTGACACATTAGCTTATTGAGAGGTGAAAGAAGGATTGAAGGCTGCACGTTAAAGAGAGCTGTAACTGTAAAACAGCTTCTCCACTGATGAGCTCTGTGGGATGTGATGCTCTGTGAGGAGCCGCACTCCAACATCTCTCCATCATTTCTTGACTTCCATGAGCATAAAGAAGAGGAGTCTGCTTCTAACGTATAAAAATCTTTTACATTTGTATTTAAGGCCACTGTAAGACACTTTAATTGCATAATGAAATGTCCATTATTTGAAAAACATGACTGACATAATAATTGATCATAAACTGAAAACAACGCCTGCTCCTTTTTAAAAGGATAGTGGATGACACATGTTTAGAAAAATATATGAAAGATAAGAAGAATTTGACTGTATATGTGTTATATTTAATGGATATTAGGAGCTAAATTAAACAAATTCTTTTTCAATATATATCAAGTTCTCATGTGCAACTCAATATTTGACACGTTGAAAGTGAAAAGTGTATTTATATATCTATGACCCCAACCGTGACATGACTGTGTTAAATGTACATTTTAGATATCATATTGCAACCCTCAAAAATGTACTTGCTGTGAAGAGCAAGATTTCCTACCTGTTTGGTGAGAGCATTTGACTAATATCAGTATACACCATTTAGCCTTTGAATTGGATTTTTTAAGTGTGTGTTGCGTTTTTACATGTATTTGACATGCAACAAAGTCCCCTAACTGATTTGCATCTGAGCCAAAATGACCCTAAGCCAACATGACAGCTTAAAGCTGCAATAATTTTATTCAACATTTTTTATATGAAGAATTGATTCATCAAGTCCTCCAACCTAAACTACAGAATAGGTCATTTTCCATTGACTCCCAAAACAACATACATAGGCGTACCGGACCTCCGTTGTCATGGTAACAACAACAACATGTGGTTGGTTGCAGTTTGGTTAGGTTTTAGGGACCAAAACTACTTGGCTAGGTTTAGGAAAAGATCATGATTTGGGTTCAAATAAATGGAGTGATGAATGCAAGCTAGTTCAGGTCAACTCGAGCTGCACTGCTATACACACGTGACATGCCTCACTCTCCACAACCATCTACCAAACACTCCCTCCCAATTTGGCGCTCTATTTAAACTGCAAACATTTCCCATCTCTCCCTCTGCCTGTCAGTGCCACTGCTGCCCTGCATCAGTACTGCTGCCTGTTCTTTCAGCCCCACCACCACCCCAGCATCCACCTGCGGGTTCCAGCTGGGGGGTTTAAGATATTGCTCATCACTCCCCAATACCTCTATGTAAACATATCTGCAGGGAGTGACGAGGTCGGAGCCTAGATGCCAAACTCTAACTACGTTCTGCTGCTATAATAAACATTGTCTGACTGTATGTTAGTTACCTAAGTTAACATACGTATGTAACTTAAGTTACGTAGGCTACGTAAGTTAAAATAAGTCAACGCTGACTTTTGGTTTCACACAGGACAGTGGTCTCCTGTGTGAAAGTCCCGTGTTGTTTGACACATCCATCCACCCCGTCCTCCTCACTGTGAGGACTTTGAACAACTGTGAATGAACAACTGAAAATTGAGCACTAAACTGAAAGTATTGAAATCAAATAATGTAATATGACTAAATAATAAATATTTTCTCTCTCACATTATTGGAAGTGTTTCAGTGATTGACACCTCTCAGCACTTTCTCCCCCACGACCATTCATCCACCTGTCTTTTTCCTTTAGCTTGCATTCAAATTCCAATGCCCTAAACTGAACACCAGTGCACTTTTCGGGATAATTTACAGAAGCTGGCAGACTGTTGCTAATTTTCTGGAGTAGCTTTTCACTGCACGGGGAAGTCAATCTTTTTTAAGAAGTGTTCTCTGCATTTACAATTTTGGTCAGAACCCAGACAACTTCCTGCCCTCCATCTTACATCAGTCAGCCGGCTGAGCCAAATTGTGGAAAATGGTAACCCATTCAATTTTCCTGCCATTATAATATCTATGCAAACAGTATAGAATGACTGGAACGAGCAGAACTACATTATTTGTATTTATCATAATATCATGAATCAGAATATATGTAAAATAACCTTCTGCATGCCATCACTGTGGCTGTGAAATATTGAGAGCGACACTGTGTCTGGGTAACACATCCTGAAGAGAAAATAGTTAGGAAATGAGCATTTCAATTAAGAAGATGTGTTTTCCTTTTTGTCAGCACAAAGAGCCGGCGGGATGAAAAGCCCATTAAAGTGCGTCTGAAATGAGCAGCGCCTATATTTCACCCGGCCGACTGCTCTGACAATATTCTCACAGGCCTGTTGATTTGAATAGTGTGAATATTTATGTCCAGAGGTGTTTGCCTGTTCTTAATGTCTGCACTCTTTAAGCGGACAAAGAGGACAGTTATTGTCTGGTGTAAGTGGTCGTATATTAACAGAGGTATGTCCTGCCAGAAGAGGCATTAAGGTCTCCTCATTATTTAATCATTCGCTGCTTCACACTGTGAGCTTGTCAGGAGGCTGAACACACGGTTCAGCTGTATACTGTATGTGCAATGTAAACTCAACCCACACACTGTCCCTTTATCAAAGCAACTGCTGTATGATTAATGCTAATAGCTCACATCCAGGTGACGTCATCGTCCATCAACACAGCCTTCAGTATGCTTTTTCTTAATAAAACACTCATCAAATGATACAATTTTAAAGTGAGACTATGTAACAATTACGAGATGTACGAGGTGATGGTAAATGCTAAAACATAGTGTAATAGTAGCACAAGAAGAGAAGTTGACTCCAAGGTGAACACACTCAGTAATATCAACCTAAACATTAGCATAATATTAGCCACTGTACGCTACTGGTAATACCAGAGCAAGAAAGGTTGTATCTGCAACAAAAACACGAGTGTACTGAATAGTGGAAGGGTGCATTTTGTTACTTATCGTTTCTACTTTTCATTTGTAAGAGACAAAATGTCTTATTTCTTCTCTCAAAAGTTACAGTCTCAATTTTAGGTATGGTTTGTTACACAGAACCATCTGAGAAGTCGTCCTTGGAAACGGTTTGGAAAAGGGCAGGAACTTTCAAAAAATACTTGGCAGGTGATTGAATGAACCATCTGTCTATCACCATCTATCAGAGGCTAACTTCAACCAATCAGATCAACGAACCGTATGACATAGTAGGAGAGCCGAAGCCAGTCAGGAGAAGAGCGAAGACATCTTTTCCATGGAGAAAAGCCTTCAGTGCTGTTCTTTGCTCTTCTTTCAATAAAGAAATACTCTCTAGTTCTGACAGAAATGATGATATAGCAGCATCTACGCTAACCTCTTTAGGAGCCGCCATTGTTGTTTCTGAATTAACAGTCGTTTCTCGCAGTCGTCACACCTAAACCACACCCGTAGCTGCCAGTAGTCCTCATTGGACGCTGATTGGTCCGAACCACTGTGTATACTGTTTGAAGAAGTATTCACATCGAAGGGCGCAGGTTTGGTTTTAGAAGCCTAAAAGCTTATGAAGGAATATAGAAGACATCACAACCCATCTCAACCATATATATATATATATATATATATATATATATATATATACATAAATATAGATATATAGATACATACATAATAGTTGTATGTACGCATCTTTACTAAAAAAAAAAACTACTGTTTACTGTCTCATCTTTGATTGATGTTATTCAATGAGGGAGAAGGAGTAGATGTGATTTAAAAAAAAATTTAACTAAGGAATGGAGCTTTTTTGTGGGAAAAGCACATCAGAACAAATTATTGTTCAAAGCATCATATTTTTGTGTCTGGAGGGGATCTTTAATATTCCCAAATTAATTGTCTGATAAATTAGTGCAAACCAGTTGACACAAAGGATGTCCAATATCATATCATTCATGATAATAATGGTTAATTAATGTGCTAAAAAACAATTTGTGAAGTGTTGACATATATACGGCATCACTATGTACACCAGCGACACACATTGCTGAAAATTAATGTAACGCTGCTGCTGGCCCTGCTGGGGAGGAGTGTGGAAATGGTTTGATGACATGAACCATCAGAGAAAAAGAGCAGAGGTGCTGCACAACATACTTACCCCATTTACACCTGGCATTAAAAATATCACCTGGATGAGGAAAGGCACATGATAATGCAGGTGTAAATGCATGCCATCGGATCAGTGTGTAGTCGGATCAGACCACATGTGGAGGTGGTCTGGCTCGCGTTGTGATTGGAAAAATACACCCAGCGAGTTGAACGGTCACCTAACTCTTCCTGCTAGCCTAAGCTGCCCAGCAAAAGTCATAAGTATAGCTGTAGCTAGCAAGTCTGTCCTCACAAAAAGTGAATTATAAATGAATGACGTCTGTTTGTGGCATTGCTTCCTTTGCCTTGGGATGCACAATATCTATTGACAAGTTTGCCAGCCCCATCTGAATAATTTGCTCATTGAGATCTGATCACAATGCGGGCAGAATTGAGATAACGAGAATGCATTTTAATACCAGGTGTAAATGTGAAGACCTGTGGACCGGATGTCAGTTTCCAGATACAGATCATATGTTAATACAAGGTGTAAATGCAGCCACTCCGTCATCTATTGGCTACACCAGGATCTGATTCAGTTTAGGTGACAATGATTGATCGAACATGACATTGTATGTTTGCATTGCGGTAATTTATCAGAGCATGTATGTCACCACGTTGCAAAAAAATACAACATTCAGAGTTTTTACAACTTAGGAACAATAAGACCCTAGGGGCCGTTCCCTGCTTTGCCTGTTTGGTAATCCATTCTCTGTATTGTCATGACAGATAGACGAACATAGATACTACATAGATACTCTTTTATTTATGTAGTGAACTATATTGTAGCAATGTTCCACATTGTTTCTTCATTTCCTTTGCAACACACATGGGCTGCATTGCTGAAGTCGTGGTGAGCATGTGGTTGCATACAAGTGATGCCCTCTCTTCCCCTGGGAAACATTCACTCCCATTTGTTTACACTAGAACAGGTGTGGATGGCTTTAATAAAGATGAGCACTGAATCTGACTGTGACCAACAGATATTAAAATATCTCTTGACCTTGCAAACAGGGATTATAGTGCAAGTCTGCCACAGCGGGAGGCGACTGCACGCAGCATGCTCTGCGATCCTCTCCACTCAATAAGCTGAGGCAGAATTTATGGCCCCGCAGACAGCCCCGTGCCGTATGTGTTGGTCTCCGCCACGGATTACGGGATACACAAATGGTGATGCGTGGGTGTCAGGAGAGGTGCTAGACGCTGATGTTTCAGGTTTCAAGGTTCAGCTGGCTTTCTCAATGTAAGTGAATAATATCTTCCCAGGGGACATATACAGGAAATACTAAGGGCCCCAAGTCACTGCTGGATCATAAACACCTTTATGTTTGCTCTCTTATTCCCACTCTGTCTCTTTGTCTGTCTCTGAGGAGCAATAGCATCACCCTCAAGTTGACTGCATTACTGTATTATTCCTCCCAGGATCCTGACACAAGCCTGGCGTCCACCATTACATGTCAATACTTGGCTCTGTCCATTAATCGAACCGAGTACCATTCTTTTATGAGACACAACAAGGCTGGGTGAGCGATCAAGCAGACTCTGCAAAGAGCTGAGTCAAATGTAATTCACTGTTGATCCAGACATCATGAATAAATGCAGGGTTGGGAAGTGTAAGCCATAAAATGACTGATTATCTACCTGCCTGTCATCTCGCTGTCAAAATCCTGCTAGTATCTGGTGTTTGTCACTCATAGTGACATAGTCAAAGATCATTCTGCAGTTTCCCTCAGCTCTACAGCCCTTTTAGGGTCTTTCAGCTCGTTGTTTTGGTTTTATAGTCCACAAATTTAGTGTTTTAGTTCAGTCTTACCATTCTCATCGAGCAGCTCATTTCCAGCAGCAGGCAGCTGTTATCAGCAAAGAATCTCTGATAAACCCACTGTATAGATGGCATACCTGCACCAAATGGCAGAAAGACAGCAACTATAGTTAGCAACTATAAATGTGGTGGAGGAGCTACTGGCTCAACTACATTTCCCAGTAGCAGTCAGGTAGTAGGAGAGAGAGTGGGACCAACAGCTCTGGAGAGCTGAGGCCTGTAATATGAAGCAAGTTCAACATACCCAGGATATCTTTTCATTATCTGGCTTCACTAAGCCTAACAATTGTGATCCCGCTAAGCGGTCACACGACGCTGGTTATCAACTCGCTAAGTCAACCTGAGACGACTCGTTACTACTCGTTCATATCAAAGAGTCGTTCAAAATGAACGATTCGTTCATGAACGACACATCACTATATTCTTTGTACGTGGATAACTGAGTTATCCACATTAAAATGTTGATGATTTAAGATGAGGCTGGATCTTTTGGTTCTTCAAAGCTAGTTTAAAATTCACCTGGAACTGTTGTCAGAGCAATAAGTCCCTGTTGTGGCTCGCTTTCTGAGATTTATTATGAAAGAGTTGATATAATTATGATTTTAGAAGAGAACATGCAGGTTATTGTAATTATCACAATTACATTTTTATAACGAAGAGTTACTAAAATTTAAGATACTGTTAGCAAAAAGAAATAAACGCAACTAAAAGATTCTGACTGTTAAAAGACCAGTGGAGCTAGGCCTTTAAGTTGACATTAAAATGGGAATTTGTCATTTGAACTCTAAAATTTTAGATTAAGTGATTAACTGCAGATCTCACTTTGCTGAACATTGTTCATTCAATTAAAGCAGCTTTATATGAGATTTTAGTAAGGTTTCATTATTATAGCAGGCTTATGATTATCAGTTAAAAGTCTCTTTTGGTGGGAACCCAGACCAATCATGCACCCAACATCACTCATAGTCTAACCGCAGTCACTGGTAATATCTAAGTTTAACAGTGATAAAAGTGTGGAAACATTGTGGAGCACAATATAGAACAAAATGACCCGCATAACAACGCAGGAACACACATAAAATGAGATTTATATCCATGAATCTATTGCCCCAGTGCATGCTGGCAGGGTTCCCAACACACCTACCTTGTGTACCTGCAATCACATGATCAGCACGCAGCCAATGATATAAATGATGGTCATGGTTTCAACTCTCTACTCATTTTGCCTTTATTTCAAGAGCGCACTTTTATTCGAGATAACTTCATCCAGGATTAACAAATCAATCCTCAAACTGCTTTCAAAGAACTAAATTAGCTGGATGAGAATAAACAGGATTTTAGGATTATTTTAGCCTGATTCAGGCTTATTTTAGCCTGATAACAGCATGTTGGCCTGAATTAGTTAAGCCACATTTGAAGAACAAGGCCCAGTTCTGTGAAGTTCATGTAGCGGCACCAAACACATGGCACACAATCAAATGGGTGGTCAGGTGAGTGAAGACATAGCCATTTTTTAAGTAATTGAAAAAACTGTAAAATAAAATAAAAATAAATAGATAGGATGCATTATGCATGTGCACACTCACACACAAACATACCAGGGTTATCACTTTTCAGAATAAAATGTATGTACTTGAAGTACTAGGGAAAAGGTTGAGAATGGATATTTCCTGGGTCTTCATTAGAATATTCATGAAATGTTGTAGGCAATGTATGTAATTCTCATCTTAATATCATAGTTTGTGACCTTTAATTTATGCACAAAAACTGCACCATTTCTGTCCTACATAAAAAGTCTTAGTGGGACATGGGTGTAGGATCACTGTTACTCTAGAAAGTTACCAGTTACCAGCATTGAAATTTTAAAAGTTTCTTTAAACACATAAGATAAGATAAGCCTTTATTGTCCCACAGCGGGGAAATTTTAAGAATGTCCTAATATGCTGCTTAGACCTGTGAATCGATTGTACCTAAATATAGCAAGTGTTTACAGTAGTAGTTAATGATGGGTAATAATGTTTGAGGGGCTGAACCTGACTCCCCTACATTTGATAGACAGCTAATTAAGCAAACATCTACGTCATACAAGAGGACACTGAAACTGACATATCAATCATACTGACTTGCTTTGGGCTCACATTGCTCCAATTTTAATGAAACAAATTTTAAATCTCTACAATGTAGTTTCAGCATAATGAAGTGAATCATTTAGACATGAGGCCCCGCTGCCAGACGATGGAGCTGTTTTCCACCAAATAACTCCCGACCCCCTGACAGAGGTCAGGGAAAACCATCACCTCCACTTGGTCTCACACATGCTGTTAGCTGTGGGTCATCACCATACCTGCTACATGTGATATTAAATATGTTTCAATCCTTTATAGCATTTACATTTCAAGTCTGAGATAACAGGCTTCAAACATGAGCACAGGACTTTTTTTCACAGTGGATTTGCACAGTTGACCTGGATAGTTGAGGTGCTGCACTGTTGTCATGCCACATGGCTCTGAGTCGTAGATTGGTCAGTTTAGCAGCTTCAGTCCTGTTGTACTATGTGAATACATTTCCCAGTAGCTTTTAGATTAGACAAAGCTAACACTGCATTTACTTTATAAGTGATTCCAGAAGTCTAGCCCAAACACTTTCCATATTGTTTTAAAGCCCTAGTGCTACAGCTTACACATGTTTGACATATTTTCAGCCAATAATACAATTTTATTTGATGGGCAAAGATACAGTGTTACAGAATTCACTCAGTCTTAAAGTAGGCTATAGCCTATTTTAAGAAAGGATTACCAAAAAAAGTATGTTTTAATATAGGAACAACATTATGATTATACTCTACAACATTCCAGGGAAAATATTTTACTTTTTAACTCCACAACATTTATTTGGCAGCTATGGTTTTACATAAGCTATACAACATATGATCAGCTCATAAAATAAGATGCACTACTTTGGACTAAACTTCCAACTGTTTTACAGTAAAAGTGGTTAAAATTAGCTCGACCCACAACATTAAGATGCTGATTTTATATTTGGGCATCAGTAATAATAAACCAAGAATATAATTTATAGTAATGCTGGAGGTCAAAGCTCAAAATCACTTTTATTTAGATTCTTAGATAATATCCCTGATGATATGTTCTTCAGTAAGTTAGGCCTACTACATGTGGTATTGCTATTTTTTACTTAAGTAAAATATATGAATATGTTTGCCACCACTGGTAAATATAAAAATCAAGTTATTTCTCAATAAACGCGTTTTAATTTGGACAGTATAACCGGAAGTGTAGTTTTTTCCGCTGGCTTGCTTGAAACCACGTGACTAGTTTGAAGTGGGAGTGTAAAGATGGTTCCCATTGTAACCAAGTCAGATCTGGACCGATTGAGAAGTTTCTGGTTTTTATATCCAATGTTTCACTTTAAAAACATCCGTGAATTAACATGTTTGTTTGTTACCGTTTGTATTTTGATGAGCCCGTCGTTGGCGGACAACCAGGACTTTATGGAGGAGTTTTTGAAGCGGGAATATACTCTGGCAAAGCCTTACCGTGGTAAGTTTACTGTCAACTAACCCTAGCGGTTACCTCAACGAAAACGTTAGCTAACGAGTGTAACTGAGCTAAACAAAGTTAACATTAACCAACAATAGCAATTTCTCGTATCGCAAATGAGCATTTCGCTCAATTTAGCCCAATTCCTGGGCAGCTAATGCTGTATCAGCTGCGGAGTATAATAATTAACTAAGAAGAACCCTGTTCCCTTCAGGCACTTGGTTACTCATCTTAGCTAATGTCACAATACGGGGAATGATAGCTACTATTAGCTCAAATCGAATAAGTTAGCTAGTTAGTAATGTTAACAAAGTCTAGCTTACAACTAACGTAACTTTAACCAGCTAAGTTAACCGTCTCTTCTCAGCGAGGACAAAGTTAGCCCCGACAAGTGCAGCTCTCGTGGGGAGCGTATTAACGTTACGTTAAATACTGTAACGTTAGCGTTATGTTAAGAGTTACATCATTTTGCTGTTTTCATGTTCCTTGTGCACCCGATACACCAGTCGGTAGCAATTACAGTAAAATGGTTACCGCCATGATTCTTTACCACCATCAAGTTGTTAGACACTTAAACAAAGATATTTAGATATTGCTTTTGTGTCGGATCACTCATGCCGAATTTACCATAATAACCTAATGTTTAAGATGAAGTTTGGTTCGTGTGTATTTTGGCTGTAAGTCAGATGAAATGTTAAATTCAGATATTTTAGAGGACAGTTTGGACAGTAAGCAGCCTGTTGTAATGCATTGTCCATTGTATAGTATAGTAGTATTGAATAGTTGGAGGAATCCCTAAAAGTTACTGTATATACTGTCGTAAATACTATAGCTAAAAGGTGTATTACTGTTGTGCAGGGTTGGGTTTCTCTAGTTCTTCCCAGTGGGATCTGATGGGCACTGCCATGGTTACGCCTGACCATGTGAGGCTGACCCCAGACCTGCAGAGCAGACAGGGAGCAGTATGGAGTCGAATTGTAAGTCTACTGCAACTGCACACTACATCATCCTACACCTTAACCTGACTCACTCCCACACAGTTACTCTGAAATTGTCAGAAAAGTACACAGGACTACTTAACATGACTTTGATATGAAAATTAGATATTATATAAACATTTATGAATATAATATACCCTAATAAGTACTGACACTGCACCATTAGACAAATTCAGCCTGTTTCAAAAGGATAGTATTGTTATATTAGCCAATTCCATTGACAAATGTATAGTACACATAGCATAGCACAGGAATAACCTGCCTGTCTTCATTTCTGTGGCTTTCCAGCCTTTCTTCTTGCGGGATTGGGAGCTCAAGGTGCACTTTAAAATCCACGGCCTAGGAAAGAAGAATTTCAATGGGGATGGACTGGCTTTCTGGTTAACCAAAGATCGCATGCAGAATGGTAGGTAGATGCTGGATCACTCTAGGGGTGTCATGTCTCATACAGTGAACAGGAACGAGATGCTACAAATAATTTAATGTAATGTGAAAAAAAAACAGGATGGACCCCAGTATTCCAGGACCATATTTACAGAGCCTAGTATTAAGAGTTGGCTCATCTTCATGCTCAACAAAGGTGTTAAGGAGTTTTTGAGAAATGTGCTCCTTTGTCATCAGTGATTTCATCTCTGATTACATCCTGTGCAAAGTAACTCGAGAGCACCATGTGTGCACGCCCAACTTCAACACTAACTGCTCCTAAAACCACAATATTTCAATTTTCTATTCCTACACATGTTAAATACACAAAATACAAAGTGTAAACAAGACAGAAGCAAAAAATAAAAATAAAACAGCAGCTCATGTGAATCTCTTAAAGTCCAGTTTTGATTCCAAAGCCCCATTTGGAGTACATTCATTTTTATATTGGTGGTGTGGTGATTTTAATATTACCTTCACTGGTCAGGTATTTTAATCTTCTCCGGTCTGATATATAAATGCCTCAGGATCCGAGGCATTTATATATCAGACCTTTTTTATGTATTTGGTGTAGTGTCAAGTTCTGTCAAACAGCTATCTTGGCTCAATTGTTGAGTGTCTATGGGATCAAATAACATAATCATGATCCCATAGGCATCCAGGAATTGCGTAAAACTAAGCAAGTAAACTAAGGGAGGCGCCTTCCAGTCTAGTCCAGAGAGACACTTTTTAAAAAGTGTATCTCTAAGTCATTATACATGGAGTTTCATCAGCTTAGCATACAGTGTGACAACTGAAGAAGTAGTAAAGGATTTTGCTAATGTGATAGATCCCTTCTTCTTCTTTGTGTTATTGGTGGATGGCAAACCAACGTAAAAGGTCTGTACCTCCACCTACTGTATCAGAGTGTGTAGATTCATGGCATTAAATCACCTGAATGCTGATTGGTACACTCTATTTCCAAATCCTATCTGCATGATCTAACACAATAACCCCCTTCTGAGTTCCCTGGATCCTTGACTTGTACTCTAATGCTTTTAAACTTTTAGACTCCTGCCCTGCCTCACGTCTTATGTTTCAAAGTGTCTCCCTCTCTGAATTGTATTTACTGCAGTGCATGGCTGTTCTAATGAGAGACTTTGCCTCTCCCCTACCATAAGCTACTTTTATTACTTTGGTATCGTGTCATTTTACAGCCTTCTTTGCCAATTTATCTGCTTGTTCATTTCCTTCAACACAGCAGGAAGCCATCTTAACTGAACCTCTAACCATCATTTGTAGTCTTAAGAGCATTATGAATATTTCTACTATGTCCTCATTTAACTGAATTTCCCCTTCTATGGTAGAGCAAAATGATCTTCATGCAGTGTTTCTCTTTGCTGATTAATAACATTCCTATAGGCTTAGCTTTCTTCCTTTTGAAATTCACTGATTTTTTTTCTTGATTTTAAATTCTTTCTCTTTCTTTCTCTTCTTTTTAAAAGCTCTCATAGATCACTCGTTAACACCAGTAGACTCACACAATGAAGGAAAATGTAAAGATAAACAAGACCCCACAAGCTCGTCAATGTCATGTTATAGGCGTCTTTTCTGGTCTGCCTTTGTATAGCAGAACTGATTTCATGTGTAGTTAGCTACGTGTGTGTGGTAATTAAATTACAGCTAAATAATTACTGGTAAATAATACTAAGCTTGCCTAGGTCGGTCGCAATTATTACATGATCGGCTGATTATTTGATCTGACCGCGATCATAGATTCCACAATCACAGGAATTTTAAGACGGTGTTAGAAATGTCGCAACAACTACAATGCCAGTTAGGTGCATTTCCATCATCTGGGTTGAGGCAACTCTCTACCTGAGCACGAGGTTCCAATGTCAGGATACAACATGGGGGAAAAAAGAGCCTGGCTGTCGAGACCTTACTGCTGTTGGGCAGGTTCTTCAGCTAATATGAGACCATTCTTTCTTTCTGAAGCAAGATGATGACAGAGAGGTGCCAATAACGGGTCTCTTGATTTATAGCGGAGAGTCTCCTCTACGGGTGCAGCTCTGCGTTTGACTTTCAGTTTTGGCAGACACAAGCAACATAAACAGCGGCAGATTAAAATTAATAAAGTGTTACACTTTATTAATCTTGTAGGAATCCAGTAAAGTTAGCTAGTGGGTAGTGAATGTCCAGTGCCACTGTTTAGGATGTCCGTGTCACCAAAACCGAAACTCGTGCTTGCTGCACTGAACAACTTCCAGGGCTCTGAGCTGTCACTCAGAAACTCATTAGCCAATGGGGACGCACCCCTGGGAAAAAAACGACCACACAAGAGTTTTGTATCAGAACTGCAATTAAAAAGTCAGGCAGTGCAAACGAGAGAGCTGCAGCGTAACCGCAAAGAGACAGAGAGAGCAAAAGTCTGATCAGAGAGTAAAGTAAGACCAATAGTTTACATGATTATGCAAATAATTTATCTGCAAGTTATAAGTTTTACTTTTGAGATGACATTTTGTTTGTTTCAGGGAGTTTTATTCTCTCTCAAATTCTTATTTTTGTTTGATATTTAAGAAGTTTTGTTTGATTATATTGACACTAATCTGATTCCATAGAATCGTCCTGATGTACCTCAATCGTTGTTTGCAGGTCCTGTGTTTGGCAACATGAACCAATTTGTTGGACTTGGAATATTTGTGGACACTTACCCCAATGCTGACAAGAGCCACGATGTGAGTGACCGTTGGTAGCTTCTGTTTCATGCCTGTGTTATCTTATTTGTCTAAATGGAGACCCCTGCCCCCTGCATAGGTACAGCCCGCTAGTCTTGTGTGGCCTCTTATTGTCAGTATTAAAGTGATCTCAAAAGTGTGTCATATTTCTCTTTTGGCAACCCTCTTGAACGTGCAGAGGACACAACCTGGAATTCAGGTAGCATCAGCAATAGCTGTTTATTCCATGAGCTGAGAATGTTCATCCATCTTCATCTTCACCAGTTCACCATCACGTTATCTCCTTACATACATCTGTTTTGATGCATCAGTGCTGTTGGGTGTCCAATGATGGTACTACAACTGAAATAACAGTGTAAAGGTGTACTTTGAAGGTGTCTGTGCTGTGTTAAACCCCCCCGTCTTCCTCACAGAGGGCTTTCCCGTACGTATCAGTGATGCTGGGGAACGGGACTCTGTCATATAACCACGATTACGATGGACGGCCCACTGAGCTTGGAGGATGCACAGCTATGGCCCGCAACGCAATCTACGACACGTTTCTCCTCATCAGATACTCCGAAAACAGACTCACGGTATGAAACCCGCTAATTAAGGTGGGATTGATACTTTATGTTTACATGTTGGTTTTTAGACTGTCATTTATTTTTAAATGTCACATGATGGAAAAATCTTCAAGGCAGGATTTAAAATCCAGGAGGAGGGTGGTGATGATATTAAATGTAGAAAACTCTTTTCAGGTTAAAGGATTCCTGTTGACAGCTCTGAAATAATACCTAAGAAATAAAAAAGAAAAAGTTCATAAGATAACTAGCATTAGCTTATCCTCCATCAGTGACTTACTCTGACCTTCCTCCACCCTTCAGCTCATGGTGGACGTAGATGGTAAGCAGGAGTGGAAAGACTGTGCTGACATCACAGGACTGCGGCTACCTACAGGCTACTTCTTTGGTGCCTCCTCTGCCACTGGAGACCTGTCAGGTAGGAAGAATCATCTGCAGGCTGCTTGACCGCTGGGAACCTCTCTTTAATTAAATTAAGAAGTGGAATGAAACTTTAATTACATCTTTAGGGAAATTTGACAGAAGAGAAACAAAATGATCTTCCTCCCAAACACCACCGATGCTAAAATGAAGAAGAAGAAACAGTGAATGGACACAAGAGGTTTGTGTGAATTACTGACTTGTGCATGTTGCTCTAGATAACCATGACATCATCTCCATGAAGTTGTACCAGCTGACAGTAGAGAGGAGTTCTGAGGAGGAGGAAGAGGAGGTGGTCACCATCCCCAGAGTTGACAACATGGAACAGTTCCAAGGTAGCTGCAGCATGGTCCTCTCCACTCTGTTGACTCTGAAGGGCTTTCTCAGAAGATTGGATGATCTTGGAAACATATAGACTCCTAGATTCAATACTCTAGCAACTTTATATTAAGGTCCTTGTAATAAGCGTTGGTTAATAGGTAATAAGTCCCTATAAGATGCTTATATTAACATTATTATGTGTTAATAAGACTATATAAATGTTAATAATAGCATCATAAACACATTTACTGTTAGATTAGACAATACAGTAGCTGTGATTCCATTCTATTGTCAAACGAATTTTAAGCAAACTTGTGAAATGTCGCAAAACAGAAATGCGATTAGGCGTGTTTCCATCAGCTGGTTTGGAGCGAATAAACTAGGCCCGTTGCAAAGTGTAGTTTGGTCAGAAGTTGGTAGTATAGGCTACGCTTTACGCATGGCTGTAATCCACCAGTAAACAGAGAAGAAGTAAAGGTTGCCAACCGGAAACAAAACAAGTGTCTGGTACTCTGAAACTAGGCAGTTTATCGTTCTTCACATGCTACATGTATAAGTGCTGAACAACGACAGTATCTCATGAAGCCACACAGACCGGCGGGTCCATCCTCTCTCCCTACGTTCTTCAGCCTTCCATTCATCCAGAGCAAGTACTCTACTTTGTGCCGACATTTTTACATTCAGTATTTTTTGATAACACAAACTATCTGCGAAATTAGGCCTAGGTACTTGCAACACTTACCATACACCATAGCAACCTTAGCTGAAAAAAAATGCTCCAAAGCGCTCTCAAGTTTCTCCTGGTGTTTTCAGCTGGGGGAAAAAAACTTTGTGCGAAGTGTGTGTGTGTGTGTGTGTGTGTGTGTGTGTGTGTGTGTGTGTGTGTGTGTGTGTGTGTGTGTGTGTGTGTGTGTGTGTGTGTGTGTGTGTGTGTGTGTGTGTGTGTGTGTGTGTGTGTGTGTGTGTGTGTGTAAATAAAAAGGTTGATTATTGATCATATAATCATTTGTATAATGTTTTATTTATCTTCACTTTGAATGATTTTAACTAATGATAAAAGGAAAGACTTTAAATTTGAGACAGTCCACATTCATTTCGGAACGGTTCTGGGAGGATGGTGAAAATAGTTAAGAGCCCTGACTGCCAGAAACCCTGATGTGTTTGATAATGAATCTTTCATCCTTTTGCTTTGCAGTGGAAGTCCAGGCGGAAGGGATGAGCGGAGTCCAGTACTTCTTTACCCTCCTCTTCTCCATCCTGGGCCTGGGTATACTGGCAGTGGTAGGGCTGGTGGTTTACGGGCGCTGGAAAGAAAACCGCCGCAAACGTTTCTATTGATCAGAGAACGATTGATCCACATAGATTTTCAGAATGTATGTTTCGTAATCAACATACAACACAACAATGCAAAGACTGCTGTAGCTTTACTGAACCTGCTGTAGCTTTACCGAACCATACAATCAAATTAACAACCTCATGGGTGTGAAGCCCAGAGCCAAGAGAACATAAATAGCCGAGATGAACAGCTGAAGAGATCATGAACAGGTGAGCCAGCTGTGAAAATGTACCCCCCCCCCCCCGTCTTATCGGAGATAGATGAGATAAAGCTGCTTTTTTTTTTTGGTGTTAAAATACGCTCATCTCAACTTAAAGCACAGTTGGTCTGCAACACTGTAGATTTAACGCATTCGCCCCCATGAGTTTCTGCTGTCACGTCTTCATCGGCAGGAAGAGACAAACAAAACCTTCAGAATCAATCACAGATGCTGTGTGTAGTTTACTGACATGATGTTACAAGATTTTGTGGTGAAGTTTAAAGTGTTGTTACCTCTTTCTGCCACTTGGTGCTGCCAACGTGCAGCTTTAATCTGCCCTGTAGCTACTGTGAAAACCAGTCAACCTGTGGATCTTTGTAGACTTCTTGCTGCGCTGAAAAAGTCCAATTTTATTGAGCTCTCATGCATTTCAGAGCACCTTTGTAAGCCAGTTAAAGCACTTAAATCAGCTCAAGTGGGTTTCTGCTAGCTGTTTGTAAATGTATGATTGATGACATATGTTAAAGGAAGGATTTGAGTCACTAGTGCTATTTGAAGTGCCTACAGGACCAATAAAGACGAGCTCCTCTTTTATGTTCCAGTCCTTTCTGCAGGTGTGAGCTCCCTGTTTATTTTCTATTTGACATCACAAGTTATTTGGCTTTCTCTACTTTCTAAAGTTACTAACCGTTCTCAGTGATGATAAGTGGATGCAAAGGTTTGTCCAAAAAGTGTCGCTGTTGTGCACTACATATCATTTTTAGTACCAGTTTTCACATTGACAAAATCTAAGTTTTTCTGTGGCACTGAATTCCATTAGACCTGTTAATAGAAACATTTTATTTCATCAACTGATTCATTTGTGATCATGTTGCTTTCTACTTTTGCTCTAGTATTTACTGTGAATTGAATAGCCATACGCAGGATCATGTGGTCGAATGTGAGTTTGAGTAAATTGAAGAGTATGTGAATATGAATACTGTTTAGTTGTTTTACCTGGAATATAACTGCTGCCATCATACAAGCTGCCTTAACCCCGCCAGCGTCCAATGGATGCGGGATGTGTCATGCTCTGGCTTTGTCGCGGCAGCCGGAGATGATCTGCTGCCTTTCTTGCCGGTGTCTCAATGTCCATTAGACTGGTGACCAGTGCGTCTCACATGGCTCTTTTCTGTTACTGTGCTCCCAGTCTATTTTGCCAAAGCAATGTCTAATGCCACTTAACATTTAACATTACAACAGAAGTTATTTTCCTTTTTGCAGAGAAAATCCAGTAGTTCTATGCACTTGACCCCCAAAAAACCTTTGAAAATCTATGATGTACCATGGGACACCCCCGCCTCCGAACTACAAGACTACGTCATTTTCACCCCACCTCGACACACCCCACCCCTAAACATATAAACACAGCAATCAACTGTGAGCAGTGTGGACAGTATGGAGTATGAAAGATTGAGAGTGTGCAAATGAGAGTAGCAGTAGTAGAAATACAACTACTACTAAATCTACTTGAGTTAGTCAATTACATGTAATGTCCATGTAGAACTACTAGCTTACTAGTAGTAGAGTACAGTGTTGATCAGTGTTGCAGTGTTGTGGACGAATTTACAGACTCCCTGCCACTCATCCACATGCCCTATTCTGTCTATTGCCTCTGCTACCTTTGCTGACGCCTCGCTAAGCTAACATTAAGCTAGCAGTGTAAACTGCTGCTCTGTTATTTAAAGTGGAGACTGGGGGGATAACTGCTTTTAATTTTGACCGGTAAGAAAGAAACTTAGAGTCGTTTTGAGTGAAACCGTCCGGATGAGTCGTTAAACCAAGTTACATGCGTAACTACAGTTCTATGAACTCTGGCATTAAAGTGTCTAAAAGTGGCTGAAATGCATCAGTTTAGAAAGGCCGAGAGATAGAGGAACACTGGAAAACAGTCTGACAGAGCTGAGTGGTTTGGGTGGGTGGTGTGTTAAGGTTCAAATACTTTTTTTGAATTGGCTAAGGGGATGTGTTCAAGCTAAAACAAGGCGTTAAGTTGGTCCTTAATGATGCATTTCACTTGTTTTGTCTGAACGTATATACTGTAAAACCAGTTTTCCTGGTTTTCCCTCTGCTAATATATAAATGAGACGGAGTACAGTCATTAAAATGAGTAAAGTACAGCCACAAAGTATCAATAAATGTCAGTGTCATAAATGAGCATGATATGCTTGTAAACACAAACATTTTTTAAAACGAACAACAATATTGGAAATGTGTCTGCTTAAGAACAGACTGCTGGAAAACGCTCCACTTCTGACACATTTCCAGTAGACATCTGACCTGCGATGGAGAGGCGACACAGCCGCGTCCATTAGACACGAGGAGATATTCAAATAGGCCTTTTTCACAGCAGACATTTTGACTTGTCATAGTAGGAAAGGCACAGGTCTAACTAATCACATTATCCATGGCTGTGTTCTATTCAACTGCCTCAGTTAGCCATGACAGTGTGACAGTGAGCCAGCATGCACAGGACCCTGAAACTGAAGCAGCCAAATGGAATTCCGAAATCATTCATTTTATTATTTTTAACTGCTTTTCCTTCTCTGACATGTCAAATGTCTTCCATGAAAAAGGCTAAAATTGGGGCCTGTAGTCACGAATTCCTCATAAATTGGTGGGTTTTCACTCTGCAAAAGTACTTTTTTTTTTTTTAGTCATTTTGAAGCAATGAAATGTTCTGGTGTAGTCCAGTGAGAAATCAAAATTTCAGTTTTATGCAGTTAAAAAAAGTACTCCTCCAATTTAGCATTGCACTTCTATAACATAGTAAGACTCATGATGAACAGAATCTGTATGCAGCAGAACCAGATATCATCGTTTTTATTCCACGCATCCTTCTTCATTGGCAAAACGTAGCCTTGAGGCCATGGATGTAGGAACTGGATACCGGAACCAAAGATGGCGCCTATTCAGTCCAATGAGAATTGCCTGGCACATACGCCAAAAAAATGTCTAGCTTCTGGGTTTACTTCCGGGGTATGTATCCCACTGAATATGCGCAGTAGTGTTTATCCCTACTGCCGCTCGGCCCATAGACTTTACATTGTGATGATGTCATGGATTATTAAATCACTTTTCTCGGCTCGAGGAAAGTTTTACAAATATAAAACCTCCATAGATCAAAAATGCATAATAGAAAGAGACATAATCGACCTTGTTTGCAGTTGGAGACGTCCTGTCAACAGTTTTACAGGCGTCTCTTTTACAGTGGTGGTCTCTGGGGAAAATGCTTTTTGGGCCACAGGGGAATTTTTCACTGCAATACCCCAAGTGACCACTGGTAAAAATTGGAAGCAAGTGGTGGCGCCCTAACCAGGTCTTGTTATACATCCATGCTCGAGGCCTACAGAAGTCTTATTTTGTAAGCTCATTTTGAAACATTTTCAAAAGTGACATCACTTGAGGCAATTGATCAGATGTCACACAGCTCCCTCTCGAGCCACAAAAGGCTTTATACATCTTTTTTCACATAAGAACCTGTATTTTGGTGGTATTTGTCTTTGCACTTGTATGTGAATAGTTGTGTTGATATTCTTGGTTGAGTCATATATGATGGTGCAAACTTCACTTAAAGGCAAACCAAGTAAGATTCCAGGGATGCTTTAAGCTTAAAGTTACATCAGAACTTCTCTGTTAGTGTGTTTTCTGACTACAGGCCTCTCATGTGTGGGGTTTTGTATTTTTCTGAACAAATCTCATGCTCACACCAGGGGGAAAAAATCCAGAAGCCCCAAAAACTGTACAACCCCATTTGATGAAAAACTACTGTCAAGTTTGATCTGTGTTTATCTGGGGAGAAGCATCATAGTACATAATAGAGTACATAACAAATGTATGTATAGATGTAAAGTTCACACAACAAGGACGTTAAAACAGAACACCAGCACTCAATTCATTAATTATTTAATTTAGTGTCATTCATTTGGAGGCCATTGCCCAAAAAAAGCACTCAACTTTAACTTTCAGTTATGTAAGACATTCACATTTTTGTGAAGAGTGATTTTCATTTAGTTGAATTTTGTACTCTTGCATATGTCATTTTGGTTCTTATAGCTGTTTGAAACCATATGAGTCAGTAGTTGACTAGAATTTAAAACCACTGTACTGCCATTGCTAGAGCTTTTCTCCAAAACTTCAAGAAGCAGGTTTTGTTGGTAGACTCCAATATCGCTGTCCTAAAAGGTTTACTGTTATTTCTCTTTTCCTCTATTTGTCTATGCTGTCTGTGCTTTTTTTCTTTACTGTATTTGTTTGTTGTAATCATTGAGTTCACCATGGGCCATCATTAGGGCAAACTTCTTTTTAGATAAATTATTTAAATAAAAATGTTAAGCCAATTCTGCTTTAAATTTGCTCATCAAAACCACTGTCTGAAAAACTGTGAGTAGCATATGTTCATGTCATGCTCCTGTGTTTTTTCTCAGTAAAAGCTTCTATGGTGATTTTGCTCATGTGGTGATGTATTTTTTTGTCTCTCTACGACCAGTTTTTATGAAAGCTTCATAAATGCTTTAGATGTCTAAAGCCAAGTCATGTCAAATTTTGTATTGAGGCCCTTAAAATGCCAATGATCTGAAATACATTGGCTCTGGAAAGTATTCAGTCCCACTCACTTAGATTATTAGAGATAGATTTAATTTGGAATGGATTAAAAAATGTTTTTTGGTTCTTAATTCTATGCACAATAACCAATAATGACAAAGCAAAACCATGTGATTTTTTGGGGGGAATTTATTAATCCAAAAATGAAATCTCTCATTTGCATGTATTCAGAGTCTTTGCTATGGGACATCTAATTGATCTCAAGTACATCCTTGGCCCCTTTTACACTTGTCCTTTCAAGGGTCTCGTATCCAGGTAAAATCCAGATGAGATTTAAGACACTGTCATTTACATTTAGCCACATTTACTGTATGTGTCTCTGTTGGCCAGATCTCAAATCTGACTGAAGTTTGTCTTGGTTTTCCCAGCTACATACAAGTCAGGGTCGGCCCTCCTCCAACCGAGAAGGAGGTGGTAATGCACCTGAAGCTGTTTGGTAATTGCCAAAAATGCCAGAAGAACTTCTGCACTTTAGCAGTTTAGCTAGTGTTAGCTAACCTCTATCCATGACCTAACACAAACACATGAATGAACTGTATTTATGACCTACAAGCTAGACAAAAGTTTTATCGTCACACCACTCCCTCACCCATACAGATCATTTAGTGGTTGAACTGATCAGGGATCACATAAACGCTACACCACCTCCTGAGGTGGTTTGAACAATTGGATTTCAACCCATCTTGAATGCTTCTAGGATGCATTTACACTTTTGAGATCGGATAGCTATCTGATACATCCAAGAGGCATGAAGTGCCAAAGTGTAAATGGGGTCATTGATATATCTCTAGAATTTATTTGCAGTCCACTTGTGGCAAATTGTGCGCTTAGTGGTTTAGTATTGCACTTGTAAAAAGTTGTCAGACTTGTGAGAGTCAGATATATAAAAGAATGGTCAAAATCTGAGTCGGATATCCTGACGTTTAGTCGCTAGTATGGGTCAAGCTCCAAAGACACTGGATCCTGGACTGGACATTCCCCATAATGCAACTCGATAGCAGCTTACATTAGACCCTCCCTGATTCCTAAATGCCCACTTCTTTCAAACCCCACAACTGCAGTTTGTAACGCAGGCTTTCTGTTATAAATTTTAAGTCTCAAACCCAAGCTGATTTTTTTTAACTTTAGAGAGCTTCCTCCAGAGCCTCAGAGGACATTATTCAACTGAGTTACAGGCTACTCCCCATGATGAATGAACTTGATTTGTTAAATCGGTGGAGTGCCCTTAAAAATGTCTTTTCGCGTTTTCTTATGGGTTATTGAGTAGAAATAATTTCCAATTGTCTAAGACACTGTATATGCATTTTGAGTAAAGGTAAAGCCTTAAGGACTGCCCACACCAGGATTTAAAGAGTAACTCCACCCTCAAATTCTGCTAGAACCTTCTCTCCCAGCAGATTTAAAAACCGCAACAGAGGACTGAGGGAATTGCCCTTGTGGCTATGTAGTGTGTGGGTCAGGAGACATGGGAGAGACTGACTGACACTGATTAGAGTCTTTTTTTTAATATAAATTTCATGACGTAGACAGGTCCCAACTGGTTGACTCTATCAGCATTGGCCTCACAGGCTCAGGGCTGATTTGAAACAGATGGCGTATTGAGCTATTTTCAACCCATGAAATGCAGATTTTTATACATTTAGTAAGAAATATATATGATATATATATATATATATGATATATAATATATCATTTAGTTTACAGCTCAAAAACGCCTTTAAGTGTGCATCAATTCCAATAGCAATCAGACGGATCGATGCGCTCAAGGAGGCAAAATGTATCCTTTGGTGAACTTTGATAAGCAAATTCTTGCTCTGGACACATTGCAAGCCGTCTTGACAGTGTTGAGGTGTTGGAGGTCTGAAGCTATTTTTGCTTATTAGCTGTGTTGCACCATTCACTTTTATTTAACCTCCTCTGTTGGAGTAAAAACTTCCGCAGAAGATGAATGGTTGGCAGACAGACAGGAGTCGATGGTACAAATGTGTCTTTTCAATAAACTGTGTGAACTTATTGTCCCGTTAGTCACCATGCTTCCAGTTCCACCTATTTCACTTTGTGACGTTTGTTTAACTTACAGTATGTTTCCCAAAAAAATGCTATATATTGAGCATAGTTACAGTGTAACATCATCTCCAAATGCTTGAGGAAGTAAAGAAGGCAGATAAACTGTTGATTAATTCAAATTTGTTTGCTGACACTCACTTTTTATTAAAGCTACACTCTCATGACAAACCTGATTTCTCTCTCACTTCTCTCTCAGCAGCTCTTCTTTACTGTAATTGCTAAGTGTGGATGCCCCTCCTTTTTTAGTGTTGGTCATGTAGATATTTCTTACTGCCAGTCAGTAGACAGAGGCCTCATTTGTTTTTCCTCCTCCTGCTTATTTCTCTTCCTCGTCGTACCTGTCTGTCGTCAGTTAACACTGGGAATGTTAACAACACCAGAATACTGCTCACTGCATCTGTCACTGGAGTATTGCTGGACACAGTGTGGTTAAGGTAAGCCCTTCAGATATTTAATCAGTTTTATTATGATTGACGAGTTAATCATAGTATTTTATTATGATGAGTTAATCCCATTAATTAGACTGTGAATTTATAAATGGGTGTATAAAAGTACAAATAACAGCTTTATTTGTGAAGCACAACACCCCAAAACAAAGAAAATTCAGTAATAAGATCAGTTAAAAGTGACGCAGGTGTACGCAATATTGCAGGTGTTATAAAAGTAGGCATTCATCAGCATTCATTTAATCATTCAGCATTTGTGACATGTAAGGAGAAAAAATATTCAAGAATGCATTTATAATCTACAGAAAATGTGTGCCATTGTGGAAAGAGGCTGTATAGCAAAGAGTGATGACAGTGACGTCCTTAAATTTGGTTTTGTCAGCAGAAAGGAAAGCAAGTACTAAGCTGCTTTAACAAAAACACATTCTCAGACATTTAGGTGCAAACTTGCAACAAATGTTTCATCTGGAGATAAGAGCGGGTAATAATGATTAACTGGAGCCTGGATAGGTCACAGGTATCCATTGTTCCTCTGGCTCAGTGTTGCCATATCAAACAGTGGTGTCCTGTAAACACAAAGAGGAGCAGCGGCTTCACTTGTTTTCCTTTATGTATGTATTAAAGGATAACTGTCAGACTGGCATTTGATCTAAAATCTGTAATTCTATATGTAACAGTAACTAGTATTTTAATGAACGTGACACCAACTTGTCTACTCTTTCAGATTTTACTGAGGAAGATTATCAGGAAGGATGAATCGCGCCTATGTAAACTGCTTGAAAACTATGGTGGTAAATCTCAACTTTCTGTGCTGGGTAGGTGGTTAAAGACCCGCATACACTGCAGCCGTCACACACTGTCCAACCAACCGAACACTGGGTTGTCTTGTGAATGTGTAATATCTGTTACAACCAATAGTTAGGACCTATAATCTTGGATCATGGCCATCGTTGGACTTGTAAACTCTAAATGCCAGTGTATTGTGGTCACCTTCTGTTGTTCAGGATGGTTGAAACCATGTTCCCACTGAAGGAGAGAATGGCATCCAAAACCTGACTCTCAAAGCAAAGATTCTTTACTCAAGCTACAGTAGCAATAGCACAGTGTGAAAATACATCACTACAAGTCCTTACTTAAGTAAACGTATGTAAGTGTTAAAGAGTTTGTTTAGCTTAAGAAGTAGGAGAATGTTCTCAACCCTTTAAAGGAACACTTTAGTCTCCCCTGTGTCTCCTGACCCACACACCATGCAGCCATGATGCCACGCCCCCTACAGCTGTTGTTCCCTCACTCCTCTGTTGCAGTTTTTAAATCTGCTGCGAAAGAGGGTTCTAGCAGAATTTGAGGGTGTAGTTACACTTCAGTTTATCAGAAAAATTCTAATTCAAAATTACCAAATTTGGAGACACATGGTTTTCACTGGACAGGAAGGGTATGAAAACTTGCAATCTGAAAAGTAACTAGTAACTAAAAGCTATCTGACAATTGTGTATTGTATATATTGTATAAAGTACAATATTTGCCTATGAGATGTAGTGGAGTGGAAGTATAAAGTTGCATAAAGGGAAAACAAAACAGTAACGTACAAGTACCTTGAATTTGTAGTTAAGGACAGCAAATATACTTAGTTACATTCCACCACTGATCTCCTACAGAATAATATTTACTTATACACTAAAAACTAAAAATCACTGGGTCAAAACTGACCCAGTTTGCATCAATAGAGCGCCAAAGCAATACTGGGTTAACTTTACCCAGTAGCCATGGGTAGAAAACCACCCAGGACAACGGGGTACTTTGACCCAGTGTTAGTGTTGTTTATTGCATTACTGTTGTTATTTACCCAAACTAAAATATGGTATGGTTACGAACTGTTATAATCTATTCTAGCTCTTCACTTTGTTACTGATTGTTAATAGTATGAGTATTCTTTGCAGCTTTGAATGTAATATATGACATCATTAATACTGATGGATCACTGTGTAAGCAGCATTCTGCTGTTGTAGCTGGTGGAGCTATTGTAGTTTTAACTACTTTATATACTTTTTCAGTAGTTTTGTGCTCATTTTTTGGTGAAATAATGTACAATTTGACTTCTTTGGGTCTCAAACTGTTATGTAAATGAAACCATGTGAGATGTTTAGAGGGGACATTTCTGTGGTGGAGCAGCTAACAAGTCAGACAAATAAAAGGTGACAAAGGATCCCAACTGGACACTGTTTTGTTTTTTTAAGGGATCACATGCCAAAAGGTTTGGAACCATTGGTTAATCTTTAACAATGTATTTTGTAAGCTTATCATATGTGTTTTTATGTTGAGTCTGAATCTGGAATGTAAGTAGTATGAGTAAGAGGTACAATATTTCCCTCTGAAGTGTAATGGAATATAAGTATAAAGTAGCATAAATAGAAAATAGAAAATAGAAAAACTACCTCAGAATTGTACTGAAGTACAGTACTTGAGTAAATGTACTTAGTTACTTTCCACCACTGAAAATGGACCAATATTCCACAGGTCGTCTATGCGAAGCTCTTAATGTCAGATGACAAGCTTGATATAAATTCCTGAAAATTTCCAGAATTGTGGGAAAACATAGGCACACTTTGCTGTTAGTTACACACTATGCACAATAATGTTGCACAAAAGTGAAAGAAAAATGTGTGTGCCCTGGAATTGGTCACATGCCTTCTAGTCTCCTTTTGAGGTAAGATCAAGGACAGATTATAAGACAATGGGCCTCTGGGCACTGACATGTAAAAGGCCCCCCACCCCTGCTATATAGGAGTAACACACCCAGACTGAAAGGGATGCTGTTAGTAGTCATTTTGCATCACTTTTGGTAATTTCTGGGTGTCTTTGTGATTGTTTTGTGTCTTTTAGTGGTTGTTTTACCTCTCTGTAGTCATTTGACATCTCTTTGTGGTCATTTCACGTCTCGTTATGGTCATTTTGTGTTTATTTCAGTGACATTTTGCAAGTGAAGCCTGGGGCCCCCTAACCCCTTGGGCCCCTGGGCCTGTGCCCGGCAGGCCCATTCAGTAATCCATTCATGTGTGAGATGGCAATTTTAAACATTGAAAGCAATAATTAAGAGAGATTTATCTTCTATTATTATTAAATGAATCATTTTAATGTGGCTTGAATTTTGAAGGGAAATGCAGCAGGTCAAAATCCTACACACTTTTAAAGGGGTACTCCTTTGGTATGTCACTTTGATAACGCTGGGGTACTTGCAAGAAACAGTGAAAGCAGCACAGGGCGAGATATGCTGACTAAAATTGGTCAGGTTTCCCTTTAATAGAAAATGACTAAAAGAGGTTGTCTTGTGGAAGTAAACTAAATGAATGTGGATAAGATTTGAAAAAAAGTCAGGAGTTTGGATTTGTGAAAGGTTCAAACAAATTCATGCTGTACAGTCTAAACTAAAACTCACACAACAACTCTAGAATAATAACGTGAGGTGTCTTTTGTCTCTTCTGTGTGTGTTGGAGCTGTGTGGTGCATTTGTGGTGGTGTTTGGGGAGTTCCAGATGATACACTCCAAGTTTGCCTCCCTCATCACCACCTTCTGGCCCATCTACCCCGCCAACACTCTGGTGGTCACCGGTACCATCGTTACCTGTGTGTGTTACCTGGGAGTGTTAGGAAGCATGAAGGAGAACTGCTGCATGCTCATCAGTGTGAGTATGAAGCACGATATTTATTATTACATGATTTACAGGCTTAAATATTAAATGGGAAAGCTGTATAGTTTATGGTACTGCATTAAACTGAATGTCATTCTAAAAACATTAGCCTATCTATGTTCTAATGAGCTTACAGTTTATTTTTGATGCATCAAAATTCAGCTCATGTGAAGTGCAAATAAGACTGAATTATTGTCTGACTCAAGTGCAAACAGCTAACTAAAGTACAGATCATACAAACTCACTCATGTTTGAATCTGATTTGCACTGATTCCAGTTTTTCATCCTGCTGTTCATCCTGATGCTGGTGGAGCTGGCCATAGCCTGTGTGTTCCTAGTCTACAGCAGACAGGTAGGAGGGTTTATATGTAGCAAATACAACAATACATTTATAGGAGGTTATTTCTAAGTGTTCATTTGATTGATATGGCACCCCATTTGAAACATTTTCACCTCAAACAGCCTGGTTGACAGAACTTTTCCAGATAAACTTACAGTACAGTATCTGATGGCTGGTAGAGGGACAACCCACGCAACCAACCCTTTCAATCTTGTTTCTGCCAGCTATGCACACTCCGCCCCTGGTCTTTCCACTGGCACACACTGCCATGAAACTAGAGGCCATTATCTTTAATGTCCAGAAGGTAAATGGTAAAAGGACTTCACTTATATAGTGCTTTTCAACCTTAACGGTTCCCAAAGCGCTTTTACAGATTGGTCTCATTCACCCATTGACACACACATTCACACACCAATGGCGACGGAACCTCGGTGCAAGGTGTTGGCCTCCATCAGGAGCAACTTAGCGTTCAGTGTCTTACCCAAGGACACTTTGACATGTGGACAGGAGGAGACGGGATCGAGCTGCCAACCCCGGGATCAATGGACGACCTGCTCTACCTCCTGAGCCTCAGCCGCCCCAGCTAGGCAGCTGTGTATTGCAGATAATGTAGCTTATAATGAAAAAGAAATACTAGGACAGCACTCCAATTTGACTTTTTAATATTGCAACACGAATGTTTCTGGCAAGACACCCTTCTTCAGCGTGTTTTCTGGCAATTTCACAATCAGTATACACAGGTGGGGTTAAGTATAGGTGACTGCAACCAGCACAAGAACAAGTGCATGCCAACAGGGGGAGCCACAGCCTTTCCAGGCACAGAGTCTCATGATGAAGGATACCAAAGAAACACAACACAAAGTATATTTACTTCATAAGAAACAAATGAAATCCCTTTGGGAATGAGTGTATCAAGGAAGTGTATCCAATACGCCTCCCTCTGGAGAAGGATTCTGTCCCTATTGCCACCACTACGTGCCATGTTCAATGTCTCAATGTCCATGCAAGCTGTAGTTACGAATAGAACACTCATGTTCACAGACCCTGGTTTTTAACTCTCGTTTTGTTTCCCCAACATAAAACAAATTACACAGGCATTTTAATAGGTAAACCACATATTTAGTGTTAACATGTGACTCTGCCCCTCACCTTGAAGTCAACACCAGACTTCGAATGGGTGAATTGATTACTCTTAATCATAGAATAGCAGTGTATACAATTATGACAAGGAAAATTACCACTACGGATCTGATAATGTAGCTTGCCTGTCTGTTGTGCAGATTGACACATACATTGAGAAAGACCTGGTGCAAAGCTTGGAGATCTACAGACAGTCCAGTGCAGAAGGCAACAAGACCATTAAAGATGACTTTGATGCGGTCCAGCACCTGGTAAATGATCCACTATATCAACTCAAAATAAACTCCATTGCTATGTGTCTTTGTAACAGTCCCACATTGTTTACATTCATATTTTCATATACTTGAATATGTTTTACTGCTGATATTTTACTTTCCCCTGCTCAAAGGAAATAGATGTCCGTTCCATTCAGGTAGGTTGTTTTTTTCCCTGGTACAGTTTAGGTGCTGTGGAGTTCATGGTGCGGCAGACTGGAAGGGTAACGTCCCAATCTCCTGTTGTACCAAGGACCCCTGTAACGCCCTCATCCAAACCAACTGGCAAGAGGTTACTAATTCTGTTTCACTGTAGAAACACCTGGTTCTCAAAAGGATGTCCAAATAGACACACAATACTCTCTAGTCCCTCATTTGATTAGACTCATAGTAATTCAAGTTTTTTTATTTTTTTTATTTTTAATGTTTGCAGTTAAGTAAGCAAAAAATAATAATAATGTTAGTATACAACTTAATATGTTATTTAGTATGGTTTAACATTTTAAACAGAGTCCCAGCAAAGTTACACCACATTCTTTTCAATAACATAATTCAATAAATCAGTATATGGATATGCATACCTACACACACACACACACACACACACACACACACACACACACACACACACACACACACACATGTGTGCACAAATATTCAATGTTCTTACAAACACTTTTATAATAACCACACAAATACATAAGGAAGAACAAACAAACAAAATAAGGGTAGAAAAGGCGATAATATTCTTGGTATTTCGATGAAGCACAGACCCTGTGGGGTTTCCTCTAAGTGTTGCTGTAAGTGTGCAGTATTGACTGTGTGTGTTTCAAAAACATCTGTAGAAAAATGTAATATTAGTTGCAAGAAAAGTGTTAACTAAGAGCAAAACCAGATAATTTGTTGGAGGGTAGCTGTCGTTGTTAATGTTAATCACATCTAAAGTGTGTCTAAAGTGTCTAAAGTGTAAACAGGGCGTTGCTGTAAAAGTGCATGTATTCTCAGCCAATTTACTCTGTATAAATAAAGGATAACCATCCAAATTTTATCTTTCAGGGTTGTCTCGTGAAACTGAGGGACTTGCTTGGCAGAAACTATCTTAGCACAGGCGCAGGAGTTGTCACAATGTTTATCATACAGGTAGAGTACATTCAGTCTTCTTATTCTCCTCATTATAAGGCTTGCATAGATAATTTAACCCTTGGTTCAAACTTTCAAGCATGTTGCATTTACAAAATCAGTTAGTGATGTCCCAGCAGGTGTTGTCTATTAGCTATCAGACACCTGACAGGCTGATGTGACTTAATTGATTGAGCTGTGGCCAAAGGTGAAACATGAATTAAAATTTAAAGTGGCAGAGAGTAGTGTGCTCTGAGATTCTTACTTTTTGAGGTAGTAACAATGGCTGCCATATTGGAAGCCATAAGCTCTGTACAGCAACAGCTAAAAACAGCCAAATACCTTTTTAAACTCATGACACGGCTGTCTCAACAGAGCTAAATAGGCATGCTTTGTGTTCTGTTTGTGTATGAGAATTATATTTATTTCAAGCCAGCTAGCAAGACAGTTTTTTTTGGCCACTTGGGAGCAGTAGAACAAGCTGTGAGCACAACATTGACATACTATCGCTTTATAAAGGTGATCTGGCGAACGTGTTAGCATTCATTTGGAGTCATGTTTCTAGCTATCTGGCTGATCCAGGTCGCTCCAGTATTCACTCTCCTTTTGGCTCTGTTTTGGTCTCCAACAACTCCTGAGAAAAATGTCTGGCTGCTTAGCTGTTAAATGCTCAACAGCGTTCACCAGCGTGTTACTAACTTGTCTGTCTGCTGTTTTGTGCTCGGCAGGAAGTGTACTGTGGGTTTATCAAAGCTCTTTGTAGAAATGATGTTGATCAGAGCCATGAGAGTGAACCAAAACAGTAAGCTGAAAGATGCTAAAATGCTCTGTATAGCTGTGGGGAACTGCCGGGTGTCGGGTGATAATTTCCTGTGGGTTTGTCGGTACGAGCGACCCCATTAACGTTACACATAGTAATTTGAGCCATTGTTAATATAAAAATATTAATAAGAGCAGCTTTATTAGCTTTTATATGATATGTTCTTTTGTGTCTTTGAAAAATGTTTGATATTAGTTAAACTATATTTTTCTTGTCTTCTTTGTTTTCAGTTTATTTGTCTGTGTATCACCATCCCTGTCTTTTGCCACTTCAGACGACGTGGACTGGGTTACCAGTGAAAAAGGGCCAATGAAACAGTATCTGCAATTTACAGTTTTTTTCTGCATGTTAACAGGTTACTTTTCCGTGTATCAACTTTTTATTAATCTGTTCCGAATGCTGAAATGTTGCCATTTCCAGCCATCAAAAAAGGAGCCAAGAGGAGAAAAAGCCCAAGTTCTTTGACCAGGGACAAGCTGAGGATGACAGCTTATTATTGCTATTGATAATGTCATATGAGGTGACAGACCATTGAATGTGACATAGAAAACATAACAGGAGACATTTCATTTGTAGATAAGTTATGACATGATTATGTAAGACTTATGTACGATCATTTGAACTAGACTTAGACAAACTAGAATTAGACAAATCCGACTTTGCCTATTATTATCAAAAACCTTAATCCATTTTTGAGTTTTCAATCATTTTCTCCTTTGTTACCGTTAAACTTGTTAGTACTATTTTACTCTGCTTAATAAACCAGCGCACGTGCTGATTTAAACCCACACATTTGAGTTGTTTATATTTGTGTGATGTTTTGTCTGTGTTCAGCCTGTGGTCTCTCTGAATCAGTTTCAAGTCCAAGCTTGAACCAAAGGTCACTGTAATGTTTAAGATCACAATTTATATTATATTAAATTGGTTCAGTGGAACAGATGGCAGATTTTGATGGTAAATGTGCTAAAGTTATCATTGCAACTGGATATGTGCTGGAAAACTTGACAGGCGTAGCAACAGTAACTAAGGATTGAATCATTTGAAAACATAGGTTACCAAAACATTCAGCACATTTGAATAAAAATGACATTAACTTAAGTATAGCTTACAGGTAACAGCTAAGCTAGCTAGTTTTAATTCCTCTACAAAGATGAAAGATGCAAGGACTCCAACTTCACGTCGAATCAAAACCTCAGGTATTTAACAAGTGTGGGTGAGTGCATATGTTAAATGTGAATAATATGTTCATTTGAGCTAATCTTCCTTAATATCAGTCATTGCAGAATATATATTGCACTACTGTTAAAAGTATAAAACTATCCTCTCATACCATCACAAAACTAGCATCAAGTAAAATAGTGTCCACCATAAAATCACCTTGAAGGAGACACAGTAAGTCTAGCTAGTTGGGAAGTAGTAGGAATACTCGAGGGCTAAGTTTTGTGAATTCACTGCTAAATACATTTCTAAAAGGCTCAATAAAGCTCCATTTTTATTTCCAGAGAAACAGATTGAAGCAGAGAGCAGTGCAGCAAAACAGGTTTTGGACAGCCATGACAATCATACTACAAGACGAAAGCCATTGTCCAAGCATGAGCTGGAGGTAAAGCGTGCTTTGTTGTCCTTTTAGCACCATGGTATAGTGGCTCACTTTGACTTTTCATTACCAAATACAGGTTTTAAACTGGGAAACATTTTTCTTACGAGGATGTTTTGTTTGATTAAATTTAACATATTCTGCTTTTATTTTCCTGTCATTCAGAAAAGAATTGAACAAGAGAAGCGGAGGAGGCTTGTCCTGATCAATGAGCACAACAGACTAACGTTTGCTGTGAGGGAAAAAGAGGCTAAGTTGAAGGAGCTGCTGGAGTCACTGAAATCAATGAACCTCCAGCCTACAAATTACAAAGGTGAAGACACATTAAAGCAGGTAAGTGTGCACCCAGAGACATTTCTGGGCTTTCTGGAGCCTTAGACCTACAGTCACCACCTCCGCCAAAGCAACAATAACAGTGTAACTGAACTATAAAATACTTAAACTCATGTCTCTGGGAACATGAGCACTAGTGTCTATTTTTTGCACCATGGACAGCTACTGCTGGATGAATTCATTCACATTTCAAGTTGTAGCGTATCTCCTATTGCATCATTGACCACGAACTATAACTTTTTGCTTTATTTTCTAATGTCAGCGTATACGGCAGCTGGAGAACGATCTAGACAAGATGAAGATGAAGATCACAGCGGCTAAGAAAATCCAGACCGTCTATAGGCACATCCATGAGCACCTGCAGCAGGTGAGCTATGCTGTTCCTGCTTCACTACTACAAGTACTCTAAAGTGAATTAAGATTTCATTAGACAGGGTTTGTACAAAGTCTTGAAAGTTGGGAAAATGCTTAATTTTAATTGTTATGTTTTCAAGGTTAGGAATATGCTTGAATTCGAATATACTCCTTGAGAAATGCTTGATTTAAACATAACCTGGTGTTTCATCATCTACACAATTGCTCATGTAAACCAAAAATCTTAATATTTTAAATGAAATGATCCGGTCGTCACATTTGTTTGTTGTCTCCTGGCATTTATAATAACTATTTAGATGTGGCGATAAAGGCTTCGAGAGTCTGGAAATTTTTGGTTTAGGTACCTTAAAAGTGCTTGAATTTTACTCTTACAAAGCTGTACGAACCCCGATTAAAAGGAATAAATAGTTAAAAAACTATCATTCGAATGAGCAAAAAAAACCAGAAGAGTGTAAAGCGAGATTGAAGAAAGAATGTATCACTCCTACGTTATTCATTAAAAACACATCCACAGTTTTTATTGAAATAAATAAGCTTGGGTGCCATGTACTGAATTTGCTGCAGCTGCTGCTTCGCTGAGGGAGTCCAAAACACCTCAAAACACCTCAAATTTATGTTATGTTGTCTTGTTAGGTTGGTAGTGTCAGACCTGTTACATTGAACTCTTTTTGCATGTGCACATTAGTTGTATTTTTGCTGTATTTTTATTTATTTTGCCAAAATGAAACCAAACTTCCAAGAGTTCAAACATGTCAACAGAAAGTAAACAGAACCACTATGTAATTGCACACTTAGGACCCCAGTATTCTTCAAACAAATTGCTTGTTGGGTCTTACAGCATCTAAAACTCCCTCCCCACACAGTTGTATTAGAATGAATTCAAGTATATGACAAGCTCATTGGTATTTTGGTTCTGATCACCGGACCCCGTACCAATTTAAGACCAGTTCTTATACCCATCCCTACTGTTGGGGTCCAAAAGGTTAGAGAGGAAAGCATCCCAGCAATATATTGATTATTATAAATTAAGTAAATTGAATCATGTAGTTACATTATCAACATACAGAGACTGTTTCATTGGGTAGCTACTGTGTGTGAATGATTTTGAACGTGTGGGTAAAACACGGTGCTGCAGTGAAGGACAAAATTACTCAGACTCATATTTTCAAACATGGCTGTTAGCTGTGTACAGCTGTTGATGTCTGTGTAATTTCAAATGTATGTCAGTGAGCGATCCAATGAAATCACTGAGATTGGCTCACTGATAAGAACTCACTGTCCACTTAACAAGGCCTGTGAATGTAGAATTAAGGGGTAAGCCCATTTAAAATGAAATAATCCAACCAACGAAATGAATAAGTAATTATAAAATTAACAATCATATGAATACATTTTGTAAAATATATAAATGAACCAACAATTGTGAATTAATTTAAGAAATGAATTAAACTAAACTCATTATTAGAAAATGCTGTAAATAAACACATTACCCAGTCACAGAAACTAACATTATTACTCAGCATCAAAGTGAAATCATTTCATAATAATGAGTTGAGTTTTAATAATTCATTTAATAAAAATAGTTGGTTCATGTATGTATTGTACATAATGTATTCATATGATTATTTATTTCATAATGTCTTTTTATTAGAACACTCTGGGATTCCATAAAACCAAACTCAAACAATCTAATGTTGTAAAATGTTGTAATGTTGTTTTTCTATGAAGCTGTAATGTAAACTACTATTAGCACAGCCATTAGCAGTCTGCACCACCATAAAGTACAACACTGTGATGCTGGCCCCGCAGTATTAAAACAAGCAGCAATGTAACCTGTCATTGCAGAACCATTGTCCCATTCAGCCGATGTTTTGTATTTGTAATATGGTTAGGAGGTCCGTGGTATCTTCAAGGACCTGGACCAGAAAGAGCATGCAGTTGCCATTGGACAGACAGAGGTGGACAAAGCAACCCGACACTTACGGTCAGAAGCGGCTGCTGCAGACAGTGCACAGGTAAGACTTCACCACCACAAACCTACAGCAGCTTAACCTACAGCACTACAGCAAGAAGGTCTGAGGAGGATTTCAGACTGCTGTTTGGAGACTTACAGGAGTCTGTCAGAAGGGCCACTGGGTCCCTAGGAAAATGAGAAGAAGTTTCTCTTCACTATATTTTTTTTATAAGGTATCCTGATTTCAGTTGAATTATTATTATTAAAATGACCACTCAAATCATTGATTTTCTTTCCAGCATCATCACAAAGTCAATATTGTCTTATGAAATGGGAGTCTGATGCCCTAAGAATTGTGTGGATTTGTGTGGATTTGTGTGTGTGTTGTTATGTATTACATAAACATGTATGTTTATTTGTCTTGTGGGGTTTACAGTTTTTCTAAGTTGCTTTGGCACAATTGTTAAGTGAAAATCCTCAAAACACCATCTGTAATTCTCAAATCTATAGTTCATTTTCTCACAACAGTTTCTCACACAGCATTTCTTGTTGCAATATTTTCAAAGAATCTAGTGATGGATTGTGTTAGCATCCTTGCTCCGAATGCATCAAACTGATTTTCTAACGATCTGTACAATTCTCAGATGTGCTCATCAACATACTTCCTGTGTAAATCCTCACATGTTAATATTTGAGCCTACTTTTCAAATGTAAAAGTTTCATAGGTTTAATTGGTAACATGTTCATTCTGAATTCTCACATGTTGTCAGTGTACAGGTGCAGCTCATCCTTTTCTTTCTTTCCAACCCATCAGAGTAAGGCAGTTCAGATGGAAAACGAGACGATGGAAAGGAAAAGAGAAATGGATAGTGAGCTATACAAACTGAGTGCAGAAGAGGAGCTGAATAGGCAAAAGGAAACACTTGGGCGTCCTCGCTCAGCAGGGCAGAGCAGGCTGAGAGAGCGGGTAAGAATGGAAAAGGAACAAATCTGAGATTTGGATGAAGACAAATAAGATGAATCCATTTATAAATAAGTGACTAATTAAGTTTCATTTGTTGTTATATGTCTTTCTTCACAAGCAGGAAGTTGAAGAAGAAGCACACTCAATTCCTGTCAAAGGTATTGCAACAAATAACTTGTTTTATTCAACTGTCTGTCACTGTAGTCATGCTATTCTGCTGTAGGTGGTGGAATCCCTAAACACCAGCTGTCTTATTACTGCCAACCAACTGTCTGCCGTAGTTGTGATAAATCATAAACTATACAGGCCCCGAAACTAAAAACAGGATCAGCCACTACACATGTATAAAAGATGGAACATGGAGAAATGAAAAGTATTGTATTTTATGTGCACCTGTGAAGCACCTTGTTACTCTGGACCCATATTTATTACATTGCTTTAAGGGAAATTTGGACTAAAAGATAAAAAAGATAACCCTTAACTCCCACAGGTAAACTTAAGAATAAAAGCTGTTGTTAAATTTAAGAGAGCTCCAGAGAGCTCTGAAGTTGGTTAAGATCAATTGAGGAGGTTGAGGGATGCAACTGTGATGAGACATGTTTTGGTGCGACTGTACACAATGTCATTGGTCATGATAACTAATATGTTAGCTGAAGCGGTATAATTCAGAATGAGATGGTTTTAGTATATATTTGAACATCGATAGGATGTTACACCACTTTTTCTTTTTTGCAGTTATCAGGGGTCCAAACAACACAATTAAAGCTTGCGTTGATTTAGTTTGCAGTCACTTTCCATGTATTTCATTGTCTGCACTTATCAATCTGATTCTAAATTCTCCTCATTATATGTTTTCTCTGATGTACCTCATCTACTAGCAGTAGAATTTACTCCCTGCCTTTTCCATTTAAGCCAATTTCCTATTATATTATCCCTATGTACGGGAGCAGTTATTTTTTTATTTTTATGCTGTTATCTCGAGATCACAAGTTAATTATTTAATTTTCTTGAGAAAACGAGCTTTGTTATCTTGAGATAATCAACCCATTATCACGAGAAAACAAAAGGCTGTTTCCTCTTATTAGATCAGGAGTGCCATTCCAGCATGCATAGATGGCATCTTGACAACTGTAGCAACTGATTTAAGATGAAAATGTCAGATCAAGGAATTGATCATGGCATCAGACTGTAGTTCAATCAAGATCTAACACAAGCAGGAACTGCACTGTGTCTTTCTGTTAGAGATAACATTCTGATCAGTCCTTGTCATTTAAGGAGAAGACTATGAGATAAATTAGCCCATTATCATGAGAAAACAAACTTTGTTATCTCGAGATAACGGCATTAAAAAAATAATTGCAAGCACGGCCATTCTCGGCTTCCATACCTATACGTTTTTTTGTTTTTTTCAGAGAAAACATATCACTGTGTAAAATGTAACGCTTTTTTGAAATAATGAACAATATGACAGTTGGAGGGTAAATCCTAGTCTATGATTGGATTTAAGGTGAATATGGGCCCTAGCTTTTGAAAGGTGCAATAGAAATTATTTACTTACTTACTTACTTATCTGTGCGTTTGTTTGTTTTTTAACAATTGCACTTATTTTCCTGTTACTTTGCAATTTTTAACCGTTGCCACAATCTATTGCAAATTAACTCGAACAGGTTTGCCAAAATTCAAAAGCCATTTAATAGCTTTTTCCTGAGCTTTCAACCTCATCTCATGGTCTTCATCAGCCTCTCAATTGTCAGATCTCAGCTGTTTTTTTTGTCAAACTACTAATTCCAAGATTAAAAAGTGAAATTTCATAGAAACAATTATTTTATGTGCTACGTGTATCTTTTCCAAATAAAGACACAGAATTTAAAATAAGAAAAATAAAACTAGAACTAGAACTTAAAATAACAAGGGAGCGCTTCACACCCCCATCGCTTCAAATACTAGTACTCGTCCATCAGTGTAACAGAGCAATACGAGCTCTGCAATGCCTTTTCCCTGTGTTTAATGCACTATAATACTCTGAGCATAGATAAGTTATGTAATCAAGTAGTAAAAGTGTTGATATGTGCTCTGTGTGCCTCTGCAGATCATCAGTATTATGACATCTGTGGTGCTTCCCAGTCTGACATGAAAGTGGTGGAGGATATGGAGGCTCTGAGAGAGACTCTGGGCTGTGCTGACGTGCAGGTAGTCAATTCAACTCAAGCCACATTTACATGTATCATTAATGAAGCAGTCTCAGGAGACAGGTCCCCTTCAAAGTGCTGTACACGGTACACATACACAAGTAGAACAGCAAGGGCACAAAAAATAAAATAAGAGGTGAAACTATGAACTAAGGCAATATCGCAGCTTATGTGTTAAATCCTGGCACAGGATAGTGATAGTAAGCCACTGTGGGTTATGTCCCTGGAGTTATCTGGTTCATTTGTCTGATCAGTGCTACCATGTTTCATTGTGTTCACAGCGTTTTCATTAAGTTATACAAACCTCAATGGTCCCAGACAGTTAAGATTTCTAAAACCAACAGTATTCTACATTAAAATTATAGATATTATAAAATGATGGCCATGACATGATGCTGTGATCATACAATATTACTTGGGGAACACAACTCTTCATAATAAATGATGTACCCTTTTGTGAGTGTCCTTAAAGGAATAGTTTGACCTTTTGGGTAATCACTTTATTCACTTTTATCATCTAGCTGAGAGTTAGATCAGATGATTAATGCCACTTTCATGTCTTTATGGTAAATATGATGCTAAAGCCAGCAGCCGATTAGCTTGGCTTAGCATATAGCCTGGCTCCGTGCAGCGTTAATGATCTCCGCCTCAGAGCACCTCTAAAGCTCACTGATTAAAACGTTATATCTCATTTGTTTAATCCGTGAAAAAAAGCGCAAAAGCAACAGCGTGTAGTTTTATGGGGTGTTAGGTAACCATTTCTTGGCTGAGTGCACTGATTTCCTGGAGTCTTGTTGTCACTATGAGGTTGCCAGGCAACAAGTGGAGATTGCAAGAAGATATTGCGCCCAACCAAGAAATGAGGTAACTGACTTGTGTTCCCTTTGGACAGAGCCAGGCTACCTGTTTCCCCTGTTTCCAGTCTTTATGCTAAACTAATCTAACCAGCTGCTGGCTACTGCTTCTTATTTAGCTTACAGACATGAATGTGGTATTGATCTTCTCATCTAACTCTCAGCAAGAAAATGTTGAACTATTCCACAACAGTTTTACATCATATGATTTTAAGCAATTCTTTGGGCATTACAGCAGTCCGTTTTAGATGCTTTTATTGTATGCTTTTGTTTAGTAGTACTTTGTTGATTTATTAAGACACATGCTGCACAATTATTATTGTAATGTTCCTCATTTGTATTGATACACACTGCAAATAAGCCCATGGCTGCAATTCACAATACAGCAGGTGTGTGGTTAATGCACACAGCCCCATACCTGCAAAATTGATTGATTGCAAGCTGAGCTCATTATTATGATATTATGTGACCAGAGAGCCTATTTAAGCCACTATATGATATGGTGTCTGCCTGTCTTCATAGGATCTAGTTAACAAGGTGGTGTCACAGCAAGCCACCAAGGAGCAGCTCCTCAATGAGACAACCCAGCATGAGGAACTGATCAGGCAGGAGGCCAAAACCCTGGCTGATCTGGAGCTCCAGTACGCCGAACTCAAGTTCAGTGCCAAACCTACAGCTACAAGGTACTGTCACTGAAGCTCTGCTACACAGTCTGAGTTATCCAGTGTTCAAACGATCTTCACTTGTCTCCAATTGTAAATAGTAAAATATGTGTTAATTGTAGAGCCAAAATGTGGAGCTCAGATGGGTCATCTTAGAGGGCCACCTAATATCAGATTGTAATTTGGCACACAACCTTTCATTCACAACCAGTGTAATTTAAGTAGAGCTGAAATTATTAATCGACTGATTAAACTGATCGACATATGCAGATAAACTGAAAAATTAATTTGCAATAATTTTGTAGCTTCTAAAATTTTTGCTGTTTGCTGGTTTTTCATAGTCTTTAATGTTAGTAAACTGAATATCATTGTCTGATAAAAAAGGTAAGTCAACTTTCTGACATTTTATAGACCAAATGTTTATTCAAATAATCAAGAAAATAACTGGTGATTAATTGGTACTGAAATTAACCATTAGTTGCAACCCTGAATTTGAGTTTGGTTCTAAAATGTGATCCCGAGTATTGGCAATATTACAGTGATTTGGAAGTGCTGGTTTGGCAAAACAGAGGCTACAGGGTCTCGCTGAGATCCATCAATGATCAGTTTTTTGCAAACCTTTCTTGTATACATTCAGATATTTCTACCGTAACTCGTGATCTCAGAACAGAGCCTTCCTCAACAGTGTGTTGTGTGTCTCGCGCCATATGTTTAGATTAGGATGGTAGTTTTTTGAAAAACGATCTAATATCGTGGCAGAGGTTATCAGTGGTGATGTCAGGCCATATGACCTCCTAAAAAATGTGGATGTGTGTTCCCAAGAAAAGTATAGTAGGCTGTGTTAATTGTTCTGGACCTCCACTTTTTACTTGTATTTTCTGTAGCCAGCAATGGCAAACGGAAGTTAAGAGACAAAACCGGGAATGGGACAAATGAAAAAAGGGGCAGGCAGCATAAGGTCAATACAGTACAGTGCTAACACACAACCAGGGGGAATTCACTGCCCTGAAACATGGGGTCTCACAGTTTTTGACAAAAGGAAAATGGTGGAAGAAGTGAAAGGCTAACATTTCCCTAATGTTACCCCTGGGGCAATACTACACAGTGGATGTGCTATTGTGCACAGTGATTTTTTTCATAAACTGTAAACCCACAAAATGGTGTTAACAATGTGCTTCTTAGGTCGTATGCTACTTAGCTATGCTAACATTTGCAGGTTACGTTAGAGCAGATAAACACACAGTCATTACACTTTTGCTCTTGTAGTTTTGGATTTGGAAAGGCTAAAACGTAGACTTCACCCTCCCGTCTCTTTAAATGGCAAGTGTCTCTCTTATTACAGCCCCAAATACACCTCTTATGTAAGTGGAGAAATCCAAAGCTTGACAGGCCTGCTGTGCCTAGTTACAATTGCTAAGCTATGATTGGACAATTGTTGTTCAGAGGAGGGGTTTAGCATGCGGGAGGAAGACGAGTGTCGTAGTTTTAAATTTTAGACAGTGTGAAAAAGTTATCTGATGCAGTTTAATATTTATATTAGTAACAGTTTAAGACCTAATGATAGGATAAATCACTTGAACTCCATTGACAATAAATATGAATAGGTAAGAAATGTAGCATTTCTTGTCAGGCCACACAGCCTATTCTAGATGCTGGACTTGCCAAATGCTATGAGCCATCAATCTGGATTACCGCATCTGTCTTTTAACTCACACGGCAGGTAGTAGTTTAACGCCCGTGGCTGTGTGGCAGGTTTGATAATGAGGGTGATGACTATTTAAAAGCATCTCAGTGCTGGCAGCCCTGATAGGCCGCTTGTAGCTTGAATGAAGATTTATCAGTCTGGCACAGCGAGGAAATCTTTGTTAACAACAACCTCTTGTGGGGTGATTTGGCCTGATTGATGCCTCTGCTGATTTCTCCTGAGATGTTGTCACAATCCCGTCTCCCGTCACCTTGAGCTATTCTCAAAGTGTGTTGTTGTGCAGTGACATATTCAATATCTGATCCGCTTGATGCACTCATCACTTAATCTTCTTAAACAGCTGGGACAGGGACAGTTTGTACTGAAGAGAAATAACATCAGTAACGGAAGTGTTGCTGAGGAAGAATTGTGAGATGGGGCCATTAAAAGTTTTATCATATACTGCACAGTGAGACATTTTACTGCCATGTTTTGCTTTTATAACGTGCTGAGAGAGGGGCTCTTAAAAAACTCCATCTGCTTATTTTAAGGTTTGACAAGCTGAAGGAACAAATGCAGGCAAAGGTGAAGGAGGAAAGGGGCCGTGTTCAGCGACTTCAGGCTGAGCTGCAGCAGTCTCAGGATCTGCTGGACACTGTTGAGCGGGGGGTGAACAACCTCCACTTCAGGATGAGCTGCGTGCCTGTTGAGGTCTGGACCAAAAACAGTCCTCTCTAAACTTTCCCACTCATTGTACTATGTTTTAGGATGTCTTTTTGTTTACTACTGTCTTTCAATGACAAAGTCTATTTTTACATGCAGTGAAAGAGTTATAGGGTGCTGTAATCATTCCTCCTCTCCATATTGACCATGAAGCAATGCCTTTATATAGCAACTACACTGTTACAATCCTAAAGTTGTGTCCCAAATCTATGCTATATAATACATCTATACACTACACACTAATCGTCATGTATACAATATGACATATACAATGAAGTGATACAAACTGTGACTTTGAAATGTCACTTAAACTTCACAAATAGACATCAAGATCTTTCTGGAGCCGTCTCACCACCATCCACAATTTATTTAAAACTGTCCAGCTGTGAGGAGCTCCTCCCTTTCCTTTGTGCATTGCATTGTGGGAGAATAGTGTTAATCGACAGCACAGTCAAAAAATCAACCGTATTTGGTACACACTGTCTAGTTAGAGTATGCTTTATTTTGCCATTTTTCAGTGCAAACAGACTGCGTACTCGAAACCTGCTTAGCATGAATTTGTAGTATGGAACTGGGACACGCTGTTAGAGTTCATCAAAGTGAACTTAATTTATCCTGATGGGAACATGAATGTTTGTATCACATTTCATTGCAATCCATTCAATAGCTGTAGAGACATTTCACACAATACCACAAATGTCAACCTCATGGTGGAGGAACAGTCAGAGGATCACCAGAGTCAGTAGGATACACCTTCTGGGGACCATGAATGTCTGTACAAATGCAAATGTAATTTGGTCCGAAATCCAGGAGTGCTTTACCTGAGAAACTTATTCCAAACCAGTGGGCAGACCACACCACCATACCCACCTGAGTCCACCACAGTAGCCAGAGATCATATCTGGTCGGACTGTCATATTCAAGCCAAACTTACATACAATATTGTTTCCGCTAGGAGGATAGCGGAAAGAAGTTCTTGTTTTTTGTGTCCTCTGTAGGTCAATTGTGTTCATGTGGCTCCACCCGTCCATCCTTTTTTCTCAAAGCAGGTGCCAACAACATTTCTAGCCTTGCTGTTAGCATGGCCCCTGGGATGGCAATGTCGGTCAGTCCACCACTTTGGTGACCCTCTTACTTTTCCTCTAGTGCCACCAGCAGATTGACATTTTTGGGTTATAGTGAAATATCTTGACAATTCTCAGATGGATTACCATGAAATTTGGTACAGACATTCACGTCCCCCTCAGGATAAATTGTAATCACTTTTCATCTAGCACCATTATGTAAACATTTTCATTTGTCCAATGCAATGCAAAACCAATGATGTTCCCATCAGCTCAACTTTGTGTTCAGTGCTAATTAGCAAATGTTAGCATGCTAACATGCTAAACCTAGATGGTGAACATGGTAGGCATTATTTCTGCTTGACATTAGAATGTTAGCATTGTCATTGTGAGCACAATAGCATGTCAGCTTTAGCTCAAAGCCCTGCTGTGCCTTAGCATAGTCTCACAGAGCCAGCCGGCATGGCTGTAGACTCTTAGTCTTGTTATTAACTTAACAATATTGGGGAAACTAGTAACAAAAGGAGCCAAGAAGAATTGGCTTGGACTGCGTGTTTCCATGTGTTTCTCATGAGTTTCTGTTGTGCAAATGAAAAACGCAGAGTGAACTCAGGAGCAAGATAAGCTTCTTCATATTTTGAGTTTGACTGATGTGATTGCTGGACGAGCATCACCAGTTTTTCTTTTCTTCCCTGTCAAAAGTCTGACCATCTTTACATGTTGTTTTGCTGTCTGAGTAAATCTTGCTAACCTGAATCGTGCTAGCTCTTGTCTGATCAGAGCACTCGTTTGTTCGCTTGTTGTCCATAGTCCTTTTTCGCAGCAGACATTTTGACTTCATACGTACACTAATACTAACTAACTGACATACTCAACACATCTCTGACTCTTCTTCAGGGGCTGCCCAGTGCGTCCAGTACTGACAGCATAGACAAACTGAGGGACATCAGGGCCCATCTACCAACATTACTGCAAAGAGCCTTGCAGCAGAAGCCTGAGATCAACGGCCTGGACCAAGACAAGGTGCTACAATTCTCTGATACTTTCTATCTGCTCTGTTTGGGCCTGACCAAAACTATTTTTAAAGGATGGGACAGGTTAATGGGCTGGATCTGATATTTTGTGCCGATGTTATTATTACAGTTTTCTAAAAGTTGGTCCTTTAACACTATCGCTTATATTAATAGTTGTGTAATGGAACGCCCGATACCCAGATTTTGTGCAGATCCTCAGCATCTTTTTATTATATTATTTTCTTCGTCAGTTATGACTAATTCATCGAATGTAACTATTAAAGGAACACTCTGACATTTTGGAGAACATGTTTCCTGTCTTAACCAGAGTTACATGTGAAGATTGATATACGTATATGTCTCTATTATCTGTCCCATCAGCTGTTTATAAGACATTTTTAATGGCGTCAGAAATCAAATTTGGTTTAAATTCCCTGTCCATTTAAAAATATATATTTTTAAATAGTTTTTCTTCTTGTAGCTTATAATGTTGCAATTGTAAGTTTGAATTGATGCCTCATGCGTCTCAGATTCCAGGCTTACTCTTTTAGGAAAAGATTCAAGTTGTTTAACATGTGTGACCATGAATCTGGTTAATGTGTTGTTAACCCCCACAGCCTTTGCCTCTGCTGCGTCTTCTTCCTTAGGTTTACAGTGTGCTGGAAAAGTTCAACACGATGGACTTGAGGACCAACAAGAGACCAACCACCCCTCTAGGTGAGGAGCAACTTACAGAACTGGATGCATCTAACAGCTTATTGTTGATAAGAGAAATATGCAAGAAGAGAAATATCCAAGTATTGACTGAAAGGTGGCATCTGTTGATTTTGAATCCAGTTAAAAAATATTTAAGAATCAAGGGACATTTAACTTAAATACAAATGTCTTAAATTTATTTTAATTGCACAGAATCAGGGCAACCTAGTGACAAACCCCACTAGGAATCGCCAAAGCTTTATGGGGGGTTGTGAGGTCCACTTGATTTTAAGGGGTGTACGAACAATTTGTTTAGATATATATACAGAATGCAGGGTTTGTACAAAGTTTGGAAGTTTGGAAAATGCTTCATTTTAACCATTGGGTTTTCAAGGCTTGGAATATGCTTGAATTTCATCATAATCTGGTGTTTCATCATCTACACAATCACTCATGTAAACCAAAACTCTTTTAATATTTGAAATGAAACAATTCTGTTGTCATATTTGTTTGGTGTCTCCTGGCATTTATAGTAACAATTAAAGGCTTTGAGAGTCTGGAAATTTTGGGTTTAGGTACCTTCAAAGTGCTTGAATTTTACTCTTAAAAAGCTGTATGAACCCTGAGTACGTTTTAGCATGGAATTCATTTCTGTAAAAAAAGAAACAGTGAAATTAAGGAGTACTATCATTTTTTTCTAAAATATGTATCGTTTTATGTGTTTATTTAGTTAAAAAACAGCCTTCCATCTTGTAAGGGTAAGGGCGTGGTGTATGTTCACAAAGCCTTTGGACTCTGTTGAGTTCGTAGTTAACAAGCCCGCTAGCCTATCCTGCATTACAAAAGCACTGTTGTTGCAACAACCAAAGAGCTGATGACCAGAGAACACTGCATCTGTCAGGAAGAAAAAGAGGATAGCGGGGCAGCTGTGTTTACATTGGCTTCATAGAGGCAATGGACAGAAAGATGTGTGTCAAAAATATACATACAGCAACTTACAGTACTGTATATCATCAATATCGGTGGCATGTCATTTGACTGCCTCTTAACTTCCCGTCAGTGATTATGATTTACTACAGTATAACTTCTCTGTGTCTGTGTGAATAGAGCTTGTTTGACTGCACTAGACGCACTAGACTGATCCACACCACATTGGGACAGTTGGGACAAGAGCTCAGTACAGATCCGAGAAAGTGCATTATAGATTTACACGAGTCGGTCCTGATGGTCAGCCGTAATCCAACAATCACCACAAAAACATATCTGCCCTGGTTTAGAAGCTGCTGGAACACAGGTGTCACTGTCCTCAGTCAAGCTTGTGTGTGGCTGGGGTCATCAGTGTACTCAATGGTAAAATAGGGGTCCCTTATGGAGAAAGGTTGGGATTCATAGGGTTAGATGTTATTACTATAACAATGTTAATTTAAGGAAAAAAAGCACTAATTTGATCAGAGGCAGGTATGAAACCTGAAAATGTCTTGTTTTACAAAACAAGAAGTAAATATCAGGAATACATTCAAGGCTTTAATGTCAAGACTGTCTGGCATTTGTGTAGACGTCTTGACTGAGAATCTGCCTTTTTTTCTTTATCCCATCTCACAGACACTCCCCAGCTTAGTGATGATGAAGAAGATTGTGCTCCATCCCGCGAGGAGATCAAACGCAGCGGGACTAGACTGACTGAATCCAGGCTGAGCAAGAAGTCTTCGAGGAGTTCCAGGAGGAAGCTATAGAGACACAGAGCGCACAGTGGGTCTAATAAGGCTAATGAAATAAACAAGAAAGCAGCAGGATGTTTCTGCTTTTGTTGTCTGATTGATCAAACCAGCCTGTGGACAGTATACAGTTAATGTCCCTCCATGAACATACTTCTTACATTTAGCAACACTTGTACACAGCCTTAGATGTGAGCTTGCTTAAAACTGCAGAGCCTTGTATGGAGCCACTAGATGGGAGCATTTACTCATTTAAACTAATTTAAAGAGTACAGATACACAGGTTGAGCCTGGTGGTAAGTTGATCTAACTGGAGGATGACTGGATTGACTCACAGCTGAAGTGGAAGTGAGTCTTGCATGGAGCAAGCCTGTCTAACTGAAAATTAGCACATTATATGCTCAGATCTTGTCTGGGTACATGCAGACCTTCCCCTGAAGTACTGACAAGAAGGTGGGACATTTGATCAAGAATTACTGTATTTTACCATTGCTTTGGCCTAGTTGTCACAACAGGATTTGCAAACACTACACTCAAACAGACACTAATTCTCATCAAAAGATTATAATTCACCAAGATGATACAATTAGCACTGCGAAATCTAATGTATGCCGAAGTCTGTAATTGAAAGGATGTAAAGTAAGAATGACTTTTGAAAACTTTCATTTTATTTATTAAATATGCTGTTCATTGTAGCAGCCAGCAGACTGCTCCTTCACTGCACAGCAGAGGGTTGCTGACACCTGTGAGGGAGGGTGTGGCACAAAGGACAGACACATTGCAGGGAAGAGTGGCATGACTTAAGCTTTGTTCAGACTGCAGACAGAACAGATTTCTCAAATCAGATCTTTAAGACAGACTGTCGGCACTGTTATTTGCAAGTGATCAGATCGGATTTGTGTCCAGACGTCACCAACCAATCTGCATGGGTTGCTGTGGTAACAACGTAGGCGTCAGTAACTACATATGTTGGTGATGTGGCTTTCCAACGCGGAAGCATGAGAAATGAGAGATCCATCATCTCGCCCTCCAAACAATCACTCTGTAAGGTTGCGGTGCGGAACTCCTCTGTCGCACCAGACAAACTCAGCAGGGGAGGAGGCTGGTATACAGCTGCTCTGATGCACTTCTGTCACACTGGACTTGATGTCGTTGTTGTGTGTCACGTTACGAGTGGCGCAAAAGACACTTTCAGATCCGTTCTGGGTGGCCAGAGGGTCGCATCTGTAGAAATCCGATTGGAATCGCATTTCAAACCACCTCCAAATGTGGCTTGGAGCCGATCTGCAAAAATCGCATTTCAATCTGGATACAATCTAGATATGCCAAAAAAGGGATTTGGGCTGGCAGTCTGAACAAGGCCTTAGAAGCAAGTGTTTGAGCCAAATGTCAACTACAAACCATGCAAGTTTAAATCCACACCACTTGTTCTTTTTCACCATTTGGCTCCATGGATGTTTGATTGGAACTGATCATTACCTGGAGATTCTTATCACTGGAGCTTCTTACTGAATTAGTCACACTCTCTTGGCTTCTAATACTGGAGACTGCCCTCTTTAAAATCTCTCATCTGCCAACCAAGAAATAATCTTCTTCTTTTTCCTCATTGCCCCTCTACTACGAAAAATGATCCCCTCTGTGTTCTCCCCACTTCAAGAACACAGAACAGTCTCGTATTCACCCCTCTGTTGGACATTAAGAGATTGGAGATTTGAGTCTTCTTTATGGACTCAGGATGAAAAACAATATTTAAAAGTGCAAATATCATACTTAATAAAAATAGTTTGGGGAAAAAAGGTTTTAAGGCTGTATAACAGATTGGATAACCCTTTTTGCAGTGTGTACCTTGGCCGACAGTGTGGATCTAGGGCATGATGTGACTCAGTGACATGACTTATTTTCTGTAGAGACTAGAGACCATCTACTCTGCTGCTGTCAGGAAAGAGGCTGAAGTGGGAGGAGATGAACAGGCATGTAGAAAAGCCACTTCAAAGACAGACAAAGGAAAATCAGAAAAAAAAACCCCAGAGTGGAATAAAAATGTTTTTCATTGTACACTAATATATACTGCAAAAAACTATATTTCTGAGTAGAGATAATATATTTCAGGTTTAAATCTTTTGGTTTCCATGAGGGTATTTTTCAACTTGTTTTTGGGACATGATATCTAATTTCAAGCTTTAGTCTTCTGTTTCTAGATGCCAAACTCTATGTTCTGCTGCTGTAATAAACACTTCAAACGTGAATTGTCTGACTGAAATATCATAAATGGTGTTTATTGTCCCAGTCCGGATCAAACTTTGAAGATCATGTAGCTCCAGTACTGTTTCTCTTCATTGATCTGTCTGTTCTCTGCTGATGAAGAGGTGTATCATTCAGGGAACTCAGATACAGTCAAATCTGCTCCTGTATTGTTTCCCTCCCTGTAGTTTCTGTGGTTGCCATAGTCACAGGGCAAGGCGCAGCGGCAGGCAATGCTAATGTCTGCATGCTAACATGCTCACAGTGACATGCTGGTATAAAGCTGGAGTATGTCATGCGTTTTGTATTTGGTCATAAACCAAAGTATTGGATAAATTGAAAATCAGGGCAACACAAAAGTCATGTGGATTCATCCTCTGGTGAACAAAATGTCATGGCAATCCATCCAACAGTGGGGAAACAGTTCACTCAAAACCAGAAATGTAAACCTCATGGTGGTGCTAGAGGAAAGCTCAAGGGATCACCAAAGTCAGTACAGTCCATCCTCTGGGGACCATGAATGCCATTACAAAATGTAATGGATGATCCATCCCTTAGTTAATGAGATATTTCAGTCTGGACAAAGTGGTTTACCCAGCAACTGACATAGCTAGAACCACTTCAGTAGGCTTGGTGGCTCAGTGGTGGTCCCCCCACCTCTACACCTTGAAGGTCATAGATTAAAAACTTGGCTCTATGGGGTCTTGCCTGTTATACTGTTATCTAGAACTTAGAATAACACTAATCATATTTTAAGTAATTTAATCCCCTAGAACTAAGTGGCTTGTAATTTTAACCACGCTACACAAACATTCACTGTATTAGCCCTTTTGGTCTTATTTTAAGACTTCTGGTAGCTGGACATCCTGACTTATTTTAAGAAATCTTATCAAGCATAAATCATTTACTGCACTGGCAGCCCAATGTGTTTCAAGGAAAATAATGATTATATCTAAAATGTTTTCACTTGGATTTGATATAAGGCATTTTGCAGTGTATCCAGGGAAAGCCAAACACAGTTTAACACATTGACTGCAAGCAGCTGCCCAGTACAGCCACAGTGTTACACCCTTTTAAATGCAAATGAAGAAAGATGAATTGATGCATTGCAGCTATCCCCCTATACATACGCCACCTCCCCTTGAAGAAATTATTGATTTAATCTGTATTAGTGGCCTTCCTCCTTCTGTTTGCAAATGATTTTTTACCTGGTGTTTTTCATCTCCATCAGAGCACTCCTCCCCCTCCTCCTGCTTTCCTCCAGGTTGCTCAGGGCTTTGTGTCATCCATTTTTAACGTAAAACAAAGCGGGTCACACAGGTAAGTAGGTCATTGCACAGCTGAAGTTGCGAGTCCCTCTGGCTTCAGCACATGGTTGTGTACTGTACGTGTTGCCACTCTGCCAGTTGCTCCCTTAAGACACCAGACGTGCAGACAAGGCACGTTTCCCTGCATGAAACTCGATCAATGTGCCAAGTGACCTGTTCATTCTCCGACACCGTCTCGTCCTGCCTTAACTGAATCTTTACTAGAAGCAGTGTGTTATTTTTTGTTTCTTTTTGTTATTGTAGCACATCTCTGGCTGCACAGCACACATGTACAGTAGTTCCCAAGTCTGTTCTCAAGACCTTTTTTTCTGTTATCTGTTTTGTTCTGTATTTCTTGGTCTCGACCAAGTTCAGTTGCCATATTTATTACATTCTTTTGCCTTTCCTGCCCATCTTTGCTAGCTGTTCTCATAGCAGACTGAAGATGCTGCTCGGTATGACATGCACTGTTCTGCACTATCATGTCCAATAGAAGTTTGCGCTTTTTTTCCATAGTGTTTCCCCTGATTTTTCCTCTAGTGCAAAGTTCCAAAAACTGGTTGAAGTTTAATGGATTAGCACAAAATTCTGTAGAGAGATTCATGGTGTCCAGAAGATGTATTCTAATGACTTTGGTGATTCCTTAACTTTTGCTCTACCGCCATCATCAGGTCAAACATTTTATTTGTCCAATATATAGGTTTATGACCAAATACCTGCAAAACTTATGACATTGCCATCAGCCTCAGCTGTATTTTGTGTTTAGCGCTAATTAGCAAATGTTAGCATGTTAAACATTATACCTAGCTCAGCCTCACAGAGCTGCCGACATGGCTGTAGACTCTTAGTCTTGTTAGAGTTATTATTTTTTATATAAAATAATAATAATAATAATAATAATGCAACACTCACATTGTTTCCTGTCACATTTCAAGATTTTTCTAAATCCCAAGGACTTTTCTGATTGATTGCTTGAAGTTCAATCACATCTAACTCTGAACAACACTAAGACAACAGTATGAAATATATTGAATGGACACTGACACTTTTGGGACTCTTGGTCCTGACTGATTAGAACTCAGTCTTGACTTGGTCTCGAAACTGCTCGAACTTGGACTTGTCTCACACTTGACTTAAGTGGTCTTGGTGCATAGGTAGGACTGATGTGCCAGATTTCACATTAGTCCTTTAGACTTTTTGTATTTGTTTTTCTTTTAATTATTTATTTATTTCACAGAGAAAGTGCCATTGTAGAAAACTAATTTTAGCTTTTTTCATTATAGTCTCTCCTTTGCCCCATATACAGCAGTAAAGAACAACAATAGAGTTCAATGGCACGCTTTTAAGTGCCATAAAATCATTGTTTATTTGGTCTCCTAAGGGGAAAATACCACCAGCCTTATTATTTAGTTTAGTTTTAGTTTAGTTTATTTGTCATATATGTGAAAAAGACAATAAGAAGAAGAAGAACATTGTGCAGGAGAGTTTAGAAGCCAAAAATGGTTTATGAAGACATCCCCGAAATAAAATATCAATTGTCATACTTGAAAAAGAAAAAAAAGATAAAAGCAAAGATTGCATAATTCATTAAAATTTCAAGACTAAGCAGTAATACAACATTGATAGAAATATACAATTTACATAGAAGTTTGTGATGCATTACATTTATTTAGCTGATGCTTTTATCCAAAGTGACTAACAATAAGAGCATTCAACCATTTATTTTGAGTTATTCAGATGTTACTCATTAGATGTTATTAATTCACCAGAATCCCAGTTGGATTTGTATAAGTCCAATTATACTTACAATTATAAGTATAATTGTAGAAGTCCCTTCTTTGACGGTCAAATTGGGTAACTTGCACTCCAAAAACATTGCTCTAAGAAATGCTTGTATGATAAAATATATATATATATATTTACAAAATACTAAATCTAATAAGGAGTGCAGAGATAAGCTGGGTTGTCACTGAGAGCTTAGTCACACTCTAAGAGTGAATGAATACGTTATAAAAAAGGTTTGTACAACACTGTACATCAAAGTCATACAAGAAAAAATCTAACTTTAGAATTTGTGTGAGCACTTGAAGCAGTTCAGTTGATGTACTCGCATGATTCTAGCAGTTTTTGTGTTGTATGCCCATGGTTGAATGCTCTTATTCTAAGTCACTTTGGATAAAAGCGTCAGCTAAATAAATGTAATGTAATATTTACTGCTACTGTGTGCGGTGCTGGACAAATCAGAGCTGTGTGTGTTTACATTCTACTGTCAGATTGAGGTATGGGCTCAGCTTTGGCCCATTTGTGAATATTAGCTCTGGTTCAGTCAGTTTTATCTCTGGCTAATATTATGAGTGGAGACATTGTTTACTTGATTATTTTTGTGTGTATTTGCACAAAACATCAGCCATCAGCAGCCTCAGCTAGAAAGGTATCAGCCCTGTCTGTAAAATCCATGCTGGTTGAACCAAAATAATTACATGCATCCACCTGCTGTGGGTCTTCATGTCTCTAGACATTTCAGGGCCTGTAATTAAACCCCGCTGAACCAGACAAAGCACACAGTGGTGACGCATGTCTGTGACGGATCAGAGTGAAAGTGTGGGGCCAAATTGAGTTTCCTTTATAGAGGCTTGCGCTCCCTAGTGAGTGTTAATAATAACCTGCTCTAAAACACAAGGGCTGATTGGGGTTGCTGGGCACACACACACACACGCTTAACCTGTATGGTGACCAGTACAGAGGGATGAATTCCCCGTGCCAAGGGTTAGGCTGATATACCTACCATATGTTATACCCGTCTAATGTTGGCCTTGATTTACATAACACAGTTGTTCAGTTTGGCTGTTTTCTCAGAGTGTGCCCCTCCCCCTCTGTACAACAAATTGTCAGAACAGGTAGCCTACAGTAACTATGTAACTTTGTCTTCATCAGTCATTGTGTTTTTATTTAAGACAGGGTTGAATGTTCAGAATTAATGTGCTGGAAAAAATATATAAGTTAATACTTGATGAAGTGGTTAAAAGTTGGTCTAGATTAACTTATAAACCACAAATCAGTACATGAAACAACAAGACGAAGAGTCTACAGCCATGCTAGCTGTGTGAGGATGTACTTTGGCATAGTGGTGCTTTGAGCTGAAAGCTCACATCAGCAGCCAACCCGCTCACAGTGACAAGGCCAGCATGTTGATGTTCAGCTGGTACAATGTTCACCATGTTCACCATCTCAGTTTGGCGTGTTAGCAAGCTAACATTAGTGCTAAACACAATGTACACATTTTTCACCTAATGATGGCGCTAGAGGAGAGTCAGGGGATCTGTCAGTAGAACGCATCGTCTTTGAACCATGAATGTCCGTACAAATGTTGTGCTAATCCATTAAGTAGTTGATGAGTCATTTCAGGACAAGTGAAATTAAAATTTTGACCTGATGACGGTGCTAGATGAAGTCGCTATCCGTCCTGAGGCATACACAAATGTGTGCACCAACTTTCAATCAACTTTCATGGCCATTCAATGTTTAGCTTAGCATAAAGACTGAAAGCAGGGGGAAACCGTTAGCCTGGCTCCTTCAGAAGTAAAAAAATAAAAAACAAATCTACCTTCCAGCACATAAAGCTCACTAATTAATAAGTTATATCTCATTTAATTTGTACAAAAAAAAAAAAAAAATAGAAACTTGTGGGGAGTTACATGATGACTTTGCTTTAGAGGTGCAGGTAGTCATTTTTTTGTAACCTTTGGGCAGAGCCAGGCTAGCTGTTCCCCTGCTTCCAGTCTTTCTGCTAAGATAAGCTAATCTCCTGTTGATTTCAGCTTCATATGTAGCATCCAGACATGAGAGTGGTATCGATCCTCCCATCTAACTCTCAGCAAGAAAGCGTATTTCCCAAAATGTTAAGCTTTTCCTTTAAAGATCAAAGTGTGTATATGGTTAGTTTGATTATCAACACAAGATATTCATTTTCACCAGTTCAGATAATGACAAATTAGTTTTAGCTATAATACTGTACAGATCAAGACTGATGTATAGCAGCATCAGAGTCAATGGAACAAAATCCCTATGAATCCATTGGGAGAGAACATTCAGTGCTCTGCCATGAAGCTAAAAGGCCAGAGACATATTAAGAAAGCAGAGAGATGATATACTGCACAGGCAGCAGTGGAATATTATGGTCTGTTATTGGTGCAGGTTCCAGCTGGACAGCACTGATGGGAATGTATGGTAATTTGGCAGGATTTACATAGTAATAGGCCAATTCACTCTCTAGACCCAGGGACAGTTTTGCCAAGTTATCGCTTGATTGACAGGTGGCTAGAAATCAAGTAAACCGTTCAGGAGGTTTTCTTTTGAGTGCTGCAGTCTCTTGTGTAGCCCCTGGTGATCTTTTTGCTGTGGAGCTGAATCAGATCTGTCTTTGAAATCTGACAATATGTGGAACAGTGCCCCAATTTTTTACACCCAGAGGAAATATTGATGTGAGAAATGCAAGCTGTTTTTACACAACTAATCCCTCTGCTAATTACAGATACATTATGGATAATTAATGTCAGAGTAAATCAGCATGGCTTGGCAGGTTTGCATTTTGTTTGAGTTTTATCGTTCAGTTTTTACTACCAGAAGTATGTTGGATTCATCTTAAAAGTCGTATACTTCAGTCAGAGTGCATTTTTATGTTCACAAACCCCTCAGGTAACCAGCACAAGAAGACAGAAAAGACAGAATGACCTACAACTAAGTGTTGGGGAGCCGATGTCACAGCAGACCAAGGATGAGCTGAAGGAATTCAGGACTTCAACCACTTTATAGGTACATTCCTGTATGTATACTGTATAGATAGATAGATAGACAGACAGAGAGATAGATGAAAGGTTTGATTCCATATATAGTACATAATCATATATCATCTTGTCTGTCACTGAAATCATGCTGGTATAATTATATATTGCCATTACTGGGTTCATGAACAGTTGCAGAGTTGCTTCAATCATAAAGAGAAAATGATTGTAATGAAACAGGACCAGAAAAATAAAATCATACAAAAAAGTACATAAATAAAGTGTGTCATTAATAGAGTGATGCCCAGTAAGCAATTTCCATGAATGCATCAGGAAAGACAGGAGATATATATTTGTACTTCTACATATATACTGATTCACACGTACAAACCTGTATGTAGATGCATATCCACGCATGTACATACATAAATACACATTCACCCATCTACATGTACCTGCGCACATTCATTTTATTCTTTGCCTCCATGATTTCACTTTACATAGAACAGCCATTTAACCCATCTTGGGTGTTGCTTGAGTTTTATTTCTTTGCATAGGTGAAAATCAAATAAATGACATAACAAAGAACCCTTTCAGGAAGCTGAAATTTGAACCAAATAAGGAAAATAGTTATATACATACGAACCCCTGTGTCTGATGTGTTTTGAAGGTGTTTTGGAGGGTGAAGATTAGCTGGGCTGTCCTTTTTCCTCATCATTTTGATTCATTATTTCAGGAGGCCTTGCACCTAACAAGATAAATAAAATAAAATTTGGACCCATTTCCTTTTTAACACCAGTCCAATTTGATTTTAACATTTTACTGGAGAGTTTAGTTAGTGTCCCATGATGGTTTAAATCATATTTCAGATATATTCCCACCAAGAAGAGAATGAACTACTGGGTAAAATATTGCTTTAGTTCAGCTGTAAAAAGCATATTGCTCAGAACATCAGGACTTCTGTCTATTCTTTGGTAATGCTGTCAAGGAAGGAAAAGATCCGAACCAAATCAGAGTCATTGCCATAAATAGCAGCATCTACACAGATCTGAGTCTATTTTAGTTCAGTGATTGCTTGCAGGGTGAGTTGAGGAGTTTTGGGTATGGAAGGGGGGCTCTTGATGTGCGTCACCCACTCGTCAGACATCTAAAAACAGCACTGCGAACACGTGAACGACCCTCATGACCACCACCACCACAGACACCCAGTTTTTACACCTAGTCTACCGTGTGGAAAATCTAAATCCTGCTTCAGTCCACTAATAAAGATGGAACACCCCAACTCGCATGTTCAATATTATTACTGAATTTTACAGGTAGCTTCAGGCTGTATGTGATGTATGACTGCAAGCAGCTGTTGTGATGAATCCTGTTTTGACACAAGATGATCAGTAATAGCAACCTCCCAACAAGCTCCCGCTACAGGGATGTTATACACATACTCGAGCATAGACTCCACAAAAAATCATATAGCATTAATTATAAGGTGTGCAGGTGTGCTCCTTTCTGTCTATTGAACAGACTCATGCTGGGTTTGATCCTCGGTCAAACTGCCTTTAACAGGTGATACACTGAGATCGTTTGCAGCAAAAATAGCTCAAAAAGTTGTTAAAGTTTTGTACACTAAGCACACATTTTCACATTATACATGATAGATTTCTGTATTTCAGTCAGACAACTCACGTTTGAAATGTTTATTACAGCAGCACAATATAGTTAGAGTTTGGTGTCTAGGCTCCGACCTCATCCCTATGTAAACACAGATATGTTTACATAGAGGTATTGGGGAGTGATGAGCAAATATCTTAAACCCCTGTAGAGGGAGCCTGCAGGTGGATGCTGGTGGAGCTGAAAGAACAGGCAGGCACGTTCTTGTGTGTGTAGCAGTGCAGCTCGAGTTGACTGCCTGAACTAGCTCGCAGGCTTCGCCCCATTTGTTTTGTTTTTTGTCTGTACTTTTCTCACTGGGTTGAAGTTGGCAGGGCTCAGTTGCAAAAAAGGTCATGTCGGAAACGTCTGTGCATCAATCATGAGTTGGCAATATTTTAATAAAAATGGGATTTTTGAGTCATTTTCTCATGTTGCCAGGCAACTGTCAATCAAATCTGATCACGCCACACCCACACAGTCCTGATGAAGCAGATTAGCTGAGTTTTTGACTGTTAAACTCTTAATAAAATATACCTGAGGATATATTTTTTTTCTAAAGTTTAACAATGATTATTTCTTATTTAGTCATGATTATTTAATTTTATTGAGAAGTACTTAAAGGTTCAAACCAAGTTTTGAGGGGCTTTAATGCAGCTTTAAAGTCTTTCTGCGACATTGCAACAAAGTGAGTAACTTCTAGCTGCAGGTCCTTGCTAAAAATGAAACATAAAGATGGCTACACTACACTGTCAACTGGTCAGGTGTGACAGAAATGTAACACTTATGTTTTCAAGTACAACCTAAATTCATTTCCCTGGCCTTTTGTCATGATATCCTGTACTTTCAGTTCATGTTTTGTGCAGTAATAGACAGTGATTTGGCTGCTATTTAGAACCAATGCTGTTGTGTTTTTGAGGACGAGCCTATTCTTCAGTTACTTTTTCTACTTTTCATTTTGATGTGTTTTTGTAACTTGTTCATATTTACAAGTAAGGAATCCAATTTATTTAATATAGTTTCAGTGAATTGTTTTAGATCACGTAGCACGTAACAAACAAGAAAACTGAGAAAAACATATATATACATTAATCTATCTACCTTCGTCCCCTCCTCTTCTTTCTCTTTCCTCTTTTATTCTTTCAATTTCACTGCTGAGAAGAAGAAGAAGCGGAGGCACATCACATTGTAATCAGGTTCTGCCCTTTGCAGACAGTCTTATAGATTACACTGAGCGGGTATAAGTGCAAATGAAAATCGGGCTTATTTTTCCATTCAGATGTTATTTGCTGTAAAACCATGATGTTATTCAGCCCCAGCTGTTTTTAAGTACAAAGCTTTCTATTTTCTGACTCACTTTCCTGCATGAAAACAGTGTTGATGGAGATAGTGATGTATTGAATATCCTATCTTAATGTTTAAATGACACTTTATTTTGGCCTTACTTATGAGTAGTTAGTACATATTAGTGTATGTTTCTGTTTTCACTGATTTGCTCCAGCAGCAAATACACCTGTTAAGAAAATGGTAACATCATCATCAGAGGTGGATAGAGTAGCCAAACTATCTGTGGTACTGTAGGCCTATTGTAACTTTATAAGTAAGTAACAAGTAATGAGTAAGTCATTCTCAAGACTGTACATCACATGCTGTAGCAGTGTCACTGGTTATTTACACTGTGAGATACAGAAGAAGTCTGTATGATGTTTGTATATAGTTATAAAGCGGATAGTTCCAGTCCTTGATAATGATTAGCTGAGCTGCATTTGAAGCCATTGTAAAATACTCTATAAACACATGCCTGTGACCGCATTACCTCAGTATTACTGCACCAAACAAATTGTTCCAAAATGTCAGATTTTATTGTGAATTTTTGATTCACTGGGAGGGCTGGGCATGGGTGAGTGGTTGAAAGAGATGGACAGGATAGAGGAGGAAGATAAAAAAGAAAGGAGACCCACTGATATTAATGAGAGAGGAATTGAAGAGCTGGAAAAGTGGAGAAACGAAGCCGGGAGCATTAAACAGACTATGTGGTCCGTTCGCTGTTTTCAGACCTGGTGTGCCGATTTTAAAACAATCACCAAAATGGAGCTAAACCATGTTCTCTGTCAGTTTTATGCCACTGTGAAAAACAGGATAGGTGAGCCTCATGGCTTCCTAACAACGCCCCCTTAGCTGTTCTAAAATCACTGTAAACCACGGCTTCTTGGTGCTTATTGCTTTATTTTAAACTTGTGTGTATAAGCTCAGTGTAAAAGGACAATCCTGCTGTCAGTCAGCTCGTTGTCAGATCAGTGCTCTGATGAATTTAAACCAGCGTTCACAAGCAGAGCTCACTGTAGTCTGAGCATAAGCTGTTAGCACCACAGACAGATTACTGCAAGGGCTTTAAGTGGGTTTAGATTCAGTTTAAAGGGAATAGACCTACTTGTAAATCAAAATGTAGTGCTAATTTATGCTTGTATTTTGTGAAGTAGCCAAATTAAATACTTACTGTATATAAAGATGGACGATGCACCTCCATACATACTAAGATGCTTATTAACATTATTATGTGTGCAACTGTAACATAAAAGTTTTAAGGTTTTTATTTAAAAAAAAAAAACAATTAAAAAAAACTTCCATTACACAATGTCTGATTTGGACACCAGCCTCCATTAGAGCTAGGAAAAACAAAGCTAGATTGTGGATTAGTTAACATTTCCTAACGTGTGCATTAAAACTGTATCCAGTGCTTCCTGTCAGGAACTGCACGGATGAATGTTCCTTCTCGCAAATGTCAACAATTAAAAATGAACAAAGTGGTTAATGTAGTAAACCAAAATAATCAACATAATTGCAACATAGATTAACACCAAAAAGGCCATGTTATGTGTAGGTTACTTGGCCCTGTGCTAGTGCGCCCACATGCTGATGCATTATGCACATGATTCCCAGACAGTGTATCCTACTGACTTTGATGATCCCCTAACTTTTTCTCCACCATGAGGTTGACGTGTTTTTTAATGAAATAACTTAACTGTTGCATGGACTGTCATTTATGTCCCCCTCAGGATGAATTGTAAACTTTGGTGAGCCATTAACTTTTCATTTGGTGCCATCATCAGGTCAACATTTCAATACTTTGGTTTATGACCAAATACCTGCAAAACTAATGACATTCCCATCAGCCTCAGCTGTGCTTGTAATAATTATCCAATGTTAGCATGCTAACACGCTAAACTACTACGCTGAACATGGTCAAATTAAACCAGCAAACATCTGCATGTTAACATTGTCATTGTGTGCATGTTAGCATGCTGACGTTTGCATTTTACTCAAAGCACTGTGGTGCCTAAGTACAGCCGCACAGAGCTGCTAGCATGGCTGCAGACTCTTAGTCTTGTATGTCACTGCCAACTGGCCTGTGTTGTTTAGGTATGAGCACCTTTTGTAAAAGGCTTTCATAGCAAAGTTGAAAAACAGAGTGCTGAATACATTTGTGATTACTGAGGTGGAACAACAATTTACAGTCACTGGTTTTAACATTCCAGAGAACATATCCATAAAATATATCCAGTATTAATCAAGCAGCATTCTAGTCTGGAACAGCTAAAGTGAACTACTTCACACCACTTCTTTGGAGGTTGTTTAAAGTCACTCTGAGAAATATAGGAAACTTAGGAGGCAGCTCGAGGATACACCATCAAAAGCATACATTGCAGCACTTAATCACAAAGTCCTTCCTGGCATGCATTCAGCATCACAGATTGATGATATATACACAAATTAGTACAAGAGGATCCGAGGTTGGAATTTCCCTTTTAAATCAATGAAGGGCGAACAGATTTTAGTAGCTAAATCATGACCAATAACATCAGTGAAAGACTGAACGCCAAGCAATACTAAATAACCACTCTGGTAATTCAGTCTCCAACACTGTCAAATGTGAGCTGAATAAGAATTCTCTGGTGACACAGAAAGGATCGGCATGCATTCATTCAACACTGCTCAACGGTGACGGGCGGATCTCCTCCTGCAGTGTATTTCTCTCACGCTCATATGAGTAAACTGCATTGAGCAAAAAAGTCTACTCAACTGTAAGGACCTGTTGCGAGGACCTCACTATACATCACTGGTTACGTTACAGTTGTTTACTCCAGTCTTGCTGGACCGAGCAAACGCTTGGAAGTTTGTCTGTGAACACATCACTCTCTCCCTGCACTGTGTGGCTCATTTTGAGTGGCAAGTTTTTCTGCTGGCTGAATTAATATGCTTTTGACTTTTAACATCATTAGCTCTGTAGGTTATGTATGTTATGTCTTTTTAGCTGACGTTATTGTACTCCGTGTCAGAGCAGCTTCTCTTAGATTTCAACTTGTAAAATAAACTCGACAGATCCCATTCATCTATTTGGCCGTACAGCGAGAAAAGCGCCAGCTGGCGGTCAAACTGCAAACTAATCAGTCCAACCGGCCACTTTATTATATTAATTTGTGCTTCTAATGAAATAGTTTTAATTGACAAGTTGCGCTTCGCTGTGCGTTACATTTTACGACCACCAGCCTCCACAATGCTAACATGCAGATGTTAACCAGCTATAATGTTTAACATGTTCACCATTTTAGTTTAGCATGTTAGCATGCTAACATTTGCTAATTAGCACTAAAGTACAGGCTGATGGAATTTTATTAGTTTGGCAGATATTTAGCCATAAACCAAAATATTGGACAAATTAAAATTTTGACCTGATTGAACCAAATTCATGGCAATTCATTGTTGTTGAGACATTTAACTCAAAACCACAAATTTCAACCTGATGGTGGCGCTAGAGGAAAAGTCAGGGCATCACCAAAGTCAGTAGGCTTCATCCCCTGGGGACCATGAATATCTGTACAACATGTCATGGCAATCCAGACAAGGTATTTCAGTGTGGACCAAAGTGGTGGACTGACTGACCGACAGACAGACACTGCCATCCTTACAGCTGCTAGCATGGCTAAAAACTGTTCCATTAGCTCCGTAATATCCCAACAACAGAGCCGCTGTCCAGTGAAAAATCAGCTTAATGTACATGTTTCACCTGCGGTGGTCCTTGAACTTCACTGAGGTCCAGAAGAGGCCTTCAGTCAACACCAATTAGACTAATGACATCAATCTCACATCAAAGGAGACACCCAGGTGAGAGCGTGATCCCTATGTGGACCTTTTTTCGGATGAAACATTTCCAACCAGGTTTAAAAGCCAGCATCTGAACCAGGACATAAAGATAGTATAATTTAAGAAACAACGTAGGGGCAATTAACAACAATCAATGACATATCTAAAAGTTGATAGCAAGACTACAACCGTGATTAACACCTACTTAATCCAAATAAACGATTTTAAGTTTCCTGTACCTTCAAAGCTCTCCATTTCTTTTTTGGGATTCACATTCTGCATCTAAACTAGCATAACAACAGTATCAACTCATTTGATGGAATGTGATTTGTTGACTGTTCACTGTTGAAATACATTTTGGTCAAACTAGGGGAGGAAATGAGGAGAAATAACTGGGGGAGGTGAGGCAGAAAAAATCTGCAGAGCTCTGGGAAATACTGCTTGGCCAGTATGCTTTTATCAGCTGCATGGAAGGTGAACACGGAGTCTGACTGAAACAGCTCGAGGGCCTCAAATTCATTCTGGTTCTGATGTGTTTTTTCTTTTGTTTTTTTGCTCTTCTTTGTCTTTCATCCCAGGCTTTGACATGTTCTCTGCAAGACATCTGTGGAGTGACTTTACAGAATGACCACATTGGTTGTAATTACTCTCCCCTTGTATTGTGCCACCATACAGCCTTATTTACAGTTGCATACAGATTGCATAATGCAACTGCTGAACTTTGAAGTAGGTGCTTTTAGGACACATGTACCCAGAACCAGGTCACCTCCCAACCAATCTCACCTCAACTCCGTGTTACTGGCCCTGCTGTACAAACATCATGTTTTCCCTCTGGCCTTAGACATTGCATGGGCTTTATTGCATAGTATATTTATTATGTTACATACTATTCCATATCTTAAAGGGCTTTGATATCAGAACAGAAGATTCATAAAGCTTCTGCTGTCCTTTGCAGAATGTGGAACTGAAATGAATCCCAGTACTCCTGTGATTAGATTCATGCTTTTATTCCTAATCGTCCCTCTTTTTGTCATATTATTATTTGTCACATTCGCGAACAATTTGATTCTTTTCAACAGCTCTTTGGTACGAACGAAGGGAGTCGTACCTGGTGAGAGCCGTTCTTCTTGATAAAAATCCACTCCCCTTTATGTGAGCAGTGAGAACCAGCCAGTCACAGTGTTGCATCAATTGCATTCAAGGCAAGGCAGCTTTATTAACATAATGCATACTAGGATAATTCAAAGTAGTAAATTCACTTGGTGTTGAAGTTATAATCCTTAAAAACTTTCATGAAATCAAACCCCATTTTTGTTGCTGTTTATGGTCAGCATCCACAGTGAGCTGTTAGATGAAGAGCTGCAGGTGACAGGCTGCACACCTCCAACTCCTCAGCAAGGTGACCAACTTGACTACACCCCGCTGTTGTGTGGTAGACTACTCGTGACGTGTGCAGCATGAAATCAGATTACAACTTCAAATATTTTTGACTGACTTTTTAAATTAAAACCACATTGTTTGGCTGCACTGTAAACAGGTACACCAGTTGCACCTCTGTCATATTTCTGACAAAGTAGCTGCTCAAGGATTACAACTTTAAGCTTGTGTCAGTGAAACTCAACACTTCCTGCACAGATGTCCCTCAGTAAATGCCTTTCAGCAGCTCAAAGGATATCTCTTGGTTTCATGGTAGGTTTTTAATGTGAAACATATACAGGAAGTGTTCAGTTTCATTAACAGTAGCTTAGCACCAATCCAAGGACGGCAAAGTAGAAGTGATGGAAATAAATTAGTGAATGAGAACCGCATTTCTGTCAAAAAAGACTTATTTTATTATTTGAATTAGTGCGATGGAAATGTATATTAGGTTGAATTTACTATGTGAATTATTATAATACAGGTAATTCTCCTTGGTATCCTCTGTCAGTGTTTTTTACCTCGTCTTTGTTGGCATTTATTTGTTTGTTCTTGCCACATTTATGGTAATTGCTTCTTGAAAAAAGTTTAGTCTATATTTGTACATTGTTTGTGGGGAAATCAGAGCAAGATATTAATTGAATGCATATTGTATATGTAGAACATTTATATTGTCATTTAGAGTAAAAAAATGTTTTCAAAGTTATTATGACTTTATTACACAACAAACACAAGGTACTAATTTTGAGGTTGTATGTGGCACAAACATACATTACATATGTGCAGCCCTAGAGACCAAATCCAGTATGATTATAAATTATGAATCATAATCAAGAATCATGAATCCTTCACTACTCCCTCTGACCCTTTTGTGAACAGATCTGATTCTGAGCGTTAAATCCAAGTATAAATCTCATCTCATCTTTCGTGATATAATCCAGACAGGACACACATCAATTCCATCGCCTCTGTTTGCTGGCAGCTACAGTAGGGTGGGGTATTTAGGTCAAGATGATCTAGTGTGTGTCTCTTGAGACAAGCAGGAGGAGACTCAACACTTGCTAATGGGAGGCATGCCTAATTTTCCTGGCAAACATCAGTCAAACGGGGAGATTGACTGCGATTGCAGGCACACTGCGAGAAACAGTTATAACAAGTCAGAAAGTGCACTGTAGAATATTACAGTAAAAATCACACTAAAACTAGAGGACAAACAGCATCACCAATGCAAAACAATTTTTCCATTTGTCAAGACTTTTTAAAATCAAGAAGGACAGGCAATTAACTAAACATTTATTGAAGCATTAGAAATCTGTAACCAACCTAATTTCAATCATGTCAGAAGTTTGGAAACTGAATTCCTTCAGATGCATTGTCATTTGTAGAGCAACTCTTTGCACCTAAATGTACAACAACGAATCATGTTGTACCAAAAAAATATTTATTCATATACTTGTGTTTGTGTTGAGTCTTTGGTTAATACGGGCGAAAGCATGGTAGGAAATAAGTGTTGCTGATCTGCTGCTATGCTTCAACTGGACCTTGAAAACTCACTCAATTTACCAAGTCACAACCCAGATTCAGCCTGGGGCATGAGAGGGAGAGTGAGGAGCTGTGGATGTGAGAAAGTCTGGGTGTGAGTGTGTGTAAGCATGAAAGAGAGAGCGAAGAAGAAGAGAGGAAAAGACAATGGGAGAAAGACAGTGAGAGGAAATGTGTGCTTGAGAGAGATGAAAAAGAGGATGAGTGAGAATGCTGCTAAGAGCTAATGGGCGAGAGAGAGAGAGAGAGAGAGAGAGAGAGAGAGAGAGAGAGTGAGAGTGAGTGGGTGATTTGATTGGTGCATTGACATTGATGGCTCACTGACTTCCAGGAATGCCAGAAGGCTTATCCAATTATCCAGACTACACTAAACATGATCAGCACCCCCTGGTAGGGTGGCATCCTGCATCTCGGTTCGATCGGTCTGTGCACGTGTCATTCCGCTAGTCGTCCCCCTCGTTCCCATCCCCATCTCGCCATCCTGTCCTCCAATCCCATCACTCGCTGTGACTGTTAAATAGGAACAACCTTAAAGAGCGTTGGGAGCGTCTGGGAAGTCAGTGGGGCCCAATCCATCACCAGGAGGATGTTGGCTCGACTGGGAGTAGGAGGTGGTGGAGGAGGAAGAGGAGGGGCTTGACGGGGAAGGGGGTGGGTGGGAGATGTATTTAAATGGCTGCTCATAATGTTCACCTCCAAGCTGCTGATTTATGGAGATTGGATTGGACAGTGTATCCTTGAGCAAGGTCAGAATCGTAATGAGCCCAGATATAAAAGCACCTTTGCAGATCAAAAGACAGCAGGGCAGTGGTAACATGATGTGAAGACCCTTTCTTCTTCTTTTTTCACAAGATAAATGGTGCAGCCTGGAGACAATGCTGGGGGTGGGATCTAATGGGTAGAAATGTGTGGCTGGAAGGTCTCTTTGAATTGAACCATTGGATAGAAAAATGTAGTACAGGATAGTGCACTTTGTTGGCAATCTAGTTTGTATTTCGGGGTAGTAATGGAGGGTGTAGAAAGCCTCTTAAATCATTATAAAGCATTGATATTTTATTTCACAGTTATTAGAGAAATTAATAAGAAAATATCCAACGCAGAAATGAAATGATAACATAATATATTAAGAAATAATAACAAAAAAAAAAAAAAAAAGATGAATTCCTAAACTGGAATTTATAATTCAGTGCAATTGCAAGTCAAATGCATTTAAAAACTCAAAAATCCTACACATAGGAGCATAAAACCAACATATTGGACTCTATTTTTTAAGGAGTGCTTGGTCAGTTTTCCCAGGTGGGCACAGATGGATGACGCGAGCTGATGATGTGCCTCTGCTCTCATACTTTTTTTCTATTTACATTGCAGCAACATGTTTCACCACACATTCATTGCACAATCTATCATGCCCCAAACTGATATGGTACAGTCTGATACAGATTGCGACCAAGATTTTATGAGACCCTTCTTGCACAGTGTGACATACCATAAACATACACGATCGTTGTGGTTGCACAGTCTAAAGGCGCCTGCCTGTAGAAGTTGCTCTGAGAGTAGACGTCTCTGTGTGTTTCTGGTGCAAAGACACTTCATTGCCTGTTTGGTGAAAAATGTAAATAAACTATTTAATTAAACATTCTCCAATCAGTAAATGCATTTAAATGGGATTATAGCTGGAGAGGCGGTAAAGCAGTTTGCATTGATCTGTAAATGAATATGGGTGGTTCGTACAGTATCTCTTGTCCACAGCTGCTTTATACTGTAAGACCCCATTTACAGTTCATGCATCCTGGGCATATTGAATAGCTATTGTATATAAAAAAGCTACGGGTAAATACAACCTGGAAGCATTGGAGACAGACACTTGCAGGGTCTTTACGCTGAAATCAGCCATTGCTGTCTCATTAAAGTGACAGGGAAAAAAAGACTCCAGCGATTCCACACATACAATCACACAGAAGGCGTACCAAGCTGGTGTAGCGATTATCTGATCCCTGATCTGGTTCAACCACCACTTTTGGCTTTCTTTTAGTCCATACATACTATTCATCCATGTGTTTGTATGGTTGTTAAGCAGCTACCTAAAATGGTAGTCTTGTAAACTAAACAGCTTCAGATGCATGGGCCTTTGTATGCCTTCTAATTCAGTGAGGTAAATCCCGCGGGACTGATATGTGTGTTAAATCTGAATATAATTAAACTTTGATTAAATCACGACACCAGGCTGCTGCAAGATATCCCCACAGACTGCTGCATGCATCAGACCATTTGGTTATACTTCGATGTTATGTCATTTTTTTGTGGGAGATGCTGGATTACTGTGGCTCATTAACCCTGTGCATCACTGCCCCTACCTTCCATCATTTCAGGCAAAAATGGCGTTTCATGTTTTATTCTGAAATGCATTGCAGCCATCAGTTACAATATGATGTGAAGATACGATGTTATCTACAATAGAGTTATGACTGAAACTTGTTCAGATTGATGCAGTTTTATCAAACTATTATTGGCTACATTTATTTTCCACTATTATTCCAAAAATGACAATATTCCGAATTTGATATGGGTCATGTAAACAGCATATTCCATTTGGATATTCCGAATTAGGACTTATTCCCAATGTAGCATTTTCCAAGACATGTGGGATATGCCGATATTATTTGGGTTTTAGGAGCATTCTTTGAACATGTATACAGTCCATTCGGAATATGCGTCTCAGTTGGGGTTTTTACCACAGTTTGCAACACACTGCCTCTTGCCTGTTTATAGTCAGCTCTGTGCCAACTAGCCAACAGTTTGCAAGGCTGGGGTAGAGATGCATGCACAAAAGAAAAGGCCACATTTCTGGTGGGAAGGAGAAACACACCTATTGTTAAACACGATGAAAGACTTGGATATCAACAGGTTTTTGGAAATGCGCAAATATCTCAACGCCAACCTTTCAAGAAGGTGATTGAACGAATGAAAGAGGGAGGCTGAGTTCGCACGATTGAACAAGTCCGCCACCGGTGGAAAACTGAAAAAATCCTATTTTGTGGCAAAGAAGCAAAATGGCTCGAGTGGCTCCAGCCGTTCCACTTTTCCATATTTTGACGTGATAAAAGACATGTAAGGGCATCGACCCCTGTCTAACACAGCCGGAGTATGCACGGCTGCATGTAAACAGGAATATTAGTGAAATATTAATTTTCATTAGCCATGTAAACAACTTAGTAGGAATATTGTCTTTTTCAGAATAAGGGCTAAAAAATCAGAATATTTTGTGCATGTAAATGTAGTCATTGTTCCTGTCTCTGGCTGCAGATTTGTGGTGGTTCACATGTGCCCAAGACATACCACTTTATGCTGGCCTTTTTTTTATTTTTTATTTTTATGGTAGCAGTGTACACCTGAGTACCCCTCTTAAGATGCCAGAAAGATAACAGTATGACAGACATTTCTATAGCTGTCAGAACCCTTGGGGCTTGCTGTGTCCTCACCCCAGTATGATAAGCCCACAGGAATAACGTTACCAAACACAGAATGACAGGGACATGACAACAAGTTAGCAGACAGTGTTACATCAGGACGACAGGTAACTCAGCCCAGTTTGTTGGAATGGCTGTAGATTATTAAAACACAGGGCTGTACAATGTTTAAGACATTCAGCTGGAGTATCAAACAGGCAGCATTTAAAACAGCAAGCATACCAATTAAAGGTCAAATCAGGCTGAGCCATTTCTAGTGCGGCTACAGCTTCACTATGGAAACTCAGTGTCCTGCTTGTAATATCAGTGCCAGTTGTTACTGCTCTTTCTACCTACATGTAAAACACAGCAGGATGCAACAATTACACACCTGCTCTCTAAAGGCTGTCACTGTCCAAAGGCATTGTGGGAAATATGTACTGTAAGTACTACCTGTTAAAAGGGAGTTTTTCCTTGCCACTGTCGCATAGTGCTTGCTCATGGTGGGAACTGTTGGGTCTCTGTAAATATAAAGAGTCGGTCTAGACCTGCTCTATTCGAAAAAGTGCCCTGAGATAACTTTGTTATGATATGGCGCTATATAAATAAAACTGAATTGAATTGAATTAAGTGCAGTAGATGTAGAAGGTGAGGTAACATGGATCAAAAAGATCAACATTACAGTACTTAATGATAACTGCACATTAGAAAGTGGAGCTGGTGTGGTAGTATATGGCAGCTGTGAAATGTGAAATTACAGCATGGATCTGAATGGAGAGGGGGTGTTGTAGCCAATTCAGTGGTCTGTCCACTGACCATGGTCGCTAACACGGATCACTGGTTACTGCCACTAGAGGGCGCTGAAGCTAGTGGTCCGGACCAGTTGCTCAGTGGTCCGTCGTGTGGTCCTTGTGGTCCAGACCAGTTGCTCAGTGGTCTGTCACTTGGTCCTTGTGGTCCATCCGTGGTCCGGACCAGTTGCTCAGTGATCCGTCGCATGGTCATAATCCACCCCACACCTCCTCTGTCTCTCCCTTCTCTGTCCTTTGGCCGTGTGGGACATGTGGTGCATTAATTGTTTTTGTTGAGGGAGACAAATAAACACCAAAAATCATAATAATTTGTCTATGAATTATATTCTGTTGTCGATTAGGCCTAGACAGAGGAGGTGTAGGGTGGATTAGGACCACGTGACGGACCACTGAGCAACTGGTCCGGACCACTAGCTTTTCATTACTATCATCTCTCCTGTGTGCATTGCATTTTACAGCCCGCTATACCTTCCACAGCAGCGTGGTATATCACAGCTATAAACTTGTTTTATCATGGGACGGAGTTGTTCATGACCACAGAGCACAAGCATATCATTGCTTACTCCCCTGTGCCACACACACCCATTTCCATGTATATTATTATTTTGCTTGGGTCAATCCATGTTGTTATAGCCTGTGTGGGACTTTACATAAAGTTTCCAATGCCAATTTCCATGGAAGAGTCATGAGTCATGAAGTCAGCAAAGTGCTCAGTGATGTGCTTTTTACAGCAATACCCATCTAAAGTTTGCCAACATTAGCCACCATAAGCAAGCAGTCATACCAGGCCAAATGAGGCTGTAGCAGCAAAACCCGAGTGGTTTTGAGGTAAATTTCTCTTAAACATCTTCCGACATGCCAATTCAGTGGAAGTGAATTTATTGAAAAGCTAAAGCTAAAGCACGACATATTTATAATTATTTATCAGTATCCAATGAACACCCATAACTTTATTTGTGACATTTACACCATCACATAACATAAATATTCTCCATTTAAATCATATATATCGTATAACTGAAGTTCTTTTAAATTCTACAGGTTGGCAGTGAGGAATTGCTCTAACCCCTTGAAATGCAATGGAGAGGACAGTCAACAGGATCCCACTGAGTGTTGCACAGTTGTTGATGTGTACAGTGGCCCGGGCAAGCTGAACAACATGAGCAGATTTGTAATGGAGAGGCTTATCAGGTAGGCACACACATCACAGCCCGGGACATATAAACTCCCCCGCTGCTTGGGGCTGATAAGGGAAGGCTGTAGGAGAAATGTTTTGTATTTGTATTTGGAAAAAAAAATCTCTTACAAGTTGTAATTTTAATGAAAAAGTACTACTGAGGTTACAGGTCATACCAGTTTAAAACATGTAACTTAGATGACGTAGCTTGTGAACATAGTGAAGCAACTAGTGGCTAAACATTATTCACTCAGGAGTTGATGGTGACTAAACCAGAGCTAAAAGAGTGAATATTGGACTTGCATTCATCAAGTAGCCAGAACCCTGTGTCTGCTGGACGTGTAAATAGGCAACTGTTTGCTAACATGTTCGCCATATCAACTGTATATGGTCATAATATATCAGATGTTGTGTTTACAGCTTGTTCTGCTGCCCCAAGTAGACAAAAGTCAATTATAAAAATGGTGATAGATACAGAGTTTCTATTATGGAAACTGAATTACTGTAAACATTAGAATTATCTTGTGATTAAATGCACCCAGCTGATACCATATCCATTGGTGTCAGTAAACTTGAATCTAAACTATGGTACAGTGTAATAAAATTCACAAAATATAATTTTCCACCAAAATTTCAATATCAAAAAAACAATGAGTGATGATTGACTAGATAAGTCATTCTGATAAATGACATGCTGTAAGTCACCAAACTGACAGCTCAAGTGTATGCTCCGTGATTTGTTTGATTTTGTTGCGGTTTCGAAAATGTCTGTTTGGCGGTTGGTCAGTCCACCACTTATCTAGTCCATTTGTCCAAACTTCAATGTCTCAACAATTATTAGATCCCCTTACTTTTCCTGTATTTGTCCTATTCTTTTCAGGTTTGGTTTATGACCAAATGACTGAAAAACGGATCACATTCCCATCAGCCTCTGCTGTACTGTGTGTTTATTGTTAATTAGCAAATGTTAGCATGCTAACATGCTACACTAAGATGCTGACCATGGTAAACATTATATCAGCATAAAGCACGCTGACATTAACATTTTGGTCATTTAGGTCAAAGCAAAGCAAAGTGCCGCCTCTCTGAGCTGCTAGCATGGCTGTAGACTCTTGTCTTGTGCTTTGTCTTTGCTGTCCAACTGAATGATAAAATCTGCAAGATCAAACTGGGACTCCAATCGGCTAATGAATGGAATATTGCATATCTTACCATGCCCAACTGATGCCCATAACATGATCCCATGAATGTAACATGAACCGTGCTGTCACTCTGGGCTGCTGTTGGCATTACAGTGTACATTTCAGGTTTCTTCCAGCTTGGTCATGGCAGACACAGGAACAGGAACTGAAGAAAATACTAAATGAACAGACTGCTCTATGTTATCAGTCATTTTTCAATGATGATGAACAATTTTCATACTTGATATGATTTTATTCTTATGGTTAGTAAAGAATATAGTGTATGGCTCTGTGATTGATTGACTGACCTCTATGGGTTGATGTTGGTTTTCACATTCTGTCCAATACTTACTGGGGTCGACTTTATCCTATTGTATGTATGAATAAATGACCCTTTGCATTTATACATAATGATTAGTACTGAATCTCAGAGGTTGTTGAAGCATATTTCAGAAATGAAATTGTAAACATTTCCTTTGTGAAATAGAGCTTCTGTTGAAACCAGCTAGGACCAAACAGTTCTAACAATTTCCTAAATGCTTAATTTGTAAATGAACTGCTGTGGATAATTGGTGCTTGCATTTTAAGACAAACAGACTAATAGCTCCAAATGAAGCAGCAGCTCATAATTGATTGCCACAAAGTCTTCTTGGAGTAAACCAGTTTAACAGATTAATTGATAAATTTCATGTTCACTCTAGCATTGATCTACAGTATCTGACTGATTTCACAAGAAGGCATGAATTTATTTTAGTGCGAGAAACTTAATACAGGTTCACAGCCCAGCTGCATGAAGACGCTGATGAAAGCTGGTTCAGGCTACAATGTCTGGAAAAGCAGCGTTTTTCCCCTGAACTGAGCCTCCCAGGACTTCCCCGGGCTGTTTATTGCCCACAGCAACCTCTCCCAATCAGATACATCAGGTTGTAGAGTGGGTAAGGTTTGGATGAGGGTCTGCTAATCGAGGTTGAATGTATGCAGCCTTCCTGGGAGGTTCAACCTCAGGCAATGAAGTGCTTCTGGCACTGTTTTCTCTCTCCATCCCTGCATATCTGCGTTGCTCTACATACATAGGTGTCTCCTGTGCCAGTCTGTCTGCTTCAGTCCCCTCTCCTCATTACTGTATCTGCACGTGGGTGGTATAGACTACATCAGTAACAGCTGATCAGCAGTATTACCCTACCATTTATCAACCTTTGAAAAGTGCATTCCACAGCTAAATCATGATTGTAGTGATCACAGACAAAAACAGCATCCCACTTTGATTGGAGATTTCAAAGGATCACTGTTTCTTTGTCAGTTTTGACTGCATGCATTGGACATGCCTCAGATTAGAGATGGTTATTGTTGGTATACAAACATGCTGCATTTGGTGCAACTGTTTCTGTAGCGTGTGTAGGATTTCAGCTGCAGCTACAACCACATAAGCTAAATCCTTCCCTGTCTCTACTGTTTCCCTGCTTCATGGAGGTCAGGTTGGCTGCTTTGCCAAATTCCACCTCCTGGGCTGGTTCTGTGTGCTACTCTGGGCTCATTAAGATGACAAAACATTGATATTCAGTCATACGTTGTCACCAAACCAAGCGAGCACAAGGAACACCATGTAGCAAGGCAACTTTGAAGTCCTAGGTGCTTACTTTGTGTGCTCACCAGTTAGCACTTGCATTATTTATAGGGGTGCAGAACCTCTCTCCCCAATGGACTTTGTGGGTTTGGGATCTGAATCTATATCTTGTTTGCTATCTGGCAGCAGCATTGGTGAATAAGATATGCCTGCTGCTGTCTAACCTCAGCTGTGACTGGAAATCTGATGAAGAAAGCTCTACAGCCCTGAACTTTAGTGATTTATTACTCAAATAAAACATGGTAGTTAAATTTGTAATCAGCAGCCTTTCAAGGTGGCCCAAATCCTTGACACGAATAAAAGATAATGTTTTCAGCATATAGTATAGCCTTAATTGAACTTTTATTCGTTGTAGTCTGATTTTTATAAAGCATGTAATGGTTTTCCCTCAGAGATTATCCTCATGTGAAAAATGACAGCAAGCTAGGTAGCTATAGCTAACGCCTGTACAGTCGGTATTGAGGCTGTTATAGGGCAAGAAACACGGACTTATCAAACAGTCCAGTGGTCAAATTCATGCAAGAAAAGTAAAAATTCGCCTCATGTTCTGTCAAGGTAGATGGATGAGCCAATGAATTGGTCAACATTGGTTTCTTGTAACCATGACCTCAAGGCTTCCTAATTTGAATCAAGTAGCATTTTTAACCCAAACCATGATCTAACCCTAACCTGAACCACGTGGTGTTTGTGCCTAAACCTAACCAAACCTCGACAGATCAGAAAAAGTCCATATTGTTCTTTTAGGCAGACAACAACAAACAACCTATTTTTCCATTTACTTTGGAAGACTTGGATATGTGTTACTTAGTTTATGTGAGTCTTTATGGGTTATTTGAAGATGTAAAGGCGAGTGAACGGAATTGAATGGTCACCACTGACTGCAGTTTGGATGTTAAGTCAAAGTATGGCAGTCTATTCAATGCAATGAGAAGATACAGTAATGTAAATCCTCTGACTGAACTCTTCCACACCATCCACCCCCATCTCTCACACTCTATGTCTGCGATAATGCGGCAGGTATAACGTCTCTGACGTCTAACCCATGAGACAGATCTTATTTCCATGGCTGTGATGACAGATGGTACTCTCCCCTTTTCTCTTCTCATCATACAGCCACTATAGGTTGCTGCTACTGAAATCAGTAGAGGTTTTAGTGACTGAATTCTTTGGGATCCTAAAACCCTTCTAATTAATTTTTTTAGGCATGGTTCCTCAGTTGTACCCTGCTCCACCTCACCCTGGTTTTCAGGTACTGTTCTTGCTCTGTTATACCTTTTGGGTTATTTTTTCAGAATCTTTCACACTGCCAGTCTTGTCCACGTCCGCTGTGCCCACGCACCTGATTAGCAGTGACATTCTGGGGTTTTTCTTCATATTAGAGTTAGGGATTCACAGTCTCAATCTTGGACTTGGGTGATTATGATAGGCCAAGTGTTAGACTGGAGCTGCACAGTGTCAATGTACTGTTTGTCTGTCTGTTAGTTCAGTGAGAGGAAGAGGTATTCTATGCAAGTTCCTGAAATCTGAAACGTGAGCATTGCAATGTAGCCTGTACTATGTATATTACACATGCTTTCATAATCCCAATGAGGTTTGATTATATTGTGGCTAAAAGGGAGGGTTGCCTTTTCTTTTTTTCTTTTTCTTTGATTGAATATTGACATGAAATTGATTCTGTTTCACCAGAGAGGAAAGAATATTTTGCTTGATTTTCAGGTCAATAGAAACCTTGATGGCATTGGAAATAAAAGTCAAATGATCCCCTCTTTGTTTAGTGTGCACTTCATTTTTTAATCTGCAAAGCTGTCCCCACATGATCTGTTACTCCTTTATTCCAATGAACCACACGGTTGGCTGAATCTTAAGCAATGGCAAAGCCAGTGCTGCTGATACCATCTGCTATTAGAAGGTGCTGAAAGTAGAATGGATTAAATAATTGTATGGGTTAAGTGTAGTTACTGGCATATTAAACCAGTGTGATTGTCTGGTGTTTTTCCTCTGTTTTCTAATCCCTTTGTAATGAATGACACTTTGGTTGTGGATAGTTGAAAGTTATCAGTAGAATCTTAAAATCAATTCTAAAAGCTACAGGCAGCCAATGAAGCGAAGCTAATATGGGAGTGATGTGGTCACGCCTCCTAGAGTTAGTTAAAAGCCTCACAGCAGCATTTTGTACTAGCTGGAGGCGGGAAATAGCTTTCTGACTTATGCCTGAGTATGGAGCATTGCAATAATCTAAGTGTGAGTAAATAAAAGGATGGATGACCTTTTCAAGGTCAGTAAAAGAAATAAAGGACCTAATTTTAGCAAGGTTCCTCAGCTGAAAGAAACACGACTTAACCACACTACTTTAGGCATCAAAGGAGAGATTAAGGTCAAAAATCACCCCCAGATTATGGGACAGAGATTTAACATTGGTAGATAGGCTACCAAGCTTTTCCTGCAAGGAGCTAGTAACATGTGGGGGGCCAAATAACATAATCTTGGATATAGCCTCATTCAGCTGGAGGAAGTTCTGTGACATCCAGCACTTTAAGTCAGCGAGGCACGACATTACACAGTCCAAATTACCTGCCTCACCAGGCTTCAGTGGGACATACAGCTGGGTGTCGTCCGCATAGCACTGGAGTTGTCTTGTTTTTCTGACACATTTTTTGATGAACATTCATGGTCAGACAAGTACACTGGGTTTCCTGTGGCTGCTTTACAATAAAGGCCACCCTGTGTGTCGCCAGCTGAAGGCGTTTAATGTGAAGCAGCAGCAGGAGGAGGTTGTGTTTACATTAGTAGTAACTTAATACTGCTCGGTGTAAAGAGAGTGAACAGTAAACAGTGGGGCTGATGTCAGTGAGATAAAATTCAGATGCTGCATCTTTTCCTGCGATCCCTTGTGCTTAGACGATCTGAATCCAGTGCAGGAATGGGGGACTCCACCACTCTCAGTAACAACTAGGCCTTTATAGAGAGACAAATACTGATTGATGAATCCTGCAGAAAAAACATGCCAACCATAAAGAGTATCAAAAATGGGGTTTGATGTCATGAAAATCTTGAAGATTAGTTTCTAAATCGAAGTAAAATGTTACATGTATTTTTCTAGGCCCACATCGCCTCAATGAATGACAGGCTTTGTTTTGCCTAATAACTGATAATAAGCTGCAAGATTACTCATGGACTCAAGTGTCCACACCTCCTAGTATCCAATATACACCCTGCTTATTTATCTTCTCCTGCTATTGCCCACCCCGCACCTGTCAAGGCCGTGCAGAAGGCAGGCGGGCCGGCCTTCCTTTTATGGTCTCAGTTTCCTTCCTGGAAGCTTCAGTTGGAGGAGGAGAGGAGAGCAGAGCGCAGAACAGCACACTCCGTTTATCCTCCAGCAGCGCTGCTGCGCTCCACGCTCAGCCTGCATCTTTCTGGAACATTCATTTTGTTTAATCCAAAGAAATGATAATGACAAATATGAAATAATTATAGTCGTGACTCGTTGGATAGACCGACGGATGATTTTTATTTCCCCGTGTGGTGTTTTTCTCTCTTGTTTGTTTCCCTCGCCGATCAGTCTGTGGAATGGTCTGCGTTTTCTCTCCTGGGTCGTTTCCACTTCAGCATGGGAACTACGGTGTCCAAAAGGAAGAATCTGAGGAGTGATGCGATATCTTCCGTGGCCGCAAAAGTTCGGTGAGTGTGTCCGGGGGATCTGGCCGGAGCTGGGGTCGGAGCGCTCTGAGCGCAGCGGAGACGAGTCTGCTGCCTTAAAACTACCAAAGTCAATACTTTTAATATGATCTTTAGACAAATTACACACGGATGTGAAAGTACATGAGAAGATTCCAATTAGCTTCTATTTGACAATAAAGTAATACATTCTGATTAAGGTAATATTTCCACTTGGAGTAGGCAAACTGCTCCTCTGGTCCTGTTCGTGACTCCTCCAGTAGTTTAGCTCTCTTTGCAGAGTCCAGGTTGCGTAGCTCCTTTTCAAGTTTCACTTTGGCTTCTCGCTTTTATATTAAATGCTTGACTTGTTTTCTGTCAGTAGATTCTTTGAAGTAAACTTTGAATAAAATTCTTTAATCTTCCCTGAATATACAAAACATTTTCCTCATGTTGCAGCCGGTTTTACACATATTTCATTTGTCTTAAAGCAAACCTTTTCACAAGGTTTTCACAGCCTTTTTAGTGATTAATAGCCTATGCACTTCAATGAGGGATAATAAGTCTTATAGTGTGTATACATATATATACACACACATATATATCAGTATTCCACATGTAATTTCTCTGCATTATGACCTTAACATAATGATTATACTTTTAAAATACTGTGCACAGCAGCATATGTAATTATGGCATCAGGAAAAGCTTTTATTTAGGGCTAAAAACCATTAGTTTAGTCAGTTTTTCTCGGTTTGATATCCTTGGTCAGACAAAACAAGACCTTTGAATACGCCACCTTGGACACCTTTTTAACTATTTACATTCTACATCTAAATTGCTATATACATTTTTTTTAGACCAAACTAGTGATTGATTTAATTAATCGACAACAATATCTGCAGATTAATTAGTAGTGAAAAGAGTCATTAGGTGCAGCCCAAGCAAAACATAACTTATAATCAGGTAAAACTGGTTTCTAGCTGTTTTAGACTACACACCTTTAAAAATACTGGGCTTGTGTCAAAATGTCATTCCATCGTATTTGAGTTCATTTGGCTTAGCTTTTGCACAAATTGACCTGCACATAATGATTATATGTCTGAAATGCTTTAATTGTATCAGCTATGACATCAGGAAAAGACCTTTTGTTTCAGGCTGTATATATGCAGCCAGAGTGTGCATTCGCTTTGCTTTAGTGACATGGTCATCCACAAACGTCTGTGACTAATTCTAATGACATGTAGCTCTGGATGTATGAGTCATGCCACGAAAGGTCTTTGTGTCATGGGTGTCAGATCAGCGTGTTCTTGGCCCAAAGGCTGTGTGATGACTAATGTTCTGTGGTAGGAGATGCGGCCTCTGTCGCCCACTTGCTGACCTCAGAAGCCAGAACGCAGACAGATTCTGCTCTCGGTCCTGTGTGCATACACCTACTTTCTACCTTAAATGCATGATCCTATACACAGCCGCTGTGCAGTACAACAAATGCACATATGCTGAAGCACACTACGTATGACCTTTCCATCTACTTACACAGTCACCACCACACTCCCTTATGTACACATTCTCCAACTCCATTTGTCTCTGTCTTCCCTATTTATCTGTTTATCGCCTCCCTCTTTTTCACACCTCACGCTTAACTCTCCATGAATCACGCCCATCGCAGCAAGCATCCGAGACACGTATGTGTTCTGCAGCCAAGGCGGCTGTGCTTGTATGTATACTTCACGCTCTAAGAGTGATCGTGGGCCGCACTCCAGTTGACAAGGAATTTAATGGCTCTCAGCGAACAACAGCACTTCCCCCCCTGAATCCCAGGCGCCCCGTCTGAGCCGAGCCGGGATTAGTGATGTCTCGATCGTGCCGGATGATCTGAGTTTATCTGTTGTGCAGTGAATGAGCAGGGGCAAAGCTGTTACACCTCTCTCTAACAAATCCAATCCCACGTCTTTGTCTTTGGATGAGTGTGAATAGCAATGCAGTGGAGAGATTATACTGGAAATAAGTGTGTTTAATAGGATCCTCTCCTCCCAGAACTCTCCTTTTGACCATGTACCTCACACATCTGTCCCTTAAAGTGTCACTGCAGAGATCTGTACCAAAGCACTTGGTAATGTAGGTTCAGACTGACTAGGGATGCATTGGTCAGGCTTGTTTGACACTCCGACAAGCGCTTTGGTTAAATCATACTCGTGTTTTAAAACCTCTAAAGAGCAAAGTTTAGTTTTGCATCCAAAGTGAATTAGTGTGTGAAAAATATGATTTAGAAACTGAGTTTTCCAAAAATATGTATTTACACTAGAGTGACATCTATGTCCATAATGTGACAAAGGAGAGAGTGGCCCAGCTAGATCAAGTTTTACAGTTAGAAAAATGAATCCCAGTGCTACTTTCGACACAGATGAGGTCGAAAATACATTTTCATATGACTTGATGAACCACAGCCTTATACTTGTGTGCCTTCTGGGCCTCCAAGGGGCTGGGAACAGGCAAGAAACAGCCAGGGGTGAGAAATTAAGCTGTGGTAAGAGGAGAACCAGTGGAGGACTGGCCCAGCGTTAGGTAACGATGTGTTGTGTTGCTTCACTTCATAATGTTGTAAAATGTATCACAGTCGCAGTACCAAAACTAGTAGCCATCATTTAATACTTCCAACAGCAATGATACTTTTCCACAACAGAAACTAATGTGTAAGGATCTGCTTTCTTGGTCAGCCACATGTCACATTGCCAGACCCAACTCCACACTATGTTTATGGTGAGGGAGAGTGCAGTGCATCTCTTCACTGCACAAAATGCACCCAGGCACGAAAGCTAGCATCATTCCTTATAGGAATAGAAAACTTTGGACTCAGTGTCCTGACAGGCTGACGTTGCCTGCACAAACACAGTAACTTGCCACGACGCAAAACGGTGAGATGCAAACCAAACCTAGCGGGAAAATATGGAAAGACTATAGGTCAATTTAGGTGATGTAATTGGATGCAGTGTGAAAGAAAGAAGCTTTTTCCTGTCAGTGCTCAATATGCTTATTTTTTCCTCTAAATTTCAGCTTGTAGAACATATGAAATCATACATTTCATCAATCAATCATCATTATATCCATGAAACCTAAATTGTAAATTCTGAACTAAATTCAACCAACATGCTGCACTTTAATCATGTTTGTCCAGATGAAAACTTCATCTGACCACGAGTGCAATTTAAACGGCCTCCTTAACAGCGGGGAGCTCTCTGTCCTAAGAAAGTTGGCCTTGTTCGACTGTTTGCCTCTCTCATCCCTTTGCTGTTCTTTGATAGATTAAATCACATACCAGCCAGACTGGCAAACATGAGCGTGCTGTGAAGAGTTTACTGACAACACCTTGCAGGATTTCAGGGTATTCATCAAGATATTCAGGACAACATTGGATGTTGTGTTAGCATTTGGAAATTGGCTCATGTGACAGGAATCAGGTGTGAATCAGGCCAACCTTGCTGTTGTGCGTCCTACATTATTGCTCTCTGGCTGAATGTTGTAATTAACCTGAAATTAAACATGGAATTAATTCTTTTCAGTACAGTTAGGCTATCCAACTAGTTTCCATTATTTATGATGTTTGTTTGGCTGCCTGGCTGGCGTCTTGTTGGCAGAGCTGGGGTTGATCAGGAGAATGGGGGGGGGGGGGGGGCGCCAAAAGGACGATGCCAAAATAAATCTGCATTTAAAAATGGGCCGATTTGAAATAGATTGTCTCTTCAAAGAAAGAAGGAAAAGGTTGATGAAAGTCTTACAAGTTTGCAGGGTCTCTTTGTCTTTTACTGTGCACTTAATTGTGTGTTTAATGTCTCAGTTTTTAGCGGAAGTCAGTTAAATTGCCTGAAGCAGTTGATGATGGCCCAAACTGCCTCCCTGTCCTGTTTATGACAAATCTTTGTAGAACAGCACACCAAAACCAGGCCACCTGCTTTGATCAGCCACTCGATAGGAAAGATTACCAGCACTTTAGAGCCAACGTCGCCTTTCACATTTCAAGAATGTTCAAGTCCCATCTGCACAGCACAGGAGTTTTCAGAGGTTAATAGTTTCCACTTTGGTGAAAATGTGATTTCATGGCCTCTTTCCCACACAACCGTGTGACCAGCAGAGACCCTGTCCTCATCACTGCACAGATTAGCTCCAGCCACGGTCCAGTGTGGCTATTAGCTGTAAAACATCTGGGTCCCCTCTCTAAAACATAAACCTGCCAGAATCACTGGTGGAAAACTATATATATGAGGCTTTGAAGGCCAAATATTTTTAAACCGACAGTGCTGATAGATGATCTTAGTATCTTTGATTAGGTTTTGGCTAGGCTTGCCGTGGTAGTCAGTGTTACACGGTGTTTGCCATACACTATTACATTACTTGGCCACTGCCAAATAAAACCCATTTAGTTAATTTTCATGTATCAGCGCCCACGTTCATCAAATTAAAAATCTCAAATGTGTAAAATACCAAGTGTCTTAGTCCTTACAGCAGCAGCAGCAGCAGCAGAGTTGAATTCACTGTCGTTCTGTCCGGCGAGAATTATGTCACTGCATCCTCTCTGCTCCCCATGCTGCATCTGATTAATACAACACATTGGCCCCTTCGGATGAAGACAGGCAACTGACAGCCAACCTGAAAGCTGGCATCATATCAATTTTGAACGAGAAATATGAAGCTCAGGTCATTGTCCTGTTGGAACACCCAAATGCGTCCAATATTGAAGTGTCCAGCTCATGGTTCGATGTTGTCCTGAAGAACTTTCTGCAATGCACCAGTTCCACTGACAGCCCCAGAGCATGATGCCACCACCATCATGCTTGATATAGGCACAGTGTTCTCAGAGTTGAATGCTTGATTTCTCTGGTGTGCTTAGTGTAGTGTAATCTCCATAAGCAGCTGTTCAGATCACACAATTTTTCAAAAGTTATTATTTTTATGGGCATTTCATGCCTTTATTCGATAGCCAACATGAAATGAGGGGAGAAAGAGATTGAGATTGTTTTACTATAAGTAGCTTTGGGTGAATAAAATAATGAATGAATAAGTAAAAACAATGCTGTTTTCTTGTTTTATAGTTCTCATGGAGCCTTCTGCTTTTGTCTAGTCAATTTCTGGTTTTACTACTATCCCTTCAGCTGCTCAGGAGCTGCACTGTTGACAGGACAGTTCCTTCTGAGGACAGTGATGCTGCAATGGGTGTGAATTGAAAGGATCAACGTTTCAGTGGTGCTTACATGCTGCTTACGTGTCAAATCTGATGTGAATTCCCAGTGAGGACATGGAGGTGGAGGGCGAGTAGGATGTCCAATTTTTATTGTATCCCATGAAAGATTTGCGATTATTATTCACTGTCTGCCCCTAACCTCAACCCAGTCTTTTAGTTGCCTAACCTTAGCCATATTGTGCAGTTGCCACACGCAGATATTGTAGAAGTAAAGAATTTTTAAAACATGGCAGTGAACATTTAAAAACATATTCACTGAATGTAATCTGGGTTTTGCAGGATTGTCCAATATCAAAATTCTTGTCTGGCAATAGGGTTACACCAAATATTAAATTTTCCACAAGATTAATGTTTTTATGAAGGCACACAAGTCTCTCAAACTACATTCAGACCATTATAACATACTAAAACCCCCCGCTGAAACAAGATTAGCAAAGCTGTTTTAGCATCTAATTTGGCATCAGGACACCTGAGGCATTTAGGATTAATTTTGGGTTTTCCAGACTTTACCATTACTGCACTGAATTGGTTTTGTTGGTAATATATTAAAAGCTGCTCATTTTCAGGGAAAACCTTCATGATATCAGAGATGGACGCCAGTCACAGTCTGCTTTGTAAAGGGTCATCAGTGAAGCTCCTCATACACTGTCCGCTTGAGCTATGGATTATACATACATGTAATTATAGTCACATTTTCAAGACAGTAGTTAATTTCATAGAGCAGAGGTCAAACAAAAATGTTTAGTGAGCAGATGAGACAGGTTTCTTCAATTTCCTTCAACACCAACAATTTGACAATACCCATAGTTTGTGTTTGTGTGTGTGCGTGTGTGTGTGTGTGTGTTCTGTTCAGGGGTTTTGGGAGTGTCTTGAAACTCCAGTTGGTGACGAGGTTTGGGAGAATGGGATAGACAGTGAGTTTTGAAACCCACAGAACTCATAACCAGCCCACTCTCCAGAGAAATATATTATGGTCATTTAGTGCTAAAGGGCAATAAACCTCTTACCTGGTGTCCCTTTAATAAAAGCCAATATCACACCCAATATTTCAGCAGACTAACAGAAGGGTCTCACCCTATCTGAACCTCAGGCTGCTCAGGCATGAGCAAGTATCCTGCCTCTTGTCTTTTTAGATGAGATACTTAAGGTCTTTACACACTGGGAGATTCATTTGCACGTCAGTATATTTTTTCAAACTGTTGTTTTTGTCAATGTCGTATATTTTTTTCTGAAGAATGAGCTGCCGTGAATCTATCTATTGTAAATTTGCATCACTGCCGGTATGAATAGTTTGGATGCGAAATATTTGCATGCGAGTATTTCGCATTTTCATGTCGTTTGTTCGTCACGTCCCTGATGTGTAAAGGCCTTTAATGTGTGTTTTTCTTCCCTCCACCGCCTATTGATGAATCCACTTGCAGCCTCTTGGGAGATATGGGTAATTGCCTGACTCATGGCCTTTGCTGTCAGTGGAGTGTAGCGGAGCAAGCGTCTCTTAATGAAGCCATCAGCCTTTTACTAGCCAGTGTGTGTTGTGCAGAGAGATAGGCAGTGATATGGTGGATGGTGACACAGAGTGATAACTTTGGACACAGGTCAGACTGGAGCTGTTTACATAAATCTCAAGTAGGACACAGAATTGGTGGTGCTGCTTGTCCTTTCCTTTGCTGTCCTTTAATTAATCAGTTAGTCAACCAACAATTATAAACAAATGAGTGAATTAAGTTTTTATTATTGCATCATGCATACAGCAATGCAAGACACCTCAAAATCATATAAGAGAATGCTGTGTATACATTTTCAAACCTTACAACAAGCAGTCCAAAAATAAAGAAAACCACTTTGAAAAAATGTTCACAATCAGTGTGATGGAAGTCTGGAAGCTGGTTAACCAGTGAGTGAAGAAGTTTCAGGAGACCTGGATGTCTTACGCAGAAGCAGTTATTGAAGCTGTAAATAATCTGCAATTATAGATTATTTTATTACTCTTTATCCGTCCTTCCCTGTTTTTAATCCTTTAGCTGTAAGTTCATACTTACAACTGCACTCAGTCACTCTATTATTTATTTCTGTCTATACTGTGTATAGGACTATTTTTCTATTTATTTTTATTGTATTCTATATATGACACTTTTGCTGGCTGCTGCAACGCTAAAAATTTCCCCGCTGTGGGACAATAAAGGCTTATCTTATCTTATCTTATCTTATCTTATTAATCTTCTGTCCACCCTTTCCTTTTCCTCTCCTGATATCTCCTCATCAACAGTCCAGAGGGCAGCGTCAGTTTACTTTTATAAAAGATAACTAGTATGGTATGAGGCCATACTGACAGAATGAGGCTATAACAATTCCCTGTTAATGACAGAAGCAGGTAGGTGAGCAGTAAGATGGCCAGCAGTCCCCTCATTGATCTGACTAATTATGATCTGTATTACTTATCACCTCCCAGTGAGCGGATGGAACATGGAGGGCACAGTGGGGTCAAAACTTAAACAAACCTCCTCTGTCAGCTGGAGCTGGTTGTGGAGGCTGCACTCATCTTACATCCTGTCACAGTGAAACATAGTAAATACTGATGAGTCACAAAGCCAGTATTGATCATTTGTGGTCTAGATAAATACAAAAATGAAATATACTAAGAACAATATATAATAGAATGTGCAATAGTGCAACTGGTTTGTAAACAACACCCAAATGGTGTAAAATTGAACTGACCATTACAAAGGATATATATGCAAAATACACTCTATAACAATATACCTAGAAAACAGTGTATACAGTAATAGTAAGAACAGTATTTTTTTTAAGTAAACTACACACACAGTGCAACTGGTTTAAAACAAACAGTGTAGAATGGAACAGACCATCAAAAGGATGGCAGACATTGCTTTTCTATGAACAGCATCTATGAAAACGCCGTAAGGTGGTGAACGTAGGGCCCTGCCTCTGGTTGCAGGGGTAGAATGGGTCTTAACACCAGGAGGTGTGTGCTGAATGAGGGTATTAAGGCTGTGTTGCAGGCATCCGCTGGACCATTTGTCGGAGCAGAGAAGTCATGTCTTGAAGATCGGCCATCTCCTGCACCTTCTCCACCTGCACCTCTCTCCTTACCCGCTCCTCGTACTCCCGCTTATTCAACAACCGAAGCTGTTCTCTCTCATTGAAGTCCTTGTCCATCTCACTGAACAGGTCCCTCATCTCAGCAGATAGCTTTTCCAACCCTTCTTCTTCACCCTCGGATGTTTGTATCTTCCCGTTTCGCGCCAGTCGTATGATAGAAACGTCATCAACACGCTCACACGCTCATTGTTAATTCTCCGGACATTGACCTGCTCTACTGACACATGGGCTCAATCTGACATTACATGGACTTTGTACTAGGGTGCTGGCAGTCTGTTTAACCCTCTGGGGTCGCAGCAGTCGTCTACAACTGCAAGAGCACTCACTTCATACTTTTAATATCTCTGTAACAGTTGTGTGTAGCGACTTACTTTAAAATAAACTGCCCTGCAGCGCACCGTTCAGCTGTTACAACGAGCCGTCACTTGTTCTTATAATCCATCCAGGGGCTTGGTAATCCATCAAGGAAACTGTTATTTTTGGACACGTTCGAAAAATAATAAAAGCGATAATTCGATGTTTTACATACTTATTTATCTAATGACGACTTTACAAACATGATGAGATTGCTGGCAGACATGTTGACTCTCTCCTCTCCAATCACAAGCTGTGTTATTAGGTTGTGAACCGTGCGCAAAGCACTGCACCAGTGACGGACGCAAAATGGCGTATCACCAATTTACAAACGTGATTGGAGAGGTGTATGCTGTGTCCTGAGCATTTAGAAGTCTACTGCAACATGGAAGCGAGTGAATAATGTGTCAAGATAGTTATCTGAAGTGTTTTGAGCTACGTAAAGACATGTTCGTACTTCTGTGAGCACTGTCTTGGCAATGGCTGTAGTGTGCGCACCACATATTTTATATCTATGGTGTGCACGTTACGCATACAGTGGAATGTGTGTTTTTACACTGTTTGGTGTTTTATTCAGTTTGTAAACATTTTATTACTGAACAGAAAACGGAGAAATTAGCTAGGCAGAAGTGATGCGGTCGGCAAAAATGCCGGGTTCCATATATGGTATGCAACCATATATGGAAACTGGCATGATTTCGCGGGTCTGCCCCTTTGTTTTGATGAGAGCTGTCAAATTTTTGAGCGTGAAGGAGAGTGAATTACTTAGAGTGTTATTTGTGAAACGTTTGTCAACATTTGTTCTTGAACAATGGCATTTGTTCGCAATCTGGCCCTGCAACAAGCTTTGGAAGCTTGTTTGGCAAGTGAGGAAGATGTGGAGTCAGAAGCAGAAAGTTTTGAGTCAAGGGAGGAGCTAGCTTACGCTGAGGGGCGTGATCCTGCTGAGGATGAGTGAGTACAGTATTTTGACATTTACATATTTGAAATGAAAGTGTACTTTATTTGTTCATATTTGCAAATTTAGTAACAGAAAACAATGTATTTATTGAGAGACATATATTTTATATTCTTTATTTTGTTATATAGGGATGTAATACTAGGCACTGCGGAGGAGGATGTTCCTAGCACCTCCGCTGCCGCTTCACAGAGGGCTGCTTCCCCCTCCACCTCTGTACACAGCAGCACCTCTGATGATTATCAGCCCCCTCCAAGTGGTAGGGGTCAAAGGACCCGCACCCCGCTAGTCTCCAGACCTAAAACCAGATCTGGATCAAGGTCTACTCCTGGAGGGCCAGGTGTGCAGAGAGGCAAGAGCCGAACAAGGTCACGGTCATCCCAGCCCCAGCAAGCTGACTCCTGGAGAACAGAGATGGATGTTGATACTCCTCCACCACCAAAGAAATTCCTCCCAGCAAGGCCCCCTGGTCATAAGCTGAAACCCAGTAGCAGCTACAGCCCACTTGACCTGTTCAAGCTGTTTTTCACCAACGCCACGGTCAAAACCCTGTGTACCAACACCAACAAACAGGCAAAGAAAAACATCTCAAAAGGACGAAAATATCCCTGGGCTGACCTCACAAGCAACGAGTTCTTTAGATTTTTGGGACTTGTCTTGTATGCTTCGCTCCTGAAACGGGGGGATATCCGCAGGTACTGGAGGCAGAATACAATCTTCTCTGTGGGATTTCCTGGCGCTACAATGACCCGTGACAGGTTTTGGGTGATATCCTGGAACATTCACATGAGTGATCCTGACAAAGACACCGAAAATGACGTAAAATGAGGCACACTGGACCAAGACCACCTTTTCCGTCTGAGACCCCTCCTCGACAGCTTTAAAGATAGCTGCATTTTTCACCCAGGTCAAAACATCAGCATCGATGAGAGGATGGTCGCAAGCAAGGCCCAGACGAGATTCAGGCAGTACATGAAGGGAAAACCCACCAAATGGGGCTTCAAGCTTTTTGTGCTGGCAGACAGTAGCTCTGGTTATACAGTGGACTTGTTTACACAGGAAAGTCTGCTTTTCCTTCAGGAGTTGGACTGGCTTATGACTCTGTAATGTGCCTTGTGAAGCCTGGATACCTGGGAACTGGATATCATCTATTTGTGGATAACTTCTACACAAGCCCAAGACTGTTCAACGACCTGTTTTCCATGAACAATGGGGCTTGTGGGACTTACAGGGAGAACAGGAAGGACTGCCCCCGCTCAGCATCCAATGCCCTCAAAACAACAGACCCCAGAGGTACCATTAGGTGGACACGTGATGGCTCAATCGTGTTTGTCAAGTGGATGGATACACGTGAGGTTGCAGTCTGCTCCACAGTGCATGCAGCACATTCTGGTGGCACGGTCCAAAGGAAGGTGAAGAGCGCAGCTGGCTGGTCAACTTTGGATGTCCCATGCCCCACACCTGTGTTAGAGTACAACAAACACATGGGAGGTGTGGATTTATCTGACCAGTTGATCCAGTATTACAGTGTCCACCACAAGACCCTGAGATGGTACCGCACGCTATTTTATCACTTTGTGGATATTGCAGCGACAAACAGCTACATCCTACACAAGGAACTTGCCAGAGAGAGAAACGAGCAGCCCTTGACCCACCTGGCCTTAATGGAGGAACTCACAGCTCAGCTGTGTGGGGTCTCTCTAGTTGTGTTTGTGTGTGTAATAGAGTCTTTTTTTTTTTTTCACCTGAGGCCTTGGGCTACAAATGTGAAGACTGTAAACTTTTGCACATAGTTGTTTGTTGAGGAAAATGAATAAATTGTTGAAACATTCAAATTCGTTTTACTTTTTCTTTTGAATTCTTGGTCTTATAACTTTTTATAATATCATGGGATATCTCTGCAGCATACATATTCAAATAAAGTGCGCAAAAAAAATAATAAAAAATATGATATCAATTACTTGCTTGTGCCTTACTGTACTGAATTTTTAGTCATTTGTATATATAAAGAAAGTCGAGGGCCCAGTAATAGGAGAAAAATGGCTCAGACCCCAGAGGGTTAATGTCCAGTTCAACTGATTCGGACATTTGTGTTCTCACATACAGCTCCTCCGGGTAATGTCTAGATAAGTTCAGGGTTGCAGTGCATGTGTGAAAGACGCTACATTCACAGACTATGATGACACAGCCTAACTTTTTAGAAAAATAACTGCTGTATCATTTACTACACTATATTGCTCAGATGATACATTTGGGCAAATAGTCTTTTTATTAAATATAAGCCCATCAGTGTTATCTACTTCTGGTATGATTGACGTTTCCGTCTAAATGTAGCTCCAAAAAGCAGTCTAGAAAACTTACAATCAAATTTTGTTTTCTTTGCACATTCTGGTTACGTATTCACCTGCTGAATAAAGTAATTCTTTATGCAAAGGCAGCGGTGTGCAGAGGTTTTAGTGGAATGAAAACAGAGCAGCCGCAGGGTGGGTGAAAGGCCCTGATTCTTGTTCCTTAAAACGCATGTGCAAGAACCACAGTATATCACACATAGGAAGGTTAAGTTGCAGTGCTAAATTTAATAGAAATTTAATAGTAGTTTGAAGTGCTATGTACACGATAATAATATGTTAGAACAGGATGGATATGAACAGCATTAACAACATGAATTGTAAATGAACGTGCATTGTTTGCGCACTTTATGGCCTCGACAGCAACATTATGCACAGCCAAACACCACTATACACACCTTTAGCAGTGTGATGCATGCCTATGGCACTGTGCCTATAGCATTATGCCCACCCTATCACCCATCAGAACATTGATCTGCTCATCCAACAGAATGATGTACATTGTCTCAGGTCATCGCTTGTTAAAGTAAAGCTGCACTAATCAAAATTTTTATATTAACGAGGGGTTAGATGACTACATGTAATGTGAAAGGCTTAACCTATAGTGACAAACCCACAGAGAATTGCATTTCCTGTCAGCTCTACAGAGCGTTTTAACGCCGTTTTGCTCATCGTTTTGGTTTTACACGTCTGATCAGCTTTGTTTCCAGCAGCAGCAAGCAAGTGTGCAATAGCAGCTCAGCACCAAACAGCAGACAGACAGAGTTAGCAACTAGCTGGTGAACATAGTGAAGCAATGAGCAGCTAAAAAGCCAGATATTTTTTTCAGGGGCTGGTGGAGAAGAAAACAAAGCTCAAATAGGGAATACTGGACTAATGTGTCTGCTGTACGTGTGAATTAGCAACTGTTGCTAACATGTTCGCTAAATGTTTTATTTACAGCTTGTTCCACCACCCCTGTGGCCAAAAAAAAAACCTTCTTGGAGGTGAAACTAAATATCACTATAAAAATGTTTATGACAGTCAACTACGACTACTGCCTTCTTACGATCAAACTCAAATAAAAGGGGCAATAAGGAATAGTTTAGATCAGATGGGTGGCCAATAAGCAGCTCCTCTGTCAGACTTGTTGCTCTGTCATTAGCACATGGACCTTCCTGCTGTCTTAACAGCATCAAACAGTCATTTAATCATCCTAACTTGTGTGAGCGATGAGGTTTTTTGTTGTGGAGCTCTGCCTGCTATGACCTCAAGGGAGAGGCCACAGCAGGAGAGAAGAGATGAGTGTCTAACTAGGTGTTTGTAGTGTCAACTAGTCATTTTTCTTCCTTTGACACACTTCAAATAGATGAAGCTCGAGGAAGAGGAGGAAATATAGATAGACAGAAAAGTAGAAGAAAGGGAAGAAAGGAAAAGAACTTCAGAGGAAGAGGGAGAGAAAATGAGAAAGACAGGAAGAAGAGGAAAAGGGGAGAGGCAAGGGTAAGTAGAAAGAGCAAAAGAGGTAGAGAATGTCAAGAAGAAACAAGCCCGTAAAAGCTGGGTCACACCAGAAAGTGGTACAGCAAAATTCATCTGCACATCTTGGCTATTTGGTTCTCTGGAGAAGATTGGAGACGTAGTGACTACTTGCTGGGCTAGTTGATGAACTGTTGTAACCGCTAACACGCTACCAGGCAAGTGCTAGTCACTCACTCAAAAACTCCTGGAGCTTCTCTCTATTTTCTGCCTTCTCCCCTGTTCACGCCCAGCTGGCATCTTGTACACCATTTTGTTCGATAAAAAGTTATTGAAGAGGGAGAATAAAGCTCTCCAAGCTAACTAGCATTCTGACGGTCAACCGCGTTTGCTAATTAGCTTAGCTCAGTCGCTAACGAGACAATAACTTCACACAGTTTATTCAAAAGACATATTTGTACCATCAACACCTGTCTGATAACCGTCTGCAAACCATTCCTCTTTTGTGGAGCAGTTTATACTCCGACAGAGGAGGTTAAATAAGAGGGGATGGTGCAGCACAGCTAATAAGCTACGATAAGCTTTGTTCAACAGCACAAATTTGCAGGTCAAAGTTCCCCAAAGTTGAATTAACTCGAAAAATTGGGGCTGATTTACTTTCCCCCCATGAGCGAATCCCCTAATTGCAGCGACTGCACTGGAATGAATTGAATTTGTTGGGGAATTTTGCCGTTTTGAACGCTGGTGTGACCAGGCCTTAACCTTAAAGAAGTCAGAGAGTCAGCATCACTGTAAGACCACAGGGACATCATGTTGTAGGAATGTAAAGTAACACACATAATATTTAACTATAAAGGTCCTTTCAGTGTTAAAGACACACAACCACTTACTTACTCATGTTCCAATGTTCGAAAGTACACATGCTAACAGAAATACATGTATTTGAGACAACGGTGTATTCACAGAATACTTGGCATGTACTGTATGTATGCACAAAAGCCTTTACACACAGAAAACACACTCCCAAGACACACAGACAAAAGCTTTCCTTACTTATTATGCCTCCCTTCTTCATCTTCCCACTCCCTCCTTACTTTCTATTTTGGTCTTATAAACACATCTCCCTCTTGTCACCGTGTTTCTTCTTCTCCCTCCTCCCCTTCCTCATGTCACATGGCTGAAAACATGCAGTAGGATAAAACTCCAAAAGCAGAGCAAAGCTGCTGGCGCACACTGGCGCCACGGCAAGATGAGGCACAGTGCTCAGCAGAGTCCAACTGTGATGTATAATTAATGTGTTAAAACTCTCTGTGTTATACGTTTTGTGTTTCGGAGTCTTCAGGGGTAAAAAATAAATGAATGCATTTAAAACTGAGTCGACTGCCGTGATTAAGCTTATCAGATAACCACTTTGGCCTGAGGAGCATGTCGAGTCTTTGCTGTGGCTGTGGAGAAAGGCCTGGACAGCCAAAGGGGGAATGAATATGTGTGTGCGTCCACTATGTATGTGTGTGTGGGTTAGTGTGTGTAACTTTGCTCCTATCCTTGTGAGGACTGAATCTCATCACATAGATGGAAAAGGTGAAGTTCTCCTCACTGCAGATATATTGTGTTGGTTTTCTCAAATTCTATAAGAAGTTATGTTGAAATTTTTAATATAAAATGGTATAAAAGTTTACACTAAAATGAGTTAAGGGTCAAAAAATGGAGGCACAATCCCTGATTTTCTTTGTAGCACCATCTAAACCTGACACACATTTAACTAATAAGATTAACGATGGCTTCATTCCATCTAGTTGCTCCAGATCCAGGGCCCTGGTATTGTGCACTGGCACAACTTACTGGGGCACTTAAATAGAACAGAGCCATCATCAATGGTTATTAGTTCCACCTGTGCTATTTCTGTTATGAGTCAAAATGTCTGCTGTGAAAACAGCCTTGAGCACTCCCAATTTGTTTCCCAGCTCACAGTTGATGCTGATTATGAACGGTTTGATTTTGGAAAACTTGGGGAGTTAGGGGTGCTATACTGGGTTCATAACAAAATCAAGGAGTGCACAGTTAAGTGTTTATTTGTTTAAACCTGCATTCATGGATTTTTGATGGGCAGTGCAACAAGCCGTAAACACAACCTTCACATATTATCATATACCCTCACATATACTTTTAAAGTTGATATTGCTAACATGTTAGCAACCAGTTATCTATTTACACATATGGGAGACACTGAGCCACAGTATCATTCAGTTTCTGTCCGCCTAGCAAATGTTAGCTCAATATTCATTCTACTTTTAGCTCTATTTTGGGCTCTACCAACTCCTGAGGGAAATATCTAGCTCTTTAGCTGATAAATATTCCACTATGTATGTAAGTAGCTGGTTGCTAACTTTGTCTGTCTGCCATTTGCTGCTGGGCAGGGAGTGTACAGTGGGTTTTTTGAGCGGCCTGCTGCATCTGAAAACGATGATGAGAGCAGTGATATGGAACTGAAACATTAAAGTTGCGAGCCGTAAAACCAAAAATAATGAGCTATAAGATGCTAAAATGCTTCGTAACATTGAGGGAAACTGCAAAGTCAGTATAATTCACTGTGGGTTTGTCACTATGAGCGACTCTCTTCAACATTACACAGTCCTTTGATCCATTGTTGATCTGAGAGTTGTTTAAGGGGAGCTATTTTTAAAATTGTTAATATTCAGTATCTTTATATTTGAACATTTCATGCCAGCATACTGTGGCTGTGTCCGAGATCATTCACTACTCCCTACTCACTATCTAGGGAGTTCATTGTACAGACTACAAAATGGACAGCACTACAAAATGGCGAACTCACTATATAGTGGACTATTTAGTGAGTAGTGACTGATTTTGTCAGTCAGGAAAAAAGTGCTTTCACACATGTGCAGCCTTTACTGTTCAACAGGATTATGCTGTTAAGGGGTTAAATGTTAATAAGGAGGTAATATTACACTGGGGACAAACCTACTATGGCAACAAAACAGCTTAAAGCACAGTAACAGTGTTAAAGTTCTTTTCTTCCTTTAAGAGTGCTGTGTTTCTGCTTAGAGGCCTGGTCACAATCCAATCAATTCCAATGGAATCACCACGATTAGTGGATTCGCTCACATGGACAAAGTAAATCCACACAATTTGTTTGCGTCGAGATTAATTTGGGGGAACTTTGCAGTTTTGACGGTGCTAACCTTTGAAAGAGCGTAGAGCCAAAGAGTCCAGAATGGAGGAAACTATCATAGCTTATTAGCTGTAAAGCACCATTCACTTGTATTGAACCTCCTTCATCTGAGTATAAACTGCTTCACAAAAGAGGAATGGTTTACACACAGTTATGAGACAGGAGTTGATTATACAGGATACATTATACGACTGAACTTATTGTCCTGTTATTAACTGAGATGCTAACATGCTCAGAGAGCTTTATTTTCCCCCTTCAATAAGTTTTATTGAACAATGCTGTACAATAATGGACAGACGGGAAGAATAAACGGCACAGCACAGAGAAAAAAAGAGAGAATTGTAGAGCTGTTGTGACTGACTAGCGCCAACGTGTTCCCGGCTGGCTTACTATTTAACAACTTCATCAACTGCTGTCAAAGTTAATGACTGAGCAAGTTGCTAATAAAACCTAACAAAATTAATTGTTGAAATTAATACGTTTTATTTAACACATATCAAGAGTTTATTCTGATGTAATGTACAACCATGGAGCACAATTCATTGTTTTAAACATTTAGCAGCAGTGCAGTAAAAAGACTTTGTCCATAAGCTCTACCTACAAGTTCAGTTGGTGTTCGCTTGGGATACTGCAGCGCTTTGTCCTCTGCAAACCACAGGGTGTTATGACATCCCTTTTTGTCTCAGCATAGCATATGGAATATTTATTGAAAGTAGCGCACCGAGTCAAGCAGACACATCAGAAATTATTACGTTTTCATCCTCGTGCCGTCCCTCCTCCTCTCCCATCAACTCTTGGAGGGGAGTTTTCACGGGGAGCGCTGCTGGTGCACGTGCCGCCTCATATTTAATTACTTAGAGTGTCATAGCAGGCAGGCATATAGGCTACAGCAACAACACAGCAATTCCATTCCACTGCAGCCCCCCTGAGACTTAGCCATGTGTGCATGTAGAAAGCGTGTTGTGTGTGTGTGTGTGTGTGTGTGTAGCCTATTTATTTTTCTGCATGTTGCTCCACATACACACTCTGATGATGTAGGAGTCTGTCTGTGTATGTGTGTGTGCAGATGGCAGGAATGCAAGGTCGGAGTGAGTGGGAGGAGAGTGGTTATAGGCTTTACTGTTTCTCCATAGGTATGTGTGTGGCCTATATCTTTTGTGACTTGTGTGTTGTAAGTGTGTGGGTGTTTCAGCAGCAGAACTCTGTATCTGGCTATAAAACAATCTATTACACAATATAGTACAACTGCTGATTTTACTTATCTTGTGCCAGTTACACTGAACAAAGAAGAATCTGTGTCAGTGACTTATAGCAGGATATTATTCAAAGATAAATTGAAGTTTTTGTGTAAGGAAATGAAATTTACCGTATTATTATATTGTTGCCGTTATGAGTAATTTGCCACTTTTCAAAAGAGGATAAAACCATTTTTGATTTTGTTTTCTCTATTTCATGGGTCCAGTTGTGGTGAATGCACAGACTGTAAAAGCACGAAGCAGCAAGTAGTCCTGTAACCTCAGTACTCTGTATGTTACCGTGTGATTCGAATTATGACACAGAGTAACGTACGGCGTCACGGAGTAAAATAGAGACATCCGCCACTCAGCTAGTTAACTGTGTTGCTGGTGGAAGTGAAGCAGCCAACTATAAGTAGCAAAGCCATAGATGTCGCCAGATAACGCCATGTACTAATTTGCATATCAATTGTGTAATTTAAAAACATTTTTAAAATGAGAATTAAAAAAGTTACTCAAATTTAAATTACCTTCAAGCTGATATCATCAAATCCATATGCATTTAAATGAACCTCTAATTTCAAAAACTTTAAGTAAAAGCACGAAGCAGGAACTGAAGTACCATGAATAGAGAAGTTCCAGACTCTGGGGGGGGGGGGGGAGTCACTCAAACTCTGTGAATTTTGTGAAAACACTTAACATAAATAGTCAAGTTAAATCAATTAGAACAAAAACAAAGGAGAAGGAGTTCCCCGGACAAACAAAGGGGATGCTGATTGGTTGACGAACGCTGAGAAATATTGGCGATTCCCCTCAAGAGAGAAGAAAGGTCTGCCCAAAAAGCTGCTAGAATGCAATTTATATTGATGATTGTATTCAATTAATTTTGAATTTGTTCTCGCATCAGAAGAACCCACTGTACAATAGGTGCTACAGATAGACAGCATGTTGTATACAGTATAAAGGATACAATAGTGCTGATTAGCCCCATTATGTGCTGAAATAGATGTTTTTTCAAATGGAGCGAGACCTGAAGGCCTTGTGGCTTTAGAAGCACATAACTTTAACTATTTGTGAGCTAATCACAGTTATTCAAGACTGGTTCCCCTGTCAGAGGTGGTACAAATAACCGCTGTTGCATTTTTTTAATGCAAAGCTCTAGGGTGCTTTTAGCACTACAGGATACAGATGTGGACCTGCAGAAGTGCAGTACATTTTTATGTTTCAGGAATCCAGTGATAAATTCCAGTGCTGAGAGATTTATCTGAGGAGAATTACGTGTAAGACAGGACATCATGTTTTATATGCTAGAGACAGTCTGCCACATAGATGTTCTGCACAACATGCCAGTTCCTCACTGTTCCTGCCAATATGTGCCCTCTCATAACATCTATACGTGCCTGCATTTATTTCCTGGCTTCATGGCTGACACATGCAATGTCACAGTCTCCTATGGGGCCTATGCAGGGGAGGCAAGCTGTGGCACGCTGTTACCCTGGTGAGAGATGGCCGTTACAGAGTATAGATTCGGGACACTAACAATAAAATGGCCTCTTACTGACTGCCGTGGTGGTGTAATCCACTTGACTGGTAGCATGTAATGACAGTCACCCATGAAGAGGCCTCACAGATAAAAAAGCTCCAACAGACTCTTTATGTGAGGAGAATCCTGTGAAACCTTCTCTGTGTCTGACAGCAGCAGTTGTGCAGTAGGGCTCAGAGCTAACGGCTGCACTTGTTATGTCTCTACAGAGCAGCCAGAGCATTCGGAGAATACCTGTCCAATACCAATCCAGAGAACCGCAACGGAGCAGGTAGGTGACACGCACACTGTAGAAATAAAATCATTATGTAGCACTGAACATCAGAAAGAAACACGAAAACCAGAAGTCTAACATAGTCTAACACCAGCCATTGCAGCCACATTGGAGTAGCAAATTTATGTCTGTTTTAATAATAATAAATCAGACTTACATGCAGCGTAATGAGCAAAACATCCTCATCATTGCAGCTGTGCAACTTTATCAATGAGGTGCAGAGTAAATTTGCATTTAGACGTCTGTCATTTACAGAGCTCCTGTTCCATCAAACCCCCATCCACTGTCAGTATTTTATCAGCAAAATTGCAGAAAAATGCATTTAGCTGGTTGTTGGTGTCCATTTCACACACTGCTGAAGGTACCTGTCTCAGGACCAGTGCATGAGAGGGACAGAGCATTAAGGCCTGGGCACACCAGCATTTAAAACAGCGAAGTTTCACAGAGGAATCGCTCCAATCAGGAAATATGTGGAAATCTTTTGTTTCAAGTTTAACTTTTGAATTTTGACATGTGAGTCAGAGCAACTGACCAGTTAGCAAACCATTTGATGATGTCTTGAGTTGAGAGTACAAATCATTGACTACAGTCTATGGTTCAAATGCATCTTTTGAATAAGCCATGTGAACTTATTCTTTTGTTAGCCAATTATTGTTCAGGTAGCAACCAAGCTAATTGGCTTGCTAACTGACAGTAAGTCAGCAATCCAGCTACATTGAAGAACTGTAGTGACTGACTAGCATGTTCCCAGCGAGCTAGTGTGTAGAAATGAGCTCTCCAGCTACAGCAGTTCACCAACTAGCCCTACGAGTTGTCGCTATGTTACAAAGCTTCTAGCACAACCTATTTTGCAAGGACACACAGATGAACTTTGCTGTGCCACTTTCTGGTGTGACAACAGGCTTTACACCTTAAAAAACAACCCTACCCAAAAGAGTAGACCTGCAATGAAACTAAATAAAATGTCACTGAAACAAATCAGTGTTGAAAAGTGAAACATTGATTATCAGCCTTGTTAGGTGAAGTAAACAGAGGAAAAAGGTATAGCTTTCTGCTCAGTATGTATCAGTATCACTCTGCAACAAGCATGTCCTGAACTTGTTCATCCACAGCACAGATAGCATGAAAAAACTCAGCCCATTCCCATGAGCTAACACTTAGTTACACGCCCGCAGCATTGCAGCTGCGTACTCTATAGGAGCCTCTATCGTCCATGACCCTCCAGGACAACAGGGCTTTTTTTTCTGCCAAAGCCCCTCATGTACTGAACCAGCTCATCCATTTCCAAATCTTTCATCATTCCTCTCTTTGCTCTTTTCTATCACTCGGCCACCTTTCCCTTCTCATCCTCCCAAAAGCTTTGCTGGCTCGCAAATGTTTACCACTCTGTTGCCAAAGCTACAAATCCCAAAGCGCAACAGTCTCTCCGTTCATTTATATTTTAGGTATTTATCTTGGTACTCATTTACAAAAGCTGTATAAATTACAGACAACGTGTTTGTTTTCTTGTTACTTCTCTCCATCTTCTCTTTCTTTCCCTCTTTCTCCAGATCATCTCTTGTCTGACACCTTCCCTGGCCCGGACTGCGACTCTCCAGACGTCAGCCGCTTGCATAACAACAATCTGCCACCACAGAGCCGCTGTTTGCCCATAGCTAAACCAAACCAATCCAGCCAATCCAATCCCAGTGCTCATCCACATTCTCAGCCTCAGGTCAACACACTCCAGGCTCAAGCGACTTTTGGCCCCTCCAAACGTCGACTGTCTGTTGAGCGCAGCCTTTCTACAGAGGACCCACCAGGTGCCAGAGGCCCAGAGGGGAGTGTGGCAGTGAAGCCGGCCAGAGTGTACACAATCACCAGGGAAGGAGGGATGACCCTGGTGGGCCGTGGCAGCGAGGAAAGCCTGGAGCTGGAGGTGCTGAAGGGCACCAGGGAGCAGCCTCTGTCCCAGGCCCCTTCCTCTGCCAACCACAACCAGTCCTGCACCAGCCAACCGTCCACCACTGCTGTCCGCGGTAGCCATCACCGTAGTAGCCATCACCGCAGCAACCATCACCATGCCCAGCAGCATCACGGAGGCCTGCCATCATCATCGCAGCCGCTGCAGAGCTCGGGGAGTGCCAGTAACATCCGGGACTGGGGGATGAGGAGAGGGGGGTCGCGGGACGACTACACCCCAGACTGTGTGGCCTGCATTCGGGCTCCGTGTCAAAGCCAGCGCTCCCTGGACCTAGATACCTCACCACGAGATGGAGGGAAGCACCGCAAGAAACTAGAGAGGATGTACAGCGAGGACAGAGCATCTACTGATGACAGGGGTAAAGAAAAATGGATGGGAAGATGGGTGGGGGCTTATAGAGCTTTGTGGTTAATGTATTCACCTATAATTTTATATAATAAATAAAGTAACAGGTATGAAAAATATTTACGATATCTAAATATACCCTACATTTTAAGTGAATAAAACAGTAAAACAACATGTATTTCACCCCATTTCACTTCACACTCTCTTGTCATCATGCATTCACTAGCCTCCTCCGCTAATTGTAAGGCCCATGTTTGAATGTTCTGCCTTCCTTTTGTTTTCTCTGTTTGTAGAGGACAATCCTAATAGCTGGTTCCCCAAAGAGAATATGTTCAGCTTTCAGACAGCCACCACCACCATGCAGGCGTGAGTATGGCATGGAAATCCGCCTTCACTCCCACTCTGTACATCAGTGTCTTACTGCATGACCACCATGTTAGCAGGATATGGCTCAGCCTTTCCCTTCCAACACTTACAGCTCAAATGTAGCGTTCTACTACAAAATCTTAATGAGCTTTCACACATTTCTTACTTGTTGGTTTCACCAATATATGAAGCCAACAACTTGTTATAATAAAGTATTGGCCAGTTATAGTTGTCCACTTCTGCTGTTCACCTTTTAGGTAACGTCTCTAAACTGTGGAAGTCATTGGCTGCCAATATTGTAGAAAATAAAGAATGCCCTATGTAACCTATGTAGTAAATAACTTGCAGTTTAGTAGACCTATATCAAATTCCAGCAAGTATACAACCTGCATATATAGCCAGACCTGTAAGGAGCTGTGATGTAAAGACTGAAACCAGCAGACAGTTGGGTCTGAGGAGCACACTGGGTCAGTGGTCAACATTGTAAATTTCTTCGTAGTTAAATATGGGCATGATCTTCATTCTGTTCAGAGATTGCTGTGTCACTATTGTTTGGATGAATTGTTGGAGACAAAAAGCCCGGTTTTGAAATTAGGTGACACATACTGAAATAATTTTTTAAACCAAATTGAAATGGAATTTTCCATTTGATTAAGTATAATGTATTCCTAAACAAATACATTTCATTAAAATAAAAAAAATTCAATATTAAAAACTTTTATTATTTAATTTATTTTTATTATTATTTAAAATTTAATTTCAAATTGGCACAAAAAAAAGCAACCTAAACTTGAAATCAAAATGGCAAAGTGAACTTAGCATTGCATTTGAATTTAGCACATTGATGATGGAAATTTCATGGAAATGGCGTTTTTTTAATGGTAATGTTCATAATGGGGACTTGAAAAAGGTCTGCGATTAATCCCCCTATTATGAAAAATGTCATTTTCATTTAAAATAATGGAAAATCAAGACATAGTTTAAAATCAAATGCAAAAGTGCATTTTGCAGTTTTATTGCCAAACCAGTCCAGCATTGCCAATTCAAAAGTGAAATCAATTTCTCATTCAGTTCCTTTTTATTATGGTGGTGTTATGCTTTGTTGTACACTGAAAATGATTTGTCATTGGAGTTTTGTTTTAATTTTGGCAGTAATTATGCATTTTCAAACACGACTCTGGAACAGTCCCCCTGTAGATTAAAGAATGTGCACATCACCTCAACTTTTTAAAAGAAAACTTAAAACTTATCTTTTCAAGCTGGCTTTGTTTTTAATGTTGCTATTGATTGCATGTCTTTGTATGTGCATTTTTAATGTTGAACACATTGTATTGCATATTTATTTATGAAATATGCTATATAACGTTTTAGTGAAAATTGAATTGTAAAAGTTTAGTTTTAATTTTGTCCTACATCATGCATACAAATGGAAAATAAAATTAGAAACTGATACATTTCTTTATAATATTAGCAGCCACAGACTTCCATACTGATCAACTTGGTCAACTTAAAAATATGTACCAGACGTATTCGCAAGTGTCAGTGTGTCTGATATGGAATAAAACCTTCTCTCTCTTACAGATAGCACATTAGATGTCCTTCACCAATATCCTGTCTTATTCAGAAAGGATATTGAATCAACTAACACTAATTATTGTACAGCATTATTACACACATGAGACAGAGCAAAGAGATGATTTGATAAACTTCCAAAACATACAAGTATTTTAGTATCTGCTAAACCACTTAAAATTAATTGTATTCTATGGATTCTGTTGAAGGTTTTCAGTTTTCCATGATTAAAGACCTGGTCACACCAGAGAGTGCTAAAGCTAAATTAATCTGCGCATCTTAAGCCCAGTTTAGACCAAAGATTTGAGACGTGTTGAAACATGCAACTACTTGCAATGCACTGGTCTTCAACGTTCTGAAACCTGCCAGTTTACACCAATGCGACCATACGAGATGGTGTATCGTTTCCATAGCAACGACTCTCTGTACTTCCGTTCTAACTGCCGGATAGCTGGATATAATTTGTAGTGTTTTGAAATATGAATGAGAGTGAGTTACTTGCTACAGTTGCATTTCTAGTATTGATGAAACAACGAAAATATAAATAAACAAGAGGGTCTAGATGACCAGCTGACTTCTCTACGAGCTGATTGGCTGTTGAAACAGGTGACATGCCTTATGTTCTAAACCAGCCACTGGCGATTTGACAAGCTGATGACAGGCCACACCATCAGCCGGCATAAGTCAAACTTAGACGGGCCAGTTCACACTGCTGAGACTTTTTCCTGCAACGTTCTAAAACGGTTTCATCTCATCGCAAATCTTTGGTCTGAACTGGCGTTTAGCGAAATGCTTGTTCTAGAAGCTTGGTGACGTAGTGATTACTCACAGGGATAGTTAACCGCTAACACGTTGCTAGCACTAGTCAGTCATAAACTCTCCAGGCTAACAAGCCTAGTTAGCAAACAGTTAGCTCGGTTGCTAACAGGACAGTACGTTTTTTGCAATTAATTCAAATCAAGTATATTGTACCTTCAACTACTGTCTCATAACTGTCTGCAAACCATTCTTCTTTTGTGGAGCAGTTTATACTCCAACAGAGGAGGTTAAATAAAAGTCAAAGGTGACACAGCTAACAAGTTACGATAGCTTCCCTTCTTTTGGACTCCTCAACTCTCCGTCCCCTCAAAGGTCAGCACTGTAAGACGGCTTGTTATTGTTCAACGGCCAAGTTCATGGGTCAAAGTTCAACTTGAAGCAAAAAATTTGCATGCATTTACTCTCACCCCCATGAACAAATCCACTAATCATGGCGATTCCTTTGGAATTAATTGATTTAAATGCTGGTGTGACCAGATCTTTACTTGGAATTAATATGCTACTATTTAAAGATCCAAATAAAATATCAACTCGTCAACAACCTGTCTAGAATCTTGGAATTGACCAGATTTTGGTGTAGACAGTTCACATGCACACACCAAGACATACACACGTGCCCTCCTCTCCAATGTGACTAGTTAATCATCACCCATCACCCACATCTTATAATTATGAACCTCAAACAGACAAAGCTCACCCACCATGATCTTTCCCCTCGTCTCGCCCACACTCCCTCTTCTCTCTCCATATGTCAGCTTCTCTCCTCCCTTTTTCCATCTGTTTCCATCTGCCCATGTCCCTATTAGGGTCAGACTGATAAATGGGCCCGACACTGGCCTTTGATTAAAATGACTGGTCAATCAGTTTCTTTCACATCTAATATGATGGGTTTGTTGCAGTTTGACTAATTACACATTTACTGCAGAATTGATCAAACTATTTGTCTATGGGCCTTAACCTGAACTCTTCCAATGAGACATGTTGATCAGATCAGATAGCTATGTACATTATCACCATCTGTCCTGTACAAAGATTCTGTCCTCTCTCACTGATATTTTGAGGTTATATTTAGGAGTTTTCCACTCCAGGTGAGTTTTTTTTTTCTTTTTGCTTATTGTATCCTCACCTGAAAGTGAGAACTGCAACATAAAGCAGTCTCTGATGTGTGTGTGGAGTATTTGGCTGGACCTGTTGCTAACTTCTTTTTCATTTTGTCCTCTCTTCTTTTTCCTCTCCTCTCTATGTGGCGGCTTTCCAAACCACGACTGTAGAATATCGTGAGTAACTCTTTCAACCGCCCCCACTGTTCTTCCTCGTTGCTCTTCCTTCTTCTCACTCTTGTCAGTTAGGTAACATGTCTTGAAATGCCTTTTCCTCATGTGGCTTTGTGCTATTCAGTCTGCTGTGTCCTTAACCCCCTCAACCTCAGTGTCTGATGGACTGGGTGTTTGAAGTTAGATTCAGTCAGTAGTCAGCTGAAGTGTAGGGAAGGTACTGTATAGTAGGAAAGAAGCGTGAATCTGCAATAGTGAATTCACTGATTGCACAGGAATATTGTACATTCATGAGTTGCACAAACAGGTTATCAAGTTAAAGTATGGAAGTATTGGTGTACCTTGTCTGAATAGTGACAGTTGCTGAATTGAAGTGTTCTTTCATATATTACACAACAACACATTGCAACAGTGATGACTTAATATACACACTTGCACGCTTATGCAACCATCATGAAAAGCATATTGGTCAAAGCAAAGCATTGCTTCCAGCAAAGCCATTTTCATGGTGGTTAAATGTAAAGAGAGACACAGATCAAGCTGATGAATAGGACAATATTTATTCATATATCTAGCATTAGTGCTGCATTTAGCATTATAAAAGAGAGTTGTCACATTAATTAATAATTAGTCAGATCTCTTGGCTGTTATCTGGTTAATTAAGTTCTCTGCATGCCAATGTCTATACAAATTACACTCAGCCAAAGATGGTTTCTTCAAAAAAAGAAGAAGCACCGCTCTGTGTCATTCCAAATCTTTGAAAGGTAGAGAGGGGACTGTATGGTTTTGCAGATCAAAGAAAACTGTTAAGGTTAGCCATCTAGGCAGCAGGGGAAGGACCCAAATGCAGAGAGGCAGGGAGGCTGAAGCGGTTCCAAGATTTATTAACAAAATAAACTTACAGATTCAGGTACTGACACGCAGGGAAACACCAGGAACACGACACAAAGAGATGACCGACAACATCAGGAACATCAACCACAATGACGCAACAGAGAACAAAGGGAGAGGACCGGTATATATAGGGGAGGAGACAACGAGGGAAACAGACACAGGTGAAAACAATCCAAACTGGAGGGAAAAACCAAGACAGGAAAATAAAAAGGCACACAAGGAAACAAGAACAGGGATTTCAAAATAAAGCAGGAAACAAGACAAAAATACAAAGTCCCAACAAGAGTCCTTCGTGGACCATGACAAAAACAGAGTGGTCAGTCTGCCTCTACATAGAAAAAGCTGACAGCAGTATCATTAGTTAGCGGTTATTAGTCAGATATCAAAACATTTACATTGTGAGAAAATACTTAACAGTAATTTGTAATTGTAACCATAAGTGGACCATTGCTACTAACTGTGTAGCTTTAATAATATATATAACACCAGTTTGAATGTCGTGGTAATTTTATTAATTTTGAATAATGTATTATAACACAATGTGATATTATAATATCTAAGTAAATTTGAGCTAAATTGGTAATTTCCTATATTGTCTATAAACACAAATTAGCTAAGGCTACTTAGAAATTGCTCCAATGGACTGGTTTGAAAAGAAAACAATAGAACCCTGGGAGGAGGTCAACATCAACACCATTATTTTATCAGACTCCTTTCAAATACAAACAGGATGAGTTTGTGGTTATTGGTACAACTTATCATGTTTTACACAATGTAGACCACCAACTAGACCTGCAATTTAATTTACAGAAAATACTGTAATTGTAATTTATATCACAACTGCAAAATGGGTCAGAAAAATCACAATTAGATATTTTACCCATATAGTTCAGCCCTAGCATTAATCTAGTATATCTGTAGCTACAACTTGGTGCCATTGTCAGGCTCTCTAATTTTGGTGAATTTCATGATTTAATTTAAATGCATTACCTGGTTCTGTATAAAAAATGATACAGCCTGTGGCTGATGGATGTATGTAAAAACCCACTGAACATATTGCAGGTTAATATCACAAAAGCATTCCTATAGGAAATCTGAGACATACTGTATAATCGCCATAAACAAACAGAGTTATTGCCAAAGGTTTACTAACCTACACTATGACGTCATTGTATTTCTAACCACTTGGTTGAATTTGGCGGGAAATCTGCTGGATTTCTTCAAAAGCACAAAAGAGGAAGAGGGCTCTCAGCTCTCAGAGTTTCTGGTGATGGCAGATGGTGGAAAGAGTGACAGGCTGAAGGAAGAGTCACTTCCAACATGTTCTTTTTCAGGGACAGGGAACAGAAAGTGAGTGAGCTCATGAGGGTAAAAAAATGATGTAATAGCAGTGCAGAGGCAGAACTATGCAGGCTTTTGGATAATAAGCACTGTACAGACACCAGTGACTTCAGCCCATTGTTTGTCGTCCCAGAGCTCATCAGCTGTCTGTCAAAATCGGACTGCAGGACATGATTTCATTTCTGACATACGTTGTCACTGATGATTCTCATTATATCTGACATCCTGTCAGAACAATTACTGTCCCCTTTGGGAAAGGCATACTCATGCTGACCAACTTACACACTGGCAGAATGAGAAATAATAGACATCAAGACAGACACACAAAAAAGAATGCTCTAAAATTCATTTTAAAATCAAATTAAAATGAAAAAGGCTCAAAGACTGTCTGTCATTAGTACTAGGAATTGGTTGGCTTATACTGGTGATTTAACAATATAGTTAACTCTCATTGGATAGGCAGTTTCCTGGTTACTCCTCAGTGTCTCTTCTTGTAGATCCCTATCTTGCATTGTGGTCCTAGTGTGTGTGTGTGTGTGTGTGTGTGTGTGTGTGTGTGTGTGTGTGTGTGTGTGTGTGTGTGTACTGTGAGAATATCCGCAATGTCTTCTTCCTCTGGTGGATAAAACGTCCCTGTGCTGCTAACTCTAACCACTCAGCAAAGCTAACCAACCCCTTCACTAACCCTTATGGACTTAAAACCCCTCACCTTAAACCCCTTTATTGTTGCCCCATCCCACCCTGACTCGAACGCTACATTTATGCCTGAACCCAACTAGACCCAAAGGGCTTACATCTGGTCAGTTTCTCTCAACTTCATGGCATTTCAGTCAGGCCTAGTTAAAAAAATTATAGCTAATTAAGCAGTAGGAGTACAGTTTAAACAATTTCTGAATTAAATCAGATAAGTTTTGTTAAGATTATTTACCCCTTGGGTCAGTTTGGGTTCTGACAAAAATTCTTCGTGTTAGGCACAGCAAAAACATAAAACTTTATTTCCCCACAAAACCACTTAACGCTTTGACGTCCTGGCAGGGCTTTCCGAGGCATTGCTGAGAGAAAGAGGCGGAAAAGAGAGCAGGAGGCAGCCACCATGATGGAGAGGTACCGTGTCCTGGCTGTGCTGTTCTGTCCTGTGTGGTGTTACAGTTTCCCTACTGCACAGCAAAGAAATACCCTTCTCTCTTTTCTCAATGGACCAGTTGGCTGATTTTTAACCTTATCTCTATACTGTATACTGTAACAAGTGACTGGGGCCTTTATTTACCTCAAATGCAGAGAACCAGGCCTCCTACTTTGACTTTTTATGTTTGATCCCTTAGTTAAACTACTGTCAATGAAAGTCAACATTACCAGCACAGATGTTTCGCACTACAAGCATTACAAGCATCATAATTCCTCCTGTTGGTGATAGGCTTTTAATTTGAAACACCTGCAGGAAATATTGAGTTTCATTGACAGTAATTTAACATTCCTCAACATCCGATGCTGTACTGATGGAATTAAGTCTGTAAAAATGTACATCATGGTGACTTTACCCTGTGTGCTATGGTACAGGCAATTCCACCACCCCACACAATGTTTTTTACCTGCACTTTATTAGCAACCGGCCTTTATTTGTTCTGGCTCACTTGGCCATTATTTTAATAACAACTTTTAATGGGGAACTTACTTACTCTACATACACCGTAGGCTGGCAGGTGGACTTGAAATAGTGAACGTAGGTCAGTACAGTACATAGAGATATGGTTGTGAATGTTGGTGAATACAAGTGAAACATTTTCCAGGCAGTTTTGTAAGGTTCTGGACAAGTTCACCCTTATAGTGGAGAATCCTACTCAGAGGACAGCAAAAACGTTTAAAAGAGGCAAGCCCACAAACAAAAAATAACACTAGTACTACTACTGATACTGATAATAATCACCATTGTTGTTATAATCAACATAATCTAGGTATCAGAGCTGAAAGGCTGTAGCTAATGAATTGAAAAAACAGCCATGCCACTGATGCATCTACTTTATTTTTACAAAATAATGGTAACTCTAATTCTGCTTGCTAGCTTTTTTCCAGAGCTCTCAATCACATGTCAAAGTCTTCGCCATTGTTGCTAGGTCACATGATGAAGACAGTGAGATGTTGTTGAAATCTAATGTATGAAAGTATGATGGAAAACCAGAAAGGACCATATGACCTAGATTTATTTATTATTATATCAAATGTTTTCAGTGCTTCCCAGCAGTATATAACAATAATATATAAATATAATTAAATGAATGCAACTGAGGCCCAGTAAGCGACATAAAATGGATGGATTACCCAGCTCCTGGAGCTAGCAGTAGTGTCATAGCTTGCTGATGGTGTCTGATGGTGCTGACTGAAACTCCACACAAAGGGATGGAACAGCCTCCTGTGCGCACAATCCACTGTCACAACAATTCCCCTTTTAGTTCATTGGTGTGTAACGTCTCCTGACAGCCAGCAATCGGTTACAAAAACATTTTATAACCAAGATTACTGCCTACAGCAGGTAAGATACAATATTTAAGACTTTTGTAAATTAAACTTGAAGGTCTTTTTTGAGGAAACTGAATTCAGTGCAACATATTCCCTGTTAATGTTATAAACATCTCCAAATTAACCAGATGCTATTTTTATTGTATACCTTAATAATTCTTGCATTCTGTTGCTACCTTATAGTTATTAGCTGTAAACAGCCAGCCACCCAGTTTTACATTTAACCACAAGAGACAAGATGAACAACATAAACAATTACCACTAAAAAATACCACTAAAATGTGAAATCTAGCTTGTTAATAATGTCATAAAAACTGCTGAGTAATGCAGATCACGTGATGACACATTCAACAAAGCTCTTAATAATTTTCATTAACAGTAAGTGAAATTATGTCATGTTAAAGGCAGATTTTTAAAGGACGATTTTCTTTCATCTCGTCCTCTGTCATCTCTATCACTAATCTCTATCAACAGATATCTGCATATGAATGCAGAATCTGTAGGCAAAGGACAAGATTTTGGTATCGGAAGCATTCTGGTTTCCGTTTGTAGTCCGAGTAGTATTGACCAATCACGTTTGAGCGGGCTTTGGTTGCATGCAAGTAAACAGTTTGTGTGGAGAGCAAAAGAGGCAGAATGCATTGGCCAAAATGTGATCTCGTAACCCATCGGCTATCATCTTACAACGATTTAGCTTTTTATCAATCTCAGAACCCTAGAGATTAGCTTTTTATTAGCTTTTTTAAAATGTATATCTGCATTCAACGATAGCTGATGGGTTCCGAAATTGCTAATCGGACTGTAAACTATGAGCGGCGCATGGAAGAGGAAGTGTTGGCCTGGATATCCATCATCCAGATATCCGCTGGCTACAGCGGAAGGCCTGAAACATTGGCCGTTGCCCCCAGAGGCTAAATCATCATCAGACGATAGACGATGGGTTCTGAGATTGTCTCTATCACTAATCTAGATCCTCTCACTCCTTTTATGTTGATACACTGACTCATGACACAAATAGTCATACACACAACACAAACAAATTGCATTTGGCTTTGCCTCCATACAATGCTGACTCTTCTTGTTCCACTGCTACCACATATTGGTGAACAGTTACTATGCTTTTACACAGGAAATGAGACATTCAACTTGCACTCCTGTCCTCAACTGCTGTTATAGGGCCATCACAAACCTTGCAACACTATCCTATGGTCTGTGTGTGTGTGTGTGTGTGTGTGTGTGTGTGTGTGTGTGTGTGTGTGTGTGTGTGTGTGCCGTGAATCCTCAAGGCTGTGGGCTGCAGGTTTAATCAGTGTTCCACACTGAACACTGAAGTGTAAAAGCGAGGTCTATCAATACAGGGCTGTAGTTCTCTGCTCTGTGGCTTGCACTCAAAGTTGACAAATTGATAATCAATATTTGGCAATAGCCCTCACATCCACCAAGACTGACACATGCCATTTGTTGTTTAAGTGTGTGTGTGTGTTGCAAGTTCTTAAAACAGCGCAGGATAATTATTTTTCTTTGTGTGTGTGTGTGTGTGTGTGTGTGTGTGTGTGTATACAGGGCTGTGTCAGAATGCAATGCTTTTAATAGAAAGGTACATCTTGGTTAGTTTCACAAATCAAATTATGCATGTTTGAATAAACGACATTTTTTTGCAAAGCATTAGGAAAGGTCACAGTATTCATGCACACACACTGACATGAATTTGACTCGGTAGTCTTGATGCGTGTTAGTGATTTTAAAAGCTGTCACTCAGTAAGAAAATATAACGCTGGCTGACGGATGATGGATCCCCCTCTCCTCTGAGTCATCCCTCTATTTTAGGCTCTGCCTTCACGACTCCTGCTATCACTACTGACATGTCAAGTTTGTTCTTTGGAATGCCTTGAAACTGCACTCTGGATACAAAATATTTTGAGATACACCCCAAAAAAATGCATATGGGAGGGTGTGTGCTTTGCATTTTTCTGTGACACTTCAATGGAACCTCGCTGCCATTTGGTTAGGGTTAAACTAATATATCAGGTTGATATTGGCTTTTTTATTAATGAGACTAAGGCCTTTAGTTTGACGGGGATGTTCAGTGTTATGGAATGGCACAAACAAGCTAGCAATAACTGACTACATAGGTGGGTCTTACATGCCTGCAAACTAGCAAATTTGTCATTCACGTGAATCGTGTAGATCCGAAGAGTTTTTTTTAGGGGGAGGAGGGGGGTCAAGTGGCCAGTGCAATTTCCCATAGACTGGAGTGAGAACAGCTCGTTTGAGAAAGCTGTTGTCACATCGCGATCTTCTTTTCAATAAAACATCTTTGGTGAGACGTTTCGGTGTCCTTTGGCCAATCAGAATCAAGATAACTACATCGTTTTCTTTTCTATGGATGTATAAAGACAACTTTTCGTTGCTGCCAACGACCTAATATGCTGTTTAACTAACTTAACGTTGGATGCCCCCAGACCCCCCTACAAACATGTCACGTTTTTCACCTCTTCTAAGTTTGCAGGTCTGGTCTTATTAAAAATAATGAGTAGTGGGGTTGTGGACCAGCTCTATCAGTTGTCACGAACCTTATCACAGTTTCATAAAGCTTTGTTTCACTTCACTACATTATTAGCCTGTAAACTCAACAAGTCATGTTTAATTGGGTCCAATATCACCTTCATAACAAGGAGGATGTCTCCTACAACATCAGAATAGCATTTCAAATGTTTTGAATTGTTACCGGATGAATGAACTTAATGGCGACATGGCCCAAAATGCAGACTAAAACAGGATTAAAATGTCTTAAAGTGCAAAAATACTTTCATCACTTTCAAGGCTGTCATCATTTTGCATATTCTAAAAATACAGGTTGTCTCACAGAGCTATGGACTGTCAGTACCAGATGCTTCAACTAAATAGAGCACCACAATCCAGTTTAATAATCAGTTTCCTGCAGAAAAGTCAGCACACTGATTGCTGTGTTTTGTGACATTGGCCTCATTTTAGCAGACAGCTGGCTAGCTAACCTTAGCTACCAAACTGTATAGCAGGGACAGACTAAACAAAGCAGAATCCATGGCTTCACTTCAAACATGTAGTGTAGTTTTTTCAGTCTCTTCCCCTTGCAAATGTGATCGTTTGATCTCCTCTGAGACAGAGCCAGAGTCAGCTAGCAACCTGGAGTCACAAGAGACACGTTAACTGTAACTGGTTAGCATATAGTGCAACTATTTACATTGCAGATTACAGGACTGTCGTGACTCAAGACAATTAATGTATGACAATTGAAATGAATTTAATTAATTCCATATATCGTCCAGCTCTAATTTAAGGTGTACTCCAATGATTGCACTTCAATAAAGTTGCGGGACTGGCAAGAGACAGATTTTTTTTTTTTTTAAATCTATCTCCGAAATCGCTGAATCCTAAATGTCCCATAGTACAACTTAATAGCATCTCTTTGTTAGACCCTCCCAACCTATATAAAAACCCATATAATTCAAACTCCACGCTCCCAGTTTGTAACAGAGGCTTTGCATTAACAATGTGTAGACTATGCTGAGATAACCCCTGATGACATCACTGGGGTTATTTTCTCTGACTTTAGAAGGTCACAAAAGCCACTATACAATTGTTTTCACAGGTGGATTAGTGTTCCCAATTATGAGTAAACTGATTTTAACATGTAAAATCCACGGAGTGCCCTTTAATCCACTATTCATTTGAGCACCAGCTGAGGCTGTGTGTACTTTCTGTAGTTAGCTTAACTTAAAGAGGGACAAATTCAGGGATAAGTGACAAAAATTTAAGTGAGCACAAGGCCCACTTGCACTACTCTCAACCATCCCTTAGAGCTGTTTCTCTGTTCTGTTTCCTCTCCTGTTTCTCTTTTCTTATTCTCTCACTGTCCCACTCTTTTTCTCCAGTGGTAAGAATCATCATGAATCATACAATGCCTTTGTTGAAAAAAATAAAATGCAGGTGTTTGTTTGTGATCAGGGGTACAACCCTGTGCAGAAGTAATGCCAGGCAGGCACCCAGCTGTGCAGGGAGAGAAAGGGAAGATGAAGAGGGAAGAGAGTCAACTAAAAGACAAGAATTCAGTATGAGGTTTCCAATATTGAAGATGGAACATGTATTTGATAGTCTGTCTTCAAAAGCTGCTTAAATGAGTCAAAAAAACTGTTTGTACTTTTAAAGATTTGTTCTTAGTCTCTTGCAGAGGTTTATAAAAAGTTTGATATGACATGTCTGACTAACTTCAAACACTCACATTTAAAGCACTACACTGGCTTTGGTTGGTACCAAAACCACCTCACTATCAGATGCAGTATATATAGTAATTATATGGCATTACTCAGAAAATACAACAATAACAATTAGTTACCTAGAGTTTTTAAAATTCTGAAGTTTTAAGTCCCAGTAATACCAGAAAGTGGCACAGCAAAGTTAATCCGTGTGTCCTTGCGAAAGCCGGCTAACGCGCTAACCAGCCGAGAACATTCTAGCGTCAGTCAGAAACACTCATGGTCCCAGTAGCTCCCCGAGCTAGCAAGTTTGCAAACTGTCAGTTAGCAAGCTCATTAGCTTGGTCACAATGAGTTCACACAGTTTATTCAAAAGACGTACATCAACTCCTGCCTCATCATAAGTGTCTAAAGGCCATGCCTCTATCCTACATCAAAGATGCACCAGACTAAGAACTTCCACTCAGTACAATGCTTTCAGTGACATTAAGCACTGAGGTAGCTGAGTGAGTTTGTGCATCTTATGTATTAATATAACATTTAAGTCACTTGGCGATCTTTGTACCTGGATTATTTAACAACACTTAACACGGTTTTGAAGGCATTTCCAGAATCCTCAAGGACTCTTCTAACCATCTGGATGAAAAATGACTCCACCAAAAAAAAAAAAAAAGAATTTTTAACCCGTTTCCCAGCCTGTTTTCTATTCAGAAAGCCGGAAATTGCATATCTCCTTGCTTGTTTTATATGACACAAGTCAAATATGAACGTGTTATTTTATATATTTTACTTTCCATTATTGTGTGGATGAAAAAATAGAAATATAACTGATATTAAAACTTGTTTATTTTTATGCAAATTAAGCAAGTATATACATCATTTCCTGCTACCATCATTGTTTGGATAAGGACATAGAGTAACTGCAACTTGCAACTTTTTTATTGTGCAACAGATTAAATATTTTTTTCAGTCAAATGATTAGGGTATTGCAGTATTGCATAGTATTTGTTTTTCAGAAAACATTATGCTTTATTTTAATACATGAGAGGCACAAACTGGGACTTTGAGGTAGTCTGTAGCATAATGTATGCTAACACATTAGCATGTGCACAAGATGGAGACAGAGCTGATTTTGGTATCAATCTTCTTGTCACAGCTCTGGCTAGGATCCAGAATTGCTTTTTTCTGTGTTTTCTATCCATCTCTGTAAGCTGGATACATTCTTTCATTCTCTGGTTCTGTTCCTCTGTTCTGTTCATCATTCTTGATGTCTCTGTCTCCTTCTTCTCTTCCCTAAAATGGTAGAAATTTCCGTAAACACCTTAGGATGGTTGGCAGCCGCAGGATGAAGGTCCAGAGTAAGTCTTTCAGTGTATCTGTATGCATGTATGTGTGCTGATGTCAGTATGTTTTCATTCATTCATGCTCCACATTGTGTACCATCTTAACATCGATATTGAGATACATCAGAATTTATTTGTGCTTTATGCATGGAGCAACAGTACTGTGCATGTTTATAGGAATATTGTGTTAGAGTATGTCAGTCTACAATAACACAACTAAAGTGTTTAGAATGGTGTATGATGTGACTGTGCGCTTACATTTGCTTTAGAAAAAGAATTGTCATTTTTGTCATATTGATTGTGTACTGGAAAGTTCGAAGCAATTTGTATCTAACACTGATGAACTGAGTGCCATTGATTTTGAGTAAAATGTATGGAGTAATTCTTCTCATTATATTCCACCATTTTAGTACTTCAAAACTTTAGCAGACAGTCCCTCTCTTTTCAAAATGAACATTTCGTCTCATTTGGTTAAAGGACAGGATCGTCATATCTTGACAACCAAATGACTGGGTGAGGGAGGGAGTTTAGAAGCCTAGGTGTTGAGTTGCTCAACACCAGAACTTTTGTTAGATTTGAATTACAATTAGCTTGGATTCAATAATTCTGACAAGAAAATGTTGTAAAATAATAAAACAATATCGTCATTTCAACACAATACAATTTCAATGAAAATCAATTAACTGTTATTACCAACTAGCTCTATGTTAACTTAAGCACTAAGGTCAGTTTTCTGACAGACACTTGAATCAACAGGACAGAACTCTTGATTTCTGGGGGTTGATGATCCTCTAGAGAGTGTGTATGTGTGTGTGAGTGACTCTCTTTCCCCCCTAACTCCATCAGCCTTCGCTGACCGCCGAGCCAAGAGTTTCAGCCGCTCGTGGAGTGACCCCACCCCCGTCAAGCCTGACTCACTGCATGACTCCAGAGACAGTGAGTCAACACTCTCTCAATCACTCACGCACACGGATAAAAACACAGACACTTACTCTGCATAGTACTTACATGCACGCTTATATAAAGACACTTACGCTCATGAACACATAAGCACATGACTCTAGAGACAGTGCATTTTTACTTTATACACACACACATTCAAGTACGCAGACACATCAAAGCTACAGACACACACAAACACACGTGCATCTACAGTTATCCCCGGAGAGATACATAAACACAGACAGACTGACAGATGCACTCTGACACACACATGCAAACACATGCACTCTCTTATTGTTGTTTTTGACTGTCAATGTGTGTCTACAGTTTATCACAGTTTACAGTATGTGCTGCCTGTATCTCCACTCTGCCTGTATGTCCACTTCTACTCTGTATCTGTAGTCGGCTGTTGCCATCCATCCAGACAGCCATCCTCATTTTTCAACCTGTTGTCCATCTGCCTGATGCTTTGTGTTGTAGCTGTGTGCAACTGGCTGGGTGCATAGGGAGAGTGTTATTGTGTCGTTTTGTGTCGTCTGCTGTCTGATTTTAACTCCTCCGTTCCTCCCCTCTGTGCTGGAAAAAGAAAATAACAGGTGCAACGCTTTTAAATGGAGCACCCTCCTCTCTAATCTTGTTTGTGTGTTATCCTTTCATCTCGCCCTTTGTTCCTGTGTGTGTGTGTGTGTGTGTGTGTGTGTGTGTGTGTGTGTGTGTGTGTGTGTGTTTGTGTGCCAGGTGGCGAGCTTCAGACCTCCTCAGGGACACTAGATGAAGGGCTGGATGAGGACGCCGACTGGGAGGAGGAGAGGGAGATGGAGAGAGTGGCCTGTGAAGGAGAGGACTTCATCCCACCTAAAATCATGGTGAGGATTCCGGCAGTCGATTTTCAAGTTAACTTTGAACTTAAACAATAAATATCCATCAAGTTCTTCATGCCCTATGCAGCCAAGGCTACTGAGGCTTCTCTGCATGTCTCCTATTTTCCACAGTTGATATCCTCCAAGGTCCCAAAGGCAGAATATGTTCCCAACATCATTCGTAGGGACGACCCCTCCATCATCCCCATTCTCTATGTGAGTAGCAGCCATCGACAGCTTTACACCACTATTGTTATTAGGTTTAAGGCATTGTGTGCTGTATTTATTTATTAAGTCCGTCATTGGTTGCAAAGAAATAAAACACAACATTTTCAAATGGATGAAAAATAGATACAACATTGCTTATTCTTGCATCCTTACCATGAGGTACCAGATCGGCCTCATTGTGGCGCCAGAGAAAAGGCCAAGTTGTTACCTACACTGTGACCATTTTAGGACACCTCAGACTCAGCCTGCCAGGCTTAGCTCTATATTGTCAGACTTGATTGAACTTTTATCAGTCTGAGCTGTACTTGGTCACCTTCAGCTTGAAGTACAGCTGAGGCTGATGAGAATTTGAATAGTTTTAGAGGTATTCTGTCAGATGAAGTCAGGTGATCACCAACATTATTAGGATTCATCCTCTGGGAGCCATGAATGTCTGTGCCATATATCATGGCAATCCATCTAACAACTGTCTGGATACTTTTAAAAAGATTTACTCCACCGATTTAGCATTGCACTACTATAACAATGTCGGACTGATGATAGACAGGTTTTAAAAAAAGATCAAAATCGATGCAGCAGAACCAGAGATATCGTCTTTTATTCCACATATTTTTCATTGCCAAAACCTGGTGCCTACATTACCTACAATGCAACTCGATGGTTGACAGTTCAGTCGCAGATTCAGTTGTGTTATGCTAGTAGCGGCTAATTTAGCCTCGAGGCCCTATCCTCAAGTAGTTAGGGGAGTGGGCTACGAGGTCTAGTAAGCGGCCTGCAAGTGACATCACTTGAGGCAGTTTATTAGACTTCACGCAGCTTGCTCTGGAGACACAAAAGGCTTTATACAATCTTTTTTCACATATATACAGTAGTACTACCCAAGATAACCAATTACCCACTATCCTTTCCCCAGGGGGGTGGGGGGGATTGTAGATCAAGGAGAGCTGGACACTAGCCTTTATGTGTTGGACCAATCATCAAACTATGAGGACTGTTTAAATGATGTCACATGCCTCAGCATTGATTACTTCTCACCAAAATTAATCAGAAACTTATTTCACTGAATAGTTTAGGTAAAACCTTATTTCCAGTTTGACAATCATAAGCAAAGACCAGCGACAGCCGAGTAAGATGGATCCATTCAGTCAAGTACGCAGGGTTCATTTTTATCTGAGTGAAGAAGAGCTTTGTCAATCATCCACTTGAAATGATGTCTCTCCAAAGCAATATACAGACTCATTTCAGCCTGGCTTTGATGTTCTGTTAAGTGGCTCCCTGTTCTTTGCTGTTCAGATGAAAACAAAGGCAACTTTCGCTGGTATCTTTCTCCAGGAAAGAGAACAAAACACTGGAGGTTTGTAGTGAGATGCAGCATTCTTTGAAGCATTGCCAAAACCCAATCACTTGTGTTTGGACACAAGATAGACACAAATCCATTCTTTCATCTCATAATTTTTTGTAGGTTAAAACAAGCTATTTATGCATCCAGCAATAGAGTATATAAATATAAATGAATGATCATTTTAGGGCAGTGGTTCCCAACCTTTGTAGCCAAGCTAATAATGGCAATGTCGGTCTCTCAGATGGTTGGTTGGGCAGTTAGTTGATCAGTCCATCACTTTGGTCCAGACTGAAATATCTTAACTTGCCATGAAATTTTGTACAGACATTTGTGGTTCCTGGATGATGAATCCTAATGACTGTGACAATCCCCTTTTCCTATATTGCAGGTACATTTTGAGTGAAATCTCTCAACAACTATTGGTAGACCTGCCATGAAATTTGGTACACACATTCATGTTCCACACAGGATGAATTGTAATGACTTTGGTGATCCCTTAACTTGTCATCTAGCGCCATCATCAGGTCATCATCGGCTTTCCTATAACTGTTAATCTCGGATGACCCCTCAGATTTACCTTTTAAACCCTTGGAGGGGCCAGGGGGCCCTGTTGGGAACCACTTTTCTGGGGAATAGAGATGTAATGTTGATGACTGAGGAATTTAAGTTTATTCTGCTGTTGTTGTAAGTCACTCTTTGAAAGTCTAGTGGACTGTAATTGTGAAAGAGTAAAACCAGCACTCTTAGAATAATGGCATTTATGGCTGTAAATGAACTGTGTAGAAAATCAGCTGACCGTTCAATTTAATTCAATTTCAGGTAAGTAGGGTTTAATGAAATAATAATTGTTTTAATCTTCCTTTTAAAGGACCATGAACATGCCACGTTTGATGACATCCTCGGTGAGTGTGACGTGTTTTTATTTTAAACGTTAGCTCTTAAGTGAAAATTACTCTCCTAGTGTAAATGTGGAAAAGATGAGGGTGGAATAAGTTTCAGCTTGCTGGAGTGTTGAGATGACTCATTGTTTTTGTACTTGTGTGTGTGTTTGTGTGTGTGTGTCAAGGGACAGCCAATTTATGTCTTATCATTACAGCTGAGTGGGAAAAGTGACACCTCTCCTTCTCTCTCTCTCTCTCTCTCTCTCTCACCCAGAGGAGATCGAAAAGAAGCTGACTGCCTACAGAAAAGGCTGTAAAATCTGGAACATGCTCATTTTCTGCCAGGTGAGTGACAGGAGAGACAGAGAAAAATTGTGACATTATTGGGTCAGGTTTTCCTTTATTTCCTTTTCTTCATTGGGTTGCAATAAGTCAGGTTAGTACTCTCTAACTAGTAGTTATGAATGAAGGATAAATTGATATCAGCTGCTAAAGATATTAATATTTTTATTAATTTTCTTGCTTTACAAGAATTGACATATATAAAGTTTTATATCATATTTTGTGACAAATTTTGGCTGCTGGCTGCATAAATAAATAAAAAATTCCATTATTTTTATCGTTTAATAGAACTACAGGCCAAACACAAGTAGTTTAAGGGCGTCTAGTTTCACCAGATGTGCTGACACACACCACCGAGCTGGATGTGATCCTGATGGGAGTATGTTATGAATATTCTGCCTTCACCCTCTCGTTGTACAGAGAGCCTCTGGATAGGTTGCACAGACACACAGTCCCTATAATATTATACAGTTGTACTGACTGGAGACCCAAAGTGCTTTTATTTTATAATTGCATTTTTCCCAATGACACTTTTATTTCATAATGTCACGTTTCATGGCAGTGGTGTCGTAAATGGTAAATGGACTTCACTTATATAGGACTTTTCAACCTTAACAGTTCCCAAAGCTTTACAGATTGGTCTCATTCACCAATTAACACGCATTCACACACCGATGGCAAGGGGGCTGCTGTGCAAGGTGCTGGCCTTATGAAATAAAAACAGACTTTTGAAAAGGGGCTTTTTGTAATAAAAAAGTATATTGTGAAATAACAATTAACTCCTATAAAACTGTTTTTATGAAAATAAGAAATATTAAATAACATTTCATAATAATGATTTCTGAGATAATTTCAGAAATGATTGTTTCATTTATATATTTTGCACAGTTTATTCATCTGATTATTTATTTTTTAATTATGTATTCAATATTGATCACTGTGTGGCTCCATAATATAGTAAAAAAAAAAAAAAGAAGAAGCTACAAGAGAACATGTGTTACTATGTGACACAATATGACATACTATATGACAAACTAAAATAAAAAACAATAGATGTGGGTAAAATCACTGTTAAATACAGAGATGACAGAGAAATATCATAGGAACATTTTAAGCTTTTTGAGCTTAACACACTTTCAGATGAGATATGTTCTAAGTTGCTGTAGGGGCATGAAGTGAAAACTGCAGGATCTGACATGATGTGATAAGTGAACTAGTACCCCAGACTTTTTTTTTGTTTTCGTATTTGTTGATAGTGTTTCCCACCTGTATGCTGCTCTCATTTGCAGTCCTGTTGAATAATGTAACACCTCCCCTGCTGCCTTGATGGAATATATAAGGCATAATCAATATCATGTTTAGGCTTATTCTTATGCACATGGAACTAAAATTGATTAAATAAGCCACTTAATGATACGAGATGCTGAGACACATTTTCTTAGATATTGGACCCAGTGTTTCTCCTCAGATTTCTGTCAGCAGCTGGAGGTAAATATTTAGCTTGTCTGGTGGCACCGCCAGCTTTACACATATTGCTGTTCCTTCCACAAGCCCAGTACTGCTGTGAAACTAGAGGCCTTAAACAATATTTGCTTTTGCTTTTTTAATTATCATTTCACTACTATTAATTTTGAAGGCAGTGTAGCGTCCCCAGCTGAAGCAATGGCAAACTCTCAAACTGATGGTCCATGAAGATTTTATTTCCAGTACACATAGTGCCATATTCATGAACACACCGTAAGAGCTGAGTGGGAAAACAATAAAAAGGCTCTTATAATACGGCACATTTTCATGCTCACAAAGAAAAACAATAACCATAAAACTTCATAATGCACTGAAAGCAAAATTAGACAATAATTCTATACTGTTGAAGTTAGCTAGGCTATTTGTAAATTTACTTGATGAATACAAAACAGGCAGTCAACCTTAGAAAAACAGTTAACCCAGGTGCAAAGCATTACCAGTTTTCTCATAGCAAACAAAACTCAAACCTCAAGCGTTTTGCATTAAACCACGAGCATTTCCACAGCCTTGCATTTCAAGTCATTTAGCTCTGTCTCGTAAGTTCGCGTCTTGCCCAAGCCCCCAGGAAGTGCGCCAGGCTTTGAAGCCAATTTGACATAGTGGCCAAACCGTGTAATTACAACTTCCGGACCCAAGAGACTTTTTAGACTTATTTTATTTAAATCATTATGTCCTAAAAGTTGTAAAATGCATAAGTTGCCGAATCCTGAGTTATAAAGTCACTGCCATTCATGTGAGTGAGCCTGAGACGGCGCGGATGGGAGGCACTAGCGAACAAAAAGAAAATGATATATATAAAAAAAGTAAAAAAGTAAATTAGAATTCTATTTGACCCTAAACAGAGAGTACATGGTGGCAGAGTACCTGACCACAGTGACTGACAGAAAACTAAGGTAAACGTTGACAATCTACAGACTCAGTGGACACAGCATGGCCATAGAAACAGGCCGCCGAGAACGCTTGCTCTATGGGCCAAGAATGCGGAAGCTATGTGGGAGATCCGGGTAATTTTATACCCGGGAAGTCGAACTTTTTTGGCTTCATGCGCCACTGGGAAGCTTTCATAGGAATGAATGGGGCCCCACCTCCGACGCTGTATCCAGTTCTCTTCATACATCCATGTCTTATGGTCTTGCCAAGGAGAGTGGGGAGACCAACAAAAAAACCTGCCTTCAAAATAAGAGCCCAAAACGATGTCAAAAACAAATAGTAAATCATCTAAAAGGGTCATTTACAAGCAGTGAACAAAGTTTTACATTAGCTTCTGTTTTGTCATCATTACAGTGTTTTGGTTGTATTTTACTACTTTTCACTGCTGAAGCTTGGTCCTCATTGCAGTCTCATATCTGGTCAAAAACTTCAACCACACTCATGCAGTTGCAAACTTTTATCAGTCCTTCAGACTGTTTCAATTCTACAACATATGAAGGAATGAGGTGACTTTTATATTTACTAGGATCCATAGTAACACAAACACCTTTCCCCAGGGAGGTCCAGGACATCTGTACCTGCTGAAGAATAAAGTCGCCACCTTTGCAAAGGTGGAGAAGGAGGAAGACATGATCCAGTAAGACTTGCTTCATTTTGTAGGTGTATTTGTTCAGGGTTGGGGACATCACCAACTACAGGAGTTAAATGTCTGTGAAAAAAATGTGTCATGGATTTTTTGTAACTTTATCATACTGAGCAAAGAACAGGCAGTATTCATTCATTCAAAGGAGTTTCAGCAGATTATTCAGTCCTAATTTAAATAAATCCTAGCGTGCTGAAGTTGTTAGTCATTAGTCACATGTTTAGTGTAATGTATAATGTGTGGGTTTGGATGATAGAGTGACAAATCATACAGTACATATACATAAACTTACAGCGCTAACATTCCTATCAGCCGTGCTCTATTAGAAACTTAAGCAGTTCAAGAGAAAGAAATGAAAAGGTGGTTCAAAAATCCAGGTTTTCATTTTACCTACATTTTACATTTGGTGGCATAAAGGCATGCAATGGATATCTTGAAACCATAAAGTGCCTGTAAATTGTGTTTAGAATTGTGACTACCATGCGGTTACTGATTCTCACTTTCACCAAACCATCATCCAGTTTTGACCCTGAACATCTCATTACTCATTTCTCTCATTTCCTCTGCTGCTCGTACCCATTTGTTGTTGCTTTCCTTAACCTCTCGCCTCTCCTCCCGTGTCCAGGTTCTGGCGGCGGCTCAGCAGGCTGATGAGCAAGCTGAACCCGGAGCCCAACCTCATCCACATCATGGGCTGCTATGTGCTGGGGAGCGCTAATGGAGAAAAGGTAGTTGTGTCTTTGTCTTATGAGTAACGACAAGCCTCGAGAACAAATACGACTCCCACGCTCCGCTAGTTAGTGCAAAAGTTTACTTAAAATGTCTGCATGCATATGCATCTGCATGCTTACTCATAATCACAAATATGCACACACATGCTCAAACCCATATGCTGTCTATGGCACCTTGCAGATAAATCATTTAGACAGTCTGTTTGCTTTGCCTCTTGATTTCGCAGTCTCGTAGTGTCTAATGAGGTAGACGCAAGAACTCTTTTTGCATATGCATGGTAAAATAATGAAAGAAGGAGCATTTTTTGTGCATGCAAAAGATAAAATAATGCATAGGAAGGGATTTTATTATGAATCATAGTGGCAAGTGTATGAAGCATGACCTTACCAGCGCCTCCTGCTGCCTGGCTGCAGCTCTGATCCTGCTGTCAAGCTGCCACACAGCACAGGCAGGGGGGGAGGACAATGAAGAAGAGGACGCACACACGCAGCACTTTGGAATGACAGGAAAATAGACTCCTTGACACCCACTCAATTAACACATACACACACACACATGCACCCTTGCCGCAATTACACGCTCACACATTTACTCACACTCGTTCCTCCTGCAGTACTCCTGCCACGACCCTTCCACCCCCACAGAGACTGATACACACTGGCTATATGTAGACACACGCACGTACAGCATATGCACATGAACATGCCCACACACTAAAATATTCATACTTTCTCATGCAGCCACATCTAGAACCACTCTACTATTGCTCCTTATAATTGCTTACTGCAATACCAGTCATTGTTCTGCACTTTGGTGGTGAAAACCCATGGAGAGCTACTCCTGCCCATTTCACACAGGAGTCTGAATTTGAAATGAATTCCTGTACTATCATGGGTGCAGCGTAAAGGCCAGTTAATGCATATTGTATGCTTTTGTAGCTCTTGACCTTAATGCTTAGAAATGAAGTTCTTAATGCAGTATGAAGCTGCTAGGCCAGTCAAGACACTTGAGAGAAAAGCCACGAAATGGATGTTGTCTGAGGAATTGATAAACCTTATAGTGGTGCCACATGTGATAAATTAGTAATAGAGAATTTGATTAATATTTATAATATAATATAATAATTTCAATAATTACCAAAAATAACCATCATTGAGATGACAGGCAGCCTCTGCAATGCAACTTGTATTGCATGGCACATTTAGCAAAACATCTGCTGGGTTAGTGGTGGTTGAGATCTCAGAGCACTGCAACATAAGAAAACACATGCAAATAGACAAAATCAGGGAAACATCTTCACAGCTCTGACAATATGTCACATTATGAAAAAAACAAATAAAACACAAGCAAATTAAGAGACACATTCACTAATTTGACAACACATTAGTAGCATAAAGGGACAAGCTGCAAATACAAAAATCACAATGCAAATTCAAAGAAGCTTCATTGGCATGACAGGTCAGGAATCTATATTGCCAAAGCAGTACAGAAATACAATCTAATAAAGGCATTAAATAACATAAATAATAAATACATGGGCAGCTGTAATCGTTACATGCAGGTGTTAATACTCAAACATTTACTACAGAGTTTGTTTCCCTCAGTCAGCATACTTTGCAGTTAATACTGCACACTGACTTTTCTCTCCACATAGGTAGGGGCAGTTTCTGAAGATCGGGGAGATGGATAAACTTAGGATACATATTTATTTTCTCAAAGAAAACCTCTCTCAAATCCTTATATTTCTCACAGTATAATAAGAAGTGAGATTCTGTCTCAACCTCTCTTTTATGACAAAGTGAGCACAGCCAGCCTGTGCCTGTTCTCGGCGGCCTGTTTCTATGGCCATGCTGTGTCCACTGAGTCTGTAGATTGTCAACGTTTACCTTAGTTTTCTGTCAGTCACTGTGGTCAGGTACTCTGCCACCATGTACTCTCTGTTTAGGGTCAAATAGAATTCTAATTTACTTTTTTACTTTTTTTATATATATCATTTTCTTTTTGTTTTAAGATTATTTGGTTGGGCCAGATAGTTTGGTGTCTGTTCTGAAGCCCTGGTGTGTGTGGGCAGAGTTTCAGGACCAGCTGGCAGAGAGGATTCTTTGTTAACTCTTGGCACTAAGGGGCCTGGTAAGAGTGGGGGTCGCTAGATAGGAGGTGTTCACTTTTGAATTTTAATTACAATGCAAATAGAGAAATGCTGCAAGTTGTACGGAAAAACAGAACTAAGTTTCAACACAATAGAAGTTTCCAGGGGACACTAAAAAGTGATACACACACAAGTTATTAACAAAAGGCTAACTACAACTAAAATAAACATTGTTAGCTTGCTTGCTAACTATTTTCGAACATCATTAGTCAGGTTTCCATCTAAATGAAATGCAAACTTTAACCAAATTTCCAAAAGATCAGGCAAAAGAAAATGCCAGTCCACTGCCATTATATGAATGTTAGGCGTTGGGCACATTGAGATAAACAGAATTAAAACTAGGAGGCTGATGTGAACAGGTTTCGCCACTTGGCTGCTTCTAATCACAGTGTGACATGAACGTGGCAGTAAAAATAGAAAGTAATGGAGTTTGTGGGAACTGTAGTTTTAATGAGGGAATGACAAGCATTAACAATTCAGTGAACTGGCCTGCCATTGATCTCCACCATGGTCTTATTTGTTTACAGTGATTACAAGGTGATAAAATTAATTTGAACATGATATATTAATGTTTCAAAATGCTGCTTGTAGCACATCACAACATCTATTGTTTTCTTGGGCCTTGGGCCTGTGCCTTCTAGGTATAAAGAAGTCCTAGCAGTGCACAGTGACAGTAAATGTAACATTTGGCATCTTCTCCACAGTGATTCGGTACAAGTCACACGAGGAGGGGGATGAACAGGGAAGAGCTTATTCGCTGCATTTAACAATTTTCCCGCTGCAGCTGGCTGGGTGCGCCCCTGCAAGCTCAGCTGGAGAGACACTATTAATAGACTGACTGACTGAGCTACCTTCAGATGATGCTCCACTCCACTCCACTCCACCCAGCATCGCTCCTTACTCCTGCTATCAGCCATCTTACACTACAGAAAAATCATACATGAGAAAATCATTTGTTTTCTTTAAAAAAAAAAGTTTTTAGTTGTCTGCAGTGTAAATCAAGTAGTAGCTTTCTGGAATAAAGTCACATAATCTCATAACCATTTATAAGATGCAAGAGATCAGTGGTTAGAGGTCATAGCCACTCACTTACTCTGTACTTTATTCAGTTTTAAGATCATACTTTCCTTGAAACAAATGTCTTGAAAGTTTGGAAAATACTTAATTTTAACCGTTATGTTTTCAAGGTTAGGAATATGCTTGAATTTGAATATACATGATTTTCAACATAATCTGGTGTTTCCTCATCTACACAATCACTCATGGAAACCAAACATCTTCTAATATTTGAAATGAAACGATCCCGTCGTCACATTTGTTTGTTGTCTCCTGGCATTTATAGTAACAATTAAAGGCTTTGAGAATCTGGAAATTTTTGGTTTAGGTACCTTGAAAGTGCTTGAATTTCACTCTTTATTTTACTCTACTTTACTTAAAAAGTTGTACGAACCTGAACTAGCCCTCAGATGACTGGAACATTACAGCAACATGATCTAAAGACAATACAAACCACAAGGAAGGTGATTTTTAAAAAACATTAAAAATGATTTTGGTACGATTTATCATAATAAACTTTAAACGCTCTTACATAGCAGCAGCAGGGTGGGTCCAAATATTGCCTCTGTCAAGCCCCACTGTTGTTGTCGTCATTTATCTTGTCGTCACCTTATCATTTGGCCACGCTCCTGAGGCCATATGGCGCTGCTAGCTTCAGGCTTCAGCACTGTTGGTGCTGCGTAACAGGTCTGCTACTGGGAAGATGACCCATTGGCTCAGGCGGAAAATTTATGCATTAATTTAATTGTTGGAAAAAAATGTATCCTCATTGAAGTTAATATTTTCAAATTCCATTTTAGTCAACTCTTTTTCATCAAAAATACAAAGACATTTAGTCACAGGTTTTGTTTCATAATCGACAACGTCTCGTCTTCGTCATGGAAAACTAACACTATTCTTGACTGACCTTAATATAGACAACCTGATGGCTACACCCATTTTAAATGGTTATGGACCCCATACAGTACATGCACATTATAACTGAAAAACCAACTTCACAGCAAATGTGGGATTTAGGTATATGATGATATTCCGGTTAACACCCTTCAGCCTCCTTTCCCCTGACGCCTAAATGTGGTGACTCTGTAGGTACTCACTTAGTGTAACAATAGCACATCATTATTACTTGCTAACAGCTTCCTGCATTAGCATTTGCGTCACTGACCCCAACCTTGAAAAATCATGCTCTATTGATGGCCTGCTACTGTAAAGCCTCAGGGAAATGTCGAGGTCAAGCACCAGAGCAGATAACATTAGCAGCACACGTAGGCTGCATCGAATAGTCTAGTTTGCTTAGGAAGGTTCGTAACTGAGTGAAATGACCCAGAAGTATCAGCCGGAAGTGGCAGCCATGATAAGAGCTGGTAAATGCCAAGGAAAGGTGCTTCAGAGCTTCCTTTTTTATCTCCTTTAGCACTGGGTAGGCTACACAGGACCATCATTACCAAAGGAAAGGAGATCATGTCGTCTCACAATTCCAAGTTGTGGCAGGAACATTTAAAGCAGGGGTTCTCAAACTTATTACTCAAAGGTCCACATCTGCATTTTATTTAAGGTCAGAGGTCCGGAACGATTGGCAATAACAAAATAACATTTAACATGAACTCACTTATAACTTTTAAGCAACATACATTCAAGTTCAAGACAGTCAGGATAGTCAAAATACATTTGAGCTTAGTGGGAGAAATGGCATTGTTTGCCTGCAATCAGTTGCTTGAACCTAGGCACAAAAGGTGTGATTGCCAGACGGAGACACTGATCCAAATGTTCATTGGTAAAGCTGCTGTGGTATGAATTTTTCACCACATTGATTGTGGAGAAAGCAGACTCACATGGAACTAAACATGGTGAGCATAAAGATGACCACTTTCTGAAGGTTGGGAGAATTTTCTGCTGTAACCATCTTTGTCCAGAAGGTCATAGGGTCACAGTTCACTTCACTCAAAGCCACATTCTTCTGCAGGTCAATCAGTTCTGTCTAAAGAGATGCAGCACTAGCCCAACTTGGCAACCTCCCAATGACAACAACACTCCAGGAAGAAAAATAGTCCAGGACACAACCCTCTGTGAAACCACAACGTGTTGTTTTTACACAGTTTTTGTACGGATTAACGCACGAGACATAACGTGTTAATCAGTGAGCTTTTTTTACCTTTGGACAGAGACAGGCTAGCTGTTTCCCCCATTTCCAGTCTTTGTGCTAAGCTAAGCTAACCATCTGCTGGCTCTTGCCAAGAAAGCGAATAAGCATATTTCCCAAAAAAACAGATATTAGAATTGATATTAGATATTACATAAACAGTACAAAACCATGAAAGAAAAAAGCTATTTTGTACCGTAGAACAAAATTAATTCTGCCTACAATTCAGCATTCCCTCTATATTTGGATAAATCTACATGTTCTCACAACTGAAAATGTTCCAAAGATTAAAAGAAAGGGGCCCAAAATCTTCATAAATATACACACAGTTCCTCTATAGAGTCAATTGTTCTAATGGTAAAAATAGTGAAAATTTATCAAGGAAAAAGTGCGAATGTTGAAAGTTTTCCCTCCAAGATAACAAAATACATTTCTTTGCAAAATAAGACCAATGAGCATCCTACATTTTCTGTTATCTAGAAAAGATCAGGCATGACTCGACTAGAAATGGCCGCCATATCTAACATTGTTTTAGTGAAAGCATGAATAGCTTTCCAAAAACAAACCTCATTTTCAAAGTGCCAAAAGATGCACAAATGTTCCTTCTGTGCTTTTACATCTGAGGCACTGTGGGGAATTATCTTTCGAGATCTAACCCATCCTTACTGGAGTGAGATAAAAAAAAAAACTATGAATAAGTTTAATTTTGGTACATGAAAAATGTATTATGTTGCATAAACATGACCATGTATCTTCATCTAAAGCCAAATTTTAAACAGAGCTTTAAATAGCCAGTGAAGAGATTCAACATTTAGACAGAAAACCATACAATTCTCTGATTTTACCTTTGATTTCGAAGGCATTAATCCTTTTCTCCTCTAATTCTGTTCAACTGTTTTTTCTTTTCTTTAATGGTTTTCAAGGCAAAATTGATTAAAAAAAAGACAAAAGATAGGTAGCATCATCATATCAGATGTAAAACACATTTATAAAGTGGCAGACCTAAATTATAGAGATACCTAATCATACACCTTTTTAAAATAGATGTGTACATAAGAAAAAAATGTTGCAAATCACTTTTTGAATAAATAAATTAATTAATAGAAAGATAGTTGTAATTCTCTCTCACGCTTTTGAGTTGGCCATAAAATAAACACATTTTTATGGGGTTTTTTTACTCAGAAACTCTGAGAAATCTTATATTTTCCTTCAAACAAGCAAAACCATTCCTCTTTGAACTGACGGATGCACAGCTAGCCTTCTGGAGATGAGAATATCATTTGGCTGCTAGGCTCCATGTGTGATGGCACACCAGCTGGCACTGGACCAGACCCCGGGGTGTGAGAGGAGGGACAGGGAGGGACGAGCTGGAACAAGGGAGGGGGGCAGTGAAAATGTGTGGAGAGGTGTCATCAGGTCTGACAGGCTTTCAGATGCACAAATAAACACGTGTTGTAGATACACGCAGTAGGTAATGGAAGGGTACAGTCGATGTGTTCATCTTGTGTTTTTCCAGCATACAACTCTTGCAAAGAACAAATAACAAATGTCAAATCCAGTCCATAGTAAGGTTGGTGATTTGGAGCATAGACATATGGTGTGTCCCATTTCAGGGGCTGCCATCTATCAAATCCACATTTCTTAATTCATTTATTGGTTTATTTAACAGACACAGTGCACATTAATAACATTGCCGTAAATTTGCCAGAGTTAGCCAGGAGCATGTTCTTCATCTGTCCCTGGACAGAAAAAACAAAACAGAATATAAGATTAAAATGAACACTGACCATCGCCATCATGAGATTTGGTCTTTGAGGTTTGTTGGAGCTACTGATGCTGCTATGATGAATCCCCTGTAGACTGTCTCATTTGTGGTGGTGCCACAGGTTCAGCCCACTACACCTTTGTAGGCACATCCTTTGAAGATTGTCACCTCTGAAGTGGGACAACTAGTCGAACTATTGGATGCTAACAGCGATATGGACGTAGGGCAAGGCGAGGCACGTATATACCCGGAGGCAGTAGCAAGCAACCCTAAGTCTAAATCAAAAAACTAAGATTTATACTATCATTCAGATAGTATGACATGTCATTTAGAATACATGTACACATGAGAAATTAGACACATTTTCAAAGCTTTCTACTTTGTGGACAAATTACCGTTGTTCTGTTTAGTCATTCAAATCAAAGCTCCTTCAGACATAATGCACCTCGTTACATAAATGTGATGGCAATTTAACACACCTGAGTCACTTTTGCATAAAAGTCATATAACATTTCCATATCATTTTCAACGCGGCACTGAATAAAATGCTGATTCATTAGCATGAAGCAAAAAGGTTCAATAGTCTTGTTTCGTCTTCTTAAGGCCAGTTCAGACCAAACAACGATGAGATGAAACCATTTTAGAACGCTGAAGGGAAAAGTTGCAGTGGTGTGAATTGGCCCATCTCAGCTCGACTCAAGCCGGCTGCTGGCGTCGCCTGAGACTCAGCTTGTCAAGTCGCCAGTGGCTGGTTTTTGAACGTAAGGCATGTCACCTGTTTCAACCATAAACGGTATATAAAGATGGACGACACGTCTCCACTTCCTCCCATTGTAAAAAATGAAGCCAAAATACCCCGCTTACGGGAGCTGCCATCTTGTGCTGGTGTCGTCATTTGGAGCCAGAGTCTGCGCAGTACTGATCCGCAGTATCGAGCTGCCGCCTATACACCCACCTGAACCAATCGCGAGTACACTCACAGTAGTCAATCATGATTTGACTTCCCGATTTTATAGCATCAAATTTTGACCCATGTCCCATCTGTTAACATGGAGGAGGCGGGGTTTATGGCATATACTGCAGCCAGCCACCAGGGGGCGATCCAAATGTTTGAGCTTCACATTTGGGGAGCTGACATGTCGTCCATTTTCATATACAGTCTATGGTTTCAACAGCCAATCAGCTCGTAGCAAAGTCAGCTGGTCATCTCGACCCTCTCGTTTTTTATGTTTTCGCCATTTCATTGATACTAAAAATGCAACTGTAGCAAGTAACTCACTACCACTATCCTTTCACATTCATATTTTAAGATGCTACAAATTATATCCAGCTACAAGAAAAGCCTGCAAAGCCGGCAGTTAGAACGGAAGTACAGAGAGTCGTTGCTATTGAAATGATACACCATCTTGTCTGGTCCCATTGGTGTAAACTGGCAGGTTTCAGAACGTTGCAGACCGGCGCATTGCAAGTTTCAACTCGTCTCGTCACAAATATTTGGTCTGAACTGGGCTTAAGGAGCACTGCAATTAATTTATCACTCAATCAGTTTCCTCCTGGTATTATAAATTACCTCATTCATTAGAACACAATTCAATTCAGTTTTATTTATATAGCGCCATATCATAACAAAGTTATCTCAGGGCACTTTTTCGAGTAGAGCAGGTCTAGACCGACTCTTTATATTTACAGAGACCCAACAATTCCCACCATGAGCAAGCACTATGCGACAGTGGCAAGGAAAAACTCCCTTTTAACAGGTAGAAACCTCGAGCAGAACCAGGCTCTGGGTGGGCGGTCATCTGCCTCGACCAGTTGGGTTGAAGGGGGAGGGGGGGAGCGGGAGAGAGAGAGCAGGAGGAAAGAGAACATACAGCAGCACAATACAGTTCCACATAGGGATGTAAAGCAATAGTTGTGGTAATGGTATTGATAATAACACCAACAGAAATAATACTAAGATAATATAATAGCAATACTGATAATAAGAGCAACAACAGTAACAGCAGCAGCGAGTGCAGAGCAGGAGCACGGGGGCAGCAGGTGGCCGCAACAGATCCAGACTCTACAGCTCCGGAGGCAGAAATACCTGCAGAAAGCAACAGAGAGAGAGAGAGAGAGAGAGAGAGAGAGGAGAGAAAGCACACAACTACGGGAAGAAGTTGAATTAATAACAAGCATTGATGGGATATGAGGGCGTACAGATGGAGAGGAAGAGGAGGAGAAAGGAGCTCAGTGCATCATAGGAAGTCCCCTGGCAGTCTAGGCCTATAGCAGCATAACTAAGGGGGGGCTCAGGGGTCACCTGAGTCAGCCCTACTATAAGCTTTATCAAAGAGGAAAGTCTTAAGCCTACTCTTAAATGTGAGGAGGTTGTCCGCCTCCCGTACACAAACTGGGATCTGGTTCCACAGGAGAGGAGCTTGATAGCTGAAGGCTCTGGCTCCCATTCTACTTTTAGAGACTCTAGGAACCACAAGGAACCCTGCATTCTGGGAGCACAGTGCTCTACTGGGGTAATAGGGTACTATGAGCTCTTTAAGATATGATGGTGCCTGACCATTTAGGGCTTTGAAGGTGAGGAGAAGGATTTTAAATTCTGTTCTGGATTTTACAGGGAGCCAGTGTAGAGAAGCTACTAGATCTGTGTCAGCTTTTAAGGGCAGGTACAGTGAGTTAAGGTTTGTTTGTCCTCCACCACCTCTGTGCATGTGACCCTGCTCTGCCAGGCCTTTAGCTCACTATAGATCCACTCTGACAAATGTGTCCATATGGACAGAAAACATTACTATAAGTGCCTTTCACTCAGCTATTGCAGTGTAAGTGGCACGTTGACCTTTTCACATACACTCTGCTGCATTGCTGCATGAACAGAATCAAAGTGCGGCAGGGCCTCCTCCTGCTCTATGCATACAGTCATGTCTCTGCATCGTCACTGGTTTGTTTGTTTTCATTTCAAAACGCCTGGTGGCATTTGGAATGAAGTGTTCTCTCTCTCTCTAACTCTTCCTCTCTGTCTGTCCCCTCTTTCCCTGCAGCTGATTCAGACTCTGAAGAGGCTGATGAGACCCTCCTCGGTCGAATTCAAGTCCCCACTAGAGCTGTCTGCACAGGGTGAGAGCACTACACACACGTATGCAAACTCACATATGCTATATTATTGGTTTTCTGCTGCCTTTACACACGTTTATTCCACCTGTGCCACAAAAGAGTTGCATGCACCACAATATGCACACACCCAAAAAACATACATACAGTATTTGTATTCATATTGCGTTATCGGCCTCATCGGGACACTCACTGAATGTTAATAGCTAATCAATGGCAGTAAGCCACCAGCAATGAAGAAAGCACATTAGGGAGTGTGAGCAAACATACAGATGTTTACTCTGCTGAGTTCTCAATGCATCCCTCATCAGTCATTTTCCTGACATCTATTGATGCCAAGCTAATTATTTTCCTTTTTAAATTTTGTCCGTGCGTTTTGCATATGAGGTCATCATTTGCAGTGCACATTGCTTTTTGCAAATTGAATAGTTGAATAAAGTGCACATATATTGCCTTGAGCACAGTAAAGCATTTGCTTTGTAGGTCATAGATCAGAAGGTATTAGATTAGAATTTATTGGCATGAAGATTCTTATGCTAAAACAGATGACCGTAAAACCACTCCATGTCATATGTCATATGTGAGGTGTGGGATTTTATTCTTCAGCATTTTTCAGCTCAATTCAATTCAATAATCTTTCTGAAGGGAAATTAGTTCTGCTGCCTACAGTCCTGATCTTTACCTCTACTGTATGTGCAGCAAGAGTTTAAGAGGCTGAGTGCTGCTTTAAAGCGTAGAGTTTTAAGTTTAACGTCTAACTACACCCAGCATCAATGGTGGGTGTGACTGGGTGTAGTCAAGCGTGTGCTTTGTTGCACCTGTAACCACACCCAACTGTGACATCACAGGGTCCTGCAGTACACCTGTACATCACTGCAGCAAGGTGAGAAGTTCAACCACAGGAGGTCATCAAAAACAAGATTTTCAGCACGTGTTAAGTTAGTCAATCAGTCCTTTAGTCCATCCAGTTGGTGCCCTGAATCAATGACATAATGGTAGCAGTTCAGACTTCACTTAATGGCCAGGACTTCAGTGCACCACACACCGCATCACAGAGCGTTGCATCATTTGATGCCAATAGCAACGTGCAACATGCAACACATCATAGAGACAAAGGAAGTAGTCAAAGTATGGTAGCGGCTCTGTGAGGTTGTACTGGGATAAATGCTAACATTAGCATGCTAACATACTCACAACATCACTGCTAACATGCTGATGTTAAGCAGATATAATGTTTACCATGTTAGCCAAGTAACATTTGCTAATTAGCACTAAAGACAAAGTACAGCTGAGGCTGATGGGAATGTCGTTAGTTTTGCAGGTATTTGATTTCTAAAGCAAATAATTGGACAAATTATAATTTTGACCTGATGATAGCTCTAGAGGAAAAATCAGGGGATCAAAGTTTTTACAGTTCACCCTCTGGGGAACCTGAATGTGTGAACCAAATTCCATGGCAATCCTCTAATATCCCACTGGTTAAGAGAAAACTTTGACCTGCTGTTGGTGGTAGAGGAAAATTCAAGGGATCACCTAAGTCGGTAGGATTCATCCTCTGGGAACCATGAATGTCTAAAAAAGAATCATCATAGAAGCACATTGAATTGAAAGGATTCATTTTCCCAAGAAAGTTGCAGTTTCTAAAAAACAAAGTCAGCATTAGGTTTGGAATATAGTTTGCTCTTAGCAAAGCTGTAGCACCAGAACCTATTGCAGAACATTTCATGTTGGACAAATGGTAAATCAGCAAGCACGTACTTTATTTCGAAAATACCAAAGCAATGACTGATGACGCCATGACAGAAAATCATTGACTACAGCTCCATGACCCAGATCCTGCTCCTGCCACAATCACAGCAATGGCAGCTAATTTGATGATGTCAATCTTTCCATCAATACTCTGACAGTTATTAAGTATGTTTACATTGACCTGATATGCAGATAATATTATAAACTCAACAGAAATGCCATACATTTGAAAAAAAGGGAAATGTTACAACAAAATACCAAGTCACAACACCGAAAGCAGACATGATGTCTCCTGTGATAGTTACCTAACTGAGGCATGTTTCATGTCTCTTTAAGATGAAACTGCATTGAAGTGAATGGAAATCAGCAGCTGCATAGGAGGCAGACGCATAAACTGAAATTTCTAAACACCATCGTCCTTATAGGAAAATAATCAGCAGCGACGTATATAGAATTTGTGGTAAATGGCCCTCAACATGCAAAAACACTGACATGGTCCTAATGATGAAGAGAAGTGAGTCTAGGATAAGGATATGATGAGCCAGAATTGTTGGGGGGTGATGCCAGATGACGTCAGGTTTTCCCAGTAGTGTACAATCTTGTAATCCCTCATTTTCGTTGTGTTCTTTCTGCAGGCAAAGAGATGATCGAGATGTACTTTGACTTCCGTCTGTTCCGCCTGTGGAAAAGCCGTCAGCACTCGAAGCTGCTGGACTATGACGACCTCTTGTGACTTCGCCCACCTTCTGTTGGCTTGTCGGCCGGTTATCTCACGTCTGAGCCTACTGCACGGTGACAGGGGCGTTTGGTTGAAGGGCCACCGAGAGGCTCCAAGACCAGCTCTGTGGCAGAGCTGGAGCAGCAGCGCAGTTGGGTCTTCTTTTTCTGAAACGACAGGGTGGCCCTGTAGATTCAGCCAGCGGTGTGCTTTTTCTCCCTTATCCATTTTCACTTTCTGCCTATCTCTCTGAGAAAGAGAGGGACAAGAAAAAGGAGGAGAAGCAAGAGACTCATCATCCTAGCCTAAATGTGTCAGAAGATGCTAACTAGAGTTAGATTCCTGAGTTCAGAGAGGATGTTAGATAAAAGAGTGACAGCAGAGAACAGAACGAACTCCTTTCCGAGTTTAGAGGATGACAGATTTTTTTTTTTGCCTTTAGCCAACCTATCTGCTCTTTTAAGATGGAGGCTGATAAGGACAGAAATATTTTCTTTGTCACGTGTGGAAGTTATTCACAAGAGGATTAGAGCTTATATGTAAATAAACAAGTGCTTACTGGAGCATTAGAGAATAGATTTCCAGCATCTCTCTCCATGCTATCATGTGAAAATCTAGACATTTAATTAGTCTTATTAAAAATTAGAGTTGTCTATTTAACATATCTTTTTTTAAACTTCAGATAATTGTATTAGTATTTCGTACCGACTGTTGTATTAACTCAGGTTAAATCCCTTGTTTGATACTAAGAATTGTACTCACTGTTGGCAACATACTGTAGATCAGAATCCAAGGCCTTCATACTCCACACAGAGTCATCTTCAGTGGAACGTTATGACCGTCAGGGAACGTGTGTGTGAACGGCGGAGGTTTTCTGCATTTTCATAGTCTTTCAGGTCAACTGTAGCCGAACAGACAGATGTTTTCATGCATGTTTCATACCATTACAGCATAACACTTGGCCCTGCTGAGCCAACACTAGCTATTCTTTCTTGAACTGTTGGTTCGCGGGAGCTGATCCTTTTTAGTCTGTTTGTATTGCATGTGTGTGTCTATAGCTTACTTGCATTTTGTCACTCTGTAAAGAGGTTGCAGGTATATACATACTGTATATTCAATTTATTTCAACAACACTTAATTTACTCACATTTTTCGAGGTAAATTAGAATTTAACTTGAATCACTCGAAGTAGCAATGGAGTGGTAGAGGTTATTTTTGTTTCGCCTCACCACCAAATTGTTGTTTCTGTGTTAATTTACTCAGTGCTCTAGCAAAGTCATTTCAGTTAATCTCACAATATGAAGGCCGGTGTCACAAACTACAGGCCTTGCCATACCAATTTCTGGCATTATTATCCATTTTAAAACATTAGGACATCTTTGCTAGAGTTGAAATGACATGTATTTTGTGTTAGAATTAAAACACTTAAAGGCGCACTCCAGCAATTTAGTATTGCACTTCCAGAAAGATTAGAAAAATAATTGTCAAAATATATGCAGCAGAGGCCAAGATATCCCCACTATGGGTCAAACTCCAAAAAGACTGGGTCCTACATTTCCAATATTGCAACTGATAGCATATTTTTATTCCCCTCCCTGCCTGGTAAAAGTCTTTCAAACCCCCGAACACCAACTTTTGTGACTTTTGTCTTTTTGTAAAAAAGTCTGAAGCCCAAAGCTGAGAAACCCTGATGACATCATCAGGGGTATTTTCACCAACTTTAAAGTAAACTGATCTTTACGTGTACTAAGAAAATAGGTAGAGTGCCCCTTTAAAATGACTTAATATACTAATGAATAAACTTTCATTAAGTTTTACACACTGTCCTCCATTATATAACTTGACTATTGTAACCATATTACAACGGCCAGTATTAGCCTAATGCTGCATTATTGGCCTAATCTGTATTTACTAAAATATAGTTCTATTTTTGTAAAGCAAGGGCTTACCCCATTGTACTGTATAGGTAAAAATACTTGTACTAATGGTAAATAACTAACTGCTGCATTACTTACCTAATTACTTTAAACTAACAGTAACATTTTTAAGGGAGTGTGCTGTTTTAAAGCTTATATCAAACTTGGAACATTATAATTGCTGGTATCGGTACTGAATAAGTGTAGTGTCAGATAGGATGAGTGACATTTACATTGCTCCATCTCAAGCTTGTGCTGAGGTGGCCATGTCCTCTATTATACTGTATATCTCCACGGATATATGCAGCTTCATCATTTGATAAATCTCATTGTAGGTGTGTGTTCTGGATTTAGATGATGTGTCATTCATCCACATACTGTATGCTTCCTAACTTTATACCCAAGCTTCCCTGCACATGTAACTGTGTGTGTCATGGCCATGGCTGACTGAGCCCTTTCACTGCTTATGTGTACATACATGTCTTGTATTGTTATTGCCTTCTGATCGATGCAAGTCAACCGAGCTGGAAGAAGTGTTCATTGCATTAGAGTGCTTGAGTAGCTCTCAAATGCCAACACTATTCATCTTAAAGCATCCATGAGGACATAGGGGCTCTATAAGGAGAGCTTTGGTCCAAAATGGGACAATAAAGCATTTGAAATATCTCCTTATTGTCAGTGAGGATGTAAAACATGCTATTAAATATTTGTGAAGTTAATAACTGTCTTAAGGGCACTGTTTTATGGTATAACTGCTTTTTACAGACGGCCATAATCACTGCTTTGGACGTGTGTCAAATGAGAGGTTAAACTGTTTTATCCAAAATGGCCGAATAGGTTTTTTGAAATTAAGCCCCTTAAGTGGATGAAGGACAAATGAGCTTTTTTTATTATTATTTTCGTCAGCAACATTGATACTGTCCTTTGCATTATCTGGTTACTATTATAAAAGTGGGCTGGTGTTTTTTCGGTATTTAAATTATCTATGTATTACAATAAATGATTGTTATGCCACAAAGTAGCACGTATCACTAGATCACTGTCAAATGAATTGTGATAATTTAGTAGGTCAGACAAGACAAAAGGTCTGTTGATACTGCTGCCACGGGTTCACTTTGTTAATAATTTACCAACAGACCCCAACAGCAGCACAGGTGTTAGCGCTGTCCTCCTGGTTTGTGGGATAAAGTGAACCAAGGTATACAACTGCTTAGAGAAGCAGGACTTTATTTCTAATTTCCCCTGTTTAAGTATAAAGATTATCTTTCATATTTTTTAAGAACCTCCCTGTTCTAATTTGTTGTTGATGCTGTTCGCTATTAATTCAAACTCAAAACTTCTTCCATGTACACCGCTTGTCTTGATAAATTCAGGATATTTCCACTGCACTCTGCTGCTCTGAGTTTCTCTTAGAAATAGAAACAGAAATAACTTTTTTTATTTGCTCATTATTTCCAGTGGCTTCCACTTTGTCGTTTTCAATCGTGGTTGAGCTACCATCAGTGAAACTCAACCATTCCTGCACTGATGTTTCACATTAAAAGCCTTCCAGCAGCTCAGAGGGCATAAGCTGCCCCCGACACACACACACACATTTTTGGCAGGCTTTTAATTTGTGACAAATGCAGGAAGTACTGAGATAACGTAACAGCAGTCAAAAAAAAAAAAACAGCAAAGTAAGCAAAGGCATGTTGTTTGTGAACTGATGGAATTAGTGCTGTGGAAATATATGATGCTGAATTTATCATGTGAACTAATACAGATCATTCCATCACTCACCCAGCCTTTATTTGTATGTGCTGGCCATGCAGTCAGCTATTTGAGACTCAGCCATTATTTGAATACTGGCTGTTATTTGAAAAATACTCTATTTTTTTTGTACAATACAAAAAACAGTTTTTATACCAACCTCAAATCATAGAACGCTTTACGCTTCCTTTTTCTTTTTGCTCGTGCATTGTAGCCCAGAGGCTTACATTTCTCCAACATTATGTCCTGACTGCTTTGGATTTATCATGTGAGAGTGAACCTCATGGCCTTTGCTGTCTTGTGTGCTCAGTTTATCTCTTTGCTTAAAAGTAGGATCTGACCAGTTTGTAATTGTTGTACATTCATGTTTTTGCTTCATGATGATATGTATTTGTTTAAACAACACCTACTCTCCAAACCTTTCTTCTGTAGCAATATGCTGTGTGTGAATATTTCTGTATGGTTATTTAAATTTGTATAATGTACAAGATAGGGAACATTGTTCAAGGTATTGTATTAGTCTGTAATACCTATGGATTTGAATGACTATTGATTTACAGTACTGTGGGTGATGGACAGGAACAAAGTGAGAAATGTGTAGAAGACTAACACAGAGTGAAAGAGTGCAGTTTGCTCACTGCTTGGCTCCTTTATATTCTACTGGAGGGCAGTCTAGCACTAATCCTGCACATAGAAGACTGCTTTCTCCTCTGCTGTTAAATAAAGGCCAAACCCCAGAGCCTAATTACATGCCTGCTCAATTGTTGTAACTGCATCTCAAGTCAATATATTTAATCCTGCTGCTGTGTTGGGTTTGATTGCAAGTTGAGTTACACTCAAAATTGACACAAGCTTGATGGATTTCTAATGAATTTTCTGATCACAAAGAAAATGGAGACCTTGCTTACAGTCCTGGAGATGCATTATCTACTGCAGAGCTCAGCAAATTCTCCCTGAGTCTGTGATCAGATAAGACATTACCTCTCGTGCTGAAACACAAAGCATGACTTGAAACATCTCAAGCAGTGTAAAATGTTTGACAGCAACTTACAAGCTGTACATTTGCACTGGCTGGCTAACCTTAAGTAGTAAAGCAGATAACATGCTGCAAAAGAAGAAGACTAAATTAGCAGTGTTACTGTTTGGAACTCATTCTGAAATGCAGGATAGTGCTTTATGATGTCCTGCGAGGGAGAACATAATTTAGACTTTAATCACCTCGGCCAATACCTTTTATAGCTCTATTTCCACATTGATGTAAAGTGCAAAATCTTCTTTATGATCACTAACTCAACCAAACCCAAGATGCATCTCTGGTGCAGTTTATTTCTACATATGATTTAGGTGCATTTACATCTGACACTACAGTATATGTACTTACTTGAGCTGCGATTGGTTGGATATATAACCACATCATTACCATTTATATAATCGTTAAATGTGGATTGAGGTCACATTGCATTTACACTAGAATGTGGCCAAGTTTTGACTGCTTACCCCATTAGTCATGGCTAACATGTTAGCAAAATAATTTTATACATTCAGGCAACAACCTTAGCACTAATTTGAAGTCGTGTTTTTGGCAACCTGACAAATGTTAAGTCCAATATTCCACTCCTTTTAGCTTTGTTTTGGTCTTCACCAACTCCTGAGGAAAATATCAGACTCTTTATCGACTAGCCAATGAGGATCTAGCTAGCACTAACTTGCTGTCGGCTGTTTGGTGCTGGGCAGGTATGATGCAATGGATTATTTAGAGCTTTATCAGGCTGGTTGCTGTGTCTGGGAACTGGGTTGATTGGAGTGGAATTTAGGGGCCACACAACCAAAACAATGAGCTAAAAGAGGCTAAAAACTTCCATATAGCTGAGAGGAACCACAGAGTTGAGCTTATAATTCCTTGTGGGTTCATCACTATGAAAGACCTCACATCCATGTAGTCATTTGCTCCACTGTCAATATGAGAAATATTGATTATTGCAGCTTTAAGCTCAAAACTGATCACTAGTACATACAGCATGAGCACTGGAGAAAGCAGGAGACCTCACGTAACATAATGCTTTTTCATAACGTCAAAGGAGTTGAGCAGAGATAGTCTCAGCGAGTCACACAAGGACAGCCTTGGCAATCTTTTTTGGGTGCTGGCAACTTTGAGCCAGCAGACAAACCTCAGCCACGAAGAGTTAACTCAGATCTCAGATGTCAAGAGACTCTTTAATGAGGACTTGTATTCACATTAGCGCAAATCCATTACACTGTAGTTGACCGAGCGAGCTACTTGGTGTGCTGGCTCACTGAAGCAGCCATTCCCATTTCCTGAGAACATAATTACACAAATCAAGAGATTGATCTTTGAACCCCCCCCCCCCTCCCCCATTTCCTGTTATTTTCCAAATTAAACTGTGCCACTATTGAGAAGAGAAGACATTTTCCCCCTAGTTCAAATTATTATTAAGCATTGTTGTGCCCTCCCCGCTGCTCTTGCCGGTTTCCGTGAAGATTGCCAGGGCTCAGTCGGGAGCGTGATTGAGGATGATGGATTGATGCTGCTTTGATTGCCCTGACACCTCCAGTCGGGCTGTGATTGTATTTCGGGAAGAGTAGAAAACAATGTGTTTGTGTAATGTCTGTTTCACTTTGCATCAACTTCTAAGTCATATAACTGAGCATTACATTTTGGAATAGCTTTCTTAGACTAACATGCAGTAGAGACTGTAAGAGTGATAGATGTTACAATAAGGCTCAAAAACTGGTTTCTCATCTGTATGTCTTAATAAAGAAAATCTTGTTTATTATGAAAGGTATAATAGCAATTAACATTACTGTATCTGGTGATTTTGATACTAGTGAAAGTTAGGAATATATCTGGGTAGCTTTCCTGAGCTTTTGGGTTCTTCCTTAGAATAAACATTGTAGATGGAACTTTAATCCAAGATGGCAACTTATTGTATCTGAACTACTAGCAAAGAAATGTTGTTGAATTGCACAATGTTGGTAATAACCTGTGAGAAAAAGGATTGTTTTTAAAGCATTTTTTTCCAGTAAACCTTAGTTCTACACAGCTTGTTTCATTGTCTTGTTATTGACTGAGTGATGATGACATTAATACAGTAGAAACGGTTGGGGGTCTACTCTCAATGTAGCTGTAACTCCACTTTTTCTAAAAAATGTATGGGCCCCAGATGCTGCAATGCACTTTGGATGAAAGTCTCCAATGAATTATCTAACTTATTAATGTTCACTTTGTGTGCACGTTGCATGAAATTTCCCCCCTGACCGTTCATGCAGTGGATTACATTAAAATGTTTCCTGTTTCTTCTTATACATCACTTTAACACCATCTGTGCCTTGTCAAACCGCTGGGTTTTTTTTTAATTTTGAAGTTGACTTTTCTTTAATCTAGCATTATCTTATCTCTTGGATATTATATGCCAATAAGGATCATCGATATAAATCTCAAAGGAAGCCATTCAAAGGTACATAAAAATGACATTTGGGTCATTTAAAATGGGGTAAATAACATAAAGCTGAACTACATTCATGAAAATAACATGCTTTGGTGTTTAATGGTCTCTCTCTCTCTCTCTCTCTCTCTCTCTCTCTCTCTCTCTCTCTCTCTCAATGGCTTTATTGGCATGAACGTTTCTGGAACAATTTTGCCAAAGCAACAAAGTACAATTGACCAAACATTTGGACAATGCATAAAAACAGTAATATTGCTAATAACACAAAATACAACATTGGATAAAATACATATCACATCAACATCAAAACTGTCCAAATGCATGTGTACATACCACTTCGTGTGTGTGTGCGTTTTAACGTGTATTAACTACTCTATTAACTCTACTAATGCTAGTCACATTTACTGTACACTGCTTCCATTGGCAGGACTATGTAAAGTCACAATGTTGCCAAAGTGTAGAAATAGTGTTAAAATAAGACAATACAACAGTAACATGACATTCACAGGTAATCAATGGATGAGATAAAGATAATTATATGTATAATAGAATAAGGTCAAGATACTTATTTGTCATATTCAGTGACATGCAGTCACATATTGTGCAGCTCAGTCTGCTGCAGGTCCTTCTCCTAATACAATCAGTCATCGAGCTCTGTGAAGTTTGGGATTAACAAATCAAATTTCTTAAAGTATTTCACTCTGATATGATCCAATTTGTCACATTTTAAGAGGAAGTGCATCACTGTCTCTACCTCACCTGTCGTGCAGTGACCACAGACTCTTTCCTCTGTTGGTAGCCAGGACTTCTTGTGTCGTCCTCTCTCTATGGCTGGACTGTGGTCACTGAGTCTGGATTTGGTCAGGATCTGTCTCTGCTCTGTATCTCTGACAGTCTCTCTCTCTCTCTCAATTCAATTCAGTTCAATTCAATATGCTTTATTGCTTTACTGGCATGAATGTTACCACGACAATATTGCCAAAGTATCAGGTAATAATGATATTTTAAAAAAATTAAAATAAAAAAGGTACAATTCATAAAATCAAGAAAATAGCAATTGTTGTTGTGTGTGTGTGTGTGTGTGTGTGTTGATGTTGGTGTAACAAAGACAATATTGCCAAAGCATCATACCCACCCCCACCCAACCCCACCCCTTTCTCTCTCAACCAATCAAGGCAGATGACCGCCCACCCAGAGCCTGGTTCTGGTTCTGGTTCTGGTACTGCTCGAGGTTTCTGCCTGTTAAAAGGGAGTTTTTCCTTGCCACTGTCGCCTAGTGCTGCTCATGGTGGGAACTGTTGGGTCTCTGTAAATATTAAAAGTACAGTCTAGACCTGCTCTATATGAAAATTGTCCTGAGATAACTTCTGTTATAATTTGGTGCTATATATAAAAAAAACATTTAATTATTGACCAAAAAAACCTACTATTGATCAGAAAACTATGTCATTTACAATAAAACCCCATCACAACAGAGATGGTGTTCCAAAGCAAGACTTGATAGCACAAATCATGCTTTTCAAAAGTATATATTCAGTTTTTAGAAATAATAATAAGATAAAGATTTTTGCAGTGCATAATATAATTGTGTACTGATGTACAAATATTGTTGCTCGTTGTCACTCCACTGTGAGTAACAAATGTAATTATTTGCTAAACAGATGGAGGTAACATATGCGCAGAGGCTGCAGGAGTGCATTGTTAGCTCTGAGCTAACATCAGCTCAATGTCCAGATGTAGGATTCATTAAAGTCATGCTTAAAGGTATGGATAAAAAGAAAACACTTGTCTAAGCTGATTATGAATTCACTGCATGCTTTTATACACACTGACACACACACAGATATATAGGGACACAGTGGCCCAAAGAATTTGGCAGCCTTACAGTAACCAGCATGGATGAATAATTGAACAGAGGATGGAATGAACCAGATCACACCAGCACAAGAACAAAGTTAGCGCTCGACACTCCGGGGATGAGCTGCAGCCAGAGAGAGAGTGAGGGGCGAGTGAGGACCATCTGATGTGTAAAAGTGTAGGAGAGGAGGGTTAGGAGGAGAACCTGTGTGAAAGAGGGCAGGAGAGAAGGAGCAGGGAGAGAGAAGGTTTTGAGGAAATCCTGACCATCTCTGATCTCTGTGTATTCAGCCTCAAGTTTCATATTTCCCAAAGCCTTTACTTATACTGACACACTGATTAAAGAATCAGGTCATGGATATCTTTTATTGAGCATAATGAATTATCCCCTTAGGTGTTACCTCCCATTTATAAGTGCCATAACATTAAGTTACATTTGTTACATTTCTGGATCCAGAATGAGAAAGTTATAAAATATGAGTTAGACATTGAGCTTTTCTGGACAGCATGAAACATGACCAACAAGGTGACTTGATTGGTTTCCAGTTCGCAACCTCTACTTCTTCTACTCTTTACCGACGGATTACAGTCGTGCGTAAAGCGTAGCCTATACCACCAACTTCTGACCAAACTACACTTTGCAACGGGCCTTGTTTATTCGCTCCAAACCAGCTGATGGAAACGTGCCTAATTCGCATTTCAGAATTTTGCTTAAAATTTGCTTGACAATCGAATGGAAACACAGCTATTATGATCAAGATCTCTTTTGCAAGAGAGACCTGAATACAGCAGAGAGAAAGAACAACAAACATAGCCAGACAAAACAAAAGCACATACAGCATCAGAGACAATCACAGACATCATTAAACAGATTCAAAGTTTAAAATTGGCCTGTGCAATGAGACATTCAAGTTTTAAAATCGTCTGTAATTTATTCCAATAATAAGGTGCATAAGTAGTGGAAAGCACTCTTCCCAAGTTCAGTATTTACCCGACTAGAGTTAAACAGGCCTGAGATCTGCTCTGGTGAGCAGTGGTATTAAATGTGAGAGGAGAAGTGAATAGTGAAAGCTTTGGCAGGAGACCTTTATAAATAAAAATAATAGAATGTAGTTCTCTTCTTGTTGCTAGTGAGGACCAGCCTACTGTTTCATACAGTACACTTTGATGAGTACGACATTTATCTCCTGTAATGAAACTCAAAGCACAGTGATAAACTGCATCAAGTTGTTTTAAGGTTGAGTGAGCAGCGAGCACAGGCATGACGGTTGACTGTACAAACATTTTCCTGTCCTCAAGACACAAACATGCTTTATTCCCATATAGGAAACCCATTTTTATCTTTAGTTTCTATCGTTAGATTTTATCTTTACTTTCTGTGCCATTCTTATGCTGGGCTTATTGCTGCACAAGTACTCCAGCAATTTAATATTGCACTTCCATAAAGCTGGGAGTCTTGTGAGAGAAACTGAGATATCCTGAGTTTTAGTTCCTAGTATGGCTCTAAAAACCTGGATCCCACACTTCCTATAATCATCTGGATATCATCATTCATCAGGCCACCAGGGCAGTTGTGAAATAATTAATACAATAGGGGTAAGGTAAAATATTCTCCAGGACACTCACTTTGAGGATTTAACTGTTACCTGCAACGATGATGTGATGATGTTCTAGATGAAATCTGACCAGGCTGTCCCCAAGCTCACAAAACCAAATGGAGGTGAACGTTGTTGAGATGGGTCGTGTCAATCAGACACTAAAATGACGACTGACAGCAGCAGAGACAGGAACAGTTTTTAAAGTTTAACAGCACTGATATGATGATGATGACTATTACTATTATGACCCCAAAATTTGTAAAGAAATAGGGCCCAGGTTTAAAAATACAGAAATTTCCCTTTAAAAACCCTTAGATTTGTACTCCTTCTTGGAGTCATTACTCAGTGAAATCTAAACACACAGACAGACTGACATATTTTTAGATTCAGCGTGACTTATACTTTGTTAGTATAACATTCTGTCCAATGCCTACTGCGAATTAATGTCTTGCTCCTTATAACTCCAGAACTTCCCCAACAATCATCTTGTTTTCAAGTTTTCTTCAGTCAAAGTAATCCAGTGACAGTTGTCTGTACATCCATGGGTACATTGCAAACAGGAACTGCTAATAGATGTCGGGGGTGGGGGGGATCTCTGATTGAAACTGGAGGCTAACCTCTATCACCCTGCTGCAGATGGGTGCCAAAGGGTGGTAGTAAAGTACAACACACTTTACTGCACCTTCAACCCCCCCTGTCAGCCCCCGCCTCTTCACTTACAATTCCTGGAAGCTGGTCACGGAGCAGATTTTACAGATTCTATAAAAGGCCTTTACAATAACACAGGCTTTAAATCCTGCTGCTGTTTGCCCTACAGAGCTTCTCAAATGGAATTTCCACAGACTGGATGAGATAGTGGTGCATCACCATTTCTAATGAATGCAATCTTCATATGGATAGAATAGGAATAGATCATTTCATTATGTCTGTGTTGTATGCTTTTAATAGACTTCAATGCAGAGTTAACACAAATCCTCATATTTGTGTTCTGATGAGCAATAACTACTAACTGCTACTATCACTGGATAATTTCTTACAATGCAATATTTCAAAATACCTTCACTGTGACTGAGTTATAAAATGATTAGTAATCAGTCTGCGAGCTGGAGGCATTCTGCTCTGAATCTACATTTGTGTGGATTAAAGAAAATACAACGAAAGAATGCCATCATGAATATATAGTCCAGGGGCTAAGCATTGATTTAAGAGAAGGACAAAGAAAAACATGACCGTTCATCAATTAACTGACTTGATGTAAAAATGTGAATCATAATAGTGTGTTTCATGTGTGCTACTATTTCTTTGAAGCAAGTGTAAGTTTCAGTTAATTTGCTCTTATTCAGTGTCAATGGTGGTTACATGCTGGAACTAAGCTGGAACTACAGTGTTTATGCTAAGCTAGGCTAACTGCCTCCCTCCAGCTCTATACTTAACTTACAGACAAGAGCAAATACCGAATAAGAGTTTATATATATATATATATATATATATATATATATATATATATATATATATTCTGTATCAGCTTTTTCCGGTGATGATGTTTACACTGAGTTATATATTCAAACCCAAGACTCCATGTTTTTATGGCTGCATCGTTCTAGGTGTCTTGGGCATCATTTTATACATATTCCCCCCCGAAATTCAGCCTGACATATTTGGTATTTTTGGAAACTTGTGAATTTCTGCGGGTTTGAACATGTTTGGCTGCACAAGAGGATATTGATAACAGTAGACTCACAGCTACATATACAGTTTACAATCCTTAATAAAAATGTATTTAAAATGATATATTAAACTGTACCAGAATATACTGTGTCTCGTCTTACATGTTAAAGGTCATGTACAGAAATATACACAGTAAAATGATATAAAGCTGTGCTGCGGGAGGGAAAGACGAACTTCACAGGTAATACTGGGGCAAGATGGAGCACTCCATATCTTCATCTGTCAGTACAACTTTGATTGTGTTGTTTTAAGAGAACAAAGACCCAGCAGCCATTTTGAAACATAAAAATCAGTGAGCATGCAGAAACAATGTTCACTCATAACAACAACTCCACTTTCCTAGACTAACTTATGTCAGATGTTCAAATAAATAACTTAGAGAGAGAGATACATTTAGCCAGATAGATACAGTAATTGATACATGTAATCCAACTGAGCCTCCTTGTTCCAGTTCCAAGCTGAGCTGGACTTCTCTGCTGCTCTGACTGCACGAGAAGAGAAGAATTATGAAGGCTGTCACTGTGATTAACCTTTGCCTTGTTTGTTATCCTCACCCCGCGTTTCTGCTGTCCAATCCCAGCCGTGTCAGCCATCTATCTCTCTGTAGCTTTCCTTCAGCTCTCCTCTCTCTCTTTGTTCCTCTCTCTCTCTCTCTCTTTTCCCTCTCCACACACACGTACACACCTCCTGACACTCATCCTTTGTTTGAAGTTAATTGGGTTGAACCCCAGGTATAGATCATAGAGTTACGATCAATTAGGGGGCTTTTACATTATTAGACCTTTGTGTGTGTTTATATGTGTGTGTGTGTGTGTGTGTGTGTGTGTGTGTGTGTGTGTGTGTGTGTGTGTGTGTGTGTGTGTGTGTGTGTGACAGAAGAGGCAGAAAAGAAATGGACAGGGCTTCAGAGTGTTTTTGTGAGAGGCTGGTATTCACTCTGTCCACAGCACCATCCTCACAGCTGCTCTCTGCTCACTGTGGCGCTCCTCTGCAGCATCATCAACCTCATTAACAGCTTCAGCACCAGCTCCATCATCAGACTCATCACCGGCGTCATGACATCATTACCATGTCAGCACAAGCCTCATCAGCAGCTTCATCGCTGGCCTCAGCCTGACCTCTTTAGCATCACCAGGAAGCTCATTCAATCTCAGCACTCTTCAGAAAAATATGTCTGTAATATAAACTCATAATGAGACAAATTACAGTCACAAACATTTTTTTTAAAAATCTTCTAGAAATCAACAACTGCTTATAAACTCAACTATGTAAATATTATATATTTTCCTGGCTCTTTCATAAAAGCTCCAATAAATGAGTGGACACTTACAGTAATATAGTGCTGCTGCACTGTAAAAATGAAAACAACAAACAAGATACAACGTTAAGTCACACAATGGAATTTATTATCACCTTATGTTTTGACTTTGAGTTAGTCCAACTTAGAATTTTCACTTCTGTTAACGCAATTTTATTTAAGCTGGAGTAACATATCATTTTACAGTGTCATATCTTTGGATTTTCACGTCTTAAAGTAAACGTAACTCATTATGCTAAGCTAGGCTAACTGCCTTGATGCTCCCGCTCCTTACTTAACAGATAAAAGCAAATACTGAAGAAGAGTTTTTTCAAAATGTACATTTATTTCTTCAAGGTTGGAAAAATCTTCTTATTTCACTCTGAGTGAATATCTTTAACATAAACTCATAATAAGACAAGACAAAAAAAAAAAAACACTACACTGACGAGCAGGAGAGTTAATCTGTGAGTTCTAGCCTCATAGTTATTGATTCAATAAAGGTTATATATTAGACCAAATAGGTCAAAATTTGACAATACAAAAGAGTGTTTGTGTTTTAAAGTACAAAGTACAGCTGAACTATTCATGTTTTATAACTAGGTTCAGGACCAAAGACCACGCCTTGAACACATCCCATTTCTGCACAAAAGTATTTAAGCACACCTTATCTGTTCTGACACGCACACTAAAATATAGACAGACAGATGCAGCCATATGATATGAAGTTTTTTTTTATCAAAGTTGTTGTTTATCAAGCGTAGTGTGAATGTACCTAGTGGCATTAGGTGTTCTTTCCACTGTAATCAGATGGGACAGGATCAATGAAAATGTCTAATGACTAATGTGTCATCCATCCATCCATCCATGACCCTGATTTGTCCCCTTATCCCTTCATCCCTTCATCCCTCATCTCTCCTCCTACATCATCTTAGCTCTTCTCCATCCATAATATGAAGTAAACTATTCTAAACCAATATCTTTATTGGCGTGGAAAGGGAACTCAAGTATTGGACAAATTGAAATTTTGATGAATTGATGGCGCTAGATTATAAAAGCCAGACCTTATTAGGATATATTGGTTTCCAAGGTAATCCATCCATTAGCCGTCAAGATATTTCAGTCTGGACCAAAACGGTGGACCGACCAACCGGCCGACCAGTTGACCAACCGACCAACAGTACAATCGACATTGCCATCCCTGGAGCCACGCTGCTAGGGTGGCTAAAAAAACTTTCTAAACAAATGCTAGACTAAGTCAAAATGGCCATTTTTCTGGGCATTATTCCACACTCACACACCTGGACACCTCTGAGCATGCACACACATGCACAGCATTCTCACCTTCTGTCGCCTTTTTCTTTCTATTTTGGGGAACTCACCCCACGGTTCAGTGGCAGGGACACGCCACTCAACTGGGCATCCATTTTAATTAAACAGGACATGACAAGGTGGTGATGGGGTGATGGGGGTGGGGGGCACTCAGCTCATTCCCCCACCATTAGGATGTTAATAAGACCATCATGCCACATGAGGCCTGTTAAATGGAGTCGAAAGTCCAGGGGGAACTCTGGTGTGTACGCTAGAAATGAGGTCCACCCAGTAGAAGTGCCCTCTGTGGGTGGTGCACTGTGCTGGATGCTGATTAATGCCGGTGAGCAACACAAATAGGGCTCTGTGGTTATTTGATTGTAGAGTGAGAGACGAATATTGCATTCCTTGAAGCTTTTTACTGAGGTACCACCTCCTTTGTGCTATTTATCTTTACAGCATTTTTATGAGCGGTCTGCAAGGATGTCTTAAAAACACTATAAATGTGAGTGTACATTATGATGCTTACATAACCTCTGTATCAGTGCTCTACCTCGAATGAGATTTGCTGCTCTGAGTGATTACTGCAGTTTGAAGTCCTGTGGGCCTGCATCTTAAAACATGCTCTGCAGCTACAGAAAGATAGTTTTGTGTTACAGTTTGAAGTCCAGTCCAACTTATTAACCCTTTATACACCTGGCACATTAGAAAGTGGTGCCAAAAAATGACAGCACCCATAAAATAAAGCGCTAGCATTTTTAGATAACTTGGAGATGCTCCTTTATGACTTGAGAACATTTCCCCATGTCTTTGGCCAGCAAAAGTCTTTTTGGATGATTGAAACCTGCATTGTCATGAAGCTTAAAACAACACTGTTCTTAGTTCATGACAAGATGACACTTCAGAGATACATGGTTTTCATAGGACTGTTTCAGCACTCTTCAGCTCTTCTGCACTGTCAGCGCTCCACCTGTCAGTGCAGTAAAACCTGCATCAGTAGCACACTGCCTCACTCTGCCCTGGGGAGCAGTGAGGGGAAATAGAGACTTGTGCACCTGCTGGTCTGTTGTACCTCTACTGAGTACGTTATTATTTTTCTGCTTTTTTCTTTGTGTTTGGTGTTCTTGTGACACATGAGATGTTTTAGATCCCTGACTCATCTTCCTTCAGTATTTCCCTGATGCAGGTTATACTGTACTCATGCTGCTGACACAGGAAGCTTTGAAAACATTTTATCAGCTCAACTTTTGTGTTATCAGATAATAGAGTCGATATAACATGGATACAATTTTCCTTCATTTACAGTAACTGCTTTGTTTCTATTTTCACTTTTTGTGTGGAAAGTGATGTAAGCCTCAACTGAATCATCAGCGGTTGTGATGGGGCCAGATGGCATCTCAGGATATTTTCCCAAACCTCGTGACCATCTTTAAATATTCAAAATCCGGCTGGGCCTGGAGAGCGGCACCTGGAGAGTAATAAAATGGTGCTCAACATTATTGTGCACCACCTGCGGAGTCCAACAAGTACAAGGTTGTGTCATCTGAATCAGACTGATAAATAAGTGCAACATAATGCCCAGTAAGGAGCTATTATTTGCCTAGTTATAAGAAGTGTATACGTAATCAGACCACGTCAAGAGCTTAATTTGATAACCATAGGTGTGTGTGCTAACATTATTAAAAGGACACAGAGAAGAAAAGGCTTTTCAGCTGCTGATTACAATTTCACTTATTATTTGAGCTTAATTCTTTGTTACAGTTACACTTTTGAACAGACATCTCATTCTTTTTAAAGGTATAAATACTGAGGGCTCAATATTCATGATGAAACAACCAGCCTCCTGACCTTAAAATTCATTTTGATGCGCAGGTGGGAGGAGAGGCACAAACAGGTGGAAGATTCATGGTTTGAATTACAGGGGAGATTTGGGGGCTCTGACCCCCCTGATTAAGACTTGTAGCCCCACCGCAATAACAGAATATTGCTTCAAATGTAAATAAATGAATGAATCACTCTCTAGTCAGTAGACGCATCTAAATCTGCAACAAAAAATAACTTCTCAACTTAAAGTTGTTCAAGCAGAAACGTCTGTAAAGCAGTCTGACCTATATATGAATATGAGTGGTTCTCACAGTATCTGTTGTCCACAGCTGCTGTATGAAAAGTTTCTCCACCAGTTCATTACAATCCCAGCAGACATCTGAAGGCAGCAGGACACATATGCTGATCAATCTGCAGCCTCCTATCTGCGATGTGCCACAACAGAGAGCAGTGACATTCACTGTGTTTACCTTCATAAACTGACATGCAAACAAAATTAGGCTGCTACAAAATAACCACACACACACACACACACACACACACACATCAGACTGATCAATTGAAATTCAGTATTCTGCCTGTTTATGCGGGAGACATCAGATTATTGGGGCTCATAAATCCTGTGCATCATGACCTCAATTGTAAGAACGCACATACCAGACGATTCAGTCAAGATGCAGGACCACACACTTCCCGTTTAGCTGGTTGCTCTTGTGTGTACTATGTTTTGCACCGAAAAAACAAAAACAGAGAAACAAACTGTGGTGAAGTCATGGCTGAGACGACAGAATCAGTATGGCTTATACATTTTGCAGCGCGAGCTGGAGGTTAGTTGGAAATAAAGTTGCCTGGGATGGTTAGTGCGGTTTGTGACACTTCCTGGTGAACTGGCTCTCATTGGCTATAGAGCGCTGCAGGGATGACGTATTTTTGGAGGCCAACCCGGAAGTTAGCATCGCCCTGGTTCCCTCAACAACAAGCCAATGAGATTTTTCCATTGGATTTTGGATTATTGTGGAAAATAAACTCAGTGTCAAACTAAAGTTTATGATACTTACATGTTAATTTCAGCAAGATAATCTTCACAAATTAAACCACTTTGATGATGTTTGAAGCGTAAATACAATCAGCAGAAGTAAAAAGCTAACGTTAGGCTAAAAACCAACTACACCACGGTCACATGACTTCTACGTCACCACCACTAAGCTTCCAACTTGTTACCTCTTCTACAAAAGCCTTTGGGAAAGTTTGAGTTAGAATAGTTTGTGAGTATAAACACAACGACTCTGTAAAGGTGAACGAGTGAGTAGATGAGTTTCTGTGTTCGGCGTGATGACGTTTAATGTCCCCGACAACCTCTGTAGTCTCATTTAGACACTTGTTAGCAACCGCCTTTTTTTAGACCCGTAAAAGCTTCAAAATTCACCAGTGGGGTATTTACTGACTCATTTTATGTCGTAGAACAAAACATGAAAATCTCTTAAACTTGTGTTAACCACAGACCTTATTCCAGGCATCTAACCAAAAACCCTTTCAGAAACCCATTGACTTCGAGATGAGGGAACCAACCGGAAGTGCAAAAATGCTAACTCATTTCCAGGCTTTAGGAGTCATTCCTGCAGAAATGTATTGCGGGTTTCTGCTCAGTATTCAATATTCGCTGTTCCCTTCACACTACAGAATTTCAAGTCTTAAATATCAAACATGTTTTATATTTAGGATTCGAAATTGGGGCAATTCCAATCCAGTCAGTAAAATTAAGATTATGTCTGTAAACCCCTCACACCAAAGGATCATTTGGACAGATAATCTGTTCAGACCAGCCTCGAATTGGGAACACCGTCACAATTGTCGGAATGGGGCGAATCAGACCCAAAATCTGCCCGTTTATCCTCTGGTGTTAGTCTAGTGCGGGTGGATGGTGGTCCACAGTAAGCCTACTGCTATAGTCATGGTACATTTTGGGAAATACACTTACTTGCTGTCTGGCGTAGAGTCAGGTGAGAGGACTCATACCACTCTGCCTGCCTGCTCAAAATAAAGCTGGAGTCAGTAGCCCGTTAGCTTAGCTTAGCACAAAGACTGGAAACAGGGGAAACAGCTAGCCTGGCTCTAAAATAGCTTAAAAATGAAATTCCAATATAAAGATAAAACTGTTAAAAGGACTTCTCCAGTAGTTCTTTTTATTATTTTAAAATAACAAAATTTGAGTAAAAACAACACACTGTAGCACCCATGTGTAGAGTTAACACATAAACACAACAAAGTTCTATATATCATTAAAAGTTAAAGTTAAATAATGACATCATTGAGGGTCTTAAAGGCCCTGAAAACTTATTTTCTCAATCAGTTTGTTATTATGAGTGATGAGATCCAACATGAACAAACTATTTTCTGCCAAAGTTTGAATAGTATCTCTTCTCACTGGTTTGAAGTGGGCAGGGCTCCAGTGGAAAAAGGGGATGTCACATACTTACATGCACCAATCAGAATTTAGCAGCAATTTACAATCTGATGACAGTTGGTGTAGAGATTGCATGAAGTCCTCATCAGGGGGTATAACTGAAGCAAGCTCTCCAGTGCCTCTTCCAGCTGAGTCCTGTCGCTAATTCGCACTGTTGATTGCACTGCTCATTTGCCTAATCAGGCCGTTTGTAATTGATGCGGGGGAAGGTGGGAAGGAGGTAGAGGTGGGGGTGTGACAGGGGCCGGCAGGGCAGAGATAGGGAGCACAGTGTGGGGGACAGGAAGGCCTCCTGGGGCCGGCCCCAGTTCAGCCCTGCGGCTGAGGGATCAGGCTGGGAGGTTTTTCACATCCAAAGTGCTCACAGCGCCAGCAGAGAGGACTGAAAGCTTTTCATGCCCATACAGGCAGCAGGAGTCTGGACCCAAACTGGCACTTGATCAGAGTCACAAAATCATACCAAACAATGATGGGAAGCAGACATTTTTTCACTCCTACACATCAACACATCCTGTTGAAAATGTGTGCAATTTAGTCAGTTTATCAGTTAGGTAATCAGTGTAATGCTGCTTAGGTATGCACACTAAGAACTGCATGAATCCTACCATGAATGAGAGGTATTTATGTCAGATAGTAACAAGTGTATTTTGCAAATAAAAATTGATTTAATTAGGTTTGATTCCCCGTGTATCCCTGACTTTCTCAAAGCAATGCTAGCACAACAATATGGGCCCCGTACATATGCAGTCTCAGTGGCCCCCTTCCCCCTTTAATACATGTGTAAACACATGTATCTGTAGTGGTTATTATGGTAATCAGTAATGAAGAGTTTGAGAAAGTCTGCACAATCTGAAATCTTAGCATATTTCAGCCTATTTTCTCAACATGCTGTTATTACTGTGTGAAGCATTCACTGTGAGGTTTTACAAAATTATTTCCATCACAGTTTTTCAGGTCTTCATTATATCCTGGGCATAAGACAAAGGTGGAGAGACATCTTACTCTGGCCCCTACACAGAGAAAGGATTACCAAAATATCTCTGCTCTCTAATCACATCTAAATACAGTCATTATAAAGTTAGGTCACAGTATTACTTCATTGTTACTGCATGTTCAAACAGAAGTTGGAAAAACTGATTTTAAATACCAAGCTCCTCACAAATAGATTGAGTTACAAGTCTCTGGCAAGAGGCTGCAGTCCAACAAGACCAAAACCTTCCAGACTGCAGCTGGCCTCATCAAAAGGCCCGGGACCCCAACTGACACGGATTCTTATCCTGCCCCATGAACACTACATGTTACATTAACGTAAAGTCTCCATGTCTCACTAAATGCGTTACATAAACGAAAAGTGTTTCTGACAAAGTAAGTGAGGCCAGAAATGGAATGCAAATGAAATTGCTGAATCGTGCTTAATTTAGCTCCCACTTTGAGTTGCTGTTCACAAGGTTCAGGAGCTGAGAAGCAGCAAGTTGGCACTCAGCTCAAACTTATTCGGGCAAAATCACAAAACTGCTCATTGTCATCATGTAAACCACTACCCATGGTTTTCGGAGTGGTCCTGCTTTGAGCTGCCAGGCTCAAGTGATTTGACTAATATCTTGTTTTCTGTTGAAGATATTTATTTAGAACATCCATTAGGCTTCAAGAGTTGCAGGATTTCTTCTTCTTCTCTGCATCTCTGAGGCAGAAAGGCAGTCATGCCCCCTGGAGGTGAAGGGAGGCAGTGTGTTGTCAAAAAATTCTAAAATTAATACATTTTATAAATTGGGTGTTGTTTTTCTGATGATGACCACCAACCAGTGGCCATAGTTGGACCTTTTTATTTACTCCTACTGTATCATCATTATACGACCTGTCCTGATCCAGACCTCTCCCAGCGCCACACCATCAGGAGTGAGCAGATTTGTCAAAGTAATTAGTCACTTGTATCTGAGCAGTTTGGCAGAAAGGTTATAGTTTTTTTATTACATAACTGGCTATTGGGGTGGTTTTTGACAGGTGGATGTTATTTCTTGCTGCGAGTTGACCTGGCAGACCTCAACTCCACAAGCTGGTACCACAGGTGGTTTATATAGTAGCTACAGCTAGCCTTTATTTACAGGCTTTTAGCATTAGCCAGGCATGCCATGTGTTGTTATTTTCAGAATACGTTGGGCTTCTCAGAATTAACATCAATTTGCATGTTATTTGCTGTTACTAAAAGCTTTATTTTATATTACATGTGTTTACGTTTTGGCAAATTTTCAACATGAAAAGTCATGCCGAATTAGCTATTAGCACTTCCTGTTTGCATTGTTTCCAGGAATGTACAGGGAACTATAACTGGATTACCCTGATACTGAAGAAAACTTCAAAATGTGACGACGATAAGGCAAGATCTGAAGTCAAGGGGTGCGTCTTTTTTCCCCTCTGATTTCTAAGTGTATTTATGAATGTTTATCTGTGATGGACATCAAAGAGCAAGTGTCCAGCAAGTCAAGCTGAAAGTAAGAGTGAGAGTATCATGTCTGTGTGTTCAGATTTGACTGGGTTTTGACTCTTGACAGATTTGGACGCAAATTGCGTCAATCAGTAAGCACTAAGGGTTCATTTGCCTTTTACAGTACCTCTTCCCACTTTTTGTCCTCCTGTTTCTCTGTTTTCTAGCTCCTCTTTCTTTCTTTATTTCTTTCTTTCCTCCTGCCTTTCTTGCTTTCAGTGCTGCCAAATAAAATGACCTCTAACTGTGACAGAGGGGGTTTGGGCTATGTGACAGTCGTGACTGTGGGGATGGTAGCAGCGGGAGGAGACAGACACTTTCCAACACACTCTGTTCTACTCGTCAGCCTATTGCTATTTTTTTTATTTTATTGCTGTCTGAGTTTACCGTCTGCCTCACGGGTTTTTCATAGAGATACAGAAATATAGTTCTTGTAAACTCAGCTCTGACTAATGTATCACTGAAAAGGCTCCTCTCAAGAATAATCAGAAACTGGTCGAAGCCAGAAAATTACTTTCTAACAGCTTCTCGTTTCTAACCAGGGCTCACTGGGGACTCATTGTACGTAGATAAAAAAGCAGGGCAAGCTGGGAAAACAAGAATTACAATGTACTCTAGTGAGTAATCCAAAGTGTTTTCATACACTTATGCAAATATATCAATTTAATGTGTTGAAATTGTGGGGAATGTGTATTTGTGTAACTGTAGTTTTAGGATGCTGGTGTAGCAGAAGCCATATCAGAACAGGGAAATCAGTGTTGCTCTATTTGTTCTTTTGGAGTTATCAGTACGAGTTAGAGTTATAAGTTCTGTATCTTTGAAACTATAAGGACTTTCCAGAGAAACAGGGCATTGAAAATTAATCTTTAATCTTTATAGATAGAATGACATATACAGATGAGTGCCATGGTGCTTTACATGTATGGCTGTATGTAGGTATACTTAAAGCTGCTATAGTCAATATTTTTATATTAACATTTGATGAAATGACTACTTGTATATGAAAGGGGTCGCTTGAAGTGATGACAGAGAATTATCACCAACAGCAGTTCTCCTCTGCTTTAGGGAGCGATTTAGAGTCTTTCAGCTCATTGTTTTGGTTTTACAGCCCACAATGTTACTGTTGTGGTTCACTCACAGCATTCTCATCAGTGTCATTTCTAGATGCAGTAGGCACCAATTTTCAGCATAAAAGCTATATAAACCCAGTTTACACTACCTGCCCGGCACCAAAGGGCCACCAGACACAGTTAGTGACTAGCTGGTGAACATAGTGGAGCATTTAGCAGCCAAAGAGCCAGACATTTCCCTCAGGAGTTGGCGGAGACCAAAAACACAGCTAAAAGAGAGTGAATATTGGACTTACATTTGTCATGTGGAAACCTGATTCCAAATGAATAATGTTGCTCCCTAACTGCTGGATGTATAAATTAGCAACTGTTTGCTAATATGTTTGTCATATCAACTTAAAAAGTGATGCTATGTCAGTGTTGTGTTCCCAGCTTGTTTCTGCTGCCCCTAAGTGGCCAAAAAAACAAAAACAAAAAATAGTTAATGCAATAGACTGCATATAAAGATGGATGACATAACAGTTTCCCAAAAGTGAAGTCAAAACATCTCGATTGCCCCGTATATAGTATAGGTCATAAACCCCGCCCCCTCCATGTTAGCAGATGGGACATGGGCCAAACTGGGCCAAAGATGGTTTCTGTCATTTTAGATAGTTCTTATCGCGCTGTTCAAGTGATCATTCTTATAATAAGTTTGGTTTTAATTAGTTATTTGATGCTATAAATAGGGTTGTGACATTATTATTGACAACTGTGATTTGATTATGGTGTGCTCGCGATTGGTTCAGGTGGGTGTATGGGCGGGATCTCGATACCGCGGCTCCCCCGTGGATCACTACTGCGCAGACTCTGGCTCCAAAAGACGTCACCAGTGCCCGTATGCGGGGTATTTTGATTTTGAAGTGGAGAGGTGTCATCCATCTTTATATACAGTCTATGGTTAATGCAGGTTTAAGATTTTATCCCACTTTTCTGCTAATAATAACTGTTTTTCTAGTTTTTTATCCTACCCCCACTTTAAGGAAACTGTCCACTACCCACGTCCACATCATGACAGTGTAAATGACACAGACAGTGTAAAAAAACAACATTTTAATGGATTTTCCCATTAATGGTTGTGTTAACTATGTGGATAGGCCAACAATGTGTTATTTTCACTCAGGTGTTGTTAATACTGGAGAAGCAGTTCTGTCTTTATATTTGTATTCTAATTTACAGCTATTTTAAGGGCAATTAGACCATTTGATATCTTCCAAGCAGACTGTCTTGAAACCCACAGAGCAGATGTGTTGGTCATGTCTGCCGTCAGGTCAAACATCTCAGTTGACACGCGGAATAACACTCACATGGGTTCAAAGGTCAACTGACTTCAGCTGATGACAACTCATCTCAAGTAGTATACATGGTTGTAAACAGCCTATGACAACCAATAATCTCTGTACATGTATACTCTAAAAGCAAAGTATTATGAAATTAACTTCAATAACTTGAATATACCTTGAAATCATCTGAAATGACTATTACTAAAAAATATTAAAAAGAACATGTCTGCTGGGATATACATTCAATTTGGAAAAATCCTGCGTACATTAAACAAATCTGCAAATTGACATTTAATTTATTGAATTTAGTATGGTCATATTATACCCAGTGAGGTCTGCATGTTTATAAATTTAATATTTAAAAGATGAAAAAACATTTCCTGCTTTGTCTGTCTGCCATTCTGGTCTTGTTTTCATGTCTTACTCTGTCACTTGGCTACTTCAAATATATGTTAGTTAGAGTCTACTTAGCAACTTATTTCGAAAATAGAGCATTTTGTTGGTGGAGGCCAATAAATAGTTGATGTCCATTATAAATGATTCTGGGTCTGAAGGGGTTTGAGTTGAATAGTTAAGTTGAATCTCTAGTGTCACAAAATCCGAGGGGTCACAGGTTTGATGCAACACCTGGACAAACAGCTTGAATCTCCAGTAGTTGAGTGCAGGTTCAAATTTTATAGTGTTTACAGGTTTTTATAAATTCTGTTGAAGCTGATGCTTCATAATGATGTAGGTCTGAAAAGGATGAAAAACGTACAAACATCTGCCAAAATAAATTCAAATCCACTCAGGAGAGACACTAAGGAACACTCCATTGGAAAATATTTATCTGCTTGTTTGGCTCCAGTATCCTATTCATCAGCACCAAAAGTAGCGGGCGGTTGCTTGGTCAAGGACCCAATTAATATTTCAGAAGCAGATTACATAACATAATTTCATCTGTAGAGCATTCAACCTTTTCACCACACCAACAATCAATCCACCATGGAGTCTCCACTGTGTGAGGTGCAGAAGTAATTATAACTGGGTTCTTATGAACACGTGTGGTTAGGCCTATTGGGTTGTATTCCAAAATGCAATATATAAAATTTCATCCAATTACTGTTCCAATATGGAGCACCCTGTTTGTAATAGTTAAAATTCTGGTGATGAGAACTTTTGTTAATTTAACTCTGGTTTTGGTTTGATTTATATCACAGTTGTGTACGAGGCAATAGGATTGAGGTCCCAAATGCAGATGCTGAGGACAGCACAGGTTGAAGAAAAAGGACTTTACTAAATCAATGTTCAAATTAATGGGCTTACTGTCAATATGAGAAGACGGTCCAAACAAGCAACAAATCCAGAGTGTCAAGGCAGGCAGGCCATAAACAGGCAGAAGGTCAAATCACAGGTCGCAGATATCAGGCAGAAAAACAGGAACAGGAAAACAGGCATAGGCACAGATAGCTGGAACGTAAGTGCACAACATTGACTATGTTTACATGCACAAAATATTCAGTTTTTGCCCTTATTCTGAAAAAGACAATTTTCCTACTAAGACTAATGAAAATGAATATTCCACTAATATTCTTATTTACATGCAGGCTTGTTCGACCGTGCAAACTCAGCCTCCCTCTTTCATTCATTCAATCACCTTCCTGAAAAGGTCGGCATTGCGATATTCGCGCATATCCAGAAACCTGTTGATATCCAAGTTTTTCATAATGTTTAACAGTAGGTGTTTCTCCTTCCCACCAGAAATGTGGGCTTTTCTTTTGTGCATGCATCTCTACCCCAGCCTTGCAAACTATTTGCCAGTTGGTTTGTTTACAATGCACAGAGCTGACCATAAACAAGGAAGAGGCCGTGTGTCACAAACTGCAGTAAAACCCCCATTGTTGGTGTTACAACAAAGGGTCAAACTGGTTTTCTGTTAACTGATTCTGACATTATTAATAAGAAAAACACATTTCCAATTATCTCTTCACATTGAAATTTCTTGTGCTTTTAAAAGGTATTTTATCAACACACAATTCATTCACAGCAGATCTGTTGCTATTATGGTGTTGCTCTTAGTGTTGTTTCTGTTGGTGTTAACATCAATGCCATTACCATATGTATTGCCTTACATCCCTATGTGGAACTGTATTGTGCTGCTGTATGTTCTCTTTCCTCCTGCTCTCTCTCTCCCGCTCCCCCCTTCCCCCTTCAACCCAACCGGTCGAGGCAGATGACCGCCCACCTTGAGCCTGGTTCTGCTCGAGGTTTCTACCTGTTAAAAGGGAGTTTTTCCTTGCCACTGTCGCATAGTGCTTGCTCATGGTGGGAACTGTTGGGTCTCTGTAAATATAAAGAGTCGGTCTAGACCTGCTCTATTCGAAAAAGTGCCCTGAGATAACTTTGTTATGATATGGCGCTATATAAATAAAACTGAATTGAATTGAATCTGCAGTCTGGTCAACACCCTATCTCTATCCTTTAATGTTTTTTAAAAATACTTGAAAGGTTGGTATAATAGAATGCTTAAGCACCTTCAAGAGCAAAGCATGTTGTATGAACACTAGCATGGATTTAGAAAAAAATATTCTACAGACATGCCTGTTATCCAGGACCCCCTTTGTTCCTCATCTAAATTAATGCACTAATGTCACTGCATCTTCATCTATGTTTTTGTTACTTTTTGCTGATGATTTTTTTTTTTCACATAAACATTTTTCCACATTTATTTTTGAGGAAAATTCTGAATTACATAACATTTCTAAATTGTTTAAATTGAACAAACTTTAATAAATCTAATTTCATCATATTTACTGACAAAAACAAACATTACTATAAATCTAGTTCTTGACTTGAAATTATTCAGTATTCATTTAGTTTACAGTAAGATAAGAATTGTAATGGTATGGTCAATAAAACAAGTAGTTTGGTTCATTGCAAATGTTTGGTAATACTTTATTATAGTTTAGTTTACCTTACCTCACATATTACAGTATTGTTTGGGCTGCCACCAACCTTACTAAAATCCTCTCTTTACCAAAAATATTTGTCAGACAGCTACATTAAAACAGACCAGTTGATTCATGATTTGAATGTTCTTTTCTATTTCCGATGTAAATGTATATTTCACATGTATTTTTATCGACAAATGTATGTATGAGCCTGATTTGGTATCTATCATGTAATATTTTTCAGACTAATTCAGTAATCCACATATACAGTATACCACCAGATGTGTACATACATCACTTGTATCTTCCAATATTTAGAACAACTCTCAGTTCTCTATCAGATTCAGGGGAGCTCAGCTGTGGAATAAATACCATCATATTGCAAGTAGGGCTGCCACAAACGATTATTTTGATAATCGACTAGTCATCGATTATTTTTTGCGATTAGTCGACTAATCGGATCATACCTAAATTGCAGCGTATTGCACCAGCATGCAGCTGCTCTTATATAACCATCATTAGCTTCCAGCTTGAAGTGTTTAAGGTGTGTGCTAACTAAAAAATAAAGATAATTAAGACGACAGTCCATTCAACTTTTAATGAACTTTGCAGCTTGCAGCAGCTTCATCGCCAACCATGGACAGGGGTCTCATGTCCGTCACCAACATGTTCCAGATTGCTTCAGTCAGGACATTTACCTGCCCAGGTGTGCATGTTGTTGCCTTGGTAACAAAGGAACGTGTTTTTTAGCACTGTAACGTAGCGTTATAAAACATTAGCGTTATCACATTTCCTATTCAAACATGACATCACTGTTATAACGTTACAGCAAACACATAACATATGAAATCGTCATCGTTAATGTTAACGTTTACAGCTATCAATATAAGTAAGTAGCTCACTGTTGACGTTAATGTGAGCAGCTAACTGTCCCTCTTCGTCAGAAATTGAATCAGACTCAGCTACAACAACGTGCTTTCTTTTCAAATGCTCGTGCATCGCTGTAGTGCTCCCATGGAAGGCAAGTTCTGCCTTGCAGATTTTGCATTGCACATTCTTCTCATTTCTTTTGATAAAACGCTCCGTTTGCAGCTAGCCATGATACTGTTGATACTGGGCACAACTTCTCCGGTGACATCACGGCTGACCCCGATTACCACTACTGCGCATGTGCGTCAAGGACAGCAAGGCAGACAAGGCAGCGGAAGCTACAGCGGCAGTTTGGAGAGAAAAACAAAGCTTCAAAAAATAAACGACGACGTCGATTATTAAATTAGTCGTCGACGATTTTGATAGTCGACGTAATCGTGACTAGTCGACTAATCTTGGCAGCCCTAATTGCAACACAATCCTCCTCTCCCACAAACTTTTATAACTTACAGTATATTATATATCATAACTTATAGCTTATTTACTGAAACAAACTACTTGAATTTTGTATGTTGTGGCCTTCTTTCTTGTCTTTTCTAACTGTTGTATGCTATACTTGTTATGAGCAATTAGCATAATTAGACATATCTTGTGTTTGTTTGATTTGTTGGCACATATAATTATTGGTTAATCTAAAAAACTCTATTCTCTATTTTCTTCTGTATGTTGTGCTTCTTCACTGTTAGATTTTGATTTTAAAACTTATTGTTGTTGGGGGTTTTTTTTTTGGGGTTGTGTGTGTGTGTGTGTGTGTGTGGGGGGGGGGTTATGGGTGTGGGTGTTTTATTATTTGTGCAAATAAATAAACTAAACTAAACAGTGTCATCTATGTCTAAAATAACCTGGGGAAAAATAGCGTTTGGGCCCTATTGACCTCCATTTCTTTTGCATTACTTCGGTAAGGAAAGCAGCAGCTCCGTCCCTCTGCTCCGCCCGGTCCTCCCCACACAACCCTCTGCAAAGCACTGTGATACGTGCAAATCTTTCGCTGTAGTTGAATATTTACTATTAATATTTGTTTATAGACTATGTATAGACGGTTTTGGTGAGTTTTATTTTGTTTCTGTTGAAGCGTGTTTTACGATGATCTATGACGTAAAATTAATGTTTTTGTCAATGGAGTCTGGTGACTTTGAGGTGAGCGATATAACAGCTGTTTCTGGTTAGGGGGAGTGTGGCCAATGCGCCCGTTTGTTTTGGTCTGAGATGCTGGTGCTAGTGCGACATCTAATGGCAGTGAATATTGTATATAGAACCTTTAAACTTAATTTGTAGGAGACGAGGTTAAACTTTCCAGGTGTCTGCCTGCATGTAGGCTTTTGTGCCTGTATATATTTATGCATTTTCTGCATGTCTTTGTGTGGGGTATGTGTGATGTGTGTTAGGTACACCCACTTCCACGTCCTCTCCCTGACATTCCTTTGAGGCGACCTGACACATTTTCTCAAAGCTGTAGCAGTAATTAATTCAATTTTCTTCTCTTCCTGCAGCTGATACCAAGATTAGCTTTGTCTTCCTTTAAATACAATATAACACTGTGATAACATGTAATCAGCAATATAAACAGCACCAGCTGTGTTTGAAAACTACATTCAAGGAAAAAACCACTAGTGTTAAAGGTTCTTACAGTGATCTAAAGGAGATTCTGTGACGTTGTTCGAGCAGCAGCCATCACCTCATTGGTCAATACAGCAGTGGGCAAACAGCAGTTTGCTACATGCAACAATATAACTGGTGTTTGTTGATGATATTTTGCAATAGCTCCATGCATTTTATGAGCACCTTTTCTGAAGTTGAGGACATTTTGATGATGAAGAAACTATTTGTTTGATCAGAGAGACCATTAGGATAAATTCATCTTTTTGTATGTCAGAGTAGAGATGAATAGGTTGAGTCTATACAGGTGTTCCCCGTATCATTTGAAACTCATGTTGAGGAACTGACTAAGCTTTATATTAAATTAGGTTTCTTTTTTAGGAATAAGCAGTGCCTCTCTTTTTGTAGTAGGTTGCAGATTGTAAAGGCAACATTCTTATCAGTGCTTGACAAATGTAGATGCAGATGTAATTTACATGCATATGCCCATACCCTCAAGCCCCTTGATGCTGTGTATCACAGTTCTCTTTGATGTATTACAGGTGACAGTTTTAGAACCCATCATTGTATACTCTATGAGAAGGTAGGGTGGCCATCACTTACTGCTCAAAGGGAGCAACGATGTCTTCTTTTTAATTTACAAAGCCATCCTTAATAAGCTACCATTTTATTTATCATCACTTTTAAGACTTAGAAATATGGGATGCTGTACTCGTTCACAAGAATGCCTTATCTTGGATATCTCATTTATGAATACAGGATTGGAAAAACTGCATTCACCTATTATGCTCCTAATAGGTGGAATAAACTTCAGGAAGTTAGACATTTTTTTTAACCTTAGAACAGTTTAAGCTTCTGCTGAACAATGTTTTATATAATGAATGTTCCTGTTGTTCTTAATATGTCTGCTTTGTCCCTGTGTAATGTACTTATTCTACTGGCTTTTTTTTTCTTTGTGTTTTTGTCTTGTGTTGTATTTATGTTGCATAAGAATGTTGATTTTACACTTATTACATGCAGCTTATTTTGATTATGTATTTGCAGGGCACCATTGTGAATGAGAGCCTTGCTCTCAATTGGTTATTCCCTCATTAAATATATATATATATATATATTTCACCTAATTCATGCATTTAAAAAAAACAATACTTACAGTCTACAGCTACACTAGCAGCTCTGTGAGAATATAGGCACAGCGGTGCTTTGTGCTCAGTGCTAACATCAGAGTTTCAATGCCCCCGATTTTTCCCCCCATATGATGAATTTCAAAATCTGCCCACCCACTATATTTACTACAAATAGTATCACTGCTGTTTGTAATTGTGTTTTTTAAATTACGTACTACTATATTTGTGTGATTAGAAAAGAGCAGAGGCGCTTGTTGACTGGTGTGGAGTAAACCATGGATGTATAAAGAGAACATGCTAGCTCTATGGATGGCAATGTCAACACTTTGGTCCATGCTGGATTGCCATGAAATTTGAACATTCGTGGTCCTCAGAGTAGGAATCCTAATAACTTTGGCGATCCATTGACTTTTCTTTTCAGCAGGTCAAAGTTCTCAATTATCTAGTGACATATCTCAGTTTCCCCTCGATGGATTGGTACAAAGTTTGGTACAGACATTCATGGTTCCCAGATGATGTATATCCTAATGACTTTGGAGATCCCGTGACATTTTCTTTACCGTCGAGTTTGTTTATTATTCTGAATTAGAGACTGACTGTGCTGTCTCTGTGTCCGTGGAGTTTGTCCTGTTATTCAATTTCTATGGATCAGCTCCAGGATATGTCTCTGGATGACATCATACAACAGTTTCTCTTTGCTGCTGCAGTTTAAGGAGAGACTTCAAAAATCTCCAAAATCACAAGTTAGATCTGAGCTGCACCACAATATATGAAATAACACGCATGAATGTGAATTCTACTTAGGAGTTAATCTCCCCTTTATTAACGCCTTAAGACAGCGGCATTGTGGGTTATTTTATGTGCATGTGTTTGTATGCGCAGTGTATGAGCATCCGCAAGCCCCAACTATAACTGATGGACAAGCTACAAACACCCCCCACCCCCACCTCCCACCATCTTCTTCCTGCAGCAGCCACTTTTAAATCCTTCTTGTCAGCACTTCATCACTGTTTGCTCACATTTCCTTTGCTGGAGTCCTCGTGCCGTCACAAAGCCAGCTTTGGTTAGTGGTCAGCGGATAACAAACGGCTCTGTCACAGTGGCCCAACAACAATCTGCCGCTGCTCTGTCAGTCCTGATCTATCTTCAATCGCCCGCTATTGGCACACCAGTAAATCCTCTGTCAGCGGGCGCACTCCAATTACAGGAAACAACAGTAATGTACAACCACGTTTACACCTACTGAAAGCAGAGGGAGAGCTTTCCCAGAATACTGATGAAGCTCTTGTGGTGGGGGTTGGGGAGGTGGGGATTAGGGGACGAGGGTGTCATCTGTACTGTACAATCTCCAGGATTGGCCCGACTCCCTCTTTGCCGTCCCCTCCCTCCCTTACGCTATGGTAGGCTTTATAGAGATCTCCTTCCAGCTATCCATTAACGGTACACCTTTGCAGTCAGGCACATTCACTCTGCCTTCCAGTTCCTTCAGCACTTTTAGGGTCAGCCATTTGCAGGGAGACAAATGAATAGCCTTGGCCCTCATGGGGCCCCTGAGCCATTAATTGAATGGCTCCCCGAGCATGTTGGTTAATTCCTGGAAAAACCTTACTATAAGGAGTTCATGCACAACGGATCCTGTTCATTAACTCTGGTTGAGCTGACAGTTGCTGATTACAGGTGTGTGTGCTGAGAATGCTGAAAGTTAGTTCTACTGATATGTGACTATGTGAAGCCTACAAATGTATGGTCACACTATTTTATGTGATTTTTAAATACGACTTTTTCTCCCATGATACACATTCCGAGACCCAAAGTCATTGTACTGGCCGATACTGAGTACCTATCTGATAACAGGACTCTTCTATTCCAAAATGTAAGATCTGCCAACCTCTCTGTGTCATTATGATATGTGTAAGCAATCGTGAGGCTGTAACTACAATTTACAGAAACATTCGCACACCATTATGCTTTTTAGGCTTGTGAATTTTTTATCTATATTGTTTAAAAGGTTTATGAAATTACAAATGCATCAAACTCATAATGACAGACACACCATCTGCTGTGGTAAACCATGATCAGTCAATGCTGCACTCACTGTCCTCTGTGCCCACACAGAAAAGGCTTCCCCATCTCTTTGTGTGGTATTTTTTCCCAGACCAACACTGACCTGCTAAACAACTTGTTTTTTACTCTCATGCCTTGAGTTTGTTGCATGGAGGGAATTTTTGATAACATTAGCTAACTGCAAAAATTCAGATACTGCCATTAGTACAATTCCTTGTAGTACACTGTGTACACGACTTACTTGTGTAGTGCGTTAATTTCGACAGGGTAGTGTTGTCTCAAATCAAACACGGTCGTTGTGCACTCCCCGGAAATGATAATCGTCGATTCACTTGACTTCAATTCAGATTTATAAAAAATTAATAAAAATGAATGTACTTTTACTTTTAGCCATAACAATCGCGACCGCGGCCACCATTTTCATAGGTTGATGGTCCCTCCCCTTCCGGTACGTAACCAAGATGGCGACCATTGAGGGTGAGAAGTGTGCAGCGTTACACACTCAACTTTTTGACCGTTATGAGTACACCATCTGGGTACTCATAGTGCACTGCATTTTGCCATAATTGTCAGTGTGAACGCACTTAAAATAACAAATGTAAGTATGGAAGAACGCAAATTGAGACACAGCTCTATCTTATGCTCTCACAATTTCAGGGGAGGTGTGCTCTACTGCTCAAATGTCTTTAAGGGTAAAAAAGTATAATAACTTGCAAAGAAGGCAGGAGCACTTTAAAATCATGGTTATGCAGCGCAGAATTGAGCAACAGTGTGCCTTCTCCAGAGCTTCACATGCAGGAAGTGTCAAAGTATCAGCTGTAAATATGCACACGTTAGCTTACCACTGGAAATGAACTAAGTGGAACAGTACTTAACGTGGATCATGACATTTGGCTGATACTCAATCCGCTTAATAGGGTCAGCATCGGCACAGATCAGTATTGATGCGTGTAGTTAAAATGCAGTTCCTCAGTTTTACCACAAGGGGGAGTAACTAGCAAAGGGAGCACTAGTTGTAGGAGCATTTGCCTTGTCTGCTGTATAAAACAGGTTAGTTGTGTCTGTTATTGTATCATAACTTTTTTCTAAGGACTTTTAAAGTCGGTCTGAATTTGTTTTGATGAAGTTTGATGTAGAAAATTATATGCTAAGTAACTTATTTTCCTGTCTACTTAAATAGAGTTTTGCTACTTACTGGGGGTAAACAGTTAGAAAAATAGCGTCCTTAATGTGTGTAATTTCTATTCCTTGTCACTGTGGCTTCTTGACATCTGCGCCTTATCATAATTGTTACGCTAAGATTGGTGTTAAATGCAATGAGGTAAAGCATGTTTGAGTGAATTTCATGGTTATTTTCATGTGAATGGTCACTAAGTGAGGACATGCATGGTAAAGTTGGAAAATGAGTTGTAACAATATATTTTGTAATGTTCAGCTGCCAAATGTGTTTACAGTATATTATGTATCTATCATGAATGTTGTGTTAATGTGTTCAGGTATAGCAAAATAGGTGAACAGACTGCCTTACAATAAGGTACTAAAGGTACTGATATAGAATGCTTAGGAAGCTGGTTAAAGCAGCATTAACTGGATGAGTGTCGTAGTACACATAAAGACTACACACCAGTAAGTTGACTATTACTGTTGAGTTGAACAACAGATTTCATTTGCAGAAGCTGAAAGTTAGTAATTATTCCAGTAGTTTAATATTCAGACACCTGTAATGTAAATGTGTTAGCTTGTGATGTTTGTCACATGGAAGATTATTTTGAATATAAAGCAATTATGGAACTAATAACTAAGGAATTATTTTTCAGTAAGCCAATGGTGGGATTTTTTTTTTGGAATGTATACTTGGTAGTTCATAGAGATTCCCATCAGATACTGAATCCCTGTGGAAAAGTTTGAAAGTTTGGGACCACATGCCAAGTGCGCTTTGGCCAATTTAGACGGATAGGGAGCTGGCCCTCATGGTGGACTGGTTTCCTGTCCAGCAGGGTTTAGGGTTACACAAAAATGCATACACTGCTGGCCTGTGAGTCGCCTCAGCCTGACACAAATGTCCTTCCAAAAATCCATCCTCCAAAATCAATTTGTGCTTCATTCTTTGATATTAGGTCACTTTGCTGGTCCCCTCTCTGCAGACCAGAGAGTCTCTTCCTGGCCTACTTCAGTCACACACAAACACACACAAAAACAAACACACACACACACACACACACACACACACACACACACACACACACACACAAAATAGCAATTTGTGACTCTTGACTTTGACCTGAAAATGAAAACTATTCAAAAACCTTCCGTTACAAAACAAACTCTGCTATCTGGGCTGTTTCATAGTCGGGGAACCAAACATGAAAAGTCTGTGACATGTTCCTGTCACATTTTCACTTTCATACTTATTAAACACTTCAATGCATAAGAAGGACACCTTGACATAGACAAATAGCCACCCAAACCAACATCACAGGACGTTCTAATCAGCCAGTGATCACGCTGCACACATCACTGACATAACCCTCTTTCTTTTACCTCCATCTATTTAATCTATCTAAAAAGCCATCTCCCACAACACACCTTCATGCACTATTTCACACACACTGATCTGATGCCATGCAGATTCCCGCTGTATCCCTCTGGCCTGCTTTTTCCATGCCTGGGGTCTGACATTTCCAGGCTGTTCATCGATCAGAGGCACCGCGTGACCATTTATATGTTGAAAGAGCCAGGCACATACTGGCAGAGCTGCAAAGACTACTGAAATATGTAAGTGGAGGTATTCAATTTGTAGAATTTGTCATTTTGAAGTCTGTAAGAGATTAAAGCGCAAATTGTGTTAAAGGGATACAGAAATATGTTGGTTAATTTACCTGCCAATTCTAGATTTTGTCAATATTGGCAGTGCTTGTTGGTGAGACTGAAACTTCATTTTCTTTGTTTATGACTTAAGAACAGGTGAAAAAAAAGTTTTTGCCAGGATAATCTTTCTAAGTTCCTTAAAAAAATGCATCTGTAAAACAGGTGAAAAAAAGTTTTGTCAGGATAATTTTTGTTATCCTGACAAGTTTGTAAAAAAAAAAAAAATATATATATATATATATATATATATTCTTTCACCCTTTTTAAGGAACTTAGAAAGATTATCCTGGCAAAAATATATTTTCCACCTGTTCTTAAGTCATAAACACAGGAGAGAAAACAATTTAGATCAGACTTAGAAAATGGATCACCAGAACTTTTTTTTGCTCACTTGTCTCTCAGGACTTCCATACTTAGATGCCCATGGACTTGTATAGATTTAGTGCCAACAATGATCTGTCTATGATCAGGGAATCATTAAAGAACATAATTCCACATTGAAAAGTCACAAAATAAGCCAGTATTTCAGGCTGAATGGGGAATTGTGTATGAAATGATGCACAAGATACAATATCTAGAATATTTCCACTTGGTATTGGCATCATGGGTATGTATATTTCACCCATCTTCAATAAAGTGTTCATATTCAGGTATATGTGATGTTATATGTAGTGTAACAATCATTTTATTTTCTAACTTTAAAGTTACTTAAGGTAGAAATCGGGGTTGCTAAGGTTAACAGTGCAGCTACTAAAAGCAATTGCATCCTGGGTTAACTTCAGCAGATTGAGAATATGTAATATCACAGAGAGTGAAATAGGGAAAAATCTACCAGCTTCAAATTTTTGCTATCATTGAAAATGGATGTTACAATACAATACAAAGTGAAAACATGATTCAGAAGGAATGCAAGGAACTTGTATGTTCAGTGTCCTTTTAAATAACCATTCTATGGGTTTACCAAACACATTCTTGACATGTTTAATTCTAATAACAGACTTCATGTAGCACAGTTAAAAACAGAGTTTACAAAGCGCTTTGACAGAGACAGTGAAAGTGGTATGTTGAAATAAAGGTTTTTTCCATTTTGAGCTTCAGGTTGTGATGTAACTCAGAAACACAGCTGGAAACATGTCAGCTCTGATTGTTTGTTTACTGCTCCCTCTCCAGAAAAGAGAACACGTTGAACAAAATGTTGGATTGTTGAGGGCTTCCGTCTCCTTGTAGCAAAGGGGCTTATTGTATTGTATCAGCTGTGATATACATCAAAGCTCAGAATGGATATGGGTTATATACTGTATATGGAACTTCCTGAGTTACAACTAAACTATTGGACCACTTGTGAGCTTTCTTAAAGGCTCTACTCTTCAAAGAGCCGGCAGGATTTTTCTTGTTATACCCTTTGTGAAATTTAAATTACCATGGCTATGGAAGCTGTTATTGCAATAGTTCTGTCAGGTCTGTTGGGTTACAGCTAAGATGATAACAAAAATCTTTAAGGTTTGTTTTGGCTTTATCAGTTGGGCTGTAATCAGTGTTGTAGATAATATCAACACTGATTACAGCCCAACTGATAAATCTACAGACTGATATTATCAACCTATATTAGCTTTTAACAGATATATAAGGATCTGCATATATGTTTGACGATAAGTAACAAGAAATTGTAGTACCAAAATGGCAAAGATATTTTTGAGTTAAATTAGAAACAGTGTTGCTATAACATAGTTTGTCTAACACAGAGCACTGACAAGTTTATTTATTAACTGCAAAATGTCCCATTCAGTACATATCTTTGTCCCAGTTCTTTAATAACAAATTTTAAAGCTGCACTGATCAATATTTTTATATGATGAAAGTTTCATCAAATAACTATGTGTGATGTGAAAGGTGTCGTTCTTAGTGACAAATGCATCGAATATAATCATCCAACTGCAGTTCCTTTCAGCTCTATGGAGCATTTTAGTGTTTTTCAGCTCATTGTTTTGGTTTTATAGCCCACAACTTTACTGTTTTGGTTCAGTCTCACCGCATCTCATCAACCTTATTGCCAGCCACAAAAAGTCTTCATAAGCCATTCTGCGCCATAGACAAAATTAGCAAGTAGCTGGTGAATGTAGTGGAGCATTTAGCAGCTAAAGAGCCAGATATTTCTCTCAGGAGTTTGTAGAGACTAAAACAGAGCTATAAGGAGAGAGAGTATTGGACCAGGTGGCCTGAGACACAACTTCAAATGAATGCTAATGTTAATCCACGTTTGCTGGATGCGTAAATAAGCAACTGTTTGCTAACATGTTAGGGATATCAAGCTTATAAGGTGACAATATGTCAGTGTTGTGTTCATAGCTTGTTGCACTGCCCCCAGGTGGCTAAGAAATCAATTAATGCAGGTTAATGCATCACAAATGTTTACTTATGTTAAAAGAGAATAAATGTGAATGAATATCAGCCCATATATTACTCTATGATTTATCCTTTCATATCTTATGGAAACATAGTATGGGCAAGCACATATAAAACCAGTCTCCATTCCATCTTTTTATTACAAAAGAAATTTGTTAGAATGGTCACTAACTCTAGCTGGAATGCTCATACTGCTCCATTATTTCAAACCCTGGAGTTGTTAATTATATTAGACATAGATAGGTACTTTTGTATGTCAGTTTCTTAACAATTCACTTCCTATTTCCTTTCACAGTTTCTTTGTAACTAGGTCTCAAATCCACTGTTATCACACCAGATCAGTTGATCTTCTATATAGTCAGTTTTACAGAACTAGCCTCGGCCAGTTTTCAGTTAGGTATAGAGGTCCAGTTATATGGAACAGCTTTTCTGCTTCACTTCGCAGTCACTCCTCATTTCTAATTTTTTTTTAAAAATCTTAAAGAACGTTTTTTGTCAGAATATAGTACTATGTAAATAAGGTAAATGAGGTATAATATAGTGTATGAAAGCAGTGCAAATATATGTTAATGTAATCCTTGTTTTTCTTTGTTTTATTTTTTAATTTTTTAATTAATTTTTTTTTCTGTAGTGTATTCCATATTTTCCATGTCCTGTTTGGAAATTGTACTTTTTTTCTTTTTAGAAATTTAAAAAGAAATATTTGTCTATTTGTAAATCTGTGGCAAGCATGTACAGCTGTTTTTGATTTTAATGTTAGGTGGGTTACTTTTATAAGCCCCTAGGGGTTTTTTTCATCCCACCTGTGCATTTTCTTATTTTACTGTATATTTCTTTTCTTTTGTTTTATCTTATTATATGCACAAATAAAGACATATATTTTCATTAGATTTTTTAAATTCTCAAATATCAATATCGGTGTCTGCCCCAAAAATCTAGTCGAAAGTCAAACATAGCAAATTTTTCAAAAATTAAATCCAACAATTGTCACAAAACGTCATTTCTAGGACTTTTTTTAATCTTCCAAAGGTTATAAAGATTCTTGAAAGTGAGGAGTAATGAAACAAATATGCCAGCCATAATAAACCATGATAAATGGTAGGGGGAAATCTGATTACTTACCAGCAGCGTGTAAACCAAAGTATATAACCAGGTCATTGCAGTACATGTTAACTCATTCTCTGATTTCCTGCCTTAACATCATTTCTCCGGGTAGCCTGGTTTCTTGTGCATCATGTGCCTTTCAAAGATCCTTTCTAAAACCTAATCAGCAGTCCTTTTCAGAATTCACTGCTTCAAGGAACCACTGTAGCTGTCTGTTGAGCTTACAGTATGTTATGTGATTAAAGAGCAGACAGGCCTCTGTCTTATCTCTGTAATTAATTGCCACATGCAAACTTTGTGCAGAGGAGGGATACAGCGTGTATGGCAAGCCCTTTTAACATTTAATCAGTAGGGCTGACTAGTAGCGATTTAGTTTTCACTAGTGGAAATTACATTTCGACATGTCAAAATGTCCTTTTGACATATCGAAATGTTAATTTAAGATCTGTAAAACAATTTTGACATGTTACAAATATATTTTCACATGTAGAAATTACATTTTGACTAGTCAACACTGATTTACAGATATCTTTAATTATAGATAAAAGTAATTCCTTTGTCACTAGTAAGAAAAAGAATTGCAGATATCTACAATTTAATTTTGACATGTCGAAAAAGGATTGTGACTAGTCGAAATGTAATTTCCCATTTCAGATATCTACAGTTGCATTTCTGATATGTCCGACATATCATCAAACCATTTCGGATATGTGGGCGTCATATCATCAAGTACCACAAAGCTATTGGTCGACTTTTAAATAGGCCACGCCCACCTCATGAATATTCAACAAATGCTAATGCTTTGTGAAAACACGTTGGCAACACATCTGCTGCTCCACAGTCCATTCCAGTAAATGGCGGTAATGCACCTATAAATTGGTTTACCAACCGCCATTTAAACTTAAAAATTCTGTCAAATGCAGAAACTGCCGTCTCCGTATTACTACTTCCTTCTCTCCATTTTCGCTCGTCACCGCCAAATTAGCTCGGTGAGATGATTTCTATTTCCTAGGATGGCGAACGCATGACCCGCCCTACTCTGCCTCTGATTGGCTTACCTGCAACGAGTACTGGCCAATCAGAGGCAGAGTAGGGCGGATCATTCGCCCAAATTACCATATTCATTTCGGATTTGTGTGTGTGTGTCATTGAAGATATCTACAATGACATTTTGACTAGTGGAAATTCCTTTTTTGATATCTGAAATTCAATTCTTACTAGTTATAAAAGACATTGTAGATATCTTAAATATATTTGTTACTAGTACGAATATAATTTTCACATGTTACAGTTGTATTTCAGATATCTGAAATGCAATTCTAGATATCTGAAATTACATTCTTACTAGTTACAATTCCAAGCCAACATATCAATAATTTAATTTTGACTAGTCAGAACTTAATTTTAGATATCTACAATTCCATTAATGATATTTGTAATGTAAGAACAATTGTAGATATCTATAATGAACATTGCCACTAGTAAGAATTGAATTGCTGATATCAACAATTGACATTTCCACTAGTGAGAACTGAATTGTTGATATCATTAATTAACATTTTGACTAGTGAGAATTGAGTTGTAGATATCATTAATTAGAAATATAACTAGTCAAAATTACATTGTGGATATGTCGACTTGGAATTGTAACATGTCAAAATTGAATTGTAGATATCTGTAATTGAGTTTGAATAGAAGTCAATGGCAAAAGTTGACTAGTTGTAATTAAGTTACTGATATCTACAATTAACATTTCCACTAGTAAGAAATGAATGGTTGATATCACAAATTTACATTTTGACTAGTGTGAAATGAATTGTAGATATCTTTAATTAAAATTGTTACGTGTCAAAATTACATTATGGATATGTTGGCTTGCAATTCTAACTAGTCAAAAAGCAATTGTTGATATCTACAATTGATTTAACTGCTACTGATTAAATGTTAAAAGGGCTTGCCATAAGCGTGTGGGGTTTTCGAGGTGTAAGCTGAAGGTCAGCATGAACGCACCTTAGTAGTGAAATCATCTGCTCCTCCCCTCCAGACTCCTGTTATCACCTCCATTCTACACACAACATTAAACTGGAAGACGTTCTGTCTGGCCTGCGGTGATTACTGCGCTGATATCGTCCCAGAGCAGGAAGACTCATAAAAAACCTTAACAGTGCCTTTTATATGGCAGTCTAGCTTTAATTCCAGGCCCTTATGACAAATGTTAACAGCCTAGCAGGTGCAGAAAAGCATGCACTTAGGCATATGAATATATATCACATACTCATATACAGGCATGCATGCATAAATAGCCCACGCACAGACCGGTACAGACAGTACATACTACTCACTCACAAAGCTACACATTTATTTAGGTTACACAAACACACATCTCCTCAGAAACAAATGCTCACAAACATACACATAAGACCCTGATATTGTGTGTACACACTGTTGAATTACTCGTTATTTTGCATGAGCTCAGTGAGATGGATGAGAGATTAATCTTCATGGTCTCGCCCACAAGTCCAGAAACTCATTATCTCACCAGGTGTGGGCTCATCACATTTAAATCCATGTGTCAAGGAGGCGGCGCATACACCATCTTTACCTACAACAGACCTTATTGTAAGCAATAACTAGGACAGACGTCATGAAGGCTAAATCTGAGCAGTGCTCGTGTCTGACAATCAAAGTGGAGACACACACACACACACACACACACACTTATTCACCCTGCAAGAGGTTGGCAGTGGGTATCAGCAAATGTGAAGGCAACTGTAGGCATGCAGTTCCAAAGGGTTTTAATGTTTCACTTTCTATAAGGAGTCACTGATAGGGCCTTTTATATTACATGAAGACATATAGGAAGGGTAAAAATTATTTTTAATTCAACACAACACTGAAATGGCAAACACTTGCTAAATTACACATCCAGCAGTTACGGAGCAAAATTATAATTTATTTGGAGTTGTGTTTGTGTCCATCTGATAAATATAAATCCAGTATTCGCTCTCCTTTCAGGTGTGAGGTTCCTGAGGGAAATATCTGGCTCTTTACCTGCTAAATGCTCCACTATTATGTTTACAAGCTAGTTGCTAGCTTTGTCTGGCTGCTGTTTGATGCTGGGTAGGTAGTGTACAGTGCCTGCTGCTGCAGGAGGTTGATGAGAGCACTTGACATCAAGACAGTAAAGTTGCAGGCTGTAAAACCAAAACAATTAGCTAAAAGATGCTAAAATGTTCCATAGAGATCAGGGTGGCTGCAGTTAGGTGATAATTCTCTCTGGGTTTTTCACTATGAGCAATACTTTTCACATTACACATAGTCATAGTCACTCATTGTTGATATAAAAATATTGATTAGTGCAGCTTTAATGTTTTTTTTAGTTTAATGTTAATGCTTTTTATTTCTTCTGTCCTTCTTTCTCTCTGTCTGTGGAATCATATTTCCAAGTATTGTTCCACCACTCTTTCAGTTTGTAGTCTAGCGTACCAAAACAATTCTACTACGCTCATTTGGAGACATTTGTTTGATTACCACAAACAAGTAGGAAGCTTGGCACTGCAGCTTTCATTGTGAGCCAGCAGGTTGGGTTTAGTGGGAAACCTGCTGTTTTTGCTATAGGGCAGAAAGTCTGTCTGTTTTATAGCATCGAAGAAACTGCGCTGCTTGGTGGTCTTTGAAAGGTCCAGATATATAAAGATCTATATTAAATCATTAAACACTTTTAGACAAGCAAGGCATTGTAAAGACAAAGCAATGCAGTCGATGACACTTTAGTTCATCTTAACCTGTCATTTACAGTATGTCTTTTCAGCGTTAAGAGAGTGTACTGCTGACACGTTTCTCCAGCAGCCTCCATCCACAGCAATTGAAGCTGTGGAAGAAGTGGCAGAGAGAGTCTTGGTTGAGCAAACACTGCCACTCTGTGGACAGTCAGTGTAATGTCTGGCAACAGCACAGAGTATAGTATCTGAGTGCTGTACTTGCTTCGGAGTAGCAGAGTTTAGTAGTCAACTTTAACCTCTTAACATACAGGTTCCCCCCTTTCTCCCTTGAGAAGCTTAATGGTTGTTAAAATCATCTTATTCCACACTGTCTGAGTGACAGTATTATATATTGTTCCAGCTGCTCTTTGAGGTTATACGAGTGAAATATTCAAACATAAAACTCTTTGTTTTTTATGGCGTCACCATTTCTTCGAATAGAAATATTCAAGGTGTTTTGTGTGTCATTTCATGCACATTTCCCCCAAATTCAGCCTGACATATTTAGTATCTTTGAACAATGTTTGGCTGCACAGCATGTGTCTCTAGGCTAATGACTGGCCTGCTGGTTGGTGAGATGGCTTTAAGAAACAATTTTGTGTACAAACAGTAATCAACCATTTAAAAAGAGCACAATTAATGAGTGTATTTACACCTTACAAACAAGAACCTGCTGTTTTAGAATAGAAGGTGACAGGCAAAATTATATTGCTTTTAAAAAGCCAATGACTGATTTAATGAACATTATATAATTATTAATAGTGCCACCTCTGGGAAGGTAAACCTCCACTCCGAAGGAGGCAAATGAAGTTCACCATTTACTGTAAGTATTGCAGGGAGTCTAGTAAGATAGACTGCACTTTCTGTTTATATCATTCTTAATACATACAATCAGAATTCATTAAGACTGACACAAGTGACACCACTGTTTTCCCCAGGTGGTTCGGCATAAATTAGATTTAGAGAAGTTGCTCCATAAGAGGGGGGTATTCTGGATTTGTAAATTGGGCACTTCAAGCCTGCAAGAGTTAAATGAGAAATTTGACTTGGACCATTTTGTAGTCCACTGGAAAACCTGAAGATTCAACCTTCTCACTTCATGGGTTGAGATGAAATATTGTATTTTATGAAAAGTTGGTTGTAATGTTGTGTGTTTTGTAATTATGGTATATTGCTGTATCCACTAGGAGTAAATATTTAGCCTATTTTGTTAAAAAAAAAATCTAAAAAGCACAAAAAACAGAAGCACAAATACAAATATACATCGCAAATACAATCGCTCACACAATTTGAAGAGTACGGATAGAGTAAAAGTAAGGATTTGTCAAATGTTAATAATCTAATAATGTAAATAACTTGTTCTAAGTTTAACTTTAACTCTAACTCAAAAAGCAATTTCCCAGATTTCCCAGAACAACAAGCTCCACTGACTCACCACTGTCTGAAGGCAGTCAGCAGAGTGGAACGTTAGATCCTAAGGGGCCCATCTCACCCCTGCCACTGTTCCTGTAGGGTTTCTTCACAGGTCACAGATTCAAAGTCTCACAAGCTAAAAGGAACTGTTTTAAACCGTTTTTATACCCACTACAAAAGCTCAGCTCAATACCAAGGATCACATCACATCACATACAGCAGGACCTGCACCTCACTCCTCTGGCAATACTTTTTTGGACCCTGATTTTAAAGGGACTTTATTAATTGTATCTTTATTTTGTGCACTATACTGAATTGTGTTGTTTTACCATGTATTTATTTCCTGGTTTGTTAAGCTATTGAGGCCAAAGACAAGTTTCCATTCTTACATGAGTGGACAGTAAAGTTGGACCATGAATCAATATTGTAGTTTTGTCATGTTTTACCAGAAGGTTCTGTTGAATTAAAGTGATTAACTTGCAACATTTTTGGAATTACTCCTGTAGGCAAAATAATAGTCACACTACATTACAAAGCTCATGATCCTGTAGTTTTATAGCCATATACGGTCCTAACCCATTATCAGTAATGTGCAACAGCTTCCATTTGAAACCTTCCCTTCTTGTTGCCCTGTCTGACCTCACACAGTCAGTGAGCTACACAGCCTATCACCCTCCTCATCAGATGACAAATACACCCACAAAAAACAGATCAGCGTCTGCATAATTCATCCTCATCAAGCCTGTTCTTTATATTCTGATGTTGTGGGAGAGGTGAAGGACAGTAGGAGTGTGTTGTGTAAACCCTGAAAGGAGCCACTGAATCTTTCATGATCTTTTGATGTGTTTGTGCGGTGCCTTTATGTCAGGTAGGCACTAAAAACAACCACGGCGGCCGGAGAAAGTCTGAACAACTAGGTGTTTCATAACAGCTCAAAGGGACGCCTCGCTTTGGTCCATTAATTGGAAATATTTCCATTATGTTTCCACGCTGATTATGCTAAAAGGCTTTGCTTCAAAGATGCGTAATTAACATGGTCAACAGCTCCCAGAAAGGTCCGAAGTGCTCCAGTAACCAGACATGAAAGCAGTTTTCTCACAGCCGCTGCAACAGATGTTTGTTAGATCCCAACTTACAGAAAATGAAAGAGCAAATGTAGTAGTTCAATATATAACTCAGCAATGATTCTTTATATGACGGACTAATGAAAGTTTGAGTAATTTGGTTCAAATGCTTGTTTAAATTGATTTGATTTACAACCTGTCTGATAGACAGTTTGAAAGCACATCTTGATGGATCTAATGGACTCTGTCAAGGCTGGATTACTTAGAAAGCGTGCAACCGCACAGGGACCCTAGAACCAAAGGAGCCCTAAAAACCCCAGGCTGACTGTGTGTTATTTCGTCTTTGCTAATTTAATTGTCAGGGAGTTTGCACCACTAAATTACAATATCCACTAAGGGACTGTGCAAAAACTATTAAAGTGGGGAGAACGACTAAACCTTATGTCTTACTTTTTAACCATGCTAGCAGCGTGGCTCAGGGGATGTCAGCCGGTTGGTTGGTCGTTCCACTTCTTTGGTCCAGCGTGAAGTGTCTCAACAACTATTGGATGGATTGACATTACATTTTCTCTAGTGCCACCACCAGATGCAACACTTTATGTTTGGTTTATGACCAAAATACCTGCAAACCTAATGCATTCCCATCAGCCTCTGCTGTACTTTGTGTTTATTGGTAAGTAGCAAATATTAGCAACGTGAAACTAAGATGATGAACATGGCAAACGTGTAGAACATCTCCTAAACATGCATGTTAATATTGTCATTGTTAGCATGTTAGCATGTTGACGTTAGCATTTTGCTCAAAGCACTGCTGTGCCTAAGTACAGCCTCACAGAGCTGCTTGTCATTAAAGGGTAATTCTGCTATTTTTAAACATGGGCCCTAATTTTACCTATTTTGGGGTATAAATGACTAATAGGTACAAAACGTTTTGGAATTGGTCCAGTAGATCGCCTCAGCTGGCATCTGCGAACGGGCTGCAATGGCTGAAACATAATCCTTTGGGGAAATTGCGCCTGTGAAAAGTCTGTCCACTAAAAGTGCTTGTTTTTGCCACTGACAGACTCAGACTGTTATTCTAAGTGTCTGACAACATTATGGAAAGGATCCCTACAGAGACAGACCATTTTGTTAAAGAGTAAGATCCTTTTTGTTTAACCAGAAACAGAAAGTCTCGCTCAAGGAAAAGTCTCGCGAGAGTTTGAGTTGTTGCAGGAAGACGACAGTGGAAACTACTGCATCCTGATTGAATGATTTCATAACCGAAAGGATTGATGGCCAAATCTATGAATACAAATGAGACAGTTAAAGGCACCTCTTGTTCCTGTTCCAGGTTACTCGTCCAGACCAGAATGAAGCAACAGTCTTAGAGGGGCCGTTTCCTTCAGAAGGTGGTTTATCTTTTATCTTTATCTTTTTATAAGAAGCTAACCCTCCAAAGATCACTGCTGTGTGTGACAGGCCGTAACAGAGAGTTCACACAGGGAGGAACAGCTGCTCTGAAATGAACTACAGCCCTCTGGCAGAGAACCACCATCTGTGACATGGGCATCAGAGAACTCAATTCAAAATGTCCATCACAGAACCAGTGTGGAATGCGTACCAGAGGGAAGATTTTTCTGTCCTTAACAGATGCAGATTATTCTCGTAAATCTTCATAGTCACACTTGGGTAGTTGGGTGACTGTGAGGAAATAAAATATACAGGTGAGGTTTAAGAGGATCTTGAAGGAAGCTGTGGATATGAGTCTGTAGAGGGGTAAAAGGAAAGAAACAGCAATGGAAACAATGTTTTTAAATTCAATTGAGCCAAAAAAAAAAAAGAAGAATGTTAATGAAAATGATAGAATTGATGTATAAATAATGAGTTTCACTTATATGAGCTAATTTAAAGGAACAATATCCACAAGCATTATCCATTAACATGGCTAGATATAGACAGAGTGGTCTTCCAGGTGGTTCATTGAAATGAAAGGATGCTCTGAAGCTTCACTGGAAGAACTCTGGCGATTCATCTTGACTTGTGAACATCTTGAAAATGTCCCACTCAGGTCATCCAGACGTTCGAAAGGTGTAGCTTCCTGCCCTCGATTAACTGAACTTCCTTTTAGCTCTGTTGTCAGAACAGAATACCTATGGCAGAATTCTCTATAGTCTTTTAAATGAGTTTGAAAGGCTTGTTGTCTGTTGTCCAGCTGAGGCCAAAGCTGGAAGGTGTTACGATACCTCAGACATGATGGATGGGGTCTGGATTGGTGCTGAAAAAAGTGCTGGTTCTTGGCCTCAGTGTTCAGCAGGTGCTCCCATGGCTGACCATAACCGGACTCATTTGTGGAGAAGAAATAACATGAACCTACTGTACAGAGTACACATATAGATATTTGCTAATTAATGCTTCATTTATTATTTAATGATGCGGGCACAGTAAGCATTTCACTGTTTGGTTTGGTTTAATGCGTAATGTTGCTTCTCTGTATATACATATAGTATATTTGCCACTTTGATGGCCACACCTGCATGTTGGCTACCCTCACACACCTTTATTTCCTCTATAGTTTACACTGAGGTTCATTTTCTCCTCATTTATGCATTGCATTCACATTGCACAATCTTTAGAATATATTACTTTCTATCTTAAATATAAACTGACAAATTGTCCTGTTTGTCTTTGTTTCTCTTGTCTGATCAGCCATTATACATGTTCTCCTTTGTGTTCCGTTTGTTTGGTCTGTTCAGTTCAGTTCAGTTTAGGTTAAGTTATCATAGCCTGTGTTTAGTTCTGTTCAGTTGACCTGTTTTATGGGCCCACAGCTTTTGTTGCATATTTTGTAAATTCAGTTTCCTTTGGCCAATTTATTTCTGATATGGATGAAGGAGCAACTACAGACAGATGAATTCTTTTTTTTTTTTTAAATGCTTGAGACTTTGGGTCCTCTGATAACAGCTCAACCTGGAGTTGTATAAAAGTTTCTGTTGCCTGCCACACAGGGAAAACTCACGGTCCCACAGCCTTTTCACCAGAAAATACAAACAACCCTGTATAAATTACATTAGAATCAAATATAGCGCACACTATGATATTGAGTATATGAAGCAATATTAACATGTTAAAGAAAATACATATTGTTTGAGTGTTTTCCTTTATTACTTTTGATCCAGGTCAAAATCAGTACAACTACTGTATGTGACATCATTACAGTCTGATAGTAACAGTTCTTGTAGCTCTGGTCAGACTGTGGTCACTAGCTGTATTCTGATTGGTGTAGGGGCCATGGAGGGACCGATGGAGCTCCTGGGTCAAAAGCTACAGGGTGCTGTTCATCCTATTGAAATGCGCAAACAGAGAATCATTACATAAATCAAAATGAAATGACAAATCCCTGTACAAATGGGTTGTATCAATCATTTAAAGACTGAATGCTGACATGGAACCAGACTGTATATAAAGATGGATACATGATAGCTCCCCAAAAGTGAAACCAAAACATCTGGATCGCCATAAGCCTCATAAGCCCTGCCCCCTCCATGTTAGCAGATGGGACATGGGCCAAACCCGAAAAATCAAAGTACACATCAAATAATATTTTCCAAAAATGGTTTCTGTAATTTTAGGTACTTCTTATCTTATGTTTGTTCAAGGGGGGGGGGGGGGTCACGTCATGATTGACAACTGATTTCATTGAGAAATCAGGTGGGTGTATGGACGGGACCTCGATACTGCAAATCACTACTGCACAGACTCTGGCACCAACTCAAGATGGCAGCACCGATTTTTTGGCTTCATTTTAACACATTTGATGAGCATTTTACTCTGACATTTATAAACGGCTTTATTATTGATATCAGTTAAGTGAACGAAGAAAGTCTCATAATAAATTGCACACAGGTATTTATATGAAATGGGACTGAAACTTTAGTTTTCAAATTTTATTGAAGTAGATTAAATGACAAGGGTTCCATTAGTTTTCCATGATGGAATGTGAAAACTGAAATTTCTGAAAAGCACTCTGAACGCAGATTGATATTTATACAGTCACTCTGAGCACATGATCTACCTTGAATAGAGAAAACGTCCTGCCTTAATGGGAAATGAAGTTATAGATTATTTTTATTTTTTGCTTTTTCAGACATTCTTCTTCTCTCCGTTTCACAATTTCTGTATGCGTTCACCTGTATTTCATTATTCTTTTATATACTTTTTCCACTGTTTTATCGTTCGTGTGTGCGTGTGTGTGCAAGAAAACTATACCTGTGTCTCTGAAGTTTGAGAGCTAACTTACTGTTACTGTTACTTAATGAACGCAAAATACACTTTATAGGATAGAAACCAAATGTGGCTTTTGTGAGTTTTGCTGTAGCTGCCTGAAAAATCACTGAGACCACCACAAACCAGAAAGTGGTAAATACTGGTAAACTTAAAAGAATGTGGACCCTTTCAACCCCCCCCCCCAAACACAAAAAGAAATTATAAAAAAAATTGCGAGCAAAACAGATAGGCTTAAATATTTACATGCACATGTTCAATTCAGTAACTTAATAAACTCAGGAAAATAACGACAAAATATGGACATTAAAACATTAAATGATGCATATCGCTATTGAAAACAGCCACTTTTTGTGATGTCATTGTTGAGAAATGTATGGTTGTTTTGAGCAAAATCCACCAGAAGGCAAAGACAAAGGCCTAAAATATGTTTTCTTTGTTCCTGAAAAGCTGATATGTTGGAGGTTTTCAGTGTTTTTCAATAAAGAATATAATTTTACAGAAATTACAAATAGCTTAAAATGAGCCCAACATTTAATATGATCATGAATGTGAATTGTGAACTTGAACACACATGGTTTCTGTCAACTCTTCAAAGTCTACAAGGTAAAATCTCTTCATCTCCTGATTATTAATAGCCATGTTTTTGTTGCATGTATCCATGACTGCTCTGCTTTCTGAAACAGTTTTGTGTCCCATCTTATATGGAATGATGTCCGGTGATCTCTTTGTTAAAGTCCCAGGAGAGGGCAGACTGTTCTCGCTCAGTCAACAAATGCAATTTCCTGTTGGGAGAAGCGCTGAATCTAGACTCCAGGCCTGCAGAATCAAAAGGGACAGGCGAGCAGATAGAAGAGGCAGAAAATACATCGACAGACTTGATCAGCTGTGTCGTTGGTTACAAACAAACCACTCACAAAGAACAGGAAGAGAGGAGAAGACCTTTAAGTCAGGTAAGACGTGCGGCAAATAAAACCCCAGACCATACTGTATATTCACTCCTACGAGTCAAACCTACTATTCATCTGTACACCATGTGTCAAAGCAAAGTGTCCAATGAGAAGTCAGGAGAGTTTACACTGCCCTCCAAAAACACTTAGTGTATCTGCATCACCTCAGTTAAGACAAGTTCAGCCATGGTCATGTGTTGTGCAGTGGACGAGAGTGATGCCACAGAGGGTTGAAATATTTAGGCTTTAGGCGACTGATCCCAGACACTCCAGATCCTGTTGCTGGATAGTTGGGGCTCCCAGACGGACGACTCAGCTCGCGGTCAGATCCGATTTTGGCGGTGGCGGCGGCGGCTCCAGACTCTCTGCAACTTCCCCCAACTCATCCAGCAGCTCTGTGAATGCTGGCCGTCTGAAGGACTCCACCTTAGATGGGAGGAGATGAGAGAGGCTCTATGAGGCTGTGTCTACTTCTGGGAGTTTGACAGCATTTCATTGGCATTGCTTTACTTAAGTAAAAGTAGCAATACCACAATGTGAAAATACTGCTCTGCATTTCAATATTTTAGTAAAATAACTGTTAATGCAGAAAAAATGCCCTCTCTGAGTGTTATATAGAGACAGAGCACAACGTGTCATACTCTGAAAACCACACCCACTGGAGGGGAAAACAGTCAGCGCCACAATATGCAACCGAACGCTAACAAAATGCCTGCAGCTAGATAAAAACATTAGATTTCAGTATGTCAAAGGATTATTTTAGCACCATATGTCTACCAGAGAGGACAAACTCAATATTGTGGATCTATCTCAGTGTCCCTTCTCAAGCTAAGTTACTGTAGTTAGCTAAGGCACTTGCAAACATAATAATGCAAAGCTTTCTGATTTAGCCACATTCCACTACACAAGTTGCTTACTGTCAAAATGCTTTAGCTTAACTTATAGTTAGTTAGCCTAAAACTGACATTTGGATATTTGACTGAGCAGTGACAAAATGCTTTTTGATGTTGCAACTGGTTGTGGTGGTAGCACTGTCATTTGGACCACTTCATATACGGTTGGGTAGTTTAAGAAATAACAATGCATTATATTTTATAAGCTTATCATCTGTTTTGTATGTGAAATCTTAATCTGTAAAGTAGTAAATGCAACTATAGCTGTATGGTATGGTTCAAATATTCAATTAAAGTACCTCAAAAAACACCTCAGTACTGTAGTACCTTGTTTTTGTATTACTACTGTATTTTTATATGTAAACCCTTCCATCTACCCACCATACAGCAGCTGGCTGCTAACTCCAGGAGACGCTGAGGACAGTCAGTCACCAGCTCCCTGAACGCCTTCACATCCAGCCCATAGTCCTGAAATACATTAAAATCAACAGTCACTGCAGCATGGGCACACTATAGTACACATTTCAAAGATGTGTGCAACACATCCATGTACTATAACTGGAACAATGAACATTTGTATCTCTTTCACAGCTTGGGGTAACTCGATAATAACACATATTAGCACAACATATGCTTCTATTCACATGCTGTCTGAAAGAGGAACACTTAATTTGTGTTGGCTCATACATGATACATAAGGTAGGGTTGGACTCACTGACTCACATTGACTTGTTTTTTTTAGGCCCATACTTACCATTAAAAACTGCTAATGGCTGATTTATGCCAATATTCAATATTCATACGTTACCGTTTCCATGTCATTAAAGAGGTTCTGCACACTTAAATGTGTTTTTTGAGCTGTAAACTAAATATGACTGTACTGTGATGAAACACATCAGTGCTGGTGTTAATATTGACATTTCTTACCAAATGTATAAAAATCTGCATTTCATCGATTTAAAATGGCTCAACTCGCAGTCTACTAGTAGTCAACCAGTTGGGACCTGTCTACGTCATGAAATATACATAAAAAAGACTCTAATCAGTGTCTCCTGACCCACACACTATGCAGCCACGAGGCCATGCCCCCTACAGTTGTTATTCCCTCACTCGTTGCATTTTTTAAATCTGCTGGGAGAGAGGGTTCTAGCAGAATCTGAGGGTGTAGATACACTTTAGATCAAGTAAAAATCAAGCAGTAGACTGACATTTTGGGAAATATGCGTATTCATTTTCTTTCCGAGGGTGAGATGAGAAGATAAATACCATCTCATGTCTGTGGGTTAAGTACTGTATGGAGCTTAAAGGAGGCCATTAGCCTAGCTTAGCATAAAGACTGGAAACAGCTAGCCTAGCTCTCTCCAAAGGTCAACCACACGCCTACAAACATCTCTAAAGCTCACTTACTGTATTAACATGTTGAATCTAGTTTATTTAAGCTGTACACACACAGAAATTTAATGACAATTTGTGGTTGTATGGTGGAGCTGTAATTATTTCTTGGCAAACAACAGCCGGCATGTTGACTTCTCTGAGTCAACTCCCCCTGAAACCACAAATTATCATTTTTACATTTTTGTTTGTGTACTGAATAAACCAACAAGTTACACTGTGTTAATAAGTAACCTTTAGAGGTGTTGTTAAGCATATTTTTGAACTTTGGAGCATGCCTCAGTAGCTGTTTCCCCCTGTTTCCAGTTTTTATGCTAAGCTAAGCTAACTGTAGTAAAAGTAGAATGGGAGCCAGAGCCTTCAGCTATCAAGCTCCTCTCCTGTGGAACCAGATCCCAGTTTGTGTACGGGAGGCGGACAACCTCCTCACATTTAAGAGTAGGCTTAAGACTTTCCTCTTTGATAAAGCTTATAGTAGGGCTGACTCAGGTGACCCCTGAGCCACCCCTTAGTTATGCTGCTATAGGCCTAGACTGCCAGGGGACTTCCTATGATGCACTGAGCTCCTCTCTCCTCTTCCTCTCCATCTGTACGCCCTCATATCCCATCAATGCTTGTTACTAATTCAACTTCTTCCCGTAGTTGTGTGCTCTCTCTCTCTCTCTCTCTCTCTCCTTCTGTTGCTTTCTGCAGGTATTTCTGCCTCCGGAGCTGTAGAGTCTGGATCTGTGGTTGCAGCCACCTGCTGCCCCCGTGCTCCTGCTCTGCACCCGCTGCTGCTATTACCGTTGTTGCTCTTATAATTAGTATTGCTATTATAATATTGCTCTTAGTATTATTTCTGTTGGTGTTATCATCAATACCATTACCACAACTATTGCTTTACATCCCTATGTGGAACTGTATTGTGCTGCTGTATGTTCTCTTTCCTCCTGCTCTCTCTCTCCTGCCCCCCCCTTCAACCCAACCGGTTGAGGAAGATGACCGCCCACCTTGAGCCTGGTTCTGCTCGAGGTTTCTACCTCTTAAAAGGGAGTTTTTCCTTGCCACTGTCGCATAGTGCTTGCTCATGGTGGGAACTGTTGGGTCTCTGTAAATATAAAGAGTCGGTCTAGACCTGCTCTATATGAAAAAGTGAGATAACTTTGTTATGATATGGCGCTATATAAATAAAACTGAATAGAATTGAATTGAACTGTCTCCTGGCTGTAGCTTCATTTTTCATGGACGGAAATGACAGTAGAGTCAATCTTCTCGTCTAATTCTCGGCAAGAAATCAAATAATGTATTTCCCCTAATGGCAAACAATTCCTTTCAGGCTTCCCCTGGACAAGCAGCTCATTGTTCGCTGTGATAATAAATACAGATTATAATTAAACAAATGACCTCATATCAGAAGCAGAAAACATTCAATTACATTTATTTCTTTTAGGGGCAATATCATCTACCAGTGAAATGATTAGTTGATCAATTCATTAATAGAAACAATTATAATCTGTGATTAAATATTCTTAACTCAAGGTTCACTTACTAGCTTTTTTCCGAGGCTTTTGACCATGACATTAGTGACTGTAACGTTAAAATGTCCCCCATATATTCAACCACTTATTGTCAAGTGACTGTACCTAGGTCACGTGACTCATGAGCAAGTTCTATTCGCCATGGAACAGAACCATGGAATATGGTCGAAAGCTCTGTAAAAAAGCTAGTGAGTGAACCATGACCTTTTGTGTATTCATGAGTATTTTATCGCAAATCAATCAAAAATGCCAAACATTCACTGGTGATTGTGACTGACGATTTGCTGTTTGCAGCAAGTAATCTACGTCACCTTGAGGTCTGGGAAACTGTGATGGGGTTTTTCTGACGTTTTCTATAGAAACAATTCATTGAATATAACCAGTGCAACCTTAGTATCAGGTAAATATATTGCCAACCACTGATATGACATCCTTTTCAAGATTGTGTGTATGATTGTTCTCCTTTGGAAGCAGCCTGATGTGGTAATGGGATTCTTATTGAGCTCTACCTGTGTTCTGGGTAGTATCTCTGGGTCAGCAGGGATCCGGGCCAGGATTTCACAGAGCACAATGCCAAAGGAGAAAACATCCACCTGGAACAAGTAAGATAAGGTGCAATAATTTAGGTTGATACTGAACAAATCCCAAACGTATAAGTTGATTTTAAAAGCAACAAACTGCCCCAAAATATACTTTTAAAGAATAATACACCTAATCAGACATGTAACGCTTAGTCTTAAGGTGTTTAGAACTGAAATGATTAGTCCATTGATTTAATCAGCAACTTTTTTGATAATTGATTAATCATTTTTCAAGCACCAAACATTACCAAGCTTCTCACTTGTGAGCATTTTCTGCTTTTCTTTGTCTTGAATTGATAATTTGGGGTTTTGGACTGTTTCTAAATGTCAGATGTCTAGATCGTGCGTTCAAAAATTGTAACAGGTATTTTTCACTATTTTCTGACATCTTATAGAACAAACAATTAATAGATTAATAGAGAAAATAATCGGTACCTTGAAATAATTATTATATTATATTTTATTTGAGCGCAATGCTGTAAATCCATTTTTATTTAAAATTATACCAGAAGTACATTTAACTATCTGTCAATCTCTTCATCAAAAATATGAAACCTTACAGCAACTGTGTGACTTCCATGTTTCCAAAGTTTGCAACAAATGATGTCAGTACACCATAAATCTGTATCCAGCGAAAAAAGAGTGTATATAGTACAAACAGGACTTTGTCTCTTACCTTGCGGTCATATGGCTCTCCTCGGAGCATCTCGGGGGCCATCCAAAAGGCTGAGCCCACCAGCGAGAGCTTCCTGCCGGGGTCTTTGACTGGCAGCTCCACCACTTCCCTGGCCAGGCCGAAGTCCGTCACCAGGGCCTCCCGACCCCTAGACGTCACCCGGATCAGACAGTTCTGAGAAACGCCAACAAAAGGGTACAAGTCAAGAATAATAGCAACACAGGTTAGTAAAACTGCAGTGTGATCTTCTGCCAGCAGAGGGCAGTGTAAGGTTGATATCTGAAGAAGCAGGCTGCATCAACAGTTTCTTTTGTCCACTTTCAATTTTAAAAAGTCTTGATCTTTGAATGTGCTTCCATTGAGTAAGCATGTGATCCCTGGAAAGTGAACATCCAGCTGCCAGACAAACAGTCTCTCTTTACTCTCCACTTATCAATAGACTTAATAAGATCTGTTGTCAGCACCTTTCCAGTGCACTAAATAATTCACCAGCAGGACCCCATGTGAACAGACTTGGCACACAACAGAGACTCAGTGTGGCACTGTACAGGGTAGCCTCCATCACACTGACTGGCTGGCTGATTTTTAATAAAATGTTCATCATCTCTGTGGAAAAAGACACGTTCATTGATTTTACAGGCTGAGAGCTGGAGGTGTGATGAGAGGCAGACAGTGGGGGAGCTGTAGTTGCATAACAACAGTGGGTGGGCCGAAGTGTGTGTATGAGTGTAATGTACATGTGTGATGTTGATGCATGTGTAGAAATCTGTATGTATAGAAAGGGGTGACTGCACAAAACAAATGTGTCTGATAGAAAATGCTAATATGAAAATGCAGTTTGTGTATTTGCATGTATATAAATCTCGTGAGTTTCTGTTTGTAGGGGTGTGTTTGTGTGTGTGTGTGTGTGTGTGTGTGTGTGTGTGTGTGTGTGTGTGGAAGTGACGTCTCAGCATCTGGCTCCCATTGCACCAGAAGCCTTTTCCACCCAGTAGCCTGTCATTACGAGGCTCTCTTGGGAAAAACTTTGGTCCCAGACTTCACCTCTAAATTTAGCCCCGGCCCTCTCTGCCAAGGAAAACAACAGTTTGGGGAACAAAAATGGAAAGCGTCAGTAGATGCGGAGAGAGAAAAAAGCAGCTTGTAAGCACCAATTAAAAGGGGCCTCAACTTTTCCTGGAGCTTAAACTTGGATTCAAGTTAACTTGCAGAGTTAGTGAGGCGTATTCACAATGACTACATTGGTTCAGGGGGCTTTGGAATGTAATTTGCCTTTTGGACGTCCTAAAACAGTGGCGTCAGAAGCTTCACATCTCCAGCCACTTAACTGGATTGGCAGTGGATGACTTAATCCCAGTTAAACTTTCTTCACCCAAATATGAAGTGTACAACAGAGCTCTCAGGGGAGCAACAAGCCAATTATATTGTGAGCTCCTAAAATTCATTTTATCCACACAGCAGCCATATTTGATATATGTTCATATTCAGGGCGGGAAATGAGTGGCCTCGCTGGAAAAGGGTGCAAACAATGGTCTTTTGACAAAACTGAAAAGCTAATGTTAGTGGTCCGTTAGCAGTCATGTACTTCATGCTGTTAAAGCTGCATTCATTGATTTTAATTGATTGACACATGGCAACATTTATTTGAAGTTGTGTTTCTGACCACCTGGCAAATCCAAAGTTCAATATTTACTCTCCTTTTAGCTCTGTTTTGGTCTGCACCAACTCCTGTAAAAAAAAATATCTGGCTCTTCAGCTGCCAGTTGTTTGACTTTCTTCACCAGCTAGCCGCGAACTTTGTCTGCTGTTTGGAGCTGGGCAGGTTGTGTAGTGGGTTTGCTGAAAACGGCTGCCTGCTGTGGCTGGAAACCAGGTTAATGAGAGCGGTGAGAGTGAAGAAAACAGTAAACCAAAGCAATGAGCTAAAAGATGCTAAAATGCTGCTTTAGCTGAGGGGAACTACAGAGTCAGGTGATAATTCTCTATGGGAGCGACCCCTGAGCTGCCAGTTTATTAGGTACACCTAGCTAAAACTAATGCAGTCTAATACAGCAGTCCTGTAATAAAGCCTACCTTCATTAAGGTTATAAGGTTCACGAGTTATCTGAAAAGGTTGGATGGTCATCACTGGCATCTAGAAGGCATCAGCATACCTGTGTCTTCATTTATAAGGCCTTACTATCTAAGCTGCTGAGATATTTAACATCCTTAGTTGAGTTCAGAGCTAATAACCATGACACCAGATCACAGCATACGTTAGCTTCAAAAGTCACACCTCACACCAACTCTGAACTGGGGAAGACTGGTTTCTGGTACTATGCACCTCACTACTGCAGCAAACTGCAAGTCAATCCTCTGAGGGACTTTAAAGTTTTACTAGCATATATTTTAACAGTATTTGTGATTTATTTAGTGTGGCTGTGCGCGCGTGTGTTTGTGATGGTTGTTTTGATTGAATGAACTGTCTTGTTGTGTATTATGTAAGGTCTCTCTTGCAAAAGAGATCTTGATCTCAATGAGATTTCCTGAATAAATAAAGCTTAACTACCAAACTACTGTTGATATAATAATTATTGATTAGTGTACCTTTAACTCTATCTCCAAATCAGAACATCTCATTCAATTATCACCATTCACCATGGATCAGTACTATGGATGGATCAATCCAGTTTCTGTAGCCAGAGCGTGACGTAAGTCAGCTATGGCTGCTGTGTGAATAAAGTGAATTGGGACAGAACCAAATGAGTGGCCTCAGGGTGACGTGCGTGGTGAGAGGGTTTGGTGCAGGGGAAGAGAAACCATTCTCACACAAATCCTGTGTGCATTTGAGGGTCAACAAGTTATGTGTGCAGCAACAGCACTTAGTTAGCAACGATCAGTTAACATGACAATAGAGTGACTGTCAAGTTGCCTTGTCCCTCTGCATTACTGACTGTTTCTTCTGTGAAGCCTGGCAACCAGGGGAGACACACAGCACCTACACAGAGTACACACACACATACAAGCGTACCCACGCATGAGAATGTGGATGAGGATCTGCGATGGCTCATACTGCATGATTGTTAGTTAATAAATAAGAAAACAGGCACGTCTTAGTCGGTAAAATGTGTTTGTACTGTAATGTGTAATGAGTCGCAGTCACAGACCAGATGGAGATTAGCTGAGCTACAAGAAAACAATTGGATAAAGACGATTGGGAACAATCAATGTGAAAAGGACACAGTTAAGAGTCTGGGGGAAAAATTGGAAAAATACTGAATATAGATGAAAAAGACCCAGATTGACTCCAAATCATGTTGAAATGCTTTCAAAAATGATCTCAAAAGAATTTAAATTAATTAAATAATTTCCTTTGAGGGACTGTAGTTAAAATATTGACTACCACACTCCCATTTTTTTTTAGATATCTCCAGGTTAGAAGCTAATTACACAATCCCACACCAACTCATTCAGTGTCTTTGGAAGCACTATGAAATAACTCATGTTAAAAATCAACAGGGACTAGATGAAAATGAACAAGCTAAGAAATGATGGGAATAAGATCAACTACGAATCCGCTTCACTAATCAGCAATGGGGGTAAAAATGTTAAACAACACAAACAACATCCAGTTTCTGAAGCAAATATGCAGGAAAATACAGATGCGCTACTTTATCACACAGATTCAAAAAGCTAAATATTATTTATTAGTGACATCAAAATGTTGGTGAGGATTAGAGAGGAGAGATATTAAAGCATAACAATGTCTCAATTGACAATGTGACAATGAGAAAGGGGTCGCTCGTAGTGATGAACCTACAGAGAATTATCACCTGAATCTGCAGCTCCACTCAGCTCTACAGAGCTTTATAGTAGAGTTTCAGATCATTGTTTATCTGTCTCATAGCGTTGTTTCTGGCTTCAGCAGGCAGCCGTTTTCAGTGAAAAAGCTCTAAAAATCCACTGTTCACTACCTGCCAGCACCAAACAGCAGACAGACACAGTTAGCAACTAACTTGGGAACATAGTGGAGCATTTAGCAGGTAAAGAGCCAGATATTTATCTCAGGAGTTGGTAGAGACCAAACACAGAGCTAAAAGGAGAGTGAATATTGGACTTTTATTCACCGGGTGGACAGAAACACGACTCCAAACGAATCATAATGTTGCTCCGTAACTGCTGAATGTGTAAATGAGCAACCGTTTGCTGACAAGTTCGCCAAGTCAAGGTGATGATATGTAAATATTGACTAAATATGACTTGTTTCCACTGGCCCCAAGTGGCCAAAAAGAAAAAGTTATTGCAGGTTTAAAGAAATTTTGGGAAAGATTATTAGAGATTTTGAAAAAAATATTGTATACTCTGTATTTCTGATGTAGAACTTGTATTACTTGGTAGAATAACAACAGACATTTTGTATAATGATGATATATATTTACTTAATATATGCAAGATTCCAGCTGTGAAACTTAAAATTAAAATGTGTTTATGGTAAGAAATAATAAGGAAAATTCAAACCTGGAACAAATCAAATTTAGGTTAAGGGGAAACTTAGAATTACATGAAAGAAGATGGAAGAAATTATTTCATTATGAAAAACAAACATGTACCTGAATTTAAGACATACAGTAATTATTCAGTCTGTTACATAAGCAATGAATGTGCATTGGACTTTTGGCATCACCTATTTTTTATTTATTTTCTGTCTTAATTATATTTATATCCAGAATGTATATATTATGTCTTGCCCGGTGACTTTTTTTCTTTCTTATCTTAATATTTGTGTTTTTATAAAAGGTCATCTATGAGCTTGCTAATAATGTTACAAATAGTTTTTTTCAAGAAGACAATAAAGTAAAAACAATTTAAAAAACGTAACATATAATGAGATACAGAAATCGGAATCAGTGTTTCATTGATTGTGTTAGATTTTTTACCAGATGGTTGAGGTTTACCACACCCATACACACTGTCAGGTAATTGTGTTGCTATTGAACACTCTGCCTTTTCCTCATTTTACTGTGACTGTGTGCACTCATTTGCTTTTTTACTGTGGGACAAGCCCGAGGCATTTGTTAGTTAAAGTGACTACAAACAAACCACAAATTACATTTGTGGGGGAAAAAACATATCCTGGGAGGGACTCAGTCCAGAGACCTGGGATCTCTTAACGGTCTTGTTTCAGCTATGCCATCAGGTCTTAGTCACTTTGGTTTGCTTTGGAAAGATATTTTGTTGGGTAAATAAAGATATAGGCATCTAAAGCTTTTTTACATTTGGTTAAGCTACTAGCATGCTATCCAGCTAATACTGTTACATAAAACTTATAGCTAATGTACTGTGTACTATGGAAGTTTTTCTTCTCTTGGGTCTTGTGAATTTGTAGGTCTACGTTTACCACACGTGACCTCTGCATGAATGCAAATAAGAGGTGATGTTGCTTTACGTCTGGAAGTGATGTGATGTGATGCTTGTGAACTGCCTACACATGGAGCCCATCAACCACAATGTGGGATGTCAATTATCCCTCAAAGGTTGTATTCTCACACTCATTTAGAATAGGCCGACACACAGGAAAAGCACAGGTGTGAGTAACATTAACGATGGCTCTGTTCTATTCAAGTGTTTGAGGACCCTGAAACTGAATCAGCTAAATGGAATTCACACTGTTCCATGTCAAAATGTCTTCTGTGAAAAAGGCCTTTCCTCTGTAGATCTTTTTATTTGGGGAGGAGGTGCAGGATCTCCAGTATCAGTCACTCCCCCTCATTACCTCAGTGCCCTTCATTGTTTAATATATTTACAGCAGGAGGTTGGTTTGCACTGCATTTGTTGTGTTGATAGGTGGTGTTGCCCAGCTGGTTTACCTATAATACTGTAAGCTCTGACGTATTAGTGCAGGGTTCCCTTTAAATCATTGACTGTAAAATACATTTAAAGTACTGATTTAGTATTGCGCTCCTATAACGTTGTCAGACTCACATTGGACAGTTTCAAACAAAGGATCAAAATCGATGGAGCAGAACCAGAGAAACTTACTGCGCTAAGTTATCAATTCACAGGGGATTAATACCATTACACGTGACGTGACTCCATTGGGTTATTTTTATTATTGTTTTTGGGGTATTTTTATGTCTTTATTAGATAGTGACAGAAGAGAGATGACAGGAAATGAGGTGAGAAAGAGATGGGGAATGAAACGCAACAAAGGTTCCCGGCTGGACACGAACAGAGGATGTTGCAGGTCATGGTCGACCCCTTAACCTGTAGGCCACTAGGGTGCCCCACACATTGGCCTTTTTTTAGGTTCCAGATCAGTAAAGGTTTAACTAAAGGCTCTGATGGTGCACTTTGAAATTTTAGCATTGCGGAGATCTCTATTCTCAAGTTCTCAATCTATCCCAGTGGCCTTATATTTTAGTTGTTGAGCTATGGCGTACAAGTATCAACTAACAGCACGTCCCCCTGTGAGGTCTCTGTGGTGGTAGCTGTGATAGCAGCAGATGAGAGATGAGATGAAACTTGAATGGTCCCTGTGGGCACACGGAACGGCTGCAGCAGCTTAAATAACAGGACAGAGCGGGACAGAGACTGAGGTATGAAATTTATATTTGGTGCAAAACACCTGAGCACCTGTGACAGTGGAATTCGTAGTTGTAGAAAATAGTCACACGTGTAACAGTAAATCTGAAGTCACAGAGAAAAATGCTTTACAAAGTAGCAAACCTGTAGAATTTTTTTCTCTCCCACAAACAACACAGCAGTTACACCATCTCACATTCTTCATTGCAGGTGCTATGAATCACAAATTAAGAAAATCATGCGCTCACATTTTTGCTACAGTTGCTGCAGTGAATATGATGCAAAACACATTCACACACCCGTATAAAAAATGTGAAGTCATGAACAAAATTTGCACATCAATGAGAGTTGCACACCTGTAGAATATTTTCTCACAAATATATATTTTTTTCTTGGATATATTTCTATCACAAACACAAATCAATAGCTACAACTGCTTCAATCTGCCGCTACGAGCCTCAAATGCTGTTTTTTTGCTCACAAACAACAAGTTCTGCGCGCTCTCACTTTTGTACCATATATCTCAGTAAAAGTGATTTGTGTACTGGTAGCGTAATACATTGTAGAGCCAGGGGTCACCAGAAGGTGGCAGTAATGCAACGTCGTGGATGCCAACTGCCTGACTTGGCACCCAAACAAGAAAAATAAATAAATAAATAACTCTAAAAAAATATATATTTGTGAGAAAATATTCTACTGGTGTGCAACTGTCATTGATGTGCAAATTTTGTTCATGACTGCTATTCACTGCAGCAACTGTAGCAAAAATGTGAGCATATAATTTTCTTAATTTGTGATTCATAGCATAGGATTTGTGCACCTGCAATGAAGAATGTGAGATGGTGTAACTGCTGTGTTGTTTGTGGGAGAGAAAAAATTCTACAGGTTTGCTACTTTGTAAAGCATTTTTCTCTGACTTCAGATTTACTGTTACACATGTGTGACTATTTTCTACAACTACGAATTCCACTGTCACAGGTGCTCAGGTGTTTTGCACCAAATATACCTTCATACTGAGGGTCTTACCTTCGAGTTGAGGTCTCTGTGGTAAATGTTCTTGTAGTGAAGGTAGATCATTCCTCTGCTTATATCACAGGCCAGGTCCACCTTCTCTCTCCAGCACAGGGGAACGTCTTTCCTGACCAGAAGCTCCTCCAGACAGCCACCATTTACATACTGAAAGAGCCAACATATACCAGGATATACAGTGTCAAAATAAAAGACTGATAAAAATATATGGATTCATTCAAATTTAGAAGTAAAATAGTAACAATGCATTTCTTGAATTTCATATACGTAGTTCATACAGGTGGACAATACAAAAATAATAGATTTCCTCTCATATGCAGTCTGACATTACTCTGCAGCGACGAACCCAGGTCTGGTTACACAATAAGCGCCTGACTCAACTCGCACACCGTTTCATTATCAGCTCATATCAGAGCAATCTGTTGTGTTTTTCCACACTCAGAACAAAGCCAAAGCCAGTCTGTGAACATACACAGCAACGATGACTCACAAGGTGCACAAAGAAAAAAAAAAAAAAAAGAATGGGACTCTCACCTCTAAGATTGGATAGAGTTTGTCTTCTTTGACACAGATTCCCAGATATCTAGAATAAGAAAAAATGTTTATTACTTGTTCATCTTCCTTATGAGTCGTTATTAGTTGAGTTTCCCAAGGAAATCCATTGTGTATTATTATGTAGTATTTATTTTTAATTCATTTCAATATTTTTTTGTGATTTAAGATGGATTGGACTACTCGATGGACTGACATGAAATTCGGTGTAGACTTTCATGTCTGATGATCCCTTCACATTTCATCTAGCACTGAAAACCTTGGTTCCTACTGAAGACGTAACCCTTTAAACACAGGTTACAAATATAAAGTTTCATTTTAAAAAAGGCTCAGTAATTTCCTAAAACAGCTGGTCACTGTAGTTTTTATCCAACTTTACTCAAACAGGAGGAAATAGTGAATTTGTTGGGAACTACTTTCAGCTGTGGATTAATCCACGTTTGGTGTTCTAGTGAGTATTTCTGGCAGCAGGATGGTGCATGTGGGATTATGTCAAAATAAACTACAGTGTGTGTTCATGGTAATGAAGGAACATGTCAGCCAGTGCAACAGTGTGGCTCATTGATGTGTTTTTAATAATTTTTGCAATAACAATGAAGCTGTATGGCACAGAGGAAGAAGATATTTCAGGCTGTGATACACACACAATACTTGTTAGTAGTTACATTCAGTGTTGGTTTTGGTATTTTTATGAAATTTAGTGACAATAAGAAAAATAGAGAATATCACCAGAAGTATTGTTTAAGCTAATATGATTTGATCCAGCACATTGTGAAGTAATCATGCAATGCAAAACTTTGCCTCTGGTTCCGCCATAACAAGAAACAACAAGCAATTCAGGAAGTGTAGTAGTTTTAAGAAAATCTACATTTATACAGAGAGATGATTGAACATTCAATTAGATCGGCCACTCTAAAGGTCAAATCACATAGTGTTCTTAAGTCATTGTCTTCACAACCATGATTCAACATACACAGAAAGCCATCTACAATAGTGTTGCGGTATAATTAATTACATGCATTTAAATGTGTAAGTGAGTTTTTAAGAAGTAATTAAGAAAGGTTTTCTTAAATATCAAGTATCAGTGACCTGTCCAGTTTCTATTGTAGAGTTTTTGAACCCATTTATTTATATCATTCAGACAGGTTTACACCTGATCCCAGCTTATTATCAAAGCTGATATTTAAAAGAAGAACAGTTGAGCAGTAATATTGCATTGGGTCCTGGGAACAATGGCTTCAACAAACATAATGTACACACACTTGGCGTTTGGTTTCAGGCTGCACAGTGTGAGCTAGCTGGTGTGTACCAGGTACTAACAGTATGGACACTGCTTTCATCACAGACTGCTGTACTGTAAGCAGATAAGCTGCACACTGATAACCTTACCGCTGTGACCTTGCTAAATGGCTAAAATAAGATTGCTTAGGCAAACATTATGTCTGCCTGGCTTCACACCTTATGTAACTGCTGTAGATGACAGGGTCAGTGTTAAATAGCACCAAGGCTTCATTTCATTTGTGTTGACTGCAGCACTTACTGTCAGCCACAGCAAGGCTGTCACAATTACCAAACTAAATACAGTACAGTTCAAGTTATGAGTTTTTGGTACCACTACACACATCATTAAGTCTTTTATGGTTTTTTTAAGTTGCTCTAATCAATATTTTTATACAAATAATTAATCATAAGACTACATGTAATGTGAAAGGGAGTCACAGAACTCAGAATTATCACCCGACTCTCCAGTTCCCCTCAGCTCTACAGAGCATTTCTTCTGCTCAGCCTGTTTCAGCTCATTGTTTTGGTTTTACAACCCGCAGCTTTACTGTTGTAGTTCAGTCTCACCACTCTCATCCACCTTATTTCCATCAATGTCGTTTTCACCAGAAAAGTTCCGATAAAACCCACTCCAAATGAATGCTAATGTTGCTCTGTGCCTGCTGGATGTGTAAATAAGCTGACATGTTCACTATATCACCTTTTTAAATAAGGTTATGATAATGTTGTATTTACAACTTGTTCCGCTGCCCCCAAGTAGCCAAATAAATCAATAACTTAAAGAACCATATCACTGTTTTTTAACTCCTTAACTACAAATCATGTATATTTATGCTTTTGCTATCCACTGTATATGTTTTAATATACGTTTCCTACTGTTCCAGCCAGCCTTTGGTTTCTATTCATTTTCATGTGGCACAAAAATGAAATGGCTCATAAAACTTGAGTTTTGTCAAAGTCATAGCTGCGGAGTACAGCAGTGAAGACTTAGCCTGGGGACCAGACGAATCCACAAGGTCATGTTTTATGTGCTGAAGCAGATGCGTCTGGTCCCCTCCCATTCAGACAGATTTTCAGCCGACCTGGCCCGGATCGGGCCAATCCCAACCATTTATCTAAAATGGTGCGGGTTTGATACGATGACTGTACAGAGGAGCATCACTGAGGCATTTTCATAATAAACCAAGATGGCTGCTGCTGATGTGGAACGTTCTGAATCCGCTATCGTTATAGTATTAAACGAACTGGAGGGAATATTTTCACTAAAAGAAGAACAAACAACTGCACTTAAAGCTTTTGTTGATAAGAAAGATGTGTTTGCCGTACTTTCGACAGGATCTGTCAGTGCTACATCACGTTTTGTTGCTCTGATTGGTTGCCCAATTGCGTCCAGAAGCATTTTGGGCTGCACCCGTTGATAACGCCCCTTGTATATATCAAAAATTAACTGAGAGGTTACAGACTAATTCGCATTTGCGAATTCTGGCAACGTCGGGCTAGTGACTTCAAATCAATCTGCAATTGAACTGCATCACTGTGCAACAACAATTATCTAACCATATGGACAAAAACAATTGTGTATATGGACAAAAATCCATATAGACTTAATGTTCACTGTGAAGGATTACACAACTCAAGACAGTTTAGGAGTCTGCTAATAGATTTTCATATGGCACGGAAAGGAATGGCTGCCTGGAAAGGTGGGAAAATACATCTGGAAATATAAATCACAACAACATGGTTTGCAAAATGATTAGCTGTAATAGAAAGTATTATGTAGTCTGATTTGCAGTAAATAATTTTGTAAGTTGAATGGATTTGGTAGAAATATGTGCGCTTTAAAGTCTTGTTTTCAGTAATTATCAACATAATCGTATGAACCGTTGTATAATTATTTTATATAGTATAAGTACATAAAAATAAGTTAAAAAGGTATTGCCATTATACTGCTCTATAACTATGGTAGCCATAAATACTGCTAGTGGAGATGTAGGAAAAAAAGAAAATCAGAGTGTGATGTGTGGGAGGGTGTAGAGCCTGTAGAGCCGGAGAAGAGAGACTGAATGTGTTGTGATGGATATTCCTCAAGCAGTTTCTTTTGCTTTAGTAGATTTAACCCATTGGACAAACCACAAAGGCTTTTCAGTAAGAAGTGGGACATGAGTGGACTGTCACCTGACGATGTTGGGGTGGGAGAGTTTCTGCAGCAGGCTGATCTCTCGCACGATGCTGTCTTGGTCCACGTCGTTTTTGTAGATTTTCACCACCATCACCTTTCGACTGGTGTTGTGCATCACCTGAAGGACATTGGTGTCCGTTAGTAGCAGAGACAGTGGAGGTAGAAGCAGTAATAGCAGTGGTAGTTGTAGAGGGGGTGATGATGATGATGATGATGATGATGGGGAGGCTAGTAGATTTTTTCACTATTATTGCAAATATGACAATATCAGTTTGGATATTCCAAATTAGGCCTTATTCCAAATATTGCATTTTCCGATTAAGACTTGTGGGATATGATGATATTATTCAGGTTTTAGGAGCATTCTTTGAACATGTATACAGTGCATTCGGAAGATGCGTCTCAGTTGGGGTTTTTTACCACAGTTTGCAACACATGGCCTCTCGCCTGTTTACGGTCAGCTCTGTGTGTTGTAAAGAAATCTAATATATATATCTCTATCTATATATATCTATATATATCTATATCTATATATATCTATCTCTATCTATCTCTATATCTATATATATATATATATCTATCTCTATCTATCTATCCATCTATATCTATATATCTATATCTATATCTATCTATATATATCTATATCTATATCTATCTATATCTATATATATATATATATATATATATATATATCTCGACAGGTTTTTGGATATGTGCACGTCGCAAAGCCGACATTTTTCAAGAAGGTGGTTGAAAGAATGAAAGAGGGAGGCTGAGTTCGCGCAAGGCTATGCATTTTCATTAGCCATGTAAACAGCTTAGTAGGAATATTGTCCTACACAAACTGGAATATTTTGTGTATGTAAACTTAGTGTGACAGCAGTTTATAAAGGAAGATTCTGAAAGTGTTTATAGGAAATCAAGAACCGATTTGGGTTTCCTATGTTGATTCAATTTGAACATCAGTCCAAAATCAGAGAGCAAAAGCTAGCTTTCTCATTCTCACTCCTCCGACTCCCCCAATCACTCATCCATCCTGTGGCCTCTTTCTAGCTCATTTCATCAGGGACAAAGCCTAAAGGTATGAAAATCAGCTCTTCCTGTAGCTCCACTCCAGCACTGGTGTCACATTAGGAGTTATGTAAGGTTTCAGCTGGGGATGAGTATTGCGGCCTCCAAAGCTGGTGGGCCAATCACGGAATGGCAAGAATGTCCCAATTAGTGGCTGGAACAAAGCAAGCTTTGATTGCAGCTTACACGTAGGCCGGCAACAAGGCAAAATGGGGGGAGGAGGACAGAAGAAATACCTTATAGACTTTGGAGAAGAAGCCACTCCCGATTAGCTCAGCTGTAAAGTTTTCCCAGAAATCCAGTTTGCGGACGGCGGTGCGGAGCTTCTGCCAGCGGTCCACATGGTAGTACTTGTCTGAAGACTCACCGTACAGGGTGGGACTGGTGGGCTCCGAGGACACGTCCACATCACACATCCTGGAGATGTCCGCTGGGAAAGCAGAGACACATAGTTAGACACAGGTTAGGCTGAAGATGCTAAAAGGTTATATTTGTTTGTGCTGGAATAATTCATTTAGTCCATTTTCATGACAAAACAATACAAGCTGTAGAAAAGAATCACTTAAGAAAGTACAGATAGAGGCACAATCTTAAACAGTCGGTTCACCCAAACATTTTTTTAAAGAAAAGTCTGTTTTTTCTCCTTTATCTCTAGTGGAATTTAGCCATGCAGAATGTTTTGTGTTGATTTATCTCATTTGTCTCAACAGATCATTAAAGATTGAACACTTTCTTTTTTTTTTTCTTTCTATTTTTATTTTATGTTCAAAATAGCTCATATTTCGAATAAAAAGGTGACAGTCCCAGTACATAGCCCGCCCTGCAGATAGTTTTGGACTTCTTTCCTAGGCTTGAAAAAAAACTGTCTCTCTCTAAGATTTCTACCTCTATCACAATATAATGAAGGTGAACGGAATTTTAAAAATTACATTAAAAATCAGCAGAAATGTCCCGGTTATTGAAGCAAAACTTGCAAGCTACTTCAACCAGTCAACTTGAGTCTGTCGCTACTCTGATAGCATGACACACTATTTTCACTGCAACATATATATGAAATGCACCCTTTTCATAACAGCAGTAAACTAGACTATTGTTGTCCGCTACGATAATGCAAAATGGATTCGACATTATAGATGGAAAATCATGGATAAAGGTACTTTACTTTGTAAAATGCTAACTGTAACAGTAATAACGTTAGCTTGTTGAATTGCGGTGCCACCACTCAGCCTTGCTTCCAATTTTTACCAGTGGTCACTTGGGGTATTGCAGTGAAAAATTCCCCTGTGGCCCAAAAAGCATTTTCCCCAGAGACCACCACTGTAAAAGAGACGCCTGTAAAACTGTTGACAGGACGCCTCCAACTGCAAACAAGGTCGATTATGTCTCTTTCTATTATGCATTTTTGATCTATGGAGGTTTTATATTTGTAAAACTTTCCTCGAGCCGAGAAAAGTGATTTAATAATCCATGACATCATCACAATGTAAAGTCTATGGGCCGAGCGGCAGTAGGGATAAACACTACTGCGCATATTCAGTGGGATACATACCCCGGAAGTAAACCCAGAAGCTAGACATTTTTTTGGCGTATGTGCCAGGCAATTCTCATTGGACTGAATAGGCGCCATCTTTGGTTCCGGTATTCAGTTCTTATAATACATCCATGCATAACGTTAGCTTGTCACTTGTCACATGTCACTCAACAGTAGTACTGTTAGCTTGTCACTCAATTGAGGCAGTGGAGGCAGTGTGAATGAAGAGAACTTTAATTCTCCAATGTGTTTTAAGACTACGTGGCTTGCATTTGAATTAATTCAAACCAATTATGTTACATAAAAAACGTTAGTTAGAACTTGATTTTTTGAAAAAGTGACAGCTCTACTAGGTAGAGTAGGCTACTACTAGAAAAGAGGAAATATGCTTTTGTGTAATTTTGTGAACCAACCTTTTAAATTGAGGGGGATAATGAGGCGCAACACTAAGTTAAAAATGTTTCACATTTAATCTGATGAAGGGCTATCTGGACCATCATGTATTAATGAGATTGACTTTTATTCACTCAGAGTTTAAGATCATAATCCTACTAAAAAATTACAGGCATTGTATTGTCAAGATGGAAAAGCCATTGGACCAGCAACAACTTGCAACTCACTATATTCATATTTATATTCTATATCTACATTTATCTATACAGTATACTGGTATATCAGCCCAACAATATTTAAAATAATTTCATTGCACACTGCTGTTAAACTGATCACGCCAACACAAAAGACTGTTTAACAACCAAAAGGACAATTTGTGCATTTAACAGTATGACAACGACCCTGGATGAAAGAGAGGCTCACAAAAGGTCTAATTTCACTCTCCCACTTATTAGCTGCATGGATGAGGGAAAGTGCCTCCACTTTACAGACTGAAACAAAGACGGTGAATAATTTGAGGCTTAAAATAGAGGCAGGACTGACGGATAACAGGGCTGGTCACTGAACACAGACACTTTCCAGAGTGGTTAAGAGAACTGTTTGTCCTCAAGAGAAGGTATCTCATCTCTGACGAGGGCTATTACAAAACACATATTGTGCAGATAGAATAAAATAGACTAATATTAAAGTGCAATGTTCTTTTTCATGTGATCTACACAATCTACTACAATATTGCACACATTTAAGACCACTTTGATATATATATGTAGTTTGTAATACTGTGGCTGTTCAAATTATATACATTTAGTGAAGTCCTTTATTGCAAATCTACAGCACACCAAGATTTATAGGAAACTGCAGCACTTAAACGTCTGCAGGAAGTTGAAGTGAGAAAAAATATAAAGTAAATCAGAACTGAAACTGAGTGCAGTGTAGCTGATAATGTCTGGATGGTTTGGGCATAGTGATTGCTCACGAACAACTATGCAGTTCATCTCAAACACATTAAACAAAAATGTCAGGTCCCTGAAAAAACTGTCTATCAAAGTCTATCCTTGTGACAAGACATCACTCTCTTATTCAGCCTTAAGATGGTTTTTTTTCTTGAAATGTTGATGAGAATAATGTCTACTCAAATAATTAATTTGTTTTTAATTAAGAATTTTTTTAAAAATTAAGAATAACAGGGACTAGGATGAGACACCTCCCTGAAGTAGTGAAGCTCTCTAAAAGAGGCATGACAGCTGTATTAAAAGATCAGCTTCTTAAAGGCAGGTTCACATTGGATTTAAAGGATAAGTCTGGTGATCACGATATTCTTGTGAAGATCTTGTCAATAAACCCCATGAAAAGACCCAAAGCAACAGTGGATGCATCTACTAACAAGTATTGTGTGTGTATCCAAAGCCTGATATATCTTCTTCCTCTGTGCCATTGTTGTCCAAAAATTATTAAAAACACATCAGTGAGCCACACTGTTGAACTGGCTGATATGTTCCTTCATTACCATGAACACACACACTGTAGTTTATTTTAACTCAATCCCACATGCATCATCCTGCTACTGTAAATCCATACTAGAGAGATAAGAGTGTATTAATCCACAGCTGAAAATAGTCCCACACAAATTACTGAGCCTTTAAAAAAATTAAACTATATATCCATGGACTATCTTTAAAAATGTACGTCTTTAACAGGGAATCAATGGGCTTGGAGCTGAGAGCCACAAAGTCAGAAAGTACTGAGAGGGGGACTAATGCATTTTTGGTTTTGCTCTTTTCATGGGATTTCTTGACAATTAGAAATACATAGAAAATCACCAGCCTTTTACTTTAAATATATTTTTGTTCTGTATATGTCAAGATCACATTTATTACAAATGAAAATTGTTTACTTACTGAGCTTGTGGCTTCATAGCAAGCTGAGTATATTTGCAATTAGAATCTCAGGTGACAATTTGTGTTGTCATTTGTCTATAATGCAATTAGGTAACATCTACAGAAAAAACAGCAACCGATGCATGCAGGGAAGAACTTGGCTTGCATTCATTCATAATACAACAAGAATTCCAAAATGTTGGAAACATTACGGAGAGTCCCCAAGAACCCAGGCAATAGCTGAACCCGAACAAAAGAGCTATCTATCAACTAAATAAACAAAAATTATGACCAGTCTACTATTACTTCACATAATCTACATGTATGCATTAATCCCTTTGGTTACATATTGAGCACGAGGGGCCACACTTGTTTGAGGGTGGAGTGAGTGAGGTGGGTTTAAACAACCATGTGGAATAAACTTCACTTCCCACAGTGAGACTATTCACTTGCTCATTGCTCTCCGCTCCTCACAAAGGGGGAAGTCCTGACCTAATTTCAGCCACAGAGGACTGGTGTGACAACACTGAAGGTCAGAGTTTGTTTTATCCATGACAACAGCCTCTTGCCTTTACGATGACGCCGGTGGAAAGCACACGCTGACACGCTATAACACAACTGGCAGGGTTTTGTCAATCAAGCCGGCGGAATCAACCCCGGCTATTCATGCTGCTTTTGTTCATTCGGCTTCAGACTAAACAATCACTACACTTTCAGCTCCAACACTGTCAGAGAGAAACGCTTACAGTGCAGCCCTATCATCTAGCTGTCACTCTCTCCGTCTCTCTACTGTCTAAATCCTTCTCCTCAATCTCTCCTTCCTTTCTCTTTCCCAATAGGCCTATACATACTTTAGAGCTGTGGTTCCCAAACTTTTTTTGTCATGCCCCCAAACATGTAAAAACATAAAAAGCATTTTTATCAACCTGTAACAATATTGGGGAACTAATAACAAACGTCTCTCTTATACTAACAGCAAGACGGTCTTCATCATATTTTGGATTTGACTGGTGCTTGATGACCATCGCCTGTTCTTTCCATGTTGTTTTGTCATGTTTTGTTGTTCTGTCTGAATAAATCTTGCTAACCTGAATCTTGCTAGCCTTGCTAGCATCAGCCGACTCTTGTTTCATTATCGCCCCCAAATTTATCAGATTCACAGAACACTTTGACATGTCACTGTAGGAAAAGCCCAGTGCACACAATTCAAGCACAATTCCTGTTAATTACTGTAACACCAGCATTTGACAAGTGTCTGCTGCGAAAAAAGTCTATTCAACTTGAGTTGTTTTCCTAGTCATATGCGCCCCTCCTGCATCGGCTTGTTTGGGAACCATTGTTTTAAAAGACAAGGGTGGAAATAGTCTTGTTTATCTTATTGTCAAAAAATCCAATGAAAAGACTAAAACCCACATTGAACTGATCCTACTAATAAGTATTTGCTGGGTGCCATAGCACTCCATTGTTGTTTGAGGCCTAACAAGAGTGTTGAAATCCAGTATTGTTTACATCCATGCTCTTCCTTGAATTTTGATGCCGTATTGCTATTTTGGTGAAACTGAATAAAATCTTTTTAATGCTTCAGTGACCCCCACCTGTAAAGACACTGCTCTATTGCGCTACTAGTGGTCAAAAACTCCATGGGATACCTTTAATCAGCCAGTGACTATAGTTCCCAACAAATGCACTATTAACTACAGTGCCCAGCTGTTTTAGGAAATGACTTGGCCATGTTTTAAAATGAAACTATATATTTGTATTTAAAGAGTTGCAACTAAAGTAGGAACCACTGGGCTTGGGAGTGCCACAGACAGGTTGGGAAAGTACTGAACAGGCTACCACATTGTTGGTTGGTCTTTTGATAAGATTTCTTGTTAAACGAATCCAGCCATATCCTTTAAGGTTTTTACCAACATTTAAACCTGTGTTAATGGATTTTTTTAAAAACACAACATTATCACATTATAAAGTAGATATGGCTAACATGTCAGTAAACAGTTGCCTATTTGCAGAGGACTGTCCTTTTAGCTGTGTTTTTGGTCTCTACCAACTCCTGAGAAAAATATCTGGCTCTTTAGCTGCTAAATGCTCCACTGTGGTCACCACCTAGTTGCTAACTTTGTCTGTCTGCTATTAGGTGCTAGGCAGGGTTCAGTGGGGTTTTTGAGGTGCTGCGGAAAACAGCTGTCTGCTGTGTCCAGAAACAATGTTGATGAGAGCGTTGGGACTGAACTAAAGCAATAAGGTTGCAGGCCATAAAACCAATTTCACCAGCACAATATAAAAAGTATGATATGTTTGACTGGAGAACTATTGTGGTCTTGTGTGCTTCAATTGCTCAAGGATGGCACTGGAGATACCCCAACATATAAACAGATAGCTTTGTGGATAACATAGGAATTGTACAAACATAATGTCCAACCAGTGGGGCCGATATTGATAGTTGAGAGTAAAAAAATGCTGCTGATATTCATATGACATAAAACAAAAACATTTTTTATAAGGATTAAATTAAATTTGGTCATTAAAATGTTGTGGCCAAGATAGTAAAAGCTTGTACTGAGCAGTACATTTTACAGTTAAAAGAAATAAGCAGTTCACATTACAGTAATCCACCAGGAATGTGCGCTTGCATGCATGTGACTGGCCACCACAATGTCTTGCTGAATGATGCTAAAACCCTTAGTAGAGGAGAGGAAAACTAAAACTAAAAAATTGCGTCATAATTTTCTCTGGATTCAACACTACGAGCGACCCCTTTTCATATTATACATTTGAATTTATTGTTAACACAAGAATATTGATAAACGCAGCTTTAATATCTTTTTAAAACAAGTTAAAGTATCTGAAATTGAGAGTGACATCATTTATCCTACCGCTGGTGCAAATAAAATATGTCTATATCACACATCTCACAAATAAATGAAACCTCCCTCAAAAAGAGTAGATGAACGTCACCATGTTCACGTTTCACTTCTTTTTTGTTCAGTTTTACAGCTGAAGACACATTCTGCAGTTTGCAGATCCTTTCGTTCATTCCATTTCCCACTTTGTCTGCTTTTCTCCCTTTCCCTCTCTCTTTTTCCCCATCCACTGTTAGCTCCATCCAAACCGGCACACGGGTCCCATAATGACCACAGAAAAAAAAAAAGAATAGAAAAAGATGGATATCCCATCTGTTACGTCATTCTGCAGTTTGGGTTTACTGCTTGTCATGATCTTTCAGCAAGTAAATCCACAATTGGACAGTGTGATAATAATCTGGTCGTATCAACATCTCTAGACTGCTGTAAGGGTTCATAACAATATGTACCATCAACAACAATTCATTTGGCTGTTGTGTTGTCAGTTCTGATTCAGAGACCTTGCATGCGAGCCAAGACTTGATTCTTCAGCTCAAGCTTTGTGTTGTTTTTTTGACGCTGAATGGGAAGGTTACACAAGCAACATGCAGGAAATATGTCTGTCTGCGGTGAAGGGCTGTTATCACAACCTGCTGTGAGTATGACCTGCGTCTGAACACACACACACCATCAGCAGGAATATCAGGGCTGGCCATCGCCACACTGACGTCCACCCAGCTGATAAGGAATGCCGCTCATGAAGGTTTCACAGTAAAAGTCAGTTAACACTAAAGCGAGATTTTTCCCCAGGGCTCCACCTCTCAACACAAGGATAGTCTCTGAAGAATGTCCAAAAGATCAGACTTGGATGTGATGTTAGCTCAAAGCAGAGAGTATGTGTGCATGTGTGTGTGCTTATACACTTAGAGCAATGACTTCCCAAACAGGGAGATTCACGTCATTAGATGACGGCAAGCTGGTGACTCACTGAAGAGTTCACACTAGAAGCCAAAATGATACAAGTCACACCATGTGAAAAAGATGGCTCAATCTGCCCGTTTTTACACCAAATGGGTGTTAATGAACTTGATGACAATCTAACATCCCAGGGGACATACACTGTCTGGGACCCCTTAAAATGTGCAAGCACACACACAAAGACGGGTCATTTCCAGGTGCACTCTATAGCAAAACTGGAAATTAATGCCACCTAAGTCTAGAACTGAGATAAGTATGTAGACGACACAGGCAAGTGCACCACAGCAGAGCACTAATCTGCCTTTAACAGCCCTCTAGTCATGACATTTTTGGCTGCAGTCTCATGCATTAAAGCTGAGCACTTAAACTGACCTAAGCCAAGCCACAGTAGACAGTAGCTGTTAATTGGTTCATGGATTTTTACAAAGCGAAGTGACGCTCAGAGCCACAGCAGCCCCGGAGCTCTGCCTTCGTCTGCAGGTTTTTGAAGGCAGAGATGGCAAGTGGGGATCAGTGATATGTCGGATGGGTCGACATCTGATCAATGAGGGCAGAGCTAGACCACGCATAGCTGTGGCTCCTCACTGGCGTCAACCACACTTGGTGGTGGATGCAGCAATGATGAGTTTCACCACTGTTGCAGAACATGAACTATGTATTTACACAATAGGGCACATACTTTATAAGTTATAATACTGTTCATCTGAAAGCAATTGGATGCACAAATACACAACATAAGCAAGTCGATATAACAATTTATACTCTACTCTTTAATTAAAGTGGTTATTAGGCATCTCGAGCGCGGCATAAGCACAATCAGTGCACACTAAATACCTTATGTAGGATCATACATAAGCACAGCATGAAAAAGAATACACTCTAGGCCTTCATGCAAAATACAGGTATCACTTCACAGGAAAACTGCTTAGGTGATGGTAATATTACACACAATGTAAAAGCATGTTAAGTATTAGCAGCAACATGTGCTTAAAGCTGCATTTCTTTTATTCTTTGGCGACCTGGGCGAGTTTGCCTATTTACACATCCAGCAGACATGGAGAATATATTCATTTGGAGTTTTGTTTCTAGTCACCTGACAAATGTGAGTCCAATACTCACTCTTCTTTAGCTCTGTTTTGGTCTCCACCAACTCCTGAGAAAAATATCTGGCTCTTCAGCTGCTAAATGCTACACTATGTTCACCAGCTAGTTGCAAACTTTGTCTGTTAGCTGTCTGGTGCTGGGCAGGTAGCATACAGTTAGTTTATCAGAGCTTTGTCACTGAAAACAACTGCCTGAAATGAGAGCGGTGAGAGTGAACTAAAACAATAAAGTGGGCCCTAAAACCAAAATAATGAGCTAAAAGAGGCTAAAACACTGCGTAGAGTTGAGGGAAACTTGATGGAGTTGAGGGAGTCAGGTCATAATACTCTGTGGGTTTGTCACTATGAGGAAGACCTTTCACATTAAACCTAGTCATTTCATCCATTGTTAATATAAAAATATTGATTAGTGCAGCTTTAAATATCAAAAGTAAAAGTAGGCTTTATGCAGAATGGCCCCTTAAAGAATGTTCTATTATTACACGTTATTGCAATATTTTTACTGATTTATTAAAGTGTAACTAGATCTTTAATTTTGTAGGTAATCAAGATGGGTTTACTGTCATCTACTTTACATATATGTAAATAGTAACTGTAGCTGTAAATACAGTACTTTACTAAATGCACTTTTCACCACTGCCATATTTTATATTTGTCTAAATGTTTTTATATGCTTCTCATGCACAATGCATAATAAGCACAGTAAAGTCCATATTTCCAATCTGTTCAATTTGTGCAATTTTGTTCTAACGACAGCACTCCTCATTTTTCATCCTCTTTCCTGCTGGTGTGAAAAGTAAATTTGCCCACAGGAATTGGCATCATTATCAAGGTCTCATCTAATAGTTTAACATGCCTAAAACTTAGTTTAAGTTTCAGTGTCATGATTTTGCAAGACAGTAGTAATGTTCTGAAGCATGCTCCCAATAGCTGACATTTGAAAGTTTCCTGTCCATACATTGTCCTATCATCAGTGTGTCCCTCTGAACTGCATAAATATGAGCTTGGTGGTGGTGCAACAGCTTCAACAGGCTACATATCAATGACAACATTACGTAGGCGAAGCCATTTGGAATGCTAGACCGCCATGCTGATGTCATCCAAAAATCATACTGCATTACTAATTTGGGTGAAAGCTTTAAAAATAGCAATCCTCATGCTCTGTGCTATAAGCCTGAGGCAGTGTCCAACTGTATGTATGATGATCCATGGGAGCTACTACTGCAGATCATGCACTATAAATCCATTGCCAACTAATGCAATATTGACTTGGTCTTGTAAACAGTATGCATTATGCAATGAATGTTATTGACAATAACGGTACGATAACTCTAGTCTAATACATGTAGGAGATCAGAGCACTGTTCCTGTACTTCCACAGAACTCCAGTTACATTAATGTTCTTTAATTTAGAAGTAAGGAAGCAAATCTTAATTTCAGATAATGAATAGAGCATGATGCAGAGCCACAGGTAATGCAATTACTGCTCACCATGACTGACTTAGTGCAATAATAACCAGTGTACCACTAGGACATACTGTAACAAGCCTCCATGGTAAAGTCTTCTAAACTCAGTATTCAAACAAATTAAAAACAAACAGTCTTCAGTCAGAATTTGGTGCCTTAGAAATCTTTCTATGTATAAATCAGTCCAAAATAGTGCTATTAGATATTTTTGGGTGTGCACAAACATGCACCAACGTTGGCTATAATAAGCTCAGTTGTGGAATCAGTTAATTAATATAGAAGAAAGCTGACTGGAAGGATATTAATTTAGAATAAACAAATCAAAGGGATGTGGTCAAATAAATGTTTCTTACTTCTTGCTTTCTTGAGTTAGATGATCAATACCACTCCCGTGTTTGTATGGTTAATATGAAGCTACTGCCAGCAGCCTGTTAGCTTAGCTTAGAATTAAGAGTGGAAATGGCAAAGAAACAAGATATAATGTGTAAGATAGTGAGCTTTAGAGGTGCTGGTAGGTGGATTTTGGTACCTTTTGACAGAGCCAGGTTAGCTGTCTCCCAACTGTTTTCAGTCTTTGTGCTAAGCTAACTGGCAGCTAACAGTAACTTCATATTTATTGTACAGACATGAGTGGTTCAGTGTGCCATCTCAATGATAGAGAAAATGAGTTTCATTTTGTTTTCTGCTGTCCTTATTACTGGGAACCGCATAAAATATTGTTTGGCAAGATAAAAACAGAAATAGATTTTTTAAATGTAGACTGATTTGGCTATTTAGATATAAAACATTTAAGTTAACAAGTTACTTGGAGAAAGTCTGGGAGATGAGGAGAAAAGCTCTTCATCAGGATTCTTCCTCTCTTCAGTGCACAATTTATTTGAAATTGTATAGGTTTATGTTGCTAAAACTCTAAAAACTGACACAAATTGTTGAAACAATGCTTCACATGGATTTCATTGTAAACATCAAGAGAACGCAAGGATTTTGGCTGATGTTAGGATAGAAGATGTGGTAGTTACTTATGTGTCATTCTCAAAGACCCAAAAGGTCGAGATTTCTTGCATCTGTCAGCCTGCAGTTATAGACCGAGGCTGGGGCCGGGCCTGCTGCTGTAAATAAGCCTCACTTAAAATGCTGCAGCCAGAGCTTCACATGTCTAATTCACAAGGTGTTAAGGTTAGCCATCTAGGCAGCAGGGGAAGGACCCAAATGCAGAGAGGCAGGGAGGCTGAAGCGGTTCCAAGATTTATTAACAAAATAAACTTACAGATTCAGGTACTGACACGCAGGGAAACACCAGGAACACGACACAAAGAGATGACCGACAACATCAGGAACATCAACCACAATGACGCAACAGAGAACAAAGGGAGAGGACCGGTATATATAGGGGAGGAGACAACGAGGGAAACAGACACAGGTGAAAACAATCCAAACTGGAGGGAAAAACCAAGACAGGAAAATAAAAAGGCACACAAGGAAACAAGAACAGGGATTTCAAAATAAAGCAGGAAACAAGACAAAAATAGAAAGTCCCAACAAGAGTCCTTCGTGGACCATGACACACGGGGCATTTTAGCATCATGCTTTGAAGTGCAGATGAGACAGAGAATTTGCAAAAGGAACATTTGGCCTAAGTAAAGATCTAATTTGAAATAACAATATCAGTTTCTTGCAAATCTTTTTAATCAATCAGTTAATGAAATTTATACATCAATGTCACTGATTGAAGTTCACAGCAGTGATTCAACCAGGTCATGAAAGCTTTTGAACACCGACTCACTTGGAGGTCTTTCCTTGTAACAATCCCTTTTTTTTTTCTGTGGTCAAGTCATGAGCCACACCACCTAACTCAGACTGTCTGGTGTTCTTTCTATCTCTTTATACTGGAACATCTAAGTGTCAAACCAAACAAATAGGATCATTTATTGCATGCATTAATTACTGATGGGAAATAATAATGTTATTAATATTTAATGTAAATAGTGATGGAAGAATAAAACCACCTGTCACGTGTTGTCAGACCTGTCTGCTCTTGTTATTAGTATTGTTATTATAATGTTGCTCTTACTGTTGTTTCTGTTGGTGTTAACATCAATTCCATTACCACAGCTATTGCTTTACATCCCTATGTAGAACTGTATTGTGCTGCTGTATGTTCTCTTTCCTCCTGCTCTCTCTCCCGCTCCCCCCCTCCCCCTTCAACCCAACCGGTCGAGGCAGATGAACGCCCACCCAGAGCCTGGTTCTGCTCGAGGTTTCTACCTGTTAAAAGGGAGTTTTTCCTTGCCACTGTCGCATAGTGCTCGCTCATGGTAACTGTTGGGTCTCTGTAAATATAAAGAGTCGGTCAAGACCTGCTCTACTCGAAAAAGTGCCCTGAGATAACTTTGTTATGATATGGCGCTATATAAATAAAACTGAATTGAATTGAATTGAATTTAGAGAACTAATAGTACACAGTGTTTGCTGCACAACATCTAGGTCATAACCATTATGAGGATGGAAACACTCTATTTAATGTGCTCTGCTTTGCGGTACACATTGCAATACCATGGTGATGTGGTAATGTGGTTACTGTTGCATCCCTGACACCAAGCCCCAAGGAACAGGACGTCACAGCTGCGGACACACTGATTTAAGGGTGATCTCTGAGAAGTGATGTGTTAGGGGTTTAGACCAAAAGAATTAGATGGTGAAAGGGGGGGTTAGGGGTCAGAAAAGGAAGAGGGTTTTGTATTTTCCCTTTTTTCTAAAGGGAAGGTAGTCTAAATATTTGGGGAGAGAGAACTTTTTCTCATCCCAACCCAGACTTATTATTAAAAAAAGTATAAAATTTGGAAAAAGATCAAGTAGTTTCATCAAAAAGATGGCTTTTGTGGGCGCATTTTTGGATTTACTTTTATTATTTGGAATCCAAGGTGAGGCGACGGAACTTTATGGGCTTAAGCCCCTCAGTAGCCTTGAAAATGGTGCTTGTGCCCATTCCGCTCATTTACATAGCAACAGTCGTAATAACTGTTCTTTTAGCAGCTCTTGGTTTAACAAGAGTCTACAGCCACACCAGCGGCTCTGTGAGGCAGTACTTAAGCATAGCTGTGCATTGAGCTAAATGCTAACGCTTAGTTAGCTTAGTTTTACGTAATAGCATGCTAACATTTGCTAATTAGCCCAAACTACAAGGTACAGCTGAGGCTGATGGGAATGTAATGACTTTTGCAGGTATTTGGTCATAAACCAAAGTGTTGGACAAATTGAAATGTTGACCTGATGATGGCACTAGACAGGTTGAGGGATCACCAAAGTTATTACAATTCATCCCAAATTTCATGACAATCTATCCAATAGTTATCGAGATATTTAACTCAAAATCACAAATGTCAACCTCATGGTGGCACTAAAAGAAAAAGTCAGGGGATCACCAGAGTCATTAAGATACATCTTCTGGAAGCTGTAAATGTCTGTAAAGAATCTGTACCTACCCATCTTGTTAGATATTGAGATATTTCACTGGATAAGTGAAAAGTTTGACCTGCTGGTGGCACTAGAAGAAAAGTCAGGGAATCACCAGTGTCAGCAGGCTTCATCCTCTGGGGACCATGAATGCCTGTGCAAAATTTCATGGCAATCCATCTGATAGTTGTTGAGATATTTCAGTCTAGACCAAAGTGGGGGACCAACAGCCCAACATTGCCATCCCTAGAGCCAGAGAGTGGCTAGAATGTTTGGCGCACACCATTTTAATGTGTTTACCATACTTTTGCCAATTGTTAATTCCACTTGTAATGTGTGATTTAGTGGATATGTGAAACTGATCGTTCCATTAACATATTAAGGTTAAAATAGGAGTATACCATCTTAAATTCTTTACACACTTTTAGTTACAATATTAACGGTGAAACAAATTCAATGAATATTGGGGGGAGAGTCAAGGGGAGGGTCCAAAGAAAATATTAATAGTGTTGGGGAGGGTCTTGCTTGAAACAAAAGGTGAAACATAAGGTTCAGATCACCTCCCCACCCCAATCATTATTTTACAGTCTGTACAACATTAACATTAACATTATTAGAGGCTGAGGCAGATGCATTAATGCCCAAAAGTTAAAAAAAAAAAAATGAAATACATGGCATGCATTTAACTTTTTATTGAGCTACCAGAACAGCACTGGAAATACCAACGTGTAGTATAACATCCTATGGGCCACTGTATATTAATATGACATCTTAAAATAGGAGTGTTCAGCTACAGTAAGACGAACTGGCTCTTAAAGTCACAGTGATGTTAGTCATGTAGACATGTCATCAAAGACATGGTTAAGTCTAACATTCATTGCATGTCCAATTTTTAGACTGTGACAGACTGAGTAAAGGGATAGTACACCATCATTAAAAACCTTGAGTAATGGTCATGGTTGTAAACTTAAATAATTGGACTTTTTCCAAATACATTCAGGCCATCTGGGAATTTGAGAGTCTCCCCATATCTGCCAGCATCTCCCTCTGTGCTTTTGCATGCCACCCAAACAAACAGTGCTGATTTTATCCCACAACAGAGTGACACCCTGACCGCTTGTTGAAATGATGGCAGAGTGAGATGCTTCGCTCTATATTTTTCCTACGAAGAAAAATCCCGTTTGAGAACAACATGCCACTTGTAGAGACCGGCGAGTGGGCTGGAAACAGTGTTGGAGGTCATACGAAATGTGGAAACAGCACAATGTATCCCTGTCCCTTTCTACTGCCTCCCACCACCACCACAACACTGAACTCATCCAGCGTTTGAGCCAACCCTCAATGTTTGTCAAGTTCATGCTATGTAGGAAAAATGTGGAAGTGCCCCCAAAGATAACCAACATTCCTGAATGCAGCATTTGAAGCATGGCAAAGTCAACATCCAATGACAGCTAGTACAGTAGTAGTGGTGGTAGTAGCTCAATGCACAGCTATGCTTAAGTACTGCCTCACAGAGCCGCTGGCGTAGCTGTAGACTCTTGTTAAACCAAGAACTTCTAAAAGAACAGTTATTACTAACATTAATATTTATCTTCTCATCTCACTCTCAGAGAGAAAGCGAATAAGTGTATTTCTAAAAACATTGAACTATTCCTTTAATGCAACAGCACAAGTGTCTTTGATGAGTGTGGTTTGTCAATAGGAAGGCAGTGCCTTATAGCAACATACAGTCAACCACCGCACCACTAAGGGTGGGGTGATGTTATGTCTGTAGTGGGTTGCACCCAAACCCCTCATGGAAAAAAACAGACGGTGCATAGTGAGACATCACAAAGATGCTAAGATGTGAACTTCACAGGATTCGTCTAGATTTCATGGTAAGATTATTCGCGTTTGCCATCTGCGAGGTGAGGGCTTAGGGCTGAGACGACACAACACTGGTGATAATCACAGTGATCCCCAGCCAACGGGAATCCCTATCAAATCTGTGCATCAAATCTGTGTTGTGTCGTCATCAAAAGCAGGCAAAATGCGGAGAGAATTGATTAGGATTCCCTCTCTATCCCTCCCTGCATCCCTCCAATGCACACACTCTCACAACAAGTCTGCATATAAATCTGACTGCCTGTCCTTCGTGAGGGATGGACAACACAGATGGCTTGCTAAGAAGTGTTTTCAAAGGCTTGCTGCAACCCACACAGGCAGTGCAAACATGAATCGTGTAGCCATGCTTCCCAGGCATATAACAGTAGCCTGAATGTAAATAAAAAGTCGGTAAATTATGACTTTCAGCCAGTGCTCATTACAATGCAAACAGCCACCAACAGAGATAAAAATCTGTTATTTTCACAAAAACTTAATTTGTTTTCATAGCCTCAAGTAATTTACACCAGTTTGATATTACTTATTATTATATATACTTTCAATGTACTTAATTGGACGCAGGCTAAATAGCTAAACAATATCATGCACTACTGATCTGGACCATTTTACATAATGAATAAAAACAGACAGGCCTGAGGTCACTAGAAAAACTCAGATATCCATTCTCCAGTGTCCGTTGTGCACAAGTGGCAAAAATTGTTTTTGTTTTGTCTTGATTTATTACATTTACATGTAGTTCTGCGTATTAAATGGAAAGTCTCAGATGCAGGTGTCTGTTTTGGCCTGGGATCAGCACAATCTGATACCTTTTGTACTGCTGCTGTCTGTGGCTGAATTTCTAAATCAAACAGCCAGCGTGAACAATCCCTCGAGCTCAGGAAAATTAGTATGAGAAAAAAACAACAATTTAGCATTTATCTATGGAGTCCCAAAGTGTTCAATGTACAATAAATACGTAGGTAGTCATATGAATAAATTGTGCATGTGCAGCCTTGTTAAGCTAAGGTTCACAGGTTTAGTTACTGTGTCTGTGTACGGTGTTGGTTGATTCTGAATAACTTTAGCATTGTTGTTGCTCTAGATAACAGGATCTAGCTAAATTTGGTAGTGGTTGTTGAGCTTGCTAGCGGGGGTAAAGGGAGGGGGTACGTGATTGGCTGAAAAGTGCAAGGGCGGTGACAACACCACTGTCATGAAACATTATAAAATAAAATGTTTCATTATTACAACTGACAATATATAGTAGAACTTGACGTGAAATAAAAGTGTTATTGGAAAGAAAATGCCAAAAAAAAACAGACTTTTGAAAAAGAGCTTAAAAATGTCTATAATGAAATAAAAAATGATATCCAATAAAACTGTTATTATGAAAAGGAAATAACATTTGAAATAACATTTCATAATAATGAATTCAGTTTTAATATGTCTTTAAAATGTCTTTTTTATTTATTTAATATTGAAGACTTTGGGGTTCATATTTATCTACTACTTAAAAATATTCTTTTACTTGAGCTCAAGCATACAATAGATTCTCTGAACAAGAAAACATTTGTTAGAGGTAAAAAAGAAAGAAAACCTATAGCCTGTACAGGATGTGTTCAACATGGAGGCCACGTAACAGGACAGAACACTCTGACACACCATCTTTGAACATGTTTGGAAGGGCAGGTTGCTGAGCAAAGGTCTTTCTATTTCAGAGAGTACGGTAGATTCACCTGCTTAAAGCCCCAGTCCATCTAAGACCCAATAACATACAGGAGACATAATGATTTAACGCATACAGTAACTGTTGTAATGGATGTGAGTCACTGACATCAAGCAATGCAGCACTGCACACACAGATCACAGCTCAAGACAAGTGACAAAGTTGTGGTTTCTCAGTTCAGTGTCAGATAACTTTACTTTATCACCTACTTACTTTTGAGTGAGTCTACATGTGGCATACAGATGTAAGTCATCTGAATCACTCCCTCTTGGTAAATACACAATCCATGAAATGTATGCAGACACTATTAAGAAGAGTTGAAAAGTATTTGAATCTCTCAATACTTACTCCATTGATTTAATAAGCTATTCATATGCATCTTGTGGATGGTGGAACAAACCCAGAAGACTCTGTGTAGAAACTGAGGAGGAACCACATACATGCAACAGCAAATGAGAAAAAGCAAGGACACCGGACTTTCCACAAAAACCACACATATGAGCTGTCAAGCAAGCAACACTAAAGACATGAAGACATGAAATGTCAGACATCAGACACCGTTCTTTCAAATAAGTCACAGATGAGTATATTTCCTGATGACAGACGACAGTAATAATGCTTTGGAAGAGACACTGACCTCTCCCTAAGGTTTGTGCAATCAAATTAAGTTGACGTCTTCAATGAAACACAATGCAAATTCACAAAATACACACAGCACAATAAAATAACCTTACAGGCATTGCACTTCACAGATTGTTTATGGCAGTGGTTCCCAACCAAAGGATTATCTTTCCTTCTCAGATTGTTTTTTAGAGGGATCTTAGAAGTCTGAAGGGGTAAAGTATCCTTTTTACAAGAAAAAAGCAAAAATTAGATAAAAGTTGAAGAAATTTTGTGACAAAATCAGGGATGGATTAACCCATTAGAGGGCCCCGGGATAAAAATGAGCAGTGGACCCCTAATTGGCTAATGCTCCACTATGTTCACCAGCTCGACGCTAACTTTGTCTGTCGTTTGATGCTAGCCAGGTAGCGTAAAGTGGATATTTAACACTTTCTCACTGAGAACAACTGCCTGCTGGAAACGGTGTTGATTAGAGCAGAAGCAAAGTTGTGGGGTGTAAAAAAAACAGTGAGCTGAAAAACGCTGAAAATCTCAGTTTCAGGGGTCTAGATTGCCAACTTCAAAATATTTACTTTTTCTGTCTTTAAATAACTGGTGACCCTCCATATTTATTTTGGGACCCCTTTGGGGGTTCCAATCCCTAGGTTGGGAACCACTGCACGGTATCACTATAATATGTAAAGAGTGTCTATTGTAGTCAGTAGTTTTTGCTATTCAATTGTAAATTCATAATGCATGCTTCTAAGAATATCACTGAACAGACTTGAGATTTTGCTCTCATATTTACATAAAGTCTTCCTGCAGTTTTCTATGAAGCAGGCATTACAGTTCTTTAGTTTTGCTGGAGTCAATTTGAAACTTTCTTCAAACACAGAAGACAACAAAGACTAGCAAACAGTCTACTTACATAGATTCAGCCCCAGCGTCGTTGTCGGTAAAAGGCAGCTCAGGTTTATATTCTCGGTGAAGTATTATGCATCATAGTTCAGTTCTAGCGTGTCGTCTGTGCAGGTTGTTTGAACACTTCTCCCCTCACTGCGTGTCTTGCAGCGTCGCATTCAGTTGCATTCAGTTTCCTGCCGCTCACTTACTCGCTCACTGCGGATGAGGTGGTAAAACAAGCCTCGCTAATGCAAATGCATGTTTCATGGGTTGTCTTAGGAACCAGCCTCACCAGCATGTCGGTGGATGTAACTCCACCCACGAGGAGAGGAGGCAGCTTGGCAGAGTCTGTGGTGCTGAACTGATGTAGATTTTCACATAGTGATATTTATTTTTTTGTTGATAGCAGATGTTTTATATATTCATATATTCATAGATACCTTTTGAACGCTTTCAAGACTCCTTCAGGCACCCAGCCACACTTTAGGAACAGCTCATAATAACAGCATTGAGTCAATAGCAGCTTATAAAGCCTTATAATGACTGTATGAAATGAAGTATCTTCTGAAAGCTGTGTGTGCTGATCAGAAGTATCTAGATACAGCACAGCACAGAGGTGGGGGTGTTTTGAACAATGTAGAGCTCTGGGCAAAAGCATAAACTCCCACTCAGTCCGTGTGGGAAATGAATAGACTCGAACAGAAGGCACACAAATAACAGACAAATGGACACTATGGAGAATGGAGGAGAGCTTTATATGGTGAAATGGGCAGAGGAACACAACAATACAGGCTAATTTAAGCTGTTGAGCTGGTGGTTTATGTTGCTTTACAAAAAGCAGGCATGTTTTTGAGGACTCCTGAACATACTGGAGCTGTCAGTTTCAGATTTACCAACAAATGTTGTATATTGTATACTGACATTGCATAAGAATATGCATTTATTATTCTTTAAAGCAGCGGTTCCTACACTTTTTTGTCTTGTGACCCCTTAAAGTAAAGTCTACTGTAACCACACATCACAAGTGTATGTGCAGTTCAACCAGAAAATGATTTTCATTCTCAGATTGTTTCATTTGAAGGGTTTTTAGATATCAGTAAGTATCCAGCATTTTACAAAAAATAGAATATATATACATTATTTTGTGTAACAGAAATATCTGGTGACCCCTCAGATCTTTCTTTGGACCCCTTGAGGATTCCTGGTCTCCAGGTTGGCAACCACTACTTTAAAGAAAGCCCTGCAAACAATATACTGTAAATGTCAAAATATTAGTGTTGTTGGTGCCCTAACCAAACCTCATATGAAATCGCTTTCTAAGGGCTGAACAAGCTGACCTTTATTTTCGCTATTGTGTCAGTAATCCAATATTTGGTTTTTTTTCAAGTTTTTGGCTAGGGTTTACCCTGGGTAAGATAGGAAAAGAGACCACATCAGCTATATCACAATATTATAATAGCCAAAATCCCAGATGATAACTAGTGTTATATCATGACGCAATATTGATAGAATGCCTATCACTAAATTAAGCTTTACTTTCTTAAGACCAAGCAGATATTGTGAAAAGGCTGTTCGTCCAGCTCCTCCTGTCAGATGGTAGCAGTAAAACACCATTTTGTTATTTGCCAGCAGCCATTAAAGGTTGGGTAGGCAGTTTTCTTTTGGCCTCATTGGGCAAAAATGCCATAATAACCGTACACTGGGAGCAAACCTGTACTTCAGCCCCCCATCTTGCCTCTGTTTTCAGGCTTCAGAAGAAATCTAGTCCGAAATCTAGACCGAAATCTAGTCCGAAATCTAGTCCGTGACGGTGGTCTGTAGCCAATCACAAGTTATTTCAGACAGATGGTGCGTTCGTATTGGCTGAGCTACAAGAGCAGATGCGCAGGTCCCTTCAGACAGTGAAAGCCTGATTCAGTGGAGGAAAATCCTGCCGAAAATCCTGAAACTCCTGATAAATTTCCAACACCTCCTTTGCCTACAGCAGTGTATAGTACAAAACAACACGTCCCGGCTCCACACTGAGCTTCAGGCTCATTATGTTCGATGCCATGGCGCTCATAATGACGAGTGGCAAAGAGGCATGATGACAAACGGTGGGGAATAACTTTTGACGGGGGCAGTGGTGTGTGTGTGGTGTACTAGCCTCTCTTCCTGCTGCTGGACAGCGTTGCAGCTGCCTCTGAAGCCTGGGGCGCTCTGCTCTGCGGCCGCGAAGCGCTGGAGGGGCGTCTTTGAGAAAACAAGTCACGGCGGGAGGGACCGCGGTCTCGGTGAGGCTCACGCCGTGGAGAACGAGCCCTACGAGGCAGCCTTCTGCTGCCGGTCAAAGTTGTGGGTTTGGTGGGAGGGGCTTAGCGGAGTGATATGGCTTAGCAGAGAGAGAGGCGGAAGGTTTTGCTTAGGTTGTAGATTTTGCCTACCCCAGCTTTAAAGTTGCACTTATCAATATGTTTATATTAACAATGGATCAGAGGACTATGTGGGATATGAAAGAGGTCACTTGTAGTGACAAACCCACAGAGAATTATCACCCGACTCTGCTGTTCCCTTCATCTCTACGGAGCGTTTTAGCATCTTTTAGCTCACTGTTTGGTTTTTTTTACGGCCCACAACCTCACTGTTTTGGTTCACTCTCACTGCTCTGATCAGCCTTGTTTCCAGTCGCAGCGGGCAGCTGTTAGAAAAAAAAGTTCTATAAAACCTCCTGTACGCTACCTGCTCAGCAAACAAACAAACAGCAGACAGACAAAGTTAGCTACTAGCTGGTGAACATAGTGGAGCATTTAGCAGCTAAAGAGACTGATATTTCCCTCAGGAGTTGGTAGAGACCAAAAACAGAGCTAAAAGGGGAGAGAGTATTGAACTCACATGTATCAGGTCACCAGAAACACGACTGAAAATAAATGCTAATGTTGCTCTGTGTCTACTGGATGTGTAATTAGGCAACTGTTTGCTAACATTAGCCATAACTGCTTTATATGGTGATAATATGTCAATATTGTCTTTACAACTTGTTTCTGCTGCTCCCAAGTGGCCAAAAACTAATGCTGCTTTAAAGTAAAAGACACATAAAAGCATTTAACTTTTTTTCAATTGTTTGGGCTTTTCAGTGTGGACAATCTGATATAGTGACAAGAATTGTGTTTTTGAAAAACTTAAGACACCTTTAAAAAGTGTTCACATTAAAGTTACAAACTCAGCTTCACAGCCTTGTTGCTCAAGAGCTGAGGAATATCAACATGACCGCAAGCGTGTATTGTGTTTTCTGACAGGGTTTGATCTGACTTTTGATAACGGGCCAACACTGGCACAACACAAACCGTATCTGTCTTCTCCTCCCTAGTCATCTGTTTGGTTTGCTGCCAGCCCAAAAGAAGAAAAGCACTTGCAGACCTTAGCTGTGGCTTGGTTTCTGTAGAGCGTTGTGGAGTTGGGAGGCTGCTGTAGGTGTTGCAGGTTTGCTGCGAGGCTGCCATCTGCTGACTCTCGGCCACACTGGTGAATCATGAAGCTGCAGCCGGTTCTGCTGCAGGCATCAGCCAGCAGGCCAGTCATTACACAGCATCTAATGCTATTACCTTCTGCTCTCTCTAGTTCACCATCCTCCAATCTGCTATGCAACTTCTTGAAAATCAGAAATCAGTCTGTCAACTCCATCAATTAGGTTTGGAAAAATAGAGCTTTTTGAACACCTTTTGAAAAATTGTATAACAGTGTAGCACCAATTAATAGCTTACAATTATACTTTATAATTTACACTCACCTCTATAATTATCATTTTGAAAATGTCCATATTCTCATTTTGTTCTGCATTCTCATGTCCCATACAAGTACATTACAGTACAAAAGTACACACAGCAAACTTCATGTACTAATAAGAATGATGAAGTTTCTTTTCTAAACCATCTCAGTGGGGTCTCTCTTCAACTTGATTATGACTATGTTTGTTACCATTTGCTTTCTATTATTTGAAAACCACTGTACAGGTCCATTCTTTCTTATTTTTTAAGACAACAGGAACGAGAGGGAGTACTACATAGTGTGTACTAAATAAACAATTAAAGTAGGCCTATGCCATCAGCAGACTGAAGTACTCAAGCAATACATCTTCTCTGCATCACATGACTGTATTGATCACATTACCGGTCCCAGCTACTGTTAAATTGTTTATCACAAATGTAAATCAACGTAACCTCCTCCACTAAATGTAATATTGTCCAGTATAATTTTAAGGCAAATTAAAATGACTAAATATTTTAGTGTTTTTCTACAGTACATTATATATGTGTGCTCCAGCATTGTTCCTCTTGACTGTAAGCTGTAAGCTTCTCTTTCAGGGACGCAATGCATCTTGGGGCACTTGAGTATGTCCAATAAGCTCACGTCGCATACTCAGAAATTCTTGCTAATCTAGTGTACATCAGGTATTTCTCGCGTACACAGAATCCACATACTACACAACATACTACATACTCAATTTGACGTCAGTATGAATAGTATGTTAGTGTGCAATTTTGTGATTTTTCTGAGAAAAGGTCTGATCAGGCAAAATAAGTGAAAACACCTGTAGGGGTGAGCCATGGATGTGCAAACTCAAAACAGCTTATAAAATATCAAATCAGCTCCACCTCAACCAGCTAGCTTAAAAAGCTGCTTACATTTGAATGTATCAATAACAATAATCTGCTAATGTCATACATTTAATACAGAGCCCCTAAAGTCCCCAAAATGCATTTATTATCTATATAGATAGATAGAAAGATAGATATGAATATTTAAAACAAAAAGAAACAACAACAAAAAAAAACTTTAGTGCACAAGATAATATCTTGTGCAAACAAATCTTTTTGGGGATATGAGGCTCTTTACCACTATAAAAGGGGTGAAGTATGTTTTGCTCATAATACTGCAATCTTACTGAAGTAGACCTTTGAATGCAGGACCTTTACTTGTAGGTCTTTTTTATAATGTATTATTGTTATTTTTACTTAAGTAAATTATCTAAATACTTCATCCATCACTGCATATTTCATATCCCATATCCACATTTTAACTAACTACTTACACCTGTAAGTCGTTTTCTACCTACTTCCTAATGCACTGTACTTTGCTTTGTTCTTTGTTTTTGTTTTCTTTTGCCAAAGTTTGCTCTTTATGTCCCAATTTACAAAAATAACTAAGTAAGTAAGCAAGCTTTTCAATGCATACTGTACTGTGTATGATTGTGTATGTGATGAATACATGTTTAAATGTAAAAGTGGTTAAACAAATACAATAAAATAAAATGTGACTTTTATTTTGTCTAGATGGAAACAGCATTTATTCCAGCATGACAAACCAAAACTCTACAGTGATGCCAAGGTAGCAGCGGCAGAAGTAATAGCAAACAATAGCAGCAGTAATAAAACAGGGATGGAAAATTCCCCCCAAAAAAACAAACAAACAAAAAAAAAAAAAACCACTGAATTACAGTGATAAATTATAATGGCTAGACTCACTGACAAATAGTTCAAAATAACTGGATGCAGTATATTTTCTTATTAATATGCAGTACAAACTATAGATTCATTATCCAGTGACATGGTATACATAGAGGAGGCATTTTGGTAAATACATAATTAAATGCTTTTCTTTATAATTATCACTGTCTAAAGGTCATAGTCCAACTACATTAGGCACTGAGTCACCAGCAATATCCGTTTGCACTATTAAGCAACCTACATGGCATCTGCTGGTACATACTGCCACCAGCTGGTTGTCATGTGCAACTACAACACATGCATAAATAGGCACATTGTCATATTATACATACTGTGAATAAATAGGCACAATAACCTGACAAATAAGCTGCATGTTATTTTATAAAGTCTACATTATGCAAAGCTTTTATATAGTAGCAGACAGTACAATGCAGCAAGTTTTTTTCTTCTTTATTTTTTAACACAATGTTGGTTGGGCAACATGTCATTTACTGTACATGTGGACCCCAAACCCATCAGGCACTAACTGAAGAATAAGTAGTGAAACTGGTCTATTTTAAAATAGTCTTTGGTGTAAACTGCAAATTCTGAGAGTACATGATGTCATCTACGCACCTGTCGGACAGAAAAACAGTAAAGTTCTATGACTTTTCCAGCACTTTGGATAAAGAAGTTGAAGCACCTTGACGGCCTCCAGTAAATACCTTGAGTGTTGCTTCCTCTCAGGGCTAAAATCCATTTAATGGAACCGGCACATGACAGAGGCCGTAACTTACATTCTTTTAAGGCTGCAGGTAACAGTTATCTTCATTATCAATTAGAGCTGAAACAACTGATATATTGTTTTGTATAACCATTTTGATAATCGATTAATGGTTTGAGTCAATTTTCAAGCAAAATTACAGCACCCTTCAAACCCAGAGTTACAAGATGCTTCACAGGTGCACATCAAATATAATATCACAGAATACAGCGGGAATTTGGGGTCATGGTCAAACATAGAGGCCATCTGGTCTTTGATGTTACTGATGTGATTGTAACCTGAGTGTGTTTGGGTTTTAGATGTCAGCTTAGCAGAGTTCAAACTACATTCTTTTATATCTCTGTGAAATGCCCCATTTGTTAAATTCCCTGATAATTGATAGATATAATTCCACCTGCTTACAACTAAACCCACTAACCTGAACACCCTAATGGCTGTGTGTGTCTAATGGGTTTCTTTCCTACTTATTTCATTATTGGAAACTTTGTTTCAGGCTCTCATGCTTGGTAATCTTGGCTGTCAGCAGCTGGCGTGGCCTTTGGAGAAGTCTTGCCAAATGTGCAGCAGCTGTGATGGCTTAAACCCGTTGACAATGACCAGTTTGGCAAAAATGCACCTGTTGTACTCCAACTTTCTGATTTCAAACAGGTTCCTGAGGGTCAGCAGGCTGCGGGAGTACACCGGCCAGACGCCCAGCACGCGCAAACACAACCCCACGTAGACGTCCTCCAGGGGGATCATCCGGACAAACCTGGACGCCCAGGAGATCCTGGCGGCCAGGTCTGCAGAGAAGACATACCCAGCTCCAGACACATACGGGGGGAAGCTGTCCTCGGGGTACAGCTCCTCGGACACATGCCACTTGCTGTTACTGTCTCTCCTTGGCCTGCCATCACTTATCACTGACCCTGTGATGAAGCCCTGCCTGGGGGAGCTACGTAGCCGACTGATGAGGTAGAACACATTCACAAAGATGTCGGCGTCCACCTTCATAGCATAGGAGGCGTTTGGGCAGTGGGTCGCCAGCCAGCTCATCATCACCATGGTCTTGATTGTCAGGTTCTGGTAACTGTCCTGGAAGTTAATCTGGATGATGTCTGCATGTCTCTTACTCTCCTCCTCCAGCTTGTCCTGGATGCTTGACACCTGCCCCCCCTCTGGGAGCCCCACGTAGAACAGAGTCAGGGTGTCCTGACTTGGAGCACCCCATGTTTTCCTGATGGCCTCCCTTGCTGCAGCCTCTAGAGGGGCAACTGGGACCATAAAAACCAGGAAGGGGCTTCTGTCCTTGCATGCAGCAGGCTGATTGAGAATATACTGGTATGTTTGTGGGGATATCACCCTGTACTCCTCCGCAGGAAGGGGACTTGGCTTTGGCGGATGTTTACTCACTCTACTCACTAAGATCAGAGCAGACAGGACGAGCGCAGCTGAGACGGTGAGTAACTTCACTAACCTCCAGGAATAAGTTATCCTCATTGCCCCAAAGTCCCCTGTTTACTCTGTAGTCCCGGCAGAAGTCCGGAATGAAACGGTAAAATCCAGGAAGTCAGGTCGTCACGCAGCATTTGTGTCCCGACGGAGGGCAGCGACCACACCCAGCAGGGCGAACCAGGAAATGGATATCTGCCAAAGACGGCGAGGGGCGTGATATCCGACTGAACCTAACCCAGCGGGCAAGAGAGCTAGATGAGCCGCACTGTGATTGGTGGATTTTATATATATTTAAAACGGAAGGCGGGACTTCAAGTAGAGCCGTCCGATTATTATTCTACTGCAGAAAATCACCAGTTATAATGATAGTGACTTGTATTTGAGTTTAATTGAGTTTGTGGTGAGTTTAAACAACACAACAAAAATATAATAATAATAATAAGAAGAAGAAGATATAATAAAAATATATAATAATGATAATAATAGGGTGGGTTCAGGTTGAGTGGGACACAGTTTATGGATAGTAATAATAAACATCTATGCCCCCTCAAGTACATTTTTATTTAGTTTTTTTTGGGACTATTTATTAATTTGCCAGATGCTGAGACGTTTTGTAAAAATGCAAACACTCCCACACACTTTGTGAAAGCAGTTTGCCTTCAGAGTTACTGCCTTTGCCCACAGCTCCATGGTCAAGATCCCCTCCAGGGGTAAGTAAGGCTACATCCACACTAATATGTTTTCATTTTAAAACGAAAATGATCTCCGTACACACAAGCGTTTTATCACCGTTTCAGGAATACTACACGCCTGAAACTGCACATGACCATTCACGTGCACTGGGCATGCACGTGCCGGTGTAAACAGGAGGCAGATTGTCTACTCTGCGGTTGGTTGCTTAGTTAGTTGCAGAAACAAACGAAGAACAGCAATGGAGAAAAGTGAGAGCAGAGATTTCTCTGCTTGGACCGACGACCAGGTGGAACTGTTACTGAAAGTAAGTGTTGTTCGTTATTAATGTTGAATTAACTGCTGGTAGACAAGGCTGATGTCGTTTGTTTTTGTCTGGGAAAGGCTCACATTATAGGGGTGTGACGAATCAGGGAAGGACACGTCGTGGCTGATAAAACCCAATCAGGAAGCGAACGTCTGTCTGTGTCATCGTTACAAAACATCTCCGTTTCAGCCCGTCCTCACTAAAACGCAATCCAGAGTTTTCAAACTAAAATGGGATCAGCAGCGTTTTAAAAGGTCTCCGTTTTATGAATAGTGTGGACGCTAGGCGTAAACGTAGCAAAAGTTATGCGTTTTAAAACAAAAACGTATTAGTGTGGATGGAGCCTCAGAGTCTTTGTGGCTTCAATGATCCCCATGACAGCTGAGCAAACTCTATCCAGTGAGGAAGACCATGAGATGTGATTGGAAGAAGCTAGAAAGTGGATGTCGAGTCAAGATTCTTTGTCATCTTAAAAAAATAAAACGTGCAAACATCTTCCCTTTAAACAAACTGTTTTATTGTAATACAGTTTACAGAGAAACACCTGTTGTTCACCCAGTTATAAACAAACAAAACAATAAAAACAAACTTAATTTACACAGGCATTCTTTAGAAGGTCAGTGGTTTAGTATGCTGCTGTAGCTGGGGCTGGGGGGTTGGGGGTCGGGAGGGTAGAAACAGTAACTAGTTCTCTAGTTTTGGCCTGTTCAAACACTAACGTCATCAACATAAGCATAGAGACCTTACCATGTCAAATGGAATTCAATTGGAATTGACCTTTTTTATGTTTTGAGCATCAACATCTTTTGTGTCAACAACACATAACATTCTCTTGTTCCACATATATGTACTGTATTCACATTTTGCAAAAAGAAAATAAAATAAAAAAATCACCGCATTTCATTATACACTGAATAACAGGTCCTGCCTCGGATTCATAAGAGAAACACAACAAATCAAAACACATCAGCTTTTCTCTTCTCTGCTCTTTAGCTTTTTAAAACACAATACTGTGGCTGTAGCATGACGCCTTCAGGGGCTCACATAATGAATGGAAACATTGCCATCCATGCGGACATGGGATGTGGCGGGTAAAATACTTTTTTTTTTCTTTCTCTTTTCATTTCCACCTCTATCACATCAGATGTTGGCTTGTGTTGTGGGAGATGAGGGAACCTGGGGAGGATAAAGTGACACTGACACGAGTTAAGTTGCACAAAGACAAACAAATGGCAAGTTAGATGGAGATATTGGACATCTGAGCAGTGCCATCGGAGGAATATCCCTTTTCAAATGTTTAAATCAGATGTATACATGTACAGTATTGTACAAGGAATAGAATTTCTATGACAATCCAGTTGAATTATCACCATATTATCAGTTTTAGCAAAGAGGCCCTGAACCTAAACAAGACCACATTGTACTATAAACAGCCTGTCCGTTCTGTAAACCCCAAACATGGCTTGGATGTAAAATAGGGAACTGTGTTATTTACTGTACACAACATAATGCCCAAGCTGCACACTCGCCTCCCCACAAATGCTGCAACACAAGAGAAAGGATCAGAATCGGGTGAGATGGAGTTGTTTTTGCTCTTTGGTGCGTGAGTAGAATCTGTGTGGGCTTGATTTAAGTCCAGTTTGTAACATGCACATCAATTTCCGCACTTGCAGCATTTCCACAACCGTATCACAGGGGGAAGGGGGCTATGGAGTCGAGGCTGATCTGTGAGCAAACGGGAGGAGGAAAGGTGTGTTGGTTTTGCGTGGAGGCAGCAGGGCTCGAGGCAGTGGCTTTGGTCGCTGCAGGGTGTGTGGGTGTGGGGGTCAAGGTGGTTTATGGGGAGTCCAGACAGAGTAGTAGCAGTGTTGTTGTTGTCGGTGGTGGTCGTGGTGGTGGTGGATCATTTATGATCGTTTCCTCCTTCCCTCCAGGTTTCTGAAATTGGATGGCCTGATCTTCATCTCGGCAAACTCAATTGAGTGCTCGTGGCCTTTCCAGTGGAACCAGTTCACACCCTGGAGAGGAGGAGATGGACAAATGATGTTAGTCAAAATAGACTTTGAAGTAGAAATAAAGTAGAGGTCCTTAGGCCATTTTCAGACAGAATCAGGCGTTGCGGCGATTCGCCGCAGGGTTGTGCGGCAGTGTGGGCGCCAATCGATCAGTCTCTCTTCCATCTTCACAGCTGCTCGGTAAACAGTGGAATATTAAGGTAAACAGCTAATGCTACAATGCTACAGGTAAACAAAGTTCTTCTTCACCTGGGCGTCTGCCGGTCTGATCGCCGGCGTGATTGGCTGCTGCGTGACATTGGGTTGCGTTTCTCCAAAAGTTGATTCTGTTTTAACTTTTCACCGCAGGCCGCTGTGTTTTTTTGCGGCACCCCCTGCGGCCCCCACCGCAGCAGGCTGAACGCAGTGCCCCGGTTCAAATGAATGGGAAAATCTGCGTTTTCGCCTGATTCTGTCTGAATACGGCCTTATCCATGTTCCTGTCACAGATCCATATTACACCCAAAGCAACCTTATCACCACACAAGAACATCAGTGACTATGTTTACATCCACAAAATACTCAGTTTTTTGCCCTTATTCTGAAAAAGACAATATTCCTACTAAGCTGTTTACATGGCTAGTGAAAATGAATATTCCACTAATATTCCCGTTTACATGCAGTCTTGTTCAACCATCCATATGGAATATGCTGTTTACATGACCTGTATCAAATTCAGAATATTGTCCTATTCTGAACAATAGTGGAAAATTAGTGCGAATGTAAAAGTAGTCAATATTAGACAATTCTAGAAACCCCAGATTACGTCCAGCATTTCTAAAATTCTGGCTTTCTACAATATCTGCACATTGCAACTATGGTATGGATAAGGTTAGGGGATTATGACAAATAAACTATGTTTATACCTTAAACAAAGGGTCAAGCCGGATTTATACTTGACACAAGGGGTTGACAGCAGGCCCGCTATAGATACTTACAGTGCAGGTTTGGATTTATGACCGTATTGTGCTTTAATCACAGTAATCAAATCAGTAAAATCCTGCTAGTACATATTATGTATAACATTCCTAGCAATTTAAATTCCAATTAAATGAAACTGTATGCTGGGGCATCAGTGGAACTCCCTCAGCGACCCCCAGAAACCCATGAAAGATCCTCAGAATCTTCTAAAGGAATAATGGAATACCAACAAAGACTCTCTAAACCCCCTGATGGACTCTAAGAATTAAGGATTCTAATCATAAGCCAACGAAACCTCATTAGGGATCCCTGGAACCCCTTTAAATACAGCTGAACCCTCTTCAGGAATCCTGGAATATCATCTCAAAGACTAATGGACCTCCATCAAGGAGTGTCAGTGACCCCAGGAAGCCCCTTGGGGAGCCTGCACTATGAGTTGTGCTGTATGCAGCTGTACTGTACCTTGCTGTGACTGTTATCTCCGTATCGTCCCATGAGATTGACACGATGGCAGTTTTTATACCAGAAGGCTCCTTTATAGGACAGGGCACAGTTGGTGACAGCGATGTCGTTGTCGTGGTCGTAAGTGGAAAATGGGCGACCATGGTGGTAGGTCATAGAGTCACCTACAAAGACACACAACAGAGAGAGAGTCAACTAAATAAACTGTGGTTCAGTTTCTGTTGGGATCAGGTGAACTGTTACATGTAGGTCGTAGATGAACACTGCAGGTACAAACTGTGGACTGTGAACCTGGCCACTACATGTGCAAAAGAGATACAGTGTTCTATTCTAGTCTGGTTGAATATAATTTGATTCAGATTTCATACTTTTCAAGTTAAATGTTTTATTCAGTGACAAAATTAGAAAGAAAACTCTTATTATATATAAATAATGAATAAAAGCATGAAAATAATAATCATGAAAAGAAACTCAAAACAAATTTCATACAAATAATATAAAAAATTGACTGAAAAACTGCACTTCTTCGCAGAATAATAATCGAAGAAAAAATATAGAGAAATTATATTTAAATAATTTATCAACTAAGATAAGAAAATCTCAATACTTTGGCTTCAGTTTACCATTTTATTTTCTTATACTGACGCATTTTGGCAAACACACATTGCGCCATGACATCAATTACCACTCTGAATCCTATAAAACAAATTGATACAGTTCAAACATATGCATATGACCTAAACACAGTTTAAGGATCTTCTTAATCACGTATGAACCCAAACATATTACAAGGTAGTAGAAGGTAAGCTTGAGGGAGCCTGTCACCAGACATAACTAAAACAGGGGAAAATAATTTACTATATGGTGTGTACAGTGTGTCTCTCAAACAGCCTTAACTATAGAAAAAATGTAATAATAAAATCATATTTCCTACTGGTTTTACATTTGCAGTTTGTATACAGAATCATCAGAAGGGTTTAATGCCATTGTGCAATATATGTTGATACCTCTCTAGTGGTGTTGTGATGGACAAGTTGGATTTCTTAATGTTTTTGGAGTGCTGCTATCTCAGGTCTAATGTCGTTGTCACTTCAGTAGTGCACCAGTTCACTCAGAGGAAGTGTATCTGTCTTGCACTGAATATTGAAACAACCGTGAGCCTTCATTTGGTGGCTTCATTCCTAATGAAAGGCTCAACACTGACAGGTTTCAGCCTAAAAGATCTTTATAGGATAAGACTGGTGATATTATATATTTTTTCTTATTTTCTTATTACTATCATTGTGTGTGTATCACAGCCTGATATATCTTCTTCCTCTGTGCCATAGAGCTCCATTGTTCTCCAGAAACTATTAAAAACACATCAATGAGCCACACTGTTGCACTGGCTGACATGTTCCTTCATTACCATGAACACACACACTGTAGTTTATTTTGACTCAATCCCACATACGCTGTCCAGCTGCCCCTCACAAGAGCACCAAATGTGTATTAATCCACAGCTGAAAATAGTCCCCAACAAATGCACAATTTCCACCTGTTTGAGTAACATTCACTAAAAACTACAGTGCCCAGATGTTCTAAGAAATTACTGAGCCCTTTTTAAAAACACAAATATATATGAAAGTATGTATTTGTGAGCTGTATGTACTGTATATGTTTGTGAAAAGATTTATATATGCCTTCAGTAGAAACCGATGGGTTTGGGGCTGAGTGCAACAGATAGAATAGGGAAGTCAGAAAGTATTGCGAGACAGACTGAAGCACCCTGTACATGTTTGGCTGCAGGCTACAGAAGTTAGCTTTACCTGCTGTTCCACTGTATCCTCCTACGTGGACTTTGTAGCGGCTCCGAGGTTCAGAGACAGAAAACTTGTCGTACTGAGCGTAGGCTGTTTCTCCCTTATCTCTCAGGTCGACTCGCAGCTCGTACTGGCCTCCAGCTGTGATCTTATGCAGGTTGGAAAGACCTGAGTGAGAGAGGAGATTATAAACTGGACGGACAGCAATAACTATTCAGTGATAAGATATTATTATCAGATAATACATCATTTTACATTTAAATAAGTAAAAAACAAACATTATTAGGATAAATAATATTTGAAGGCTGATACCTTTAGTTGGATTCAAACTTCAAAGTGTATCTATTTTATTCCATTATTCAGTATATTTAATTTTTCAGCATATTTTAAATTATCCAATGAAACAGGACTTCATAATAACAATTATTATAATACTTTTGTAGAGTCTGATCCAAATCAACCCATGGGACTGTGTTATTGTACAAATATATAGTCACACAAAATATATGACATCAGTAATGGATGACACTAAAAGCACTGGATGCTGATCATTTTGTATAAATCACCTTAGCTGAACATACTGATAACCATATCCTTATGTGTTGTGGAATACTGTGTTGTGCTGTGACGTTTGCTAGAAATTACCCAGCCAGAATTCATCATTCATGTCACCAAAGCCAGCTGTGTAATTCTTCCAGTTGCGGAAAAACTCCAGTCTACCGCTCTGACGTCTGAGGAAAACCTGCAGAGAGAAAGACAGGAATGTGATAATGAATAATGTGAGATTTTACTGATCATCACACACTCCCGCTGCAAATTAGCTGCATATGAAATATCTGACAATTACCACTTTTATATATGGGTTTTCAAAACTAAATGAGATTTAAATATATATATGTATATATATATATATATATATATATATATATATATATATATATATATATAATCTATCCTGGATATTTTTTTGTTCATCAAAACTCAATTGGCACATAGAGGCACAGCAAAATATAGACTCATCACTAGAGAAATTAATCTCAATCTTCTCAACAAATTCTCATGAACTAATTTTTAACTGATATTAAAGCTGCATTTATTTATTTTTTCTGTTCATTTGGGTGCAGTGGAACAAGCCGCAGACACAACACTGACATAATATCACCTTACAAAGTTGTTATGTTAGCTATGTTAGTTAAGAAAATGTTAGCAAGCAGATACAGAGAAACATTTACATTCATTTGAAGTTGTGTTTCTGGCCATCAAAAGAAAAGTCTACCAACTCCTGAGAAAAGTATCTGTCTCTTTATCTACTAAATGCTGTACTGTGTTCACTTGCTAGCTGTGACACCTTCCACATCACACATAGTCATTGGACCCATTGTGTAATATAGAAATATTGATTACTGCAGCTTTCAATATATATATGTCCCTGTTAGCCGGTGACTTACGATCCATCCGCCTCCATCAGTGCTCATGTCGCAGTAGACCTGGATTGGCTGGCTCTCATCTCCACCCAGATAGATGGTGTACAGGTCTGATGAGGTGTCGCCATTCAGTAGGGCCTGGGAGCAGTCCTTGGGGTATCTGTACAGCACACCAGCTACACACACACACACACACACACACACACACACAAACAGATGATATGATGGAATAATCAACAAAGTGGACTAAACAGACTCTGTAACAAGGAATAGTAGACTAAAAGTGCAAAAATATCCTTATACTGCTAATATGGATATCTAGTCTTAGCTGACTCTTAGGCTGTTTGGGTGCAATGCATAAAGCGCATCGTGCACAGGGTGCAGGGGGAGTTGACACTGGACATGTCACCAGCAAATCACAACATTGACATTGTAGGTAAATGAACACAATCTCATTTACATTCACACCTGCTAGTAATTTGAAGTGTCCAGTTAACCTAACATGCGTGTCTTTGGACTGTGGGAGGAAATTGACCCACCTGGAGGTAACCGGCCCCAGGACCAACCCAGGACCTTCTTGATGTGAGGCGCCAGTGCTACCACTGAACCTCTGTGCTGCCCTAACAATAAGGTCACTACTACTACCAAAGTAGAGTTTCCAAAATACCAAACACAGAATACCACTTCACTACACAAAGACAGAGCCCTTAAAGTTTGCTCATCTTTAAAGATCCCTTCCAGACATGTTTTAACATGTATATAAATTGCTCTACTTTGAATAATAATTTGTATCTGATATGTTCTTTCACAAAAATAGTTCAGTCCAGAATCTATCAATATAAGTTGAACTGCTGGTCAACAGATGTTTCCTGCTTCACTGTAAAGTCCATTCTCAGAGAAACAAAGAAACTTTCCACTTTCAGCAGATGAAAGTGAAAACATCCTTCTAGTGTTAAACTCTGCACACACATCATTCTGTACAGTGAAGCTCAAACATTCAACTGAGGGGAATTTTAAGGATCTAGTTTCTAATGGAGTTTTACAGAGTTCAGGAGTAATCATAAAAAATGCACCTACTGAAATCTGTTTGATACTTTTTGAGATCTCTTACAACAGACAGACAGCCCACTAGGGCTGAAACTCACTGGTGGTGAAGACAGTAGTGATGACTCTGCTTCTCTTAGGACCAGCAATGGCCTGCAGCTTGACTGAATACTCCGTGGAGGCGCTGAGCTGAGCCATGTTGTAGGAGACAGCAGTGGGACTGAGGACCACCTCCTGAAGGACGAAACATGTTCAAACATTTTATTCCCGAACACACATTATAGATGTAATGTACTACTGACCAGTTAGACCAGCATCTGTGGAGTCCTGTTGTCTACTCACCCGGACGGTTCCGTCTGCAGACTCGAAGCTGAGAATGTAACCGGTGATGTCAGCACGAGGCGGCTTCCAGGTCAGCATACCATTCTCTGTCTGGATGTTACTGGCTGCCAGGTCCTGAGGGGCGTCCACATCTGAAACCATAACAGCCGCTTCAATAATTTCATATTTTACTCTTTGTCTCAGCCCCTTTTTGTGATGTTATTCATGTTTTAATTAATCTTTCATTCACATATTTCTACACGACATCACTGCAGTCATTAATCCTATTCAAGAAACAAACAGCACATCTACAGCATAGGATTCTTTTATGAATGAGTCCTTCCTCATGCCCTTCTGTTTCCGATTAAAATACAGTTTGTAATGACAATGAAAAGTCCACTTGAATCAGGAAAGCGAACACTTCTGGTCTCATGAAAGAAACAGACCATGTCTTTTAAGCAGGAATGCTCACCAGTGGTAAACTCAGTTGTAGTGGCTGCACTCTTGGCCAAGTCCCTCACAGCGTAGACCTTCACGGTGTAATGTGTCGCCGGTGTCAGAGAGCTCATCTCAAACTCCACCACGTTTCCTGACACACGCTCCATCACCGGGGCCACTGGAACACACACAAACAGACAGGCCTTTAGTCAGCAGAAACATGCAGGATAAGAGGCTGGTTGTATAACAGGAAGCAAACTTGGTTTGGACTGACGTGTCAGACAGTCATGGCTCTTTTGTTTAAAACTCAATATTGGAACATTTATGTCATGTTGTCTCAATCAGATCTGATCGAAATTCCTCCCTTCCCTCTGGAAAACTTCTAAGAAAACCTGTCTTTGCACATCTGAACAAATAAAAAGGCAATTCTCATTAGTTCTGCATTGAAAGGCAGTTTTCCCACTGATGCCATAGCAATCAGCTAGTCTTCCTGGGGTCCACACCTGACATACAATACATAACACATTACATTATAAACATTAATTGCATTAATATACATACAATTACATCAATATACATCAATACATTAAAACCAATCAACACTGTTCATACATTTAGGTAGAATACTAATTAAAAATCAATATATAGATGATATTTTAAAAGATTAAGAATAATACAACTCATATGAACCGAAACACGAATATTGAAAACTAGCACAGAGGTATACCTGTTTAGTCTGTCATCTGCACGCCAATAAATGCCTCTGCATATTCTTTTTAAAGGATGATATATTTTTTGTTGGACGGATATAAAGGGGTAAATTATTCCAATTTGTTATGGCCCTATACATTTTTTTCAACAAGTTAGTCCTTGAGCTGGGTACCACAATATGTACCATTACCAGCAAATCTGCTGTTGTGGTTGTGTGTTATTGCAGTAAATGATTTGGTCAGATAGAAATGTTGGCGTCTTTGAGTTAATGGTAGTGCTGAACTATGTGGTCATGCTTGAGGAGAGCCTTTGCTCAGTGGTGAGCCAGGGGAGGAGTGCAGCTTTTCGGTGCTAGTTCTAATAGAGCTGCCCAGTACAAGTCTAACAGCCCTATTTTGTGCAACTTGTAATTTAGCAAGGCTTGTTCTAGATGCAGACGACTATACTGCTGAACAATAATCCAGGTGGCACAAAATTAATGATTGAGAAACTTGACCCAGCATATGTGATAGGGAAAACACTGCAATGCCTCGACCCATTTTACTAACAACAGTAGTAATGTGCTCGGTCCATGATAGGTGACTGTCAAGGACTAGGCCCAGCAATTTAGCTTTGTCCACTAGTTGTATGGGTTCACCAGATATGGATGGCTCCAGTTTAGGCTTAGAAACCAATTTGTGTTGTGACCCAAAGAGAATATCTTTAGTTTTGGATATATGATCATATAATGATCTTCATTGTTTTTCAGCATCTCAGTCATGATTCAACAATGGATGGTGGGAGAAGAATTAAAAAATGGAACCAGCTGTTGTCAAGTAAAAACTTTTTTTTCTTCAATAAAATGGCTTTTTTATGTACAGTATGTGTGTTTATTCGTATATCTATATGTCTCTGTATGTATTATCTGTGTTAGATTGTGTGTACATGTACAGTATGTGTGTACACTAGATACCTGAGTCTGCACTGTAGGTGATGACATAGCCGTCTACTGTGGCGATGGCAGGCTGCCAGAGCAGCAGAGCCTCAGTGTCTGTGATGTTGACTGCAGTCAGACCACGGGGCTTATCCAGAGCTATAGCACACACACACACACACACACACACACACACACACACACACACACACACACACTCAGTCAGTCAGTGTGAGTTGACCACGCTCAAATATCTGCCTATGGACAGAGCTATTGAGTTGGGTTGTGTTGGAAGGAAGCCACTCTCTCTCTCCACCTTTAGACATGCTGTTGCTTGAACACAAATGACAAATGTTTGATAAAAAACATTATTTGAATTGTTCTTAATGATTGTTGTGACTGTATAGTAGCTATGCAAGCAAATGATTACAGTATCACAAAACTGACAAATCCAAGCTAATTATACATTTTTATATCCAGCCTTAAGATAATGAATGTGTGTGCGTGTCATAGCGTTAGTTCCACATAAGTCCTACCTGTGGTGACGCTGTCTGACCCAGGCTCACTCTCCCTTTGGCTCTTGACAGCGACAACGGTAACCTCATAGGTGACCCCGGGGGTCAGGTTGGGCAGCACAGTCTGAGACTCCGAGCCGTCCACTGTCAGCGTCTTAGCATTACCTGGGAGTCAAAACAACACATGTCCCTCGGGTGAATAATGTTAAGATATTATAAGCTTGGCTGAAGTAGTTTAGATAATGACATTCTCTCAAATTCCACAGTACAACCAGATGATTTACCTGCGATTAGACCTGATTTCTTTCCACTTAGAAGAATCTTCGCTCATGTAGAAGCGGATAAATCTACATTTTTGTGTAAATTAGTGTCCTTATTATATTTTTTGCGAGTTCATTACAGTCAAGAGAGACAATATAAAATATTTTAAACATTATAATGGGTTTTCCCATTAATGGTTGTTTTAACCATTTTTGTGTTACCGATACACACGAGTAGGCCTAAAATGTGTTATTTTTACTCACGTTTTCTTATTTGAAGTCATTTGATCAGTTTTGTCTCTATATTTTATTTTACAGCTGCTTTTAGGCCAATCAGGGTTCTGATATCCTCCAAGCAGAGTTTCTGAAAACCCATAGAGCATACGTGTTGGTCACCATCTGGTCAAGAATCATTCACATTGGTTCAGAGGCTGAGTAACTTCCTCTTTTTTTTTTCTTTTTTTGCATTGGCCCTCTCAGTCCCTCATTCAGTACAAATACCTATAAGGAGTCACTAGGGGGCAGAATCAGTCTATCATTGGAGAAAAGAGTTTGCCCTGCAGATGATGGGGAATTACTGATTGATAGGTCAGCAATGATAGAGCAGTGAGAATGTCCATACTGGCTATAAAGACATTCATAACCTGAAATATATGATGATTTCAAAATATGTTTATTGGAAGAAGTCTAAGCATTAAATCTGAAAATCTCCTTTTCTTGATGTAAGCAGGGATGGAGTTGAGGGTAAAACTATTAGGAGCTCTGAGCTTGTTTAGGGCAGTTTTTTGGCAGTTTTTTTTTTCAATTTTGTGGGATTTTCCTAAATCAAGTGACAGTGTTGTGGCCAGATCTTCCCTGTTTCAGTAGTGAATTGTTCACACATAAGGACACTGACCTCCATGAGCGGGCACATAAGTGACCCTGTAGCTGTCCACCCGAGCTCTTGGAACCACCCAGTGAACGGTGGTGGACGTGTCGGTGACATCAGAGAAGCGGATGCCCTTGGGTGAGCCCAGGTCTGGCACAAACATGACAGAAACAGCACGTGGGGGCAAAAACAGATAGACAGTCAATATGTGCACTGCTTTCCTAGACTAGTGAGGACTGAAAAACAGAACATACAGTATGTGTGTCACTGAACATCAATAAATAGACTAGACATATACTAGTGAGTATTTTCTGCTTTAGAATGAAGCAGCACACAAGAAAGGACACATGAATTCTGTTACTGTGGCCAGGGCAGATCCACCACTGAAAGGCACCCGTTTTAGAATGGAGCAAAAGGGAGAGTGCGGAGGAGAGAGCGAAGTAGACAGACAAAGGGGGCCTGGGGAGGCCCGGGCTCACAGAGAGAGACCCTTCCCGGCTAACAGCGAGCCACAGTATCTTGCGTGACAGACCTGAGGAGATTAACTTGCCCCCATTTCATGGCAACACAAAAGTGAAACATGCGCCACGCAACCCAAGAGTAAAGCCTTACCCCCAGGGAGGACAGGGGACCCAGCCATAGACACCCGTTCTATGTGACACAGACAACCCCCCCACACACACACACACACTTTACAAAGAGCGACTCTGAGACATGGGGCCAGGCAGTCAAAGACAACATTTGGTAGGACGACCGGACGGAGACAACACAATGAAAGGAGCAGAGTAAAGAGCTGAGTAAAAGTCCTGAGTGGGGGTCAGCTGATATGAGTTTTCAAGGCCTTTTCTGATAGTTTTGGGTTGAAGCTGCTATGCTGATATGCCAATCTTATTGATTAGATATTCCGCATCTTTAAACTGCACTGTTATTTTATACAGTATCATATTCATTAAAGGATAAGTAAACATCCAAAACAGCATTTAGACCATCATGGGATACTAAATTCTCCATTACAATCAGGACAGTACTACTGTACAATAATAATGCATCATCAATAGGCCTTTAGCTGCTTCATATCCATCATATCAGACTGGCCAGGACCCATTTCTAATAGAAGGTTCATATCAGTAAACTCATTCTGGATCATAACTCTTATCCAGCAGCAGTCTGGAGCCCTGACATCAGAAGCTCGTAAGCTGCCATGTGGTCCATCTGAACCCAGAGTGTGTGTTCTCGGATACTGCTGTAAAGCCTGGGTTATGTGCTGGAACCACTCAGGAGACATTGACAGACGGGTTGAAACACTGAACCCCCCCCCCCCCCCCAACACATAGCTCCTGACACAAGGCACACAATGCAGCCAGAGCTGGTCATCATGAAAGAAACCATCATCATTAAAAGTGATTAATTTCTGAAGATTTTATTTTGTCACATTGCAGTTAAGTGCCTTGGACGAATACCATGACGCTTTGTTACCAGGTTAGTAGACAAAAGGATCTGTGATATAAATGTTAGAACAAAGGCATTAATGACCATGGTTACATGCTGTTACCATAAAAGACGAAACGGACAAGATATGACGTCATTCCACATTGATACGCTGACAAGACCAGTACAGGGTTTCAGCTCACAGCTCTGATTTCTCCTTTCCATCCCTTCACCATGTACCTGTTCTCACCCCCTCCATTATAGACTTGGAGCGTCTTCCGAAAATGAGCCCAAAGATTTCGATTTTGTACTCGGTGTCCTCTGTGAGATCTGTGATGGCCGTGTTTCGCTCCTCGCCACCCAGCACCAGCTCTCTTGGTTGGCCTGGGCCCTCAGCCTGGCTGACCATTATAACAAAGGTGTCAAAGGCGTCCTCTTCAGCCATCCAGGCCAGTCTAAAGCTCTCAGGGGTGACGTCGGAGACTAGGAGAGCCTGCACCTCTGGTTCGGCCTCTGAGTGACAGGGGAAAGTCAGTTTTCCTCCTCTGTAGAACTTAAGAGTGCTTTGACATTTGAGGAACATGGCAGCAAAAGAGAATGTATCAGTCTATGTGCAAATGCCAGCATTGGTTATTTGGAAGCTCAGCATCAGTCAACAAATAAAGAGCCTGAATTTACAGAGCAGACAGATTTGAGTTTTACTGCAATCTGGTGAAAAACACAGAAGGAAGAAATGAACTTCAGACAACAGGTTGTAGGATGTTGAGACAAGCAAAGTATCCAGTATCCAGCTGCATTCTTTTTAGGCTTAGTTAACTGACCTATCAAAGCCACTGTGGTTAGTAAGATGAGAAACTGATTCAGATAGGATTGTGACTGTGACCGGAATTCATTTTCAGGAAATGTTAGTAAAGCAATACATTAGTCTAACGTAGGCTGCCACTTCTTTAAAATTCGAACTACTGTTTGAACGTGGGAACATTTTTTATTCCATTCATTTTATTCCATCTGTAATGATCTGGTTGAATAAAAAATCACAGTGTATAAGAGCCACAGGTATGGAAGTGAATCTGTCTCACCAGATTTTGAAATTTTAAAGCCATTGAATTTCTAGCACCAAATTTTTTTTGCATTGAAATTATGTATCTGAATTTTTTGCCTCTGAATTCAACTCCTCAAAGTTTGAATAACTCATCAACATCCAGGATACCAAGGATGAGCAATCGATTCTCTCTCATATCGAACCAACATCCAGCCAATCAAGTTACACTCCATTGGTCAAGTGACGCCGATGCTATTGCTAACCAGGTGCTAGTCAGTTACAATGGTTCTCTGAGCTTCTCTCAGTTTTCTCAGTACGGGGCGTTTACTCCTCCCTGGCATTTTGTAAATTATTTAAGTTATTCAGGATAGGAAATACAGCTCTCTGGACTAACAAGCTTGCTAACAGTTAGATAGTACCATCGACTCCTCATAACTATCTGAAAACCATTCCTCTTTTATGGAGCCAGCAGAGATGGTTAAATAAAAGCGGATAGTACCACACAGCTAAAAAGCTACGAAAGCTTCCTCCATTTTGTTCACTCATAGGTCAGCACTGCTAAGGCAGCTTGATATTGGTCAATGGTTGAACTCGGCCCTAAACATTTGTGCAGACTTACTTAGCACCCGCAAGCAAATCCATTAACATAGCCATTCCTTTGGAATTAATCGAATTCACCACAAAATTTCGCAATTTTATATGCTAGTGTGTCCAGGCCTTATTTCTGCAACACACTGGGCTGTACTAGAAAAAAATCTAATTAAACAAATTACATGATTTTTTGAATTCTTCTTCTTCTTTTGTGAAAAAGTGACAGCCATGGTCTGACCCATCTCATTCTAGCACAATTCCTTGGGATTTCGAAGTGATGAGGTTTAGTCAAACTACAGCTGCTTCTCTTAGAATAGTGCTCAAATACAGTATAGTACAGACATATAACTATGTGCATACAGAAGAGAGTGTGTGCATGTGGTGCTGTAAAAGCTGGTAGTTAAGCAGTCATTAGCAGCAGCTAATAATGGCAGTGATAGGAAGAGAGGCTGAGAGGCAGCAGGAGTCTACAGCTGCTGGAGAAAAAGCTCTGTTTCTCCAGAGGATGTGTCCGCTGAAGCTAATTAGCCGGAGAAACTTCCGGTAGCAGCACAGATGGATACACGGACCGGACCAAGCTTTAAAAGCAGCCTGGATAGAAACAGATATAAGTGGGCTCAGGAAAGCCTCAATAAAGCCGAGCACCACTGCTCATTAAAACACTACACCAAATGTGAGAGTCTCAGGGGTCCTTAAACTAGCCTGAAACCCCTTTTTTTATTGTGAGGGAAAACGCATGAGGCATTTGTTGTGAGAAGAAGCGGTGGAAATGAGAAGCAGAGCAGACAAATCCCAGGGAGCTGTCACTCTTCATTAGCCGCCGGGCAGCTTTAGCTGGTCAGTGAAAGAGAGGGAGGGCCACATCCATCAGCTAACATGTGCTAGCTTGCTACTGATTTCACCCTCCCACCACCGCCACTTCAACCCCTCTACCCCGTATCCCTCCACACCCCCCCAAGACCTGAGGGAACACAATCCCTGCTCACAAAAGGGAGCCTGTTATTGGAGGAGGTACGCGCCCGCGCCGGCGCCAGCTAACCTGCTGAAAAGGGGGTCTGCAAGCAGAAGCCTAGAGCTAGTTCCAGTCTCGCCTGATAACTCTACGAGAGCAGCTTGTGGTGATATGAATCACAACTGAGTCTAGTTTGTTCTGGGCGCTGTCCACATCTCTTTGTGGTTCCATCAATCTTTCGTTGTATAAAACTCCCCCTCCGTTAATCAAAGTTTCCTCACTCCCTTTACAGAGGAGGACTTTATTTTCCCTACGACATCTTCCTCCACTAGACTGACGATGACCACCGTGCATAACATAATCAAATTAGTCAGTGCTTGTATTCTCAAGTTGGAATGTTTTATGGATTAAGTGATGCTAATGAAAAAGGTTAAGATGGTTTCACAAGCCATTAGCATGCAGACAATGGGCCATGTTGAGCGCATGCCATATTCTGCGTGGCCCCAGAAGCCCCTGGCACCCTAGCACCAGAGCCCAGGGGCAATGGCAGCATGAGAATGAAGAGCGGTCCAGGCTTCGGGGAACTGGGGATGCATACAGAAGAGAGGCCTCTCACAAAGTGACAAAAGCGCCTCAGGGTTTTTTTTGTCCTCTGTCAGTCCTCCCATCTTTCTTCCACTTGACTGATCCTCATCAGTGAAATGCTGAATGATAATGCCGGAAAAGATGCTGACATAAAAATAAAATAAGAAAAATTGTCAACCAACCCAAAACTGCTTATTTTTGACCTTCTAGTCTAGTCAAAACAGTTCTATAAAGGGATGGTGAGGATGTAAGTCCTTAAAGGGTTGTTTTTTTTGGTTACACTTTATTTGCAAAGGTGCTCAGAGGCCATTACAAGGCATCATTATCAGATTTTAGTTTCACTGTTTACAGCCCACTTATTAGGCACATACTGCAATTCACAGCATGTTAATCACTGGTAATGACTGGGATTGGTGTAGTGGGTTGGGAAACCAGCGCACCTGTTGTGCCCCAGTTAAACAGCACGCTGACCTTTTTTTATGTGTTTCTACTTGTTCACATAACAGACCAGGTGTTGTTTCAGGCTGGACTCGTACCAACAGGCACACTGACAGCTTAAAGGCGGATCAAACGTGGATCTGCGGCTGGGCTAATATAGATTGAAAGGGTTTTGTGTGGGTGCTGCTGCAGAGTTTTAGCCCATTTCACAATCCCTGCATCAAAGGAAGGGATACGTGCGTGATAGATGGCTGATGGGGAGGTGTTGGGATTGTGCACGCCCTCTGAATGCTGTGGAGATTTTGTTTACCACATGAAGAATAACTTCCATCACAGCGGCTGATAGGTAGACTGTCTTTATATACATATACTTTGTAAAATGTACTTCCAACGCTGAAGGTAAACAGTTTTTTTGCACAGAAAATGGGATCTGAGTTGTTGCCTTAAAATATGTCCATGGGGATGAACAAAACAAGCCTCCATCTACAGGTGCAGCATTAAGAAGGTTTCAGTCACAAAGATGTGTCACATTACGGTCTTTGTGATCACATGCAAAAAATGCCAGGCTCAGTTAATTATTTTGCTTATACTTTTGCTGGATCACTTTTTTCTTGATCATTCTTGAAATCAACTTCTTTTGAAGCCAAAAGCCAAGAAGTGGCAGATTATTAAGATTCATTAAGACATTTTTTGAAGGGCATGGGAAAATCAACAGCGCTAACACAAACAAGTGTTTCTATAACACCTATCAGAGACAATGTAACAGTTTAAGACATCTGCAAGTAACTGATTTAATAAGTCCACACAGAAAAACACTGATTAATTCATTGTGTTCAGCAGAAGAAGAAGGAAGCAAAGGAAAGAGCGAGGCCCCAGCGTTGACGGCGTTGATACCTGTGATGGTGTCTGCAAAGACAGGGTCTAAGAGGGCCCCCCTGTACACCCCGTACAGATTGGCCCTGTACCAAGTGGTGGGGGAGAGGCCAGAGACAGCGAGGCTGCGAGCATCAGCGGGCACCGTGTGGTTTTGCCACTCAGCGCCCGTCTCTGCGTCGGTAACCTCGATCAAAAAGGCCTCGAAGGCCCCGTCCTCAGCAGACCAGGACAGGAGGAAGCTGTCCCACGACACATCGCTGACAGTGACGTTGGTCACCACAGGCTTCTCCTCCTCTGGGTGATGACAAACACATCAGCATGGAGTTACAGGACTGGGACACACATACAGAATGGAGACAAAAGGTTAGACCGATACAGGTTTTCTCAAATTCGGTCCTGGAATTTTTTGGACTGAAACTCGACTGACTGATTTCAAATATTTAAAAATCCAGAATTGGCTCCATGTATCGGTTACAACACACAAACATACACAGATCCAGAAATTCCTTGGGTTCTATTTGAACCTGTCTTGCTGACAACGATGTACATTGTGAAACATATGAAACAAACAAGACTGAGCTTCTGCTCAACACTGGATGAGTCCTCCTTGACAATATCAGCTGCAAGACAGGGGGCGACACTGATGATCTCTCATTTGTATTTCAATCATTTCATTTTGCTGTCAAGAGAAAAAAAAAGACAGAAGGCCTTCACTTTGTCTGGAATGGAAATCTTCCCTTATTTCCACTACAAAAGGCTAGAGGGAAAAAACAGCCTCATTATCAGTGTCTGCCTATAGCCATCTCCTCTATATTACCATATAAGTGGGAAGACTTAAAGATAGAAAGCAGCAGGCAGACATGCTGATGCAGCTTGTGCGCATTAATGGCTGTGAATGAGCCATTAACATTTGAAGGTGCAGCGTAGCCCAGCCAGAATGGCAGAAGTACGTTGTCCACTTCAAACCTATGGGGAGGCCATGCAGAGCCACGCGCAGCAGCCTGTAATAGGAGCCCATTGAGTGTGCAAGCATTCAGAGAGTAGATTAGAAAGAGATGGAGATAGATGGCGCAGGTAAACATCAAGGCTCCCATTATCCTCTTTTCACCGTGTGGCAGAGTGGAGTACAAATGGGATGGGAGACAATAGGAATGGGTTGGGATGAGGAGAGCCTACATGGACAAGGAAAATGCATTTACTGTATGATGTGTCTGCTCAGTTTCTGGCCCTGTAGTGTGGGGAGGATTTGAGTCAGCGTTGTGTTCATAGCTGCAAACTTATCTCCAGAAGTTATTCTGAGATAAATAGGAGTGGGAAATAATATTTAATACAGCAATACAATTTAGCATTTATAAGCAGTATTGAATAAATGGTTTAGCCTATATCACATTATAATATAGCTGTAAGTGGATGTAAGTGTAAATTAATGTATTTGTAAGTGGAGTATGCTGTACAAATAGATAATGAATGACAATATAGTAAAACATTGTAATTACATAAAATGTCTTCATATGAGAATTTAGAATTACTCACAAATATTCTATATTAATAAACACAGATTCTAAAAATGCTTATCGAGCTGTGTACAACTGCATTATAGTGTGTTATACACCATTTATTAAATGTTTGTATTGTATTTGCTTATAAATGCTAAATAGGGTTAAGACAAATGTATTTAGCTTCTTTTGAAGAGACCTCTTACATTTTGAAAAAGCTATAAGCTGCAATTTGGGCAAAGTAAAGGGAAACAGAAACATTCTTGTTAAAGAAGCTAGCTAAAAGCTAGCCAAAAATAAGCTCATTTCAGCTAGCTAAAAGGAAGCTAAAATGTCCTTTTAGCTAGCTTTTCAGTTTGAATTATGTCCATTTGAGAAAATACGTTTTCACGTAATATCAAACGGGTGTTTCACACCCCTTCTCCAGTTTAAAAGGGACAGTTAACCCAAATTACAAACATTTTGCACTTTATTAGTCCAGGTTTAGCAGGTTCCGCCTCTGAGATTTCAGCTTCTTCCCCAGTACAAAGGAGATGAATAGAATTTAATTTGCGGTTCTTACAACATTAAAAATGACATTTAAAAAATTCAACAGCCTCTCTGTCCAGAGACATGCTGTCAAGAATTTTCATGGGAACCTTTTCTTCAGTAAAGAGTAATTTCACACAAAAAAAGAAAACAGCACGTTCTTATCCAGAGTAAAAGGGAAACTGTTTCTGGAAAGAGATGCTGCTGTTAAACTTTCAAAATGTAATTTTTCAATACTGTGAGCACCACAAACAAAATGTGATTAATCTCTATTGTCTTGAGGTGAAGGCAGAAATTTCAGATGCCAGATACCATAGAAGAATCAGAATCAGAATTTTTTTGTATTTTAAGTGAACCAGCTCTTTAACATCAGCTTTAGTTCTGGTTGTCACATGCAGTTGAAGATGTGTGTCATGACTAAATCAAATGGTCTCCTGAGATATCAACTTCTCATTCTGATATCTGCCATTTGATACACACTCATTTATATCATACTACAGCATCAGTGTACTCGTCTGTAGGATGAGCTCAAGCCTCTAACCCAGGTGATGTCACACGCTACTGCACAGATCATGTCAGTGCATGCAGGACATGATCTTGCTTTTTTCATGCTTTATGTTCTCAGTTCTTCAACATAATGCCTAAAATGATGGCAATAGATCATGCATAAGCTGACCATTGAGTTTCGAGTCATCATGGGTTTTTAGGACGACACTGGTGTTTTGTGCTGGTGATCAAACATATAACATATATCCGACTTTCTGGACAGCTGATACCAGTTTAAGACTCCCCTGGGACACAATGGCAGTCAAACATGTTTGTTCAATTTTTTCATTTGTACAAATATGGGCATTAAATGTTGGGACTACTGCTGAAGTTATTATCATTTCCACATGTCTGTTGTCATTGTTCCCTGAGCGCAACTCTTGCAGTCTGTGCTTCTCTTCCAGTCAGCTGATTAGTTTAAATTATGATAATCCTGGCTTTTGTCTCCTGATTTCCCTGATTTATTTACATCGGATCGTGATACTTTTAGAAGCAATCTTTCATTCTGTGTTTAAAAGTGTCTCGATTTTTAGAAGCACATTTTGGCTTAGTATTGATTCTCAGCAGGTCAGTTAAGCGGCTTTTCTGGAACACTCAAAAACAAATTCTTATAATCCTTTCGATGATTGTCAGGCACAAGTAGAACCCCCAACCTCCCTCCAAACCTCGTCTCACCTCGCTCCACCCCTCCTCTTTCCTTCAATCCCTCCTGTAAAACGAGTGCGATCTGTGTTCCTACTACGTGTCTGGAGACGATAAAGGCTGCAGATTGGCCGGGCTGTGGATTAGAGGGCGGCTGATTTTGGAGACAATGTTTTAACAGGAGTCCCAGCATGTGGCCTTTTATCTTGACAGACCCACAGTTCATCGTGGTCAAATCGCACAAAACCAGAGGGGAGCGGGGGCTCATGCCAACAATTATCACATGAATGAACATTGTGCAGAGCGCACACATGTCCGTGCAAACCCCCAGCCTCCCACACACACACACACACACACCCTCAGTTTCACTTTATCTTAGTCTTTTTAACCACTCAGTCTCTCAATCATACATGCCACACATGACCACACAGACAAGTGGACATCAGGAGTTGACACATGCACGTGCACACTCACACACCCACATCACACACACACACACACACACACACACACACACACACACACACACACACACACACACACAGGAGTCTGTATTCTGTTCTTCTTGGCAGCGTACAATCCAAAAAATGCAACAAAAGACAGTTATTCCAATGCTTACCAAAGTTCCCCTCATGCCATATCGATTTTTGCCCGAAGCCATGCATTTAATGGACACCCGTTGCATAACTGGGAGATTTACTTGTGAAATGTTTGGCTTGGAGGCACCCTGACCGCAGCACGAAAAATATGCCACAATCACCTCATTTGTCTATTCTTGTTTTGGTTTTTAAAAAAAAAACGGGGAAAAAAGAAAAATAATTCCACATGCTATAAATGAGCCTTTGGGGTAGAGACAGAGTGACTTACATTGAGAAGCTAACAATGAATTCAGTTCATTGCCTCGGTTTGGCGGCAGTACTGAAGGACAAAAAAATAAACCTGTGGTTAATGAGAACTTCTCTTATTCTCTAACCCCATGCCACCAGCTAAAAACTTCACGGAAACAGTGGGCTACATTCAGAGGAGCCTCTGTTTTTACAGATACTGAATATCCTGCATGCCAAGTCTCAGCCTAGCTACTGATGTAGTCAAAGGCAAAACTTTACCACCTCTCTTGCTTTGTTTTTAGAGGTCAGCTCACCCAAATGATCAAAACATTCTCACTTATTTCTAGTGGTGTCTAGCCATGCAGATAGTTTTGTTTTTATCTGCCCAGATTTTAAGATATTTCTATAAGACATTCAAAAGAACTTGTAATAAGTTCTGGAGGATTGGACCGGCCAGTAGTCAAGAGGCAAAGGAGAACAATGGTCAGGTCTGAGTGTAGGGTTTGACCATGTCTTGGAGGTAGGAAAGACCACTTCCTTTCACTGCCCTGTGGGCTAGCACCGCTAACATTTCTCACCCCAATATAACAATATCTAAATATAAATGACATCTATAGTTGTATTAGTCAGTTTTCTGGGTTTTTGTGACATGGAGGTAGAATTCCATACAAGCTACAAATAACATACGTTTGGCATATTATGGCAGTATAAAGTTTATATAGCTAACATGTTAGCTAACACATCCAACGGACACAAAGCAGCATTAGTATTAATTTGGAGTTTCTGAAAAACATTCACTCTCCTTCTAGCTCTGTTTTGGTCAACCATCTTGCCCTGTTGCTGCTAAACGCTACACTGTGCTCACCAGCTAGTTGTTAGCCTTGTCTGTCTGCTGTTTGGTGCTGGGCAGGTAGCGTACATTACGTTTATCAGAGCTTTTTCGCTGAAAACTGCTACCTGCTGTGGCTAGAAACAAGTTTGAGCAGTGAGACTGAACCAAAACAGTAAAATTGTTTTAGTTGTATTAAAAATAAAACTATTTAGCTGAAAGGTGTTAAAATGCTTTGTAGAGCTGAGGGGAACTGCAGAGACAATGATAATTATCGGTGCGTTCGTCACTCTGAGTGACCCCTTGCATATGCAGTCATGTGACCCATATAGTAATAATACAGTTCAATAGTTCTGATAGGGACTATTTCTTTAACAGAAAGTAGTTCCACTGAAAACTGTACGAGGCAAGGTCTTTGGGTCAGAATAAGCAGGACAGTGTTTCTGGAAATGTGGAACTATCTGCATGGCTACCACTAGAGGTGAATGGGAAAATAAGGTGTTTGTAGTTTGGATGAATCAACACCTTTAAAATCAGGGATGTGCTAAGATTGTGCAAAAAAATAGCCACTGCCAGAAATCTTATCTGGGTAATAATACAGAGTAAAGTATCTGAAATGTCAGTGTTTTCATGTTGGAATAAATGCCAACCCGTTAACTGTAAACCTCCAGACATTTGTGCCAAAAAAGCATTTCAGACACTCTATAATGTCAAACAAGGCACTACTGCTTAGTCAGGAACATTGCTTTTGAAGATGGAAGGTGTGTTTTTTGCCATGCTGACCTGTGGGTGCTGAGATGGTGGTGGGTGCACTGGCCCTGCGGCCCCTCTCAGCGGTGATGCTGATGGTGTACAGCATGCCTGGCGTAAGGCCCCTCAGTGTGTGAGACTCAGAGCTGCCCGGGACCACGTCCTCAGCCCTGTGGCCATCAGCAGATACATAAACCAGTCTGAAGGAGTCCAGTTTGGCCTGGGGGCGTTTCCACTCCAACATCATGGTGGTCTCCGTCACCTCTGCAACAGTCAGGTCCTTGGGAGCATCCAGGGCTAAGTAGAGAGGTAGAGGAGAGGTTGTGAATGGAGCTTTAAGATGTGAGCAACTAAACCCATTATCTGAGACATTTTAATATGAATTTTGCTGCTCTTGAGTGCCAATTCACATACAATAACACCATCTTAATTCAAATGAAAGCTATCTTCTCTGGCACACATGCAATAATTTGTTTGTAAAAACTGGGCTGTTAGCTGGAGCAGCAAAAGCCAATGTGGCTGCACAGTCAAAGAAAGCATTACCATACTTGTCATACTGAATAACTAAGGTAAGGAAACAAAGTAGAATCAACAGAATATTCTGATGAAATGAAATACTGTGAAAAAACACCAACGAAATGAACGTATACAATTTTAAAACAAACAAAAAAAAAACACTTGATCCTTGGGTGAAATTTGATTGTTGGAGACTCAGCAGCAGTACAGAAATAAAGAGGAAATTAGATCTTTTCTATATAAAATGGGTGAAAAAACATGAAAATATCAAGATATTAAAGACAGCAGTCTGTAGAGCTTCAGATATCATCCAGACTAGTATAGTGGTTGAGAGACAGATTGTGTTAAGGGGCTGGAAGACTCCAGGGGAACCATCTTCTCATTAATGGATAAATAAATAAATGTATCTAGGTATTATTGCCTTGTTTGTAAAATCTCATTCAGAATGAGACATTATGTGTTCAGATGAGGGGGTGCTATGAAGAACATTGGTGCTAAGATTTGATGTGTTACTGTGATTGTGTTTTCAGGCAGAACGCGAAGCACGATTGCAGGCAAAGTCAACAGAAGGACGCCATTAGACGCAAATTCCGCCTGGGGCAACGCAAACTGATGGGAAGACGCGTAGGCACCAGTTGAAAATGATTCAGCTTGAGCAGAAAAACTTCTGCGAAAGCCAGGGGTTTATGAATCTACTTCATAAACTTACAGACACAAGTGGAAAAGGGAGAGAGACTGGAGGGAAAAGAAAGAACCAGAGTCTCTGGTGAGTTCTGAGATCAGTCAGAGACTGAGATGAACTCAAGCACACTCCCACAGACATGGTGAGTGCGTCCGTGTGCACAGCTGCTACAGTACATTGGCTGTTTGGGGCGAATAAATGCAAATGATCCAGCGGTCAAATTTGAGGAAATGACATGAGGCAAAAATTCGCTTCACTTCCTGTCTGACCACACCTCGAGGGAATAGAACATAGGACAAGTAGAACTTTGAATACATTATATTTAAGGTAAGTGATATAAGAATTAGTATTATTTATATATTATAAAATATTGAAAGAAAAGAGTATATGGAAAGCAGAACAGTAACTATTTTCAATTCAATTATTTATTCAATTATATATGTGCATGTATAAGTGTATATATATATATTTGTGAATTTATAAGGTGTATGTGAATACTAACTGTATATGTATGCATATATATATACATATATATGTGTGTATATATATGCACACATATATAAGCATGAAGATTTATATATATATATGTATATGATCTCTCTCTCTCTTTATATATATATATATATATATATATATATATATATATATACACATTTATAAATTCACAAATAATTTTATACTTATAAGCACATTACATATATAGATATATGGATATATATATATATATATATATATATAATGTATGTATATATATAGAGCAACATCAATAAAATACAAATCACAAAAAAGATATGCAGTAAAGTCAAACGAGAATCCACAAGTGTGGATTCAGTAAAAGGCACATGTATAATGTGATTACATAGGTACTGTGTAAGTGAAGGCATCTTACCAGTCACTGCGTTGGTGGTCGTCGGCAGACTCTCCCGCTCATCTTTCACCGCCGTCACACCCATCCCATACTCTGTGTTAGGTCTCAGGCCTACATACCAGGGCAAAATAAAATCACTGTGATACAGAAATAAAAAGCAATGTCATGTTTTGTTTGTACAAAATCCTCTGTGGTGTCACTGAATGAACGATGGGGAGGCTCTGTAGTCAAGTGGCCAGCTGTTTCAGCTAATGGCTCCAGTGCCCATGGCAAACACAAAAACGCTCTCATGTGGCTTGATTGCACAATAGATTGCAGCCTAATTGCATTTCAGGGTAAGCCTGTGCTCACTGTGGAACATCAGTGTTGTATTTGCATTGATGGATCTATAGGGCCCTTGTCGCGGAGCAGAAACACTACTTGCTATGATACAGCAGGCTCTGGAGGCCCTTTGGTCTCTACAATTAAGCCCTCTCTTGGCCTGATCGCCTCTAATTCCTTTATTAACTCCCGCAGAGGTCATCACACACAGAGTCTTGCAGCATGAAATTGCACCTAATGCCCAGGAAACTCATTATCAATAAAATCACGAGCGTGAAGGCAATTACAGATAATAACTGTGTGAAAGAACTGCCGAGGTGTGTGTGGAGCAGAGGGGGACGTCGGCTGAATGGACACAGTGCTTTATTTCCATGGGATGGGCCTCCCAAGGACAAAGAATTGGGCCAGACAAAGACACTATTAGCTCGTTTTTGGAAGCTTTTTTTTTTTTTGTTTCTCATGGTGTCTAATCCTGCCATGCTGCAGCACACAGCGTAGAAACAAACAGAAAAAACCCCACATCCGCCTCAAAGCATGGCTTTATAATGTCAGCGGTGCAGACAGATGAAAACGCACCACTTTTTTCTTGTTTGAGCAAGATCTCACAGTGAAACAAGCAGCAGTGTTATTCCATTTTGACGTCTGAATGCCAAACCCCCCTGGGTGGTTTTCTAATAAAGTGGGCCTTTTGTGGACGGGCAAACATTTCACAACACGAAACAAAAGGCAACCCATTTTTGGAAATGAGCAGGCTGAATATAACACTGACCATTTGACAAGGAGCACCACAAACACTTGCCCGCAGAATTAGGAGAATAAACACTTCACACTGTATCATTTTTTTCTTTTTCTCACAGATGCTTTTCAGCTGTGTCATTTGGATGTGCTAATGGGCTAATGTGAACTCAAAGCAGACAAAAGAATGAAAACACTGAATATGTACGCAGTGAAACAGCCCATTTGTTTTGCTGAGCAGGACGTAGTTGTTTTTTTACTGTAACTGTGGTTAGTGCTAGTCGCAGCCTAATTGCTCTGACATAGTGAGTGGTTGCAGGGTCATAAATTAATTAAACTCTAAGTTACTGAAAAATGCCTTAACCCTTGAACTCTGAAACATACCACTAACAAACGTTTCTGACCACTGCTTGTGTAGGCTCTCCTAATGAAATGTCTTAGATAATCAGAAATGAATAGAGATTAAATTATTTAGTCCACATCGTAGACCCCCACCACCACACCCCCCACTACCATCACCACCTCAAAATTCTAATATATATGATTTCATAGGATATTTTAGGATACTTAACAAAAAGTATTAATGGCTTTATTAATGGTTAACAAACATTTACTAACGCTCTCTATATATCAGTTATAAGCCATTAATGAGGACAACTTCTGGGTTGCCAGGTTGTGATACCACTTTTTAATAAAGCACACTTCATTAAGTATTTACAGGTTGCAACTAATGGCTTTATTAATGGTTAATAAATCATTTACTAATGCTTTGTAGATCCGATATAAGCCATTAGCAACGTTTGCAAACATGGAAACAAAGCACTGTTTTGTTGGGAGAGGATCACCAGCCAAATAGATGTTTCACAACCTGGCAACGTAAGAGTTGTTCTGATTAATGGCTAACCTATGAAGGATTAGTAAATGATTTATTAACATTATTACAGCCTTAATACGGTCATTAGTTACAACTTATGAAACCCTTAATAAAGGATGTTTTATTAGAAAGTGGTACATTATTAGATTCTTCAGGACCGGGTAACCCAAAAGTTTTTATGGCTTATAAATGGTGTATAAATGATAAGTAAATTATTTAGCGATTAGTCACAACTTATAAACATTTGATAAAGGATGCCCTATTAGAAAGTGTTACAGATAAAATTATAGGCACATTTTGCACTATGTAGTATCTATATAACGCCTGTACCTTGCACGCTAATAGTAGTACAATTAACCTGAATGGATGTTTGTGTACGTGTGTGTGTGTGTGTGTGTGTGTGTGTATGTGTGTGTGTGTGAGGCTCTGGGATCCAGTACCAGTGATTTTGGCCTGGGTGGTGTCCTTGGGTCCCGGGGGGAAGAGCAGCTCTCCATGCTCGCCTCCAGACAGAGGTCCATACTTGATGCGGTAGTTGTCCACCTGAGCTTGGCTATTCTTCCACTCCAGAGTGATGCTCTCGTCCGTCAGCTCCACCGTCTGCAGGTCTCTGGGGGCGTCCAGTTCTACAACACAGAAATGGACTTTAGATGGATGTACCTAAATGAACCTACATTTAACTGTACTTCTAATCTAGGCCCAAGCCTTAAGTAGTACCTTTTGGAAGCCAAGACTGACATTTTCCTCATTATTCTATACTATACTTCTATACTACTCCTTCAAGGAATGCACACATCCACGTACACACATCAGCAGGATATCCTCCCTCGTAAACATATAGCCATAAGTAAAGTATGTGTGGTCCAGTCCCCCCCAGCTGACACACAGCTCATTAAACTTGGCTATAATAAGCAGTTAATGGCTGTGACTGGTTTTCATCTGGGAAGAAGGTTGTAATATTTTGTGTAAAAGGTTCAGGTAGATCTATTTATTGGCCTAAACACAGCACATCAAATTGTTATTTCAGTCGAATAGTACCTGTGAGGAAAGAGTCGTAGACATGAATGCTGGTCCATTCTCCCTTCCGAGCCGTCAGAGACACCTCGTACTGGGTGTCGGGGGTGAGGCCTCCCAGGTGGTACTGGGTGTCGGTGGAGGACAGCTCCACCTCGTTGCGATCAGCGGGGTCTGAGCTGGGCCCGTAGGATACGCTGACCCCGTCCACCTCAGCCACGGGCTGGAACCAGGTCACCAGCGCTGTGGTGTCCGTCACGTCACGCACGTCCACCTGGCTGGGGGCATCAATCACTGGAGAGGTAAAGGGGAACATAGTGAAGAATGTTAAAGGACCTTACTGGCAAAATTACAATGTCTTTCTATTTGCATATGCATATGATCAAAGGTATTTGATGAAAGACTGTTAAAATTGATTTGTTTGAGCAGGTATGTTTAAAGTCATTCTGCATTTTGCAGCATTTGAACTGAAAAGTGTCCACTCAGCAGGTATTAAGAGGCGCTGCTGTTGCTGTCTGCCATTTAGTCTTTAGTCTCTCTGTGTGTGAGTCTTCTAAGTTAATCAACATTTAAACAAGGTTCAGTTATTTACAGAACACCATGAAGAACATCATTCTTATTCATGAAATAACACGGGACCACTAAAGGATAGGTTCACGATACTTCAAGTCTGTCTTAAAACAACAGTCAGGTGCCCATATGAACATTTAAACAGGTTATACTTGCTGTAATCATTTCTCCTGTTCATACTGGCACTTTCAATGTAAGTGGTGGAGAACAAAATCCACAGCCCTCTTTCCATGTATTCAAAGTTTACAAAATCAAACTACAGTTCCTGTTCAGTTTTGAGCTCAGTCAACATCTGAGCTGCCATACAAATACACAAAGCCACCGTCTGCACACACGGTCAGTGTATTACGTGTGTACATTGCTAGCTACAGTTAAGGTCTGTACAGTCAGTACATTGGTTGCTTGGGGGGAATAAACACAGGCTGTGCAAACAGTCCAGTGGTCAGATTGGCAAGGCGACAGTTCGCTTCATGTCCTGCCTTTGGCAGTGAGCATCCGCTGTCTTATTTAAAGCAGTATCAACCTGACCACCAAAGTTAGCTGAATATAGCTACTGGTTGCATCACACAGAAGGAAGGCTCATGCTCTAGTTGACACAGTAACATACATTACAGTTCATTTCCATTAGAGGACTTTTATTTTAAAAAGTGGAAATATCTACAAGTTGAGAAGTTGTTTATGCTCATGGTCAGCTGGAATGCTGATTGGATACAGTAGTTTAAAAACTTATTTGTCTTACTGTCAAACTCAGCTAGAATTTGTGTTTGGTAGACATTTTTCCTCATGGTTATATTACTGTTAGTGGTGGTGCCTCGCTCCATAGCCCATGTAGGTAGGAAGCACATGGTTGAGTCAGGAGGGTTGGAAGCAGAATGTGTCAGGGTGTACATATGCATGAATACAGTCACTTGCAGGCAATGCAGGTGCTGAAAAATGTGACAACCCTCTTCCATTTATGAGGTTATTCGAACTATTTACAGATCAAATCCCCACACCATGAAGGGCGCCTTTTCAGAGGCGCTGAAATTGATTTGTCACACGCAAGCAACTTTTGGAAAGTCAACCCTCTGTGCAGCGCTGATAAAATGAAGAATCTGCATTTGAGCTTAACACAGATTTGTCTTCTGAGGAGTGTGTCTTTCGGGTGTCACGATACCATTCTCCTGGGAGGCCGGCGTCCCTCTGAGCCTGACTGCTTGACTGACTGGTGCCTCCCACACATGGTGGGTTGGGTTGGAGGGGGAGGGGGGAGGGATTCACACAATTAGCCCCACAGCATGCAAATCCCACAGTATGCACCCTCAAGCCGGTGTAATGGGAGACATTAAGAGAGCCTGAGTGACACGGAGAACTCTGAACCTCATAATCCAAGTAGTGCTGACACGTGGGCATACATACAGTATGTGTGTGCATGAGTGCATGCATAAACAGTGGATAGAAGAAACATTCATCCCTTTTGACTTTCTCTTGCATTACAAGGTTTCTTCAAAATACATCCATTAGGAATCTTAGTACAGAGAGAATTTAACTAATGAAGAGAAATTGCCCTATTTTTCCGTCAGTGTTGAATGTCAATGTGCAAAACGGCCAAACACACTAATAGCATACATATAACATGATAAGTTTGTATGTAGTTATAACAAGAAACTTCCATATGTTGTTAAAAGGAGAAAAAGATCCAGTTAGTGCCTAAAGACAGACACAGTAGCCAAATGAAGACATGCTGCCGTCACCTCCAGGCCAGATGACTAGACATGTGACGATGTGCGTAAAGGAACAGTTTGACATTTTGGGAAAAACACTTATTCGCTTTCTTGCTGAGAGTTTGAGAAAATCAATACCACTTTCATATATGCCTGTTTAAAATGAAGCTGGAGGCAAGAGATGATTAGCTTAGCTTAGCGCAAAGGCTAGAAACAGGGGGAAACAGCTAGCCTGGATCTGTCCAAAGGCATTCAAATCAGCACCTCTAAAGCTAATTAACATGCTGTATCTTGTTCATTGAATCCGTAAAAATGACAAGTTGTGTTTTTATGCTGGGATATGTGGCAGGGTATTTCTTGACCGGGGGCGGTGACTTCCTTGAGTCTCCGCAGGTTGCCTATCTAGCAATCTCATGGTGACAACACAAGTTACCCCTGTTTCCAGTCTTTATGCTTAGCTAAGCTAACAGTCTCTAGCTGCACACTGTATTTAGTGTACAAATATGAGTGCTATCAATATTCTCAAAATGCCAAACTATTTCTTTAAATGCACATTCAGTTTAGCAGCCTCTCTCTCATCAACATCCCAACCAAGTACCCCACCCCCACCCTGTCAGCAGTGAAGACCTTCCTGACCACATATGTACCTCTCTGAAACTATATATTTTGTGATAATGTAAAAATGATTTTGTTAAAACAAGAACATTTTCTTGTTTCAACAGAAAATGTCCTTCAATTTTGCTTTTCTGACAAGAAAGTCGTCTTCCAGGTTATTCATTTCATGTGAAGGGGATTTAGAGTGTAGGCTGCGTTTTCCCGTAGAATGCAGAGTAGTGTGTGCTACTTGTAAGAATAAGGGATCCCACCATAAAAATACAATAAAACTACACAACAGGCATTATCACTGCACTTCCTTTTCTGTGGTTTAATTATAGATGACACTGAAGACATTGAACAAAAAAACACCTTAATGTGCTCTACACTTAGTTATCGCTGTAATTTGCCAGCCCTGCTCTTACTGCTGGGAGTATTATAAGAAAAGGTTATTATGATGGGCCTATAATTGCATTTCCATGCATACTTGTGTTTATCCTGGCAAAGTGCAGGCCCTTTTCACACCATAAATAAGCAGCGAAGTGGCCTGACCCACTGCTAGATGGAGCTGCCATTTATTAAACTTAAGTGTTGAATGGGGCGAACATTGCTGCGCCTGTTGAATCTGCATTGTTGAAACAGAAGTCTCCCAGGGGAAACAGCTAGCACAGTTTGAGTCCAGGTTTAAGTTTCAGCCTGAGGAGCCTTACTTTTAAAGAAAATACACATTTAACAACTTCAGCAAGAGTCAAGACACCTAAAAGACATCTAAATATAGTCTAGTGGTTCGCGGTTGGTCTGGCAGGTGAAGTCACGAATTCAACCCTGTTTTCTCTCTTTATATTGATTGCCAGCCCTGAGTTCCTCCGTGTGTTACAAGCCACTGGGCTTTATAGCCTGATGGAGCTATGAAGATATCTCATAACCTGCCAATAGGGCTGGAAATCCATATCTCTTTTTACTACCCCCGCTAAATCACAACAACGCAATGAAATCTAATGAGCTAATCACTCAGGGTTGACATGTCAGACTGTTTTCAATACTTTGTTGGGGGCTGCAAGATGGATAACCGAGATATAGAAACCAATGAACCTATGCAAGGTATGAAGGTGACAACCTGTTTGCATTTAACTTTGACAGCTCTAAGTGACAATTTATTCCACAATAACCTCTATTTCTGGAAAGTACCCCCCCCCCCCCAAAATCTGCAGCACTGGGTCAGAAGGGTGAAAAAGGAGTCATTTTCCTGCAGATGTGTTTTGAATTCAATGGTAAGGATTAATAAGATAAGATAAGATAAGATAAGCCTTTAATTGTCCCACAGCGGGGACATTTTCAGCGTTACAGCAGCCAGCAAAAGTGTCATATATAGAAATACAATAATAAAATATAATAAAATACAATAAAAATAAATAGAAAAATAGTCCTGTACACAGTATAGACAGGAATAATAATAGAGTGACTGAGTGCATTTGTAAGTATGAACAATAGATAAGATAAAAATATTGCACATATATAATATACATGTACATGAAAATATTACACAGCAACAGATGAAGTAGATAACATCATGAATAAAAAAAAATATGTATTAAGATAATGCACAGCAGCAGATGAAGTAAAGTAGTGAACAGTCTGCTTATTGACAGTCAAGTGTAGATTACCGGGAGCTGTACTGATATAATACCAAGAGAGATTGAGATTACAATTTTTTATATATATATATAGCTTTAATTTAATTTTTAGCACTTGTTTTTCTAGAAACCATCAGTCAGGGATATATCCCTCCAATGTATGAATATGTTTCTGAAAATCCTGCATTTATAAGGGTCATAAAGGCAAAGTGTGCATCAAAACTGATAAGCTAGGGCAGATCAGCAGTCCAGGGCATACGATTTCTTCACAATGTTGTGGATTCAAATCTGTCCAATTATCTCATCCCAATCTCTTTTTCCTCAGGCTTACCTGAAGATTTCCACTACAAGCTATTTGATAAAACTGAATTTAACTTTGTTTAACTTTGTTTTTTTATGGGGTTTAACTAATGGAGGGTTAAGTTAGAGAACCCATTGCAAACTGATTATATGTACACCCTGTCTAAAACAAAAGAATGATAAGCCAGTTAGCAGCATGAATGTGTACACTTACTTGTGACGACGTTCTTGGAGGCAGGCGGTCCATGCTTGTTGTCCTTTACCACCACCAGTTTGACCTCGTACTCCTGTCCGGGGCCCAGGCCCGACTGCTCAAAGGTGGTCTCTGGACGGCTGAGGGGGTTACGAATCTCGCCATCCTCCTCTTTCTGCCAGCACCGAAAAAACACCAGTCATCAACCACTACAAAGACTAGTCCTGGCATAATGTGTGGAATGGGAGGGAAAAAACAGCCAAATCATACATAATGGCGCTCTGGGTGGCGATTAGACTTAAGAGTTGACAGGAGACTCAGTTTAATAGAGTGTGGCTTTGAGTAGATCCCAGTAGAACTGTTTGGAAAAGTTTCTATGAGCACTCAAAAAGGAAAACAAAGCATTAAACAAAGTAACATTCGCTCTGTGCTGTATGGTCATTGGAGCTGTCAGGACATGCTAACAGTTTTAACTGCTGTGTTTTTGCATTCTGGCTAAGCTAAACTTTTTTCCACAGGATACCCACCCTGATCCTCATGTATGAACATTAGGCAATTACTGCATTTGAAGTAGGGGTCTGCAGTGGGTCGTGTAGGGTTTCTACCAGAGGAAAATGTGAATAATGATAGAGACTGCGGTAGGCTCTAAACTAGACTAAACTAGACTCTAGTTCAACCACCTCCTGGAATACAGAAGCTCCATTAACATATTCGGTAGCAAGACTCACTGTGTTTCTGAAGATGAGGTTCCAACCATCGAAGGGAATGTCCAGCGGGTCCCACTGCACCTCCACTGACGTCTCCCGTACTGACTTGAACTTGAGTCCCTCAGGCTCAGGCAGATCTGGAAAGGCATAGAACAAAACTCTGACTACATCTCATCTAGATTTATACACTGCATTTTGTAAACTGCCACAGAGAGGATTGACATACGTGTAGCCACCCTCGCACTGACAGGAACACTCCTCTTGTTGCTAAGCACAGCATAGACACTGATCAGGTACTCCACGCCAGGCTCAAGCTCCCGAATGGTGGCCATCTTCTGGTCCCCAGGCACCTGCAAGTCCAGCTCCAGACCTCCAGGGGCAGTTGGAACATAGGTGATCAGGTACTCGGTCACACGCATCTCATTCTCCCAGGACAGGTCCACCGTCTCTGGGGTGACCTCCATCACTTTTAGGTCCGTGGGTGGTGAGACTGTGGAGAGACACTGGAAATCAGTGATCTGTACTGAGAGTTTTAAAATGTTACTGTATGGAAAGAAATGTGCCAATGGGCAAATAAATTGACTTGCTGAACATTTTGTGTGACATTTGTAGGGACGTTTTGAAAGAAGAGATAAGACGACATCAAGTTGATGCCTCCAGAATTTGGTAAGTGATTTTCTGTGGAAACAAGTGACTTTATCTCAACTCATATTTTACAGAAAATATAACTATAACCTGAAGACTGAGTACAGGATTCAGAGCCATGTTGACATTTTTGTAAATGTCACTGGAAGTTGATGTTGTTACAAAATATAGGCTATTAAAGATTTTCAGTGATTTTAATCTATGCTGGGGAAATTAAAATTTAACCATGTTCAGTGATACTAAGTTGAATGATATGCAACATTTATTTAATATTTAACACGTGAAAAGAGTGTTGTTTTCACTGACCTTTTCATGCAATGCTTGATCTGGACACTGGACCCTATGCTGCACACAATTTGTTCCCTAAGCCGCAGCACAACCCGAGATCTTTGGAACTTTCTGACTGTTCCCTCAGTGCAGATTCACACCTGGCCCATCACCAAGGGCAGTCTTCCAATCAGCAGTGTCCAAAACCACAATTTAACATTTTTCCGTGTGATTTTACCCAAAATAGCTACTTTTTTTCATTTGATGTAGAAATAGAGACCGACCTTATTTGTACTATCAATTGAAAATGTTCCTAGAATATATTTGTCAGCGTAAAGAAATTACATAAACTGGCTCCATCTGATGCCACATGGCAGGTATATCTGTAGAAGTGGAAAGAACAAGTGACACCCAAGTGTACGTTTAGATTTCAATTTAAACGAAATTTTAAAAAAAAACCTTCTATGTTACATGTTACATTGTGTCTATTTGAAATCATGCAGTGTGTATGTTGGTTAGCTGCACTAACCAGTATTTTTATAGGAGCAATGGGTCAAACGACTCTGTGTAATGTGAAATCAGTTGCTCGTAGATACAAATCCACAGAGAATTCTGCAGTCCACCACAGCTCTACAGTATATTTTAGCCTCTTTTGGCTAATTGTTTGGGGTTTTTAAGGCCAGCAACTTTAATGTTTTGGTTCTGTCTCACTGCTCTCATAAACCCTGTTTCCAGGTGCAGTGGGCAGCTGTTTTCGGCAAAAAAAGCTCTGAAAACCCACTGTAGGCCTTTACTACCTGTAAGCACCAAACGACAGACAGAAAATGTGTGAACATATTGGAGCATTTAGCAGCTAAAGAGGCAGACATTTTCTTCAGGAGGAGACCAAAACAGAACTAAAAAGAGAGAGAATATTGGACTGGCAGTATTCTGCCAACACATTAGCTATATCATATTTAATGGGTGATAATACGTCAAACATGTCATTTTTAGCTTGTTGTAAAGTTGTGCCCCCAAGTAGCCAAAAAATTATGAATGCAGCTTTAAAGCCATTATTTGTAGAATTTGAAAATGTTTTTGTGGCACCCACTGGTAGTGTGATATAAAGACACTGTGGCAAACAGCATGGAATAAAATCCTGTAGACCATAGGGTTTAAGTCAGACATGTCTAAGAATGAACTCCATTAAAACTCTGTATTGAACCTGTGGAAAGCTGCACAGTATGTGTGCACAGTCTATCTTACCCTCAGAGCAGTCCTCCCCGATGAAGCCCTCATCACAAGCACACAATCCGTTCTCACAGCGTCCCTGGTTCTGGCAGTCTTCTGGGCAGGCCAGTATGGAGCAGTCCGGCCCGGTGAAACCTTCATAACACACACAGTTGCCATTGACGCAGTAACCTCTATCAAGACAGTTCTTGGGACAGGCCTTCTCACTGCAGTCCTCACCGGTGAAACCCTTATGACAAACACATTGTCCGTTCACACAGTGACCACGGTCCAGGCAGTCATTGGGGCAAGTCAGCTCGCCGCAGTCTTTCCCCTTGAAGCCAACGAAGCACACGCACTTGCCATCCACACATTCTCCACGTCCCATGCAGTCTTTTGGACAGGTCTTAATGCTGCAGTCCTCCCCAGCATAGCCTCTGTCACATATACACTGTCCGCTAACGCAGCGGCCACGGTCTTGGCAATTGTTAGGGCAGGAGAGCTCACTACAGTCTTCGCCTTGGTATCCTACATCACATACACATTCTCCATTAATGCACTGGCCCCTGTTGCTGCAGTTGTCAGGGCACGAGAGGATGGAGCAATCTTCACCCTCAAATCCTGGATCACAGATGCACTTCCCATTGAAGCAATGGCCTCTCTCATTGCAGTTCTTGGGACAGGTGAGCTTCGAGCAATCCTCTCCACTGTAGCCGGTCTGGCACACACACTGGCCATTCACACACATGCCGCGATTGTTGCAGTTGCCAGGACAAGTGAGCTCACCGCAGTCTTCTCCAGTGTAGCCCTCTTCACAGTAGCAGGTGCCGTTGATGCAACGTCCGCGGTCATAGCAGTCATTTGGACAGATGAGCTCGGAGCAGTCGAAGCCAGTCCATGGCTCATCGCAAACACACTCATCATCCACGCAGCGTCCACGGCCCAGGCAGTTGTTGAGGCAGTTGGTGTGGGTGCAGTCCTCACCAATGAAGCCCTCCTCACAGAGGCAGGACCCGTCGACACAGTGCCCGTAGTCGCCGCAGTCCAGCAGGCAGAGCTCAATACCGCAGTCGTCCCCACCAAAGCCCTCAAAGCATTCACATTTACCATCCACACAGCGGCCCTGGTCCTGGCAATCATTGGGGCACTCAGGTTCGGTGCAGTTGGGGCCCTTCCATCCAGGCTCACATACGCAGCTGCAGGTGTCAGTGCTCCAGTTCCCATGGCCATTACAGTAGGGCTTTGTGGACACTTCACCTGGGGTAAGGCAAAAAAAGGAAAAGGAAGTATTTTGAAACTAGTCCAATGTGATCACAAATTGTTCAGTAAAACGTGTGCCATGCATACACTAACTCTAGCCTCATATATAAGAGCTGCATTAGGCAACTTGAAGGGTACCAAAAGGACAACATCCCTTCAAACAAAGGTAATAATTAGATTTGAATGACATTGTGAGACATTGTTGATGCAAACTGGGTGAATCCATAGCATTTAGTAGTGATGTGGCACTCTTCCTCTGTCTTCTCTGGTTGCACTTTGTAATGTATATTGCTATGTTCAGTTTTACTTACAGGACCAGACCACTAATTTTAAATGTTTTAGCCCATTACCTACAAATTGTTTTATTGCCACCCTTTTCCAAGTACAAAATAAGTTTTCGACTGCATTCTTAACGTCCAGGTGGCCATTGGTTTCAGTCCATTTCAACAAACTATGAAAATGTATTTTCTTGACAGAGTGAATGTAGTGAACAATTTTGCCTCCCTTATACTTTGGCAGAGTTACACTTTGGTCATGTGGTATTGCATTGATAATGAGAATTTGGCCATTGTTTGCATTAAAAAGTTTGCTGGTCACCGTTGGATTCTGATAAATCAGGTGTCAGGCCCTTTAATGCAGAAACAAAAGGTCTATGCTCACGACTGCATCACCAACAACAAATAATGACAAAAAACTGTATTGTATTAACTATCTCAATCTATTTTCATATCTTTACATGTTGATTTCCATACTATAGTAAAATGAATGGAAAACAATGACTGCCTAAAAAGTAGGAAGATAAATCTATGAACTTATCCATGCTTTGGAAAGTGGATGGAAGTCATGTAAAATACAGTCAAATTGTGGTTAATGGGCTAAAAGATGCAAAGCCATTCCTATGGTCTTTTAAAAACGATTGCCTGGGGCACCTTTAAAATTGTGTTGCATTTGTTCTCTTATTTGAAATGACCTGTCTACTCTCAAACACAATTAGCTGGAAGCACTTTAGATATAGAGTTGACTTACTACATGTATGGTAAACTATAAACACACTGCCATTGTAAGACATTAATTACAGTACAACAGTACATATAGTGTAAGGTATAGAATTACCTGTAACCTGAGCTCCACAGCAGCCTGCCCCACTGCTACACTGTTCTCTCAGACTAGACAGCTCTGACTCCAGCATCTCCAGCCTGTTCAGGATATCCTTGATGTCTGGCAGCTGGTTGTCGCAGCCACATGCCTGCTTGGGGATACTGATGCGGTGTGTGAAAACGATCTGATTGTCGTCCTCTGTGTGCTCGATGTGCTCGGTGTTCTGCATGTCCATCGGTGCGGTCTTGTGTTTGAGCTCGGTGCCTCCGGGTGAGTCGAGGTCCACGGAGCAGAGGGATGTGGAAGGGACATTGATGTTGTAGACGTGGTTGAACACTACCGGCTGGTCAGGGTGGGGCAGGGTGAGGTTCTCCTGGGTTTTCTTGGGCATCAGAGACTCTCTACGATGTCGGATGACCTTCTTGACCAGGCCGGCGGTGGAGAGCTCGAGGAGCAGGGCCATGGTCACACAGCCTAAGAGGAAGCCTTTCATCCCCATGATGACACACTGGCACTGCGGCTTCTGAGGAAGTAGCAGCTGAGTGCAGAAGAGTCTATTCAGGTATCAAATAGGTGTTCTTGTCTTGAGTCCTAGAGTAAAAGAAAGTACAGACAGGAGGGAAAAATGAGGATGACTGATTTATTTTGAGAATTTACTTTCCAGGCACACAACTTTGTCACATAGTTCTTCTTTATGAACACAACACAGAGCAATCCACACAGAATTCTGTTGGATATTCACTTTTCTGGTTTGCCCTTGCCATTCGAGATAGATTCATTAACATAGTCCCACCACACACACACATACATCCACACTGGGGACCCAAGCTGGACTGAAATATTATAGTATCCCACTAAAAAGCAATTAACCTTCTTCTGTTGCCCCAACAAAACATCACTTCCAATCCTGTTGCTGCCTCTGAACCATTTTAGCCCCTCTGCTCTCAGTGGAGGAGACACACACTTAGCGGATGACATTGGGGCATTCTTTTCACAATTCCTTCGAGGACCAAAAGCAGCAATTACCGCAGGGGCGGCGTGTGACCTTGGGGATCTGGAGCTTTCTTTTTCTGACCACGTTGACACAGGTTGCCACAAACAGCCCGGCAACACCTGCATGGTGGGGAGCCTCCTCTTTTCTCCGCAGTCCAGACCACAACCCAAGCTGACAGATTACATACAGGGTTAGACCATCTGTGGGCTTCCTGTAAAGCACAGAGGTCTGCAGAAACTTCCCTGCTCCCAGCAAACCGGCAGGTCAGCTTTCCCGGATTGCTCTCCTGACAGCCACTGGGTTTTCTTTTATTTCTGTAACATGATTCTTATTGCTTTCACCAAACGCTTATGAGACATGATTCTTTTAAAGGTGTGCTGGAAAAATGTGCTGAGGTTGTGGCCACCTTAAAACCTGATGTTTTTTTCTTCCTCTTTGGTCTTAGCGTTAAATTAAATACACAGGTTAAAGGTATGCCTCTTGCTGTATGAAAGTCTGGGTCTGTTACATCCAACATTAGGTGTTATTTTTAAAAAAGAGGATTGATTCTTAAAGCATTTTGTTTCTCTAATAATCAGGTTTCTGGTTATTCATATACTGAAAGATGATAAGGGACATAGAGTAAAATTATTGGTCTGTCATTACTGGAACTAGAAGAGAGAGCAAACTTATGAATATAGATTGCTTGCACAGCAACAGACTTCCTGTTTTTTAAAGTGTCTGACTCAGCCTGAGTTTATATAATTGCACTTTTTACCACACCTGGTCAGAGATGCTGATACCGATCATTTCCCACCACTAGTAAAACCAGTGTGTGCCTTGGCTGCTCTGAAGGTTAATAGCAGCTGTTAGCAGCCGACAAGAAAATGTTGGATAAGCACACATGAAAATGCATGATTTCAGGCATACATGGCGTGTTCCAACCCTGTGGTGGAATATGTATGAAGGAGTTTAATTTTCTCCACTACACCTGACTTAGTCACACTGATGTGGATACAGTAAAAACACAGGGCGTCTTTGCAGGCCATTTCCATGTGTGCAGGAACAGGGAGGATGTCTGACAGTCAGCAGGTAATATTCCAGGAAGGGGTGCTTGGTCTCCTCATCCCGGTCTGACGTGTGATTAGGCAAGCTGACAGATGAGCTCAGCTTGGAGGGATCCCACGGTTTCACCCCTGCCACCCCCCAACCCCCAGCCCTTCACCAGCCCCCTGATTAGACAGGCAGGGATGAGCGCCTCCATGATGAGTAGACTGTAAAAGTGCTAATGTAGCTTGCTGATGGGAGCGCTGAGGATCTGGCCCCTCAGGGGTCTCTAACACGCTATGTCACACATGCATGTCCACACACACCAATAGAGACACACCGCTGTGCCCAAGCATCACAAACTAGGGATTAAATCCACAAAATAGCCAGAAAATTGCTTTGAGTTGCTGCTAAGGTTTTAGTTCTGGACGGATGGTTGGCTTTCTCACTTTGAAAGCTGGCTGCTCTCCACATGGACCTCTGAGCGAGGCAACCCTGAGAGACCAAAACGGGCTTTGTGTGAGGATCTGTGGCTCTGGCAAAACTCGGCTTTATTCAGAAATAGATGAAGAGAAGGGACTTCCAGTTGGAGAAAAATTCTGATTTGGTTTTTTCGCCTCTTAGTTGCCATCTACTACTCTTTAATATAAAGCAGAACAATGACAATAAGAGAATCTGAGTGTGACCCTGAGAAACACAGAGCCGATCCCTCTGTTTGGACTTCCTTCATGAGCACCCTGTGGCCCTGGCACTATACTAATGCAGCTGGTTGCTGGCACTGTAGACATGGACTTGATACAATCTGACTGCTGCTGCTTTGTTATTCCCTCACTTGGTTTAGCTCTATAGTTAGCTTCTCAAACAGCAACAAAGCTTGTTGCCTGCCTTGTGGTCGAATGTGAGGCGAATTTTACCAGGGGAGACACATTTGGTGCAACTGATCTAAATTACCCTGTTGTGAATGAGAGCAAGGGAAACACACAGTAGAGAGCTGGAAATGCTTTAAAGATCCAGTTGGTGTCCATTTCAAAAGTGACTAGGTCTCTCACTGTCAGGAATGTTAAATTAATTTAACTGTATTGTTGATTTGGCATTAAATCAAGGGGTGCGCCAAACAGCCAACCCTAAACCGCAACCCTGACCCTGACCCCACTCCTACAAAAACAATGCATTGTGGTCTTGATGTCAACCAAATTCACTGAACATGTATTAAAATCAAAATTAAAAATGTGTCACTCGTCATTTAAAATTTACGCAAAGGAGCGTTTTCTGATCTGGTGCCCCAATTTTTCACTGCCTTCCAAAGTGCATTTGACCACTACAGAAATGGTTCATATGATGGTTTTATGCCACTTCTATGGTTTGGTTTAGTTTAAGCAACTAAAACTATTTAGTTAAGGTTAGGCAAAATGGATAAAAGAAGTGTCGAAGTCTGTGGCTCAAGGTTCTGTGGCTTTATAACAACGGTCTCGCCACTTCATTATTTGCACAAACGCATGGTTGAAATTCGGGTTCTCCAAAGATACATGTAAATGTCTCTGCAGGTCTACACTGAGAAAAGTGTTACCTTCCAAATCTCAACAAATCAACTTGCGGACCTGAGCATCAAACAAGCTGACTGGTTGATTCAACTCCTGTCAGGAGGCGGTTTCAAAATGAAAAATAAAAACATATAAACTACTAAAAAGTCTGTTCAACTGTAAAAGAAACAACACCAATGTCTCTAAAACCTCCCAAACCTGTTTGCTTTCGTGCAGCCCACAGAAGCATATTCCAGCCATATAAGGTTGCTTTTCATCAACATTCGTTAAGTGTAAAACGTTAACATAGGTGGTTTTAAGTGTGTGACCAAACAACCAATGCTATCTTTTCCCTGGTGGGGACATTTTCATTGTGTACATGTACACTACATGTGCAACATTCAGCTAAAAATGCATGTCAGTGGTATGCACAAACCTTCCTCAAGTTGTTACTCCTTCATGTGTATAGGCCAGAGGGAACAGTGACATCCAAAGTTTACAATCCACAGATGCCTCTTTACATATGTCTTCTCATACATCCATGATTTTCCCATTAGTCTAATGTAAAAAACATTGCGCCTCCAACCAGCTGAAGCAGCAGTAACTCCCCGCTTCCTTGCAAGAACAAGTGCTTTCCAGCATGTCCCTCCATGTTTTTTTCGCTTCCCTGTTGTTTAAGTCTAGAACCTTAATCCTTGGGTCAATCAAGAGAATGTATTTATTTTACACAAAGGAAGACCAAGGAGATAAAGATAAGAGTAAAACCAGGACAGTCCAGTCAGCACAAATCCCCATAAGCTACTGTATACCCCCAGCCCAACATGGCGTGCAAAGATCTGTCTTATTATAGTGGTCTATCTCTTACTGTAGCGTTTATCTTGTTTCCAGTTGGACAGTGCTGTTTCAATGATCAATGAAAATAAATACATCTCTGGTGGATTATCACTTTACCGGTGTTCCTTTCCTCCTACTCTCCCATTTTTCTGTCTCCCAAGTTTTACTTTCAATTGGTTGAGAGATTGATGAGCAGACTTGCAGACTGCAGACATCATATGCAGAACTCGGGATTTCTTTCAAACTCAGCCAGGGCCCTATGCTGACAAACTCAAACTTAATCATCACTGTAATTCACCTTTGCTGAGACTCTACCATATGGTAGGTCCAAGATAAATCAGAAAAGAAAACTATTCCTCTCCAAGCATTCAGCAGCGGTTATCTGTTCAGCCTTTCTGAAATGTAAAAGCAGACCAACATGGAAGTGCTCTCAGTGCTTTTTAAGAGGGGGAAAAGAAGGATTTGCAAACTATCAGTGGATAATGGTAGCAGTGTGAACAGACAATGCAGAATCCGTCTGATAACTCGACAACAAACAAACTGAATAATGAAGCAGCGTGCCCCACTTGGTGTGTAAAAGCTGTAAATATTCAATGACTACAACTACAACTCAAGTCCCAGGACTGTATGTTAAACAGGTCTGATAGGATGCACATGCTTTCTTTTCATTTCTGAAGAATTTATCAAGCTTGCCTAGTTTTGTAGGTCACCCATGACAAAAACTCAGCTTGCCTTCTTTGGTACAGAATCCAAATCTGGGTCGCTGGTATAAGGACTCAATGAAGGGTTATTGTCTGGGGCTCTTTTCACCTTGACACACTGCCACACTAGAAGAGGGGAAATGACCAGGAAATGGGCCTTAGTCACAGACACTGACCGCCATGTCTTTTTTTAATCCCGCTTTAAAGAGCGATCTCATATCCCAAAGAACCACAAATCCACTAGAATTGAAATCTGCTGATGAACATATTTATCACAATCAACTTGCCTGCAAGGTGAAAGAAGCCTCCCACATACAGTATGTCCTGAGCTAGAGCAGGTGAATATTGATTTGGATCCTGTATCTCCACCAAGGTCACAGCCAGAGAGATAGTGAGTTGCTGAGGACAGCACTATGGCTGTGAGTTACAATCATCAAACACAGAAATGAATTTCCAGGAAGAGGCATAGCTTCAGCTGACTGCTCAACGCGCGATCGATGGTACAGTTGTTGCTGCTGCTTCACAGAAAAGGTTTTTCAAATTTTATCACCTCACACTCTGGAAGACACACGCCGTCTTTCTCTTTCTGCTTTTTATGACAGATGTGGCCATCACTGTTACTACACAAAACTCCGACGGCAGAATAAAGAAGCAAACTGCTCGCTAAAGAGATGCAGTGTTAGAAAACAAGACTAAGAGGCAATCAGTTTCGACTCATTTCATGTGAGGGAAATGACTGAGCAGGTAAGACAAGGCTGAGTTCAGGATTTGGTTCAAACATGGCAGTGATGTGATCAGGCCATGACATTAGGACACAGCTAATTTGGTAAAGACAAGCTTCCTCTCAGTCTGCTCCTGTGGAAAATCTTCCAGCATCTGTCTTGTCTGACAGATGCAGCTTTCAAAGGTATGTTAGGTTCAGCAGGTCAGTGCACACTTCACAGACCAACATGAATGGACAAAACAAATATGAAAACGTAAAAGCGTAAAACGTAAAAGCAGAGTGAATACTGCAGTTACATTAATCAGGTGCATTGCTCTGTGTCTATTGAATGTGTAAATAGGCACCTGTTGGCTAACACGTTTAAAGCCAAATTGATCAGTCGATGGACAAAAAATGAATCTGCAGCAATTCATTTTTCATACATAAATGTGAATACCTCCTGCTTTTCTTTTTTTTCCATGATAGTAAACTGAATATCTTTGGGTTTTGGACTGTTCGTAAGATCAAACAGGAATTTGAATTTGTCAGCTGTTCAAATTACATGAATGAAAATAATCATTAGTTGCAGCCCTTAACACATCATCTACAACCCCTTTATGAGTTGACAATATGTCAATGTTGCATTTACAGATTGTTCTGCTAACCCTAAGTGGCCAAAAAATATATATTATTGGTGCTTTAAAGTCTTTTTTCTTGAATCAAGCGGGCAAATATGTAATTGGAAACACTTTGAAATATTTGCAATGTACTGGCAGATTTTCATACTTTACTGTAAATGCAACTACTTGGGATGCCCAATAGAATTATTAGAGGATTATTTTCACTGAGGTCCTGATGACACTAAGATAGCAAGGCCAATGTGGTTGTACTGATGAGTGCATACTGTATGTAATAACTATATTATATTCAACTTTTGGCAAAGGTTCTTTGCCTTTGAAGAATACATTTTTTCCATCCCTTCTCACACCAAACAAATCTGACTGAAGGCACTGATCTTAAATCAAAAAAGCATATCAATATTCTCACTTCAACATTCTCTATTATTATTTCCCATATGGTAAAAAAACAACAACAATTTGACTTGCTAAACAGAAATGAAATGGGGAATATGCTGTTTTTGATGGATGAAAAGAAGACTGGTTTCATCAAACCAAGGCTGTGCTCATTGGCTCTCCACTGTGACCCCATTGGATCTGATGACACAGATAGCGGGGGAGTGGTGGGGGTTAGTGTGTTCATAGCTGATAAGGAGGACGGAGAGGCTGGATCTGCAATACCGGCAGAAACACTTATCTGGGTACTCGGAGAGAGCACTCTGCCAAGGCTGAGCCCTATCGCGCTCACAGAACCGCCAGAGTGATTTGGAGCCAGAGTTGACATGTCTGACTGATACCGCCCCAAAACCAAAAACCAATTTCCCACTTTGACACTAAGATACGAAGAAAACGAATGTTAAGCAAACGAGAGCACTCACTGGGTCAATCGTACAGCAGACAGTCAAATCTTATTTTCATTTTTACTGCATTGTGATTTGAGTCGCGGCTCGCAGTGAGGCCCATCAATATTCTTTATGGCTCTTTCCCTGCGGTGCCTCTGTCTTGTGCTGCTGTTCTAGCTGGGTGCAGATGGAGACATTGGATGCTTGTCATTGTTCATGAGCTTTTTAACATGCTGGGTGCTGGTGACCTACTGTTTATTAGCCTAACCCCTGTGTGGTGTGGAGGCTTGGCAGCTTTTACAGCACATCCACCTGCTGTTTTCACCAGATACTTGTAATTGTGTAGCCCTCCGTTCTACATACTTCCTCTCCTCAGCTTTCACACTGCACTGCAATTACTATAAAATCTGGCTTGTACCTGGCTGCTGCCTATGTTGTAATGCTACACAAAGGTATTGATGTCGACTTCTGGGACCCGTCTAAACTTACCATGTAACTAACACCTTCCCTCTCAGGTAGAGCTGCAAGGTGAGAGCACAATCTCAAAAGAGCTTTTGGCTGGCTTATTTTGCATAATTGTCACTTCTTGTGAGCTTTTGATCAATGCTACAAGACCAAATTCGTCAGACAGCATGTGTCAGTTGGCCTACAAACTGAAAGATACTACCAAAGAACATACTTAGTGACCCAGAACTGTCTGGATTCCTGTTTTGTTGTACCAAAGGAAACTATTTTTAATCTAGAGAATAGAAAATCCCCCCTTTCAATGCAAAATATCTTAGACATTTGAGTTGTAGAGTGACTAGAATGATAATTCTAGTAATGGTTTTTCGATAAAGTCCAAAGAATGCTGAGTAAACATCTAAGAGGACTTTGCAAGGCCTTTCAAAGACTGCATATTTCAGCACTTTACACTGGAGGTTTATTGGTTACTTCCATTCAAACAGGATGGGAAGGATTTTTTTTTCTCCCCACTAGAAATGGAAGCGAGCATGTTGGCTGTGATACCCGGACATCTGTTTATCCTTGTCTGTGATGAAAGCCTGAAGCGTGTTGCGTGTCCAAATTGGGAGTGCCTTCCATTCAGACACTTGTATGAGCCTAATGACCCCGGTCCCCGGGGTCAGCTCTTCATTGGCTTTCCCCGTTTTTTACCATTTTCCCCAATTTAAATTGTCTGCCCCTCTCAAAAGGGCCCCCATCTTGTTCCAAGAACATTATGGCTCATGCATTCCAATGTGCGAGGTCACTGGTGGTGGCAAAGTGTGAGAGCGAAGTGTCTACCACATGTGTTCGTCTATTGGATGCCTCCAATAGAGGGCCGGGCAATACAAAGGCATCCTGGGTTCCAGAGCTCCAAGACTTCCACTCCTTCCCGTCACACATTAGCATCGGAGGAACATTAAAAACCATCTGGGATGCTCAAACCACTGGATTTATTTGAGGGGGGTCTTTGTTCTGTGTTGATGACTAATCTGACTGGGCCTGAGTGGGACACCAGAAAAGACTGTGGGGACTTTTGTGGTCATAATACACACACTGGTGCAAATTCTGAGCCTTGCAAACATTTATTTGAACAAAAAGCCAGTGGAGGAAAGAAGGCACGCTATTCTTTGATGCAATCCTTCAAGTTCAGCAACGAATCTTAGAATTTGAGAAAACAGGATCCATAACCATAACCAGATTTTCCTAAAAAGAGCTTAATTCAGAAATTAAGTATACATCATGTTAAAAAAGTGACATCATCCCTCATAAAATGTGGGATATTACAAATATGATTGATGCCCTTTTAGAAAGGATAGCAGATACCCCAAGTAACTGGTTGACAAATTAGATAATACTTTGTCTTAAAGGTTCAATTGATTCTCAATGTTATAACAAGACTAAGAGTCTATGCTTTGAGCTAACTGCTAATGTCAGCAGGCTAACATGCTCACAATGACAATGCTAACATGCTGGTGTAGCAGGTATAATGTTCACCATCTTTGTTTAGCAAGTTAGTGTGCTCCTCTCTTCACATTAGGTATTTGTGTTCACTGTGCTGAATGTATCTTTTGGTTTACTAGATTCAAGGTATTGAGAACCATCTGGACCACAGGTGGTCATATGCACTGGGCAGCACAGTTCAGGTGAAATTATCCAAAGATGTACTCATAAATTATGTCAAATCTGGCTAAATTTCATTGAACACCACAATATCTAGAGCCAGCAAGACATTTCACCAGAAACCAGTGACAATGTTGAGGAGGAGAGACAAAGGGAGGGGGCAGGAGAGGAGGCAGCAATGGGAGTCTTGATGAGCCTGAATTAAAGATGACGTTCATTTAGTCCAACCAAAACATCTCCTGAGTCTTCCCACTGTGGGTCATCTTGAATACCCACGATTACTGTTTGCTCTCAATCACCAGTGGAGGAGCTAAGTGGGGTTAAAGACAGTCACCCTCTCAGAGAGCTTTGCAGGGCATGGAGCGTTGGGAGCTAACAGCTGTCCAAACAAAGGCCCGTTTCCCACTCATCGTTATGCCGAGTGTCACTGTCAGTGGCTACTCATATGCGTAGCCAAAGCATCATGAAACATTAATGCACCAAGCCTGTGCTGCCACCTACGATCGGATAGCATGCCTGGTATGCAGAAGGAGTCAGTATGTGAGCACAAACTCATGTTCAACATGTTTGTATATCATTAAGTTGTGAAAATAAATCAAAATTAGACAAATAGATATTTGGGATGGGTTGACAAGCCAGCAGAGAATCTGAAGTCACAGCTAGTGAAACTGTGTCCATCTCCTCATCATACACAATTACCATCCAGCAGACGCTGCCCTGGTATCCTGTGGGTCTCCTCCATCACAGCCCACCTCATATCTCCATACACACCCCCTTCTCTCTCTCCTCACTGACTCGCCCGTTTACCTCCCTCCCTCCCTTTAACCCTCTCTCGCTGAGATGTACATAGGAGCTCCAATATCAGGCACCATGAGGATACCATTTTCCTCAAACAGCTTCAGGGGTATACAGTGTAAATCTGAGAAACCTGCAATAAATCCTGCCTTAACTGCCTTAAAGAACTTCATTAGCTTTCAGTGGAGAATCCCACTGTGGTCTAGATACAGTTTAGAAAGCTTGCTCTCTGGTAAGAAAAAAGATTTAACACTAAAAACTTTAAAGAGACTATGTAGAAAGCAGAAACAGCGCAGTCATTATCTTACAAATGAAAAGTTGAAATCATAAGCAGTAAAATGGTAAAATGCATTCTTTCTCAATTCAGGACACTCTGGGGTTTTCGTAGCCTTACTTGGTCTGGTATGACCAGTAGCTTATGGTGACTAATGTTAGTGAACTTAATACAGATATTGCTGTGTAACTGATACTCCCAAGTCAGTTTGATGACTCAGTAGCATTAGTTATGACTCTTCCTTACTTGTGCTACTGTTACACTATATTTTAGCTTTTACCATTACCCCGTAATTGCCACTGTTTAGCAAAAGTTGCAAAGGCTCGCTTTAATTTTTTAAGCAAAAAAAAACAGTCATATCAGTGAATACCAGTTTATTTACTAATCCATCAAACATCCTCTCCTTCATATCATCTGTTTCTCTTTCTGCAATCTCTTTGTGAGATACTAATGACCAACAAATGAAGCTGATCTGGAGATAGGAGACTGGGAAGCACATGGAGATGAACAGTCACTGAGTGTGTGTGTGTGTGTGTGTGTGTGTGTGTGTGTGTGTGTGTGTGTGTGTGTGTGTGTGTGTGTGTGTGTGTGTGTGTGTGTGTGTGTGTCAGCGAAGCTGCCAGTTTACAGCCGGCAGTGTGTATGCTGAAGATCTGGGAGAGGAACCAACCAGCAGCATCTAATACAGAGCAGCTGTCTGTCTCCCGGGTTACACAAGCCTACTGTCTGCTGGCAACCATAAAGTGTACAGCTGGACCTACTCTGGCAAGCAGCACACACATATACATACGGACACACACACACACACACACACACACACACTAATGCTACCTATCTCTGCTCTGCTATCCCATCAGACCACAACTCATCAGCCTTAATGCAAGCAGAATAATTCAGTAGATCATCACAGACTTCCATCTCTGTAGACATTACTCTTTTTACCTGCTCTGGTAATAAATACAAAATAGCCAGCAAGAGGAAAAACTTTCACAGTAAAACATAATTGGCACCCAGGTGCATGCAGTAAAGAGCAAAATTAAGCAAGTCTCTGAAGTCCTCGCTTGTAAAGCATGAAGATGAATTACAGAAGCTGCTTTGATGAATGGAAATAATCTTTTTATTGTTAACATCGCCCACATTCCTCACTGGAGGTGAGAGTACAGCCCTCAGCTTGGTCACAAACAGTGTGTTCATTAGTTGGTTAATTGACAAAAAATTAATTGACAGCAATTTTAATGAACAATTAATAGTCATTATATCAAGCAAAAATGTCAAATGTTGGTTGGTTTTAGCCTTTCAAATGGGAGGATTTGCAGGTTTTCTCATGTAAACAGAATTTTGGGGAATTTTTGACAATTTGATAATTTGAAGATATCACTCAATACTTGTGATTAGCATTTTTCTACTATTTTTTGACATTTTGTAGACTAAACAGTTAATAATTGACATAAAAATTGCTAATGGAAATAATACTCAGTTGTAGCCCTAGAGTGCATTTCATTTAAAAAAATGACTAAAACCCAAAATATGTCCTCCAGAAAGTTTTAATGTCAACTTACATAAAAGTGGAAAAACGCTGACAGAATGTGATTGAAGTTATTAAGTTGTAAATCTCTGCAATTCAATTTTCTCAATTGTCTTAATTAGGTAAAGCAATCAGCCCATTCATTCTGCTCCCATTCAAACACACCGGCTCCATGCAGGTAAAGAAGGTGACTTACCTCACACACAATGCTCACAGCCGCTCCCCTGATTAGAAAATTGAAGCCGAAGCAGAAGCAGAAGAGAGCTTTATCAGCCAGCTCTGACAAACGGTCTCACCAGTCTGTATCTCTCAGAGCTCTGACAGCTCTGTCATCTTCCCTCTTCTCTCTGTTCTCTTAGAGTGTTTACTCGAGTCTACCTAGAGAGCCAGCTGATGTTGTGCAGCCAGTGAGGAGAGAGAAAGAGAGAGGTAGAGAGAGACGGTGAGTGGCAGAGAGAGGGAGTGAAAGAGAGAATTCCCTTTCTCTTAAACAGTAGACCCTCTGCGGTCAGACTCCACTCCCACCTACTGCTCTCTTAAATGCCCCCCACCCATTCACCCTCTCAACAGCATTGTGACTGAAAGCGAAGGAGCTGAAACGGGACGCCTCAAGGCTGGAAAGAGAGAGAGAGAGAGTGACTGAAAGAGAGTAGGAGAGGAAAATGGGGAGGGGGATTGGACCATTAGCAGCAAATTGCAGCAGGCAAGCCAATGGAAAGCAAGATATGAGTGAATGCAGGGCCTACATTAACATAGCATTTAAGAAGTTGAAAGCAGGGAGTGAACAGGGACCACCTCGACTCCATTTGTGAGACAGATGAGGATGCAGATCCCAGCAAACACTGAACCAAACTGATGTACTAAACCAACTTTGACAACATGCTACCAAAAGGAAAGTTTTGAAAATGCTGAGCTGCCCATTGCTGCTATTTTTGGTCATTTTGTATAAAAGCCCTGTTACACCAGAAAGTGGCGTCAACAATTTAGTAACTACTCACAGGG